>CM042014.1:33786448-34516448 GCA_023525715.1 Cichorium intybus
TTGTGTACTTATTATAATATATCGTTTCATAAAATATTTTAGAATTTTTGTAAACATTTATGAATATAACATGTTTCATTTTAGAATATATATTTATACGAAACTGATCAATAATAGTGAATAGTAAAAAATAGCCATCAATAAAACTTTTTAACGACGGAATTTGTAAAGGTTTACCGATGGATTTTCCATCACTAAAATATTAAACGTAAAATTTTTACGTTCATGCATTTTGAATACCCTTAAGGCCGACCCTGGTGCGTGCGTGCATGCGCGTGTGTGCCGTGTTTTTTTATTATTATGTTAAATATTTTAATTCTATTATGGAAATTAGTTATTATATTTTTAATAGACATAATAAATCAAAGGTTATCCAAACTTAGTAAACTATATAAGATATATTAATTATAAAATTAGTATAATAAAATTTTTAAACGTAAATGTAGTTTTATGTTTGTTTTTGGACCTGCATTAAAGATCTATGGCATTCGGAAAAAAATCCATTAATCATCATGCTACCTTTCCGAAATTATTGACATATGTATCATCGATGAGAAGAAAATGACAATATGATGCATTCTCTTGTCATTTCATTTAAGTGATAATTAAATTGTTAGAATCCATTAATTAAATTGCTAGGTTCCTAATTTATTGCTTAAGTTATGAATTATTAGAATTAAATACATTCAATTCAAACAATTTTTTTAAGAAATTCAAAATTATGAGAAAATGACATGTGTCAAAATCAATGAGGAGATGACATGTGGCTTTGAGTTACTTATTTATTAGGATAGGATATATATATATATATATATATATATATATATATATATATATATATATATATATATATATATATATATATATATATATATATATATATATATATATATATATAAGAATCGAATTTCTCAATTTAATTGAAATTTTAAGGAATTGAAATCAATTAGATTATGTAATGTATTTGATTGACATTTAATTAGATCGAAATCGGGTACCCAACAACACACATCCTTCAATAGTAAAACAAAAACATCTATTTTGTTAAATCAGAAATCATTTTTTTGAAATTTTTTTTTAACTTTCCGAGTTTTCACGTCATGTCTTTAACAAATGTAGCCTCGACTACCAAGCAACATATGTCAACACGATTGTTGGATTAAAGGGGGTGTGAATTATTAAAGACATGACTTCGAAGTTCATAAATCGAGAAGTTTGAATAGAATGATTTCAAAAAGAGTAAACCACCCTCTGTATGGTCCATGTCGAATCTGCTCGCAGACCGATGATGTGTTGGGGAGGGGGAAGGGGGAGTTAAATCGCAATGCACTCGCAATATTTGGGCTTGCAATCTTTGAACCACGAACCTCCTTTGTGGGATTCTGCACAATAGCTACTAGGCTCATAAAAACCTTGTGACCAACAATGTATCATATGCATTAGAATGTGTCCATCAACCAATATGTCAAGGGTTGAAGTCGTGTGGTAGACAATGATGTAGATTTACTAGTAGCTTCGCAGGGGCAAAGAGAATAAAGAAGATGTTGACATAAAAAGATGCATTTTTTGTTAACTACATTGAAGGCTGTGAATGTGTAAAGTAACCTCATGTCAAAAACGTGAATTAGAATATGTAATGCCCGATAAAATTTTAATTATTTAGAAACGCAGTTGATAAAATTAATGAGAAAACGAAATATGCAAACAAACCAAAGAAATTGTAATTTGGTCGGTTTAGACCAGATTCTCACTTATTTCGGTCATATTATAATCTATATTTTAAAAAACCGAAATCAATTCTCTTTTATTTGATCAAATCATATTGAACCTATCCACTCAAATGATGTTTGAATGTGAAGATTAAATTTGTGAAAAGCTTTGTTAATTCACTTAACATTGAAAGCTTACTCGAAGATACTTAAATACATCTCCTCAGCTAACTGTGTCTAACCGACTAACATAATAAAATTACATATTTGCCCTTAGTAACCGAAAGTAGTTAACAACCAACTAACTAACTAAACTAACTTCCATAAACTAACTATCTTTGATACGTGTATATTAACAAATGAACACCTTAGTCCTACCCCCCAAAATCATGATAAATTTCTTAAAATTATAATTTTAATGGAATCAAAAGAATACAGTTTCGTCAACTAAACACGATCTCAAAAGAATTTTATATCTATATCACTTTAGATTCCACCTGAAAGAGGAAACAATTCAAAGCACACATTTTGTCTTGATCACTTATATGTCAAGTATAGGCTCGTGATTAATTTTTAGAATTTTTAACTGTTCTAAAAATTGATATTATACAATTGATCAACTCAATAATGCTTGAAACAGTTGATCATAAATTTACTTTTTAGGAGAAAATTGATCAATATGAAATACGTAAACAAAATATTAAAATAGAAAACTATTCGTTTTTTTTTTTTTTCTCTTTTATGTAATTTGACTTCTGCTTGTTGTATTTTCTAATATAAATAACATTGTCATTAAAAATAAAAATAAATTGTTTGACGAATATACAAAATCTACGTCAAGTACTTTTAAAGAGCTTTTAGCTAGATTTTTGTGGTTTTATTTTATTTTACAACATTTAAAATTTTATACATACTTTTATTTAACATTTTTACACAAGTAAAATAAATCTATTCTTCCAAGTTCCAACTACCAAATTCAACTTTATTTTATTTTATTTTATTTTTTTTTTGGAACCAGCGAATAGATATATGGTTTCACCTGAGGGTAATCAGCCCCGCAACCCAGGGCGGTTGGCGATTACCTAAGGCACAAAGGCCTTTCCCTTCCACCTAATTCGCCTTCCAGGAAGTCGAACTCCAGACCTCCCACCACATGGGTATACCAAATTCTACTACCGACTATTTTCATTTTTACTTTTCCGAAAATACAGTTCATAAGATGATTGCATAAGTTCGAAACTCAAGGTAAACACCGCTTAGGCTGAACGGTGTGGTGCCGGAGGCATCCACCTCCACCTCAGCTTTTTCCCCCCAAAACTGAATTCGCCGACGACAAGAGAAGGGAGAGGTGTGGTGTCGGAGTTTGTTGGCGGCAAAGGAGAAGAGAAAGACAGAGAGCTGAAAGACACGGAGAAGAGAGAAAAAGAAGAGAGAGAAAGCGGCAAGAGAATGCCGTTCACCCTTGCCACTTGATCCTTGCCGTGGTTGGAGGGCGGTGTTTGCCGCCGACATCACTTGCCACATACAGTGCCGCCGATAAAATCATTCTCCACTCCGTGTAGCCTTACTTTATAGGTATTTGCCACTATTGCTTTTAACTCGTTGGTTCACCACATACTTATAAACCATCTGCAATGCAATAAACTTTTATAGAGTCTAATTGAGTGTTATATATATATCAGAGAAAGAATTAAAGCTATTTTTTACTCCATAATTTTATTAAAATCTGTTTTCTAAAATTTAATAAGATTGAAGTCTATTATTTCTTTTTCCTATATTATATTCAATTTAATTTCACAGTATTTCTATTTATCTAAAATATTTTATAAAGATTATATTTTTATAAGATTTTAGACACAAAATACATTTGTATCATTATCTCCCTACACCATGGAGTACTTTTTTATTTTATTTATTTTATTAAGTGCGAAGTAAATAAAAGATGTAGCTGCCTAGCGGGTATAAAAGAAACATATAGTGGAATTTTTTTTAGCAAAATTACAACAGGGTGTATTACAAGTAAGAAAAAAAAAATACAAACAAAAACAAACATACCAATCACACACATTAACAATAGTAGAAACCCTAAATATTCAATTATTTAATTAAAGCATAACGATTGATGATTTTGGCTTCAAGAAAAGACGATCCAGGATCAAAATCAGGTGGAAATCGGCATGGTGGTTGGAAGACTGTGAAGGACCACCGTCTCCACTGTCAAACCAGGGCCGAACCCAAATAGGACACCCCAGTCCAGTCCTTCGCCGGTTGTTGTACAACCGTCCTCCGCCGACTTCTTTCTCATCTCGTCAATGATGAATAACACGCAGGCACTGGACATGTTTCCGTACTCGCTCAGCACATGTCGGGTGGCTCTCATCTTCTCCTCCTTGAGACCGAGCTTGAGCTCCACCTGGTCCAGTATCGCCGGACCGCCGGGATGAGCGATCCAGAAGATGGAGTTCCAATCGCTTATACCTAAAGGGGAAAATGCTTGTATCAGAGCTTTCTCTATGTTCTTCGAGATCAACCCCGGCACGTCTTTAAGAAGATGAAACGTTAGCCCCACCTCCCTCAAATGTCCGTCGATGGCTCCCTCAGAGTCAGGTAAGATCGTTTGAGCAGCAGACACCATCTCGAACAACGGCCGTTCGGTCGCCAAGTCAGGGTCTGATCCCACGATGACCGCCGCCGCTCCATCACCAAACAGAGCTTGACCGACGAGGGAATCAAGGTGGGTGTCATTAGGGCCTCGGAACGTGACCGCAGTAATCTCAGAGCAAACCACAAGAACACGAGCACCCTTGTTGTTCTCAGCGAGGTCCTTGGCCATACGGAGAACCGTTCCGCCGGCAAAACAACCTTGTTGGTACATCATGAACCGTTTCACAGAAGGACGTAGGCCGAGGAGCTTGGTGAGCTGGTAGTCGGCACCGGGCATGTCGACGCCGGAGGTGGTGCAGAAGATGAGATGGGTGATTTTGGATTTGGGTTGGCCCCATTCTTTGATGGCTTTTGTCGCGGCTTCTTTACCGAGCTTGGGGACCTCAACGACGACTACGTCTTGTCGGGCGTCAAGGGAAGGAGCCATGTACTCACACAGGTTGGGGTTCTCTTTCAGAAACTCCTCCGTGAGATGCATGTATCGCTTTCTTATCATAGATTTGTCACCTGCAAATTTCATGCATGTATTTGTTAAGCAAAACTCTATACCTAACCATATAAACAACTAATATCATTATTGTTTATGAAATCAGAGATAAATAAGTAATACAGTATAGTATAATACTTTAAGTTATGACTTTTGAAAATATCTAACTTAACCGAAACCACAATCCCAAAAAGTACAGTTTCATTTGCACAAATCCAAGGAGTAATTAATAACCTTTAAGTTTATTGCAACATTTTCCGACCTGAAATTTATAGGGATGAAACCTTCGTTGTTTGACTAATAACAATTTACTGGATAACATATTAAACAAAGATGCGAACCGAGTCGCCTTGGAAACTAATTACCCTTCAAAATCCAAATAAAGCCGTTCTGTATTTTTCTAAAAGATCCAAAAACTACGTCTCATAAAAGTTTTGCCACGTATCTTGACATAATATGAGCGTTGGCTTAAAGCTCAAGACCTCTATGTTACCTCACGAAAATCTCGACGACTTTAACCTTTGTGTTGTCATATATTTATGTCGATTTTGCAAAATTTTTATTAAAAATGGAAGTAAGAGTAAATACGTACACATGCGCTGGAACTTCTCTTTGAGATCAACCATGTGTTCGCTTTTAGTAATCCGAAAATAATAATCGGGATAATCAGCTTGGTAGATACAATTGGACGGAGTTGCGGTGCCGATCGCAAGAATAGTAGCTGGACCTTGTGCCCGCTGGGCATTTCTGATCTGCGCAATATCAATGGAGGATGCCATTCGTGCTCAATTTCCGGCTGGCAGGAATGGCGTTGATCTTTCAGTTCAAACTAGAGAAGGAAAAGTGGTGGTGAAGTAGAAGAGGTTCGAGTTTGTATTATATAGAGTGGCTGGTTCCTTAAACCTCAAAATTCAATTTATTGTGCCGCATGTGTTCGCGATGGTAGTAGATGCCACGTCGAGCATCATGTATGCATTTATTGACATTAACCAAGTGAGCTTGTATCTATTTGGCGGGTTGCGTTAGACAGAGTAGTGACCATTTTTGTCTTCCAAGTTGGTGAGTGAAAGTGTGAGCTTTGATTAATCCTCCGGTATGTTAAATGTATGATTACTTGCATATGATGGGAAGCAATGATAAAAGTCGTTTCATATGTGAGAAATAATATGGGAGACTGTAAAAATTCTTCAAATCGGAGAAAACTTATAAAAAAGACCATGTTTTATATTATCAATAATTTAATACATAAGTTAAGTAAATACATTGCTGAGGAATGAGCACGCATCCGGACCCCGACCCCGACCGAGAACCGATTTTGTAGAAAACAAAGAACCGAAACCTGACCGAATACCCCGGTTACGGTTCCTACCGGTTCGGTTATAAAAGGAAATATGCTATTAAGGGATGTGTTTGGGTCCGGACCCGATCCAAGAACCGATTTAGTGGAAATGGAGAACCAAGAGCCGAACCAAATACACGTTTCCGGAGCGTATTCGGTTCCGGGTCTGGTCTAGTTCTTCGGGTCAAATGCTCATCCCTAACTTTGCCTATCCGTAGCACTTGTTCGATAATTGCCAACACCTTTAAACACTACTTACTCGACCAAAAAATCATTAATTTCTAGTTTTCACAATCTTTATTGTGTACAGAGTACTTACATTTTAACTAAGTTGTTAACATAATTAGGGGTGATCAGCAAAATTGAAACCGAAAACCAAAAAATCGAAAAAAAATCGACAAAGCGAAAACGAAAACCAAAACAAAACCAACGGTTTGGGATTGTATTTTTTAAAAACCGAAAAATTGGGATAGGTTTAGGTGATTTTTGTAGGATTTTTGGTGATTTTTTAAAAACAGTGGACAGAATACACAACATCATGTTTTTGTTTAAGTTTTGAGTTTACTTTACTCTCAACCAGTTAAACACTTAATAAGAGGCTTTTACCTATTTAGCTCAGCAAAACATTATCTCTTATTGAGATCCATGCATGCATGTTAAGAGCTTCTATAGTGGTTAAGAGTTTTTTTTTTTTTTAAGAAAATAGGTGATAACCCTTTAGATTTCCACATAAAATCATAGCTTTAGTTTTTGAGTCAAGCTTTCATTTTAAGCCATTAATACATCAAGAAAACTAGGGGTGAGCAAAACCAAACCATAAAACCGAGAAACCAACAAAACTGAAACCGAAAAATCAAAACCAAAACAAAAACCGACGGTTTGGGTTTCAGATTTTCAAAACCGAAAATTTTCGGTTTGGGTTCAGTTTCACCCCCAAAACCGACCCACTAAAATCGAAACTAACCCAAACCCCAAAACCGACCCAAACCCAAAATATTTAATATATTATTAATATTTGATATAAATTGTAGTATGTTATGGTATTGATTTGGCCAAGTTAATGATACTTGTATGATGCATCGATAATGTAGATTGACATATTTCTATTTATTCTTCCATCTCCTTTACCGAGTTTCTAATATCTACTTGAATACGCCAATGACTACATCAGTACATTATTGCTTGTAGAGTCAAATGTATAAAAATGTATCTGATTGCTATTCCGTGTAAATTATGACTAAAAAAATTAGTAGAATGTGTTGATTATTTTTCTATATTTTTTATAATTGAAGAAATGGATTTAAAACCAAAACCCACGAACCCATGGGTTGAAACCAAAACCGAAAACCGACTTTAGAAACTGAAAACCGAATTGATCGGTTTTTGTAACGCCAAAACATGTTTATTATATAATTATAATAAAAAGGGCAAAATGATCATTTTACCTCAAAAGGGTAATTTGGTCTTTTTGACAGAAAAGGACTTGTTGTGTAATAATATTTTGAGTTTGAACTTAAAATGTTATTAAAAACTGAATTTGTGTCATAATATTTGTAAATTGTGGCAAAAGTACTAAAAATGCAACTTCAAGGACCAAAGTGTAAATTGTAGAAGTATATAAGAAAACACTTGTGCAGATTTTGGGAGTTACGGGAGAGAACTTCTTGAGCAATTTCTGCAGGAAATAGAAAGGTTTTTGAAGAATTGAAGATTGCAATTCGGTTCTTGGCTTCAAAGGGTAGAATTGGAAGATTTAGAGGTAAGTTTTCCAAGTTCTTGCTTGCTTGATTTTGATGAGTTTTGTGAAACTCAAAAACTGCATTTGCAGTCACGATTATGTTGTTAAGTTGATGCAATACTTCCATTAAGTCATGTTAATAAGGATTTAACTAAAGAAAATGGAAGTAGGTTGTTATAATTGATGAATTTGAAGATTGGGGTTGTTAGAACTAAGAACCCTAATTCTTCATATGATTGATTGAGGGTGTTTTGATGGTTAAAAACCTTGTTAAAATGTAAGGTTTTAGCCTAGGAACAAACCCCAAACGATTAAAAACGAAATTAAGGACTTAATGGACGAAATCTGCAAGCTACAGTGCATAAATCGCGATTGGCTAGGGGACCTGCACTGCCGCTAGGCGCAGTGCGCCCAAAAGCCAGGCGGGGTGCACCCAGGCGCAGTGCGCCCTCCCCTAGGCGCAGTGCGCCTCCAAGCAGAGTCCAGGCAGGAACTTTAAAACGCTAACTTTTGCTTGGCTTGTCCGATTTAGCTCAAATTTGAACCATAGGCTCGTTATGGTCTGAAAAGTTTGGGAAAATTTTTATATCGAGTTTTCGACCCCTCGGGGGCACTGTAGACCGATCCGAATGCCTCGGTGAATAGTAAAATTCATATAAAGTTAGTAAACGGAAAGTTTATTAACTAGGCATTATTTATAACGATATTGTATTGAACTCTAGTGTATTAGAGTTAATTGAAATGGGTATTAACCTATAATCATTTTGAAAATGAATGAAATTATAGGTACGGGACAAAATCATACGGATTTCATTTCAAAGCAAGGAACGATTAACGCTAGTAGTAGCAAGCCTTCAGGTGAGTAATCTCACTGTTATCTGATGTGATATTTGTTAAAAGAGCAGCTGCAAGTGGAAATGATTTTGGGGACAAATTTTGACAGAATATATGATTTGATATACGACAAGACCAGATAAGTCGTGAGTCTGTTATAGACAAGAACGGAACTGTGAGTCAATATATCTATGTAAACTGTTATATAGACAACAGCGGGCTTACCCGTGAGTCTAGGCAACAGCGGGCTAACCCGTGAGCCACAGTTTATTTTGATGAGTTAAATTTATATAGACAACAGCGGGCTAACCCGTGAGTCTAGGCAACAGCGGGCTTACCCGTGAGCCACGGCAACAGCGGGCTAACCCGTGAGCCACACTTGATCTTGTATTGTGTGATAATATATATTTGACTTTGTATAGAGAAATTTTATTCTTATACATGTTATTATTGGTTTGATTACTCATTGGGCTTTATAGCTCACAGTTTTATTGATATGTCCCTGCAGGTGAGCGTGACCCTGCTAAGGGAAAAGACAAAGTCCGTGACTGAGGACTTAGCATTTGAAGTAACGACCCGGCTTGAAGAATGTATAATATTTATGTATTGTACTTCATGATACACTTGTACTCGTATTTTATTAACTAATACCCCATACTCATGGTTTTTATTGTAAACTATTTGGTTTGAAAAACAAAAATTTTTGGGGTGTTTTTGTTAATAAGTCGGGTGTTACAAGTTGGTATCAGAGCCGTGGTTTAAGTGAACTAGGTGTCTTAGATTAGATTCCTGGACTTAAACCTTGAGAGAAGAACAGAAAAATGGACTGTTAGATATATATAAGTTTGTTATTATATATGTAATCTAACGGTTTGCTGAAATTTTGAAGTATGAGAAATACACGAAGCAATCCTACTGGTGCGAATTCGCGTGGAACTGCAAGAAGTGGACCAGCTAGGTCACGCGGCTCTGTTGGGCGAAGAGCACCAGCGAGGGAACCGGTGGGACAAAATCCACCAGATATACGAGTTATTGTGGAAGAAGTGGTTAGGCAGATGATGCCAGCATTATCGAATAATCCCAACCCGAGTGGCAATCCTAATCCGAGTGCCAATCCTAATCCGACGGACGAGGCTGCAAAAAGCGTTCACGACGGGCAGCCGGAAGACGAAAGTCAGGGAGAAAGTCGGGCCCGGTCAGCTAAAGAAACACAAGGTGGGGAAGCCTCGATAAAGAAAGTTGGGTGTACATATAAATCCTTTCTTGGTTGTAAACCAAAGGAATTCTCGAGGACAGATGATCCAGTCAAAGCTATGGAATGGATCATGCATATGGAAAAGGTGTTCCGAGTAAGAAAGTGTGCGGATGATGATAAAGTGGAATTTTCCACGAACCAACTTACAAGCGGTGCTCTACATTGGTGGCAAACCTACTATAAATCACTGGATCTTGATTCATCCCAATCAATACCTTGGGAGCAATTCAAGACAAAGTTCAATGAAGAATATTGCTTGGAAGTAGCTATTCAGAAGTTGGAGGATGAATTCCTGCATTTGGAACAGGGTTCCCGATCTGTCCAGGAATATACTCTTAGCTTTCTGGAGAAAGCTAGGTTTGCGGAGCACCATATCTACACTGAAAAGAGAAAGATCGACAAGTATGTTCGGGGGTTGACAACCCGAATTAGAGAAATTGTGCAACCGTTGAAACTAACTACCTTCCGACAAGTGGTGGATCGAGCCACAGAAAGAGAAACAGAATTGAAGCGGTAGGAAGATGAAAAGAAAGTTTTAGAAACGAAACGAAAGGCGGAAGACCAAGGTTGGACGCCTCAGAAAAGGTCGCAACAATCCGGGTCTAGGGGAAAAGGCCATAAAGATGAAGGAAAATGGTGCGAAAAATGCAGAAAAAGGCACACGGGCAGTTGTCGCAGTGATACTGGACCAGTTAGCTGCCGGAATTGTGGAAAAACGGGTCATTCTACACGGGACTGCCGAGCGGACCGTAGGTGTTTCCAATGCGGGGCTACGGATCATATTCACCTAAATTGTCCCCAACTGAAATCTGGTGTATACAGCGAAAGGCCCAGGGATGATCAAGTGGGAAAGAAAGAAGAGCCGAAGAACAGGGGACGACCAGTGGCCTCACGAGCATTCCAGATGACTGTGGAAGAAGCACGTGAGAAGACAGATGTGGTGACAGGTATTTTCACTCTCAATACCATACCTGTATATGTTATTTTTGATCCGGGAGCCACTCACTGTTTTGTATTGGAATCTTTATTGCCTCGCTTGAATGTACCTTTAACCCCGATGGATGAAAGCTTAGAAGTAGCTATAGCAGACGGCCGATATGTCTGGGTTTCTGAACATATGGAAGGTTGTCAGCTTAAAATCTACGGGACCGTTTTCCCTATAGATTTGAAGCCGATGACTACCAACGAATTTGGTGTAATTGTGGGAATGGATTGGTTAGCAACGAATTATGCTAACGTGGATTGCATAAATAAAAGTATTACAGTGTTATCACCGGAAGGGGAATGGATGAAAATTCAAGGTGAACGACCTCGGTTAAGAATGCCAGTTATCTCCTTTGCTCAAGCCCGAAGCTGTATCAGTAAAGGAGGGATGTCCTATTTGGCTTATGTGTCGGTAGCTCAACCGATTAAAGTGGGGGTAGCGAATGTGAATGTGGTGAACGAGTTCCCATATGTGTTTCCAGACGAACTTCCAGGGTTGCCACCAGATCGACAGGTTGAGTTCACGATTGAACTAATTCCGGGAGCTGCTCCTGTTGCTCGAGCTCCATACCGTTTAGCACCTTCAGAGATGGTGGAACTGCGGAAGCAACTTGAAGAATTGTTAGACAGGGGTTTCATCAGACCAAGTACATCGCCGTGGGGAGCCCCTATTTTTTTTGTCAAAAAGAAAGATGGGTCAATGTGCATGTGCATTGACTATCGGGAGTTAAATAAGATCACGGTGAAGAACAAGTACCCGCTACCCAGAATAGACGACTTGTTTGACCAGCTACAAGGCGCGTCCTACTTTTCCAAGATTGATCTGAGGTCAGGATACCACCAGTTGAAGATAAGGGAGTCAGACATTCCGAAGACAGCTTTCCGAACGAGATACGGTCATTATGAGTTTTTGGTGATGCCTTTTGGGTTAACCAATGCTCCAGCCGTATTCATGGATCTTATGAACCGGGTGTGTCGACCGTTCCTTGATACCTCGGTGATAGTGTTTATTGATGACATCTTGGTGTATTCGCGAAGCCAAGCCGAGCATGAAGTGCATCTGCGACAAGTATTGGAGTTGCTTCGACGAGAAAAGCTGTATGCTAAATTCTCCAAGTGTGAATTTTGGCTGAGAGAAGTTCAATTTCTTGGCCATGTAATTAATGCCGAAGGGGTGAAAGTCGACCCAGCAAAAGTTGAAGCCGTGATGAAGTGGGAACCGCCTCGGAGTCCAACTGAAGTACGAAGTTTTCTTGGTTTGGCAGGCTATTATAGAAGATTTGTCGAGAATTTCTCTTCGATAGCTACTCCGTTGACCAAGTTAACTAAGAAAGGTGAAAAGTTCACGTGGGCCGAAAAACAGCAAGAAGCATTCCAGAAGTTGAAACAAGCTTTATGTGAAGCACCGGTGTTGGCTTTACCACAAAGCGGAGAAGAGTATGTGATCTACAGCGATGCTTCTAGAATTGGTCTTGGGTGTGTGCTAATGCAGAAAGGTCGGGTTATAGCCTATGCGTCCCGCCAATTAAAAGATGCCGAAAAGAAGTATCCAGTTCATGATTTGGAATTAGCCGCGGTGGTTCTAGCATTGAAGCTGTGGAGGCATTATTTATACGGTGTAAAGTTTGTTATTTACACTGATCATAAGAGCCTGAAGTACCTCTTCGATCAAAAAAAGCTTAATATGAGACAACAAAGGTGGATGGACCTGCTGAAAGACTTTGATTGTGAAATTCAGTACCACCCTGGCAAGGCGAATGTGGTAGCAGATGCACTAAGCAGAAAAGAAGCTCCTCTGAAAATTTCATCCGCGTGTATGGGGGTAGTAAGCCGGTTACCAGAATTGATTCGTGCAGCACAAGAAGAGGCGTGTAAGACGGCGAATGTAAAAAGCGAAAGAATGGTTGGATATTTGAAGCATCTGGAAGAAAATGCTCATAAATTGAAGACCTTCAGAGGCCGTATATGGGTCCCGAAACAAGGAGAAGCGCGAAATTTACTTCTAGAAGATGCACATTATAGCAGATATGCAGTTCATCCGGGCAGTACCAAGATGTATCGGACGTTAAAACCGATGTATTGGTGGCCTGGAATGAAAAGGGACATTGGAAGATATGTGGAAAGATGTTTGACTTGTCTGCAAGTTAAGTCAAACCATCAGAATCCGTATGGGGAAATACAACCATTGCCAATTCCGGAGAAGAAATGGGACCATATTACCATGGATTTTGTAACAAAGTTGCCGCGGACACCGCGAGGTTATGATTCTATATGGGTGATTGTGGATCGATTGACCAAATCGGCACAATTTATACCATATAAGGAAAAGTACAGAGTAGATCAATTGGCAAAAATCTACATTGATGAGGTAATTTGTCGTCATGGATTACCTGCATCGATTGTATCAGACCGAGATAGTAGGTTTACTTCTCATTTTTGGCAAAGTCTTCAAGAGCAATTGGGTACAAAAGTACTTATGAGTACCGCATATCACCCGCAGATCGATGGCCAAAGTGAAAGAACGATCCAAACTTTGGAAGATATGTTGAGAACTTGTGTCATAGACTTCGGTGGAAGCTGGGAAGATCATTTGCCTTTAGTGGAATTCGCGTACAATAACAGCTATCATTCCAGCATTCAGATGGCCCCGTATGAAGCCTTGTATGGAGCACCGTGCCGTACTCCGACCTGCTGGACTGAAGTTGGGGAAAAGCCGTTGGCTGGACCCGAAATTGTAGCACAGACTGAAGAAAAGATCAAACTGATACGCGAAAATTTGAAGGTAGCTCAGAATAGACAGAAACAGTACGCGGACAAACGGGTGAAACCGATAAAATTCCAAGTAGGAGATATGGTAATGCTCAAAGTATCCCCTTGGAAGGGATTAATCCGTTTTGGGAAGAAAGGGAAGTTGAGTCCTCGCTTCATTGGACCTTTCTGTATATCCCAAAGGGTTGGAGCCGTGGCGTATCGATTGGAATTACCTGATGAACTTCATGCTATACATGATGTATTCCATGTGTCCCATTTGAGAAAAACCTTATTTGATAAGTCTCAACAAGTACCTCTTGCTGAAATTGAGGTGGACGAAAAGTTGAGATACCCGGAACAACCCGAGAGGGTGCTAGACCGCAAGATAAGACAACTGCGAAACAAAAAGATCAGCATGGTGAAAGTACTTTGGCGTCATCACAAAGGTTCCGACATGACATGGGAGACCGAAAGTGAAATGAGGAAGAAATACCCTCAACTTTTTGTTTGATTTCGGGGACGAAATCTCTTAAAGGAGGGGAGAATTTGTAACGCCAAAACATGTTTATTATATAATTATAATAAAAAGGGCAAAATGGTCATTTTACCTCAAAAGGGTAATTTGGTCTTTTTGACAGAAAAGGACTTGTTGTGTAATAATATTTTGAGTTTGAACTTAAAATGTTATTAAAAACTGAATTTGTGTCATAATATTTGTAAATTGTGGCAAAAGTCCTAAAAATGCAACTTCAAGGACCAAAGTGTAAATTGTAGAAGTATATAAGAAAACACTTGTGCAGATTTTGGGAGTTACGGGAGAGAACTTCTTGAGCAATTTCTGCAGGAAATAGAAAGGTTTTTGAAGAATTGAAGATTGCAATTCGGTTCTTGGCTTCAAAAGGTAGAATTGGAAGATTTAGAGGTAAGTTTTCCAAGTTCTTGCTTGCTTGATTTTGATGAGTTTTGTGAAACTCAAAAACTGCATTTGCAGTCACGATTATGTTGTTAAGTTGATGCAATACTTCCATTAAGTCATGTTAATAAGGATTTAACTAAAGAAAATGGAAGTAGGTTGTTATAATTGATGAATTTGAAGATTGGGGTTGTTAGAACTAAGAACCCTAATTCTTCATATGATTGATTGAGGGTGTTTTGATGGTTAAAAACCTTGTTAAAATGTAAGGTTTTAGCCTAGGAACAAACCCCAAACGATTAAAAACGAAATTAAGGACTTAATGGACGAAATCTGCAAGCTACAGTGCATAAATCGCGACTGGCCAGGGGACCTGCACTGCCGCTAGGCGCAGTGCGCCCAAAAGCCAGGTGGGGTGCGCCCAGGCGCAGTGCGCCTCCAAGCAGAGTCCAGGCAGGAACTTTAAAACGCTAACTTTTGCTTGGCTTGTCCGATTTAGCTAAAATTTGAACCATAGGCTCGTTATGGTCTGAAAAGTTTGGGAAAATTTTTATATCGAGTTTTCGACCCCTCGGGGGCACTGTAGACCGATCCGAATGCCTCGGTGAATAGTAAAATTCATATAAAGTTAGTAAACGGAAAGTTTATTAACTAGGCATTATTTATAACGATATTGTATTGAACTCTAGTGTATTAGAGTTAATTGAAATGGGTATTAACCTATAATCATTTTGAAAATGAATGAAATTATAGGTACGGGACAAAATCATACGGATTTCATTTCAAAGCAAGGAACGATTAACGCTAGTAGTAGCAAGCCTTCAGGTGAGTAATCTCACTGTTATCTGATGTGATATTTGTTAAAAGAGCAGCTGCAAGTGGAAATGATTTTGGGGACAAATTTTGACAGAATATATGATTTGATATACGACAAGACCAGATAAGTCGTGAGTCTGTTATAGACAAGAACGGAACTGTGAGTCAATATATCTATGTAAACTGTTATATAGACAACAGCGGGCTTACCCGTGAGTCTAGGCAACAGCGGGCTAACCCGTGAGCCACAGTTTATTTTGATGAGTTAAATTTATATAGACAACAGCGGGCTAACCCGTGAGTCTAGGCAACAGCGGGCTTACCCGTGAGCCACGGCAACAGCGGGCTAACCCGTGAGCCACACTTGATCTTGTATTGTGTGATAATATATATTTGACTTTGTATAGAGAAATTTTATTCTTATACATGTTATTATTGGTTTGATTACTCATTGGGCTTTATAGCTCACAGTTTTATTGATATGTCCCTGCAGGTGAGCGTGACCCTGCTAAGGGAAAAGACAAAGTTCGTGACTGAGGACTTAGCATTTGAAGTAACGACCCGGCTTGAAGAATGAATAATATTTATGTATTGTACTTCATGATACACTTGTACTCGTATTTTATTAACTAATACCCCATACTCATGGTTTTTATTGTAAACTATTTGGTTTGAAAAACAAAAATTTTTGGGGTGTTTTTGTTAATAAGTCGGGTGTTACAGTTTGGGTTCTATTTTACCTTAAAACTGATCCATGCACACCCCTAAAGAAAACACCCTTCAAGCTGGACATGCACACATTTTAGCCACCATGTGATTGTAACGCCCCGGTTTTTCTCGATACGTTATTTATTTTTAATTAATTAATTATGAGGTATTATATTAATTTATTTAATTAAGATATGATTATTTAAAAGATTGGGCTTATAATTATTCCCATCATTTAACCATATAATTAAGTCTATGGGTTTATAGTCAAACCCAATTAGGGCTTAAATGTTCTTCTAGCCCAAAGTCTTTAGGGTTTAACCTACTAATCTAGCATATTAGGGTTCAAAACCGTAATTCCTCCTCTCCTCCCTCCCTCACGGATCCCTCTCCTCCTCTCCCTCTCGGCTCACTCTCTTTCTCTCCTTAGCTCTCACTCTCGGCCAAAACAAGGCAGCCACACCGTCGCCCTCCTGTCGCCGGAATCACCATCAAGCCGCCGTCATCATCATCATTCTCCTCCAACCAAGAACCTTGCTCTTGTGTTCATCTCTAACTCCAATCATTAGTATGTTTGTAATCTTGGTTGTTCTTCAATAACTCCAATCATTCTCTCTACTTCTACTCTTTCTTTTAGATGTATGTATCTTAGTGTTAGATCTGAATACACCACCTCATTACATCATTATTGATGTACATATGAGTGTGAGTGTATGTGAAAGATCACTACAAAACCCTAAATTGAAAATCATGATCTTAGGGTTTTGTACTTGGATTTATGATTAAGTTCTTATAGTTTTCATGTGGCTAAATGAATCCCTAATGATCTCTAATCCTTTTTAGTACCACCATATTAATGGGGACTAAATAGGATGAGTTGGTACATCCTAGAATGTATCCCAAAGAGAAAAGGGTGGATTGGCCAAGAAATGTCATTAAAGGCTATGCTTCTGTTTCAATCAGATTCGGTAACCATTTTGTAAAAATCATATCTCGAGTTATAGAACTCAAATGGACCCAATATCAGTGCCCAAAGTTCACAAATCGAGTTGGGTAACTTTCTTAAAAGGCACCCTCGATAAAAAAGACGTTATCTATGGGAAAAAAAAAGCTTCTTTGCTGTTAGGTCTGATCCGGGTCTGCTGTGATATATCATTTTGTTTTTATCATTACTAGGGTTTGGTAAATGATCCTGAGTGATTCCAAATACGCACATGTACATTACATAGTTAATTTAATATCTGGAGAAGATGGGTCGTTAATTCTCATTATAACTTGGTTAGAATGGACCCACACTCCAGATCAATGGACAGTCACCAGCTTATGCTGATTCTGTGATTGACCACCTTGTGATTTTTATATCTAGAGCTTGGGAAACCATTTTTAATCGATTCCAACTCTGAGACTTGTATTTTTGTGTCTAAGGTTCCTCTGATATTTGGTTGGGGCTAATTCCACCCACAAGTTGGGTATAATTGGCCAACACCACCTGACTATCTATCCAAAGACTGCAGTGACATGTCTTTTTGTAAAATTCATATATCTTACATCCTTTGGAGTTATGAGGAGTTCCTTATGGTTATGAAAACCTAAGCCATTGTAGTGTCTTGCAAAATTATTTAAGCCTATGTTTCGGTTGTGTATTTTGGAGTAATTCAGTCCCGAACAGCAGGACTGTTTTAGAGACCTTGCTGTGATTACTCCTTTCTCATTTCTTAGTTTCACAACTTCACTCTTCTAACCTTTAGTTCTATTTAGGTGAAGCCTTGAAGTTTGCACAAGCTTGGTAGCCTTATATTGACACCTATCTGTTACTCACACACTCAAGGTGAGTTCTCTCACACCGTTGTATTAATGTTTATGTTTGCTAGTTAGCTCGTGTGTGATTGTTTAGATTTAATATTTAAAACATGCTATATTATTATTATAAAATCGTACATGTGCACTGTATGTAATTGATTAATACTATGAGGGGTAGTTAGGTAAGATCACCAACGTTATACTCTTTATGAGGTGCGGGGATCGGGGCCAAAGGATACGGGATTTACCCGGTGCGGCTCAAACCTACAAGTCCGCCTTATTAAAAATAAGCATTGATTCGTTCATTGCTTATTAATGTAAATATAATTGGAAATGGATTAGGATTAGTAAATGTGAATATTAATATGATGTCTGTGTTTGAATTCACTAAGCTTTATGCTTACGGTTCTCCCTAACATTTTCAGGTGTTAAAATCAAAGAGGCTGAGGCGTGACTTGGAGCACCGGGATGCCACTACTAGAAGAATTTCCATTTTTGGGACATTATCATTATTTTGCTTCCGCACTTTATTATGTTTATTTTGTCATAAGTTGGTTTTGAGGTATTTATCTTTTGTAAACTCATAGTTTCTTTTTATAAAAGTTGTTTTAAAAGTTCAAATATTTTGCGAAAAATTTTGGGTGTGACAGTGATGGTGGTGTCATGATGGTTGCATGGTGGTTGCATGATGATGAAAGAAAGAAAAAAGAAATGTAAGAAGACTTACAACTAGGTCTGACAAATATACACCGTGGAGAACCAACCAACACGTTATCAACCATACCAATAAAATCGGTAGTCAACATGTTTGGTAGCAAATATTTTTGGCCAGTATTACCATACCAATTAAGCAGTCTTGGTACGGTAACGGTACAAAATTTTGAATACCACGGTTATACCAAACCTACCACTTCACACACACACACATACACATACACACACACACACACACACACACATATATATATATATATATATATATATATATATATATATATTAGTTCTCATATTTTTATGTTTTAGTTAGGAGTAATAAGTAACAAGTCACACACGAAAATGAATTACTAAAACAACTCTTGGTATTAATTCTTTTTTTTTTCAAACAACACTAGATATTAAAATCAAACTACTAACACAAGCGAGTAAGCGACAACCAGTTTATCTTAGGGCAAACAAGCGTCAAACTCTTCCAAAAATCTAAAATTAAGTAATGTTTTGGTATACACGAATACCAATCTGTACCAACCAAACTTGTTGGTAGCCAAATAAGTTGGTACCAAGTATAGTTAGTGCGGTACTGGTAATTAAATTCCTTTGCAAACTATAGTTGATACGGTACACGTTATAGAGAAAAAAAAACTCGGTACCTTACCAATTTAACCCCTACTTACAACCCTCCTGTGTCTCCTACTCCCCATCACCTCCTTCTTCTTCCCCTTTTTTTTGGTCACCCTCTCCTTCGGCAGTCCCTCTCCTCCAACATTCTCTCTTACTCACTCACACTCACACACACACACACACACACACACACACACACACACACTCTCTCTCTCTCTCTATCTCTCTCTCTTTCTCTCTCTTTTCTTTCTTTCTTTCTTCTTTGGTTTGATACACACCAAAATAGAAGAGCTATTGCTTAAATATAAACAAGAGAGGTGTAAATGAGGTGATTGGTTGTCATTATCTAACTCATACATGCTTCCTTCTTTCTCTCCCTCTACTTGAATATCTCTCCCTCTTTTTATCCTGATTTCTTTCTTCATCTCTCATCATGAGTGTGGAGATGGTTGAGTCTTACAAACAAAGGAGCAAAATGATGGTGTTGGGTTGTCTAATCAACTATATTATTATTATTATTATTATTATTATTATTATTATTATTATTATTATTATTATTATTATGTATCAATTTTATTTTTATAATATATAATAACTAAATCATTGTTTTCCAAGAATAGAACTTAAGATAAATAAACAATAAAATAAATATTTAACTGAAAATGGGACGTCACAACTCTCTCCCACTTATTGGAATTTCGTTCCTGAATTTAGTGGTTCGTGATTCTGGTAATGACTCATTAAGTCATCAAAGTATTTCCTTACTGGCTTGAACTTCATTGCTCATTTAACTGCTTCATACTCCTTGAAGATTCACTTAGGTTATCATGATCCTTAATTTGAAATTTCTAAATCGCAACTGCTCAAAATACTTGAACTTTCCTCTGGCTTACTCTACATTGTCTGACTCACCCCATTTAACTAACAAGGGTCTTGCACCTTCCCTCAATCTGCTTCACGTATGGAGGTATCATGATGCAAACATATCACTAGACGTACCATTCACGTGAATTGTAACGTCAAGACACTACTTATATGTAAATACAATAAAAAGGGTAAATGGGTCATTTTACCTTAGAAGGGTAATTTGGTCTCTTGGACAGAAAAGGATTTGGTTTGTAATAATATTTTGAGTTTTGGACTTAAAATGTTATAAAAACTGGTTTTTGTCATAAAATGTGTTAGTTGTGGCAAAAGTTCAAGAAATAGAATTCCAAGGACTAAAATGCAATTTCTGGAAATATAAAGCTAGAACATTCTCCCACATGTGCAGAAAAGTTTAGAAGCTACGGGAGAGAGAGTTCTTGAGCGATCGTTGCAAGTCTTGGAAATTTCTTGAAGGTTTGAAGCTTGTAATTCGGTTATTGGCTTTGGATTGAAGAATTGGAAGTGTTGAAGGTTAGTATTTCAAGTTCTAACCTAGCTTTGTTCTTGATGAACTTTTGTAGAAACTGAAATCTGTAATTTCAGTCAAGAATTATGTGTTAAGTGGCTTAATACTTCCGGTAAGTCATGCTAAAAGGACTTAATTCAAGAATATGGAAGTAGGTTGTTATTTTTCAAGAATTGAGATTTTGATCAAGAACCCTAGATTGTGAGTTCTTGTGATTAACCTGGTTTTAATGGTTGATAATGACTTCTAGATGTTATTTTAGTTGAACTTAATCAGTAGAAGTGATTATAACCTAGTAATTTTGGTTTTGGACCAAAAATGGGATTTTATAGCATTAAATCGAAGCTTTCTGGATCTGTCAACAGCAGGCGCGATGCGCCCTCACCCTGGGCGCGACGCGTCGTGGCGGCAGAAATGAAGTTGCTCTCTGTTAAAATTTTGAGCAATTTCCAAATTTGATTTTGATGCTAGGCTTATCCGATTGACCTGAAAATTTGAATATAGGTCTAATATGTTGTGAAACTTCATGGAAAATTATCGGAATACGAATACGACCTCCCGAAAGTACTGTAGTAGAATACGCGTATTTCGGGAAGTGTATTAAATTTTTATAACGATGGTTGTTGATTGGAAATGCTTGGAATTGGTCTTATATTAGACTCTTGTGCACTAGAACCAACTGAAATGGTAAATTAACCTATAATCATTGTGAGATAAATGAATATATAGGTACGAGATAAATGGTTGTGGTGTACGCAAAGGCAAGAAACAACTGGAATTAGATGCGGCAAGCGTCTAGGTGAGTAATCTCACTTATATCATATATGATATGTATTGATTGGACTGTTACAGATTGAAACAGATTTGGGGGACGAAGTTTGATAGTTTACAGATGCATTGGAAAGATAATACCAGATAAGCCGTGAGTCTGTGATAGACAAGAACGGAGCTGTGAGTCAATGATACGACAATACCAGATAAGCCGTGAGTCTGCGATAGACAAGAACGGATCTGTGAGTCAACTTTAGAAAGGCAATACCGGGTAAGCCGTGAGTCAATGAAATGACAAGAACGGAGCCGTGAGTCTAGGCAAAAGCGGGGCAAACCCGTGAGCCATGAATGATTATGAAATAAAATGTTATTGAATGGTGCGGCCACTTGTGGCTATGATATTGGATGTTATATCCAACTGGTGCGGCCTTATGGCTATGCCATTGAACTTGAATCCAAATGGTGCGGTCTTATGACCATGATATCGGGTTATTGAACCCAGCTGGTGCGGCCTTCGGGCTGTGACTTATATATTGAAAATGTTTTGGTGCAGCTTATATAGCTATGACACAGGGTGCGGCTTAAATAGCCATGAAATACGATGCGGTCAATTGTGACTAAGAAATATGGGACAGAAATATATGCAAATAACAACCCTTGAGACTATGCGGTAGGATGTGCAATCCTAAAAGATATACGGTCAGCCAGAATGGCTAGGAGTTTGGATCCGATATCCAGATAGAGATATACGGTTATGAGATTTATCATATATAGGAAATTATATATGAATGTATTTCTTATACGTGTTATTTGCAGATATGATTACTCACTGAGCTTTATAGCTCACGTTATTTGTTAAATGTCCCTGCAGGTTAGCATGACCCTGATAAGGGAAAAGATAGAGTCCGTGACTAAAGAAGTGGGACTTTTAGATGCTGTCAGTAGCAGCCCGGCTTCAAAGGAGATTACGGTATTTTATACTCTCCTTGATACACTTGTACCCGTTTTTAATAAAATATACCCCTTTTGTTATGGTTTTATGCATTGAAACCTTTGTTTTAAATGAAAAATTTTCAGGGGTGTTTTTGTTTTAAAAGTCGGGTGTTACATGAATGTTATTGCCTTGCAATAGTCTAACGTCCATATACTACTACTACAGTCTTTCATCAACTTGTCTTTCACAACATCTTCCTTAACACTCCTGAAGTTGTATGTTGTTCATCCCTCTGCGTAACCTACCATTCCACAACTTAAAACGACTCAATTAGGTATTTGGGTTATGCCTCCAGTCCATATAACTACTCTTCTTTATCTTATCTCGTGGAACACGTGATTCCTTGCGTCATTTGGAGTTATACCATTAACACTAAGCTCTCCTTGTTCCACATTACTTCTGCAGATATGGTTCTACACTTTCTTCCCCCCAATACTTATGCACGGAAGTAAACTGAAGCTTGAGTCATACTGGTACTCTAGGAAGATCTCATCGAGGAGAGATGCTGCCCCAACTATCTTGGAGCCTGGAACACATACCTATAACATTTTCCCTTCCGTCTCAAAGACCCTCTCATTCTATCCATTAGTTTTGAACTGAAAGTAACATGTGCCTTGATCCTTAAGGACTTTCCTAGAGACATGATGTATACATGGTGTCCTTAACTAAATCGTTTAACTGGCACTCCGTGCCTGATCACCCTCTTCATTACATGGATGTCATCAAACTTCCCCTTGGGGGAACTTCCTCAAATCTTGTTGGATGGCATCAAGGTTATATTGTCCAGCACTCCCTTCATCTCTCGGCCTAAACTTGGGAGCATAATGCTCCACCTGTCATTTAGTAACCCTAACTTCACTTTGTTTCGATCCATATATCTTTGCAATTTACCCACCGGTACATGTCACGAAGTTTCTTACTCAGTTATCCTTTCTTGCAATCACGCCATAACCCTAATGCACTCTTCCAGGTTAAATATGATAAGTTTGGTTGAACCAACACTCGTCACATATCTACAAACATTTTAGCTACATATTCGTCCTCCTTCTTACTACGACTTTAGCATTCCACCATGCCTTATCTTTCTTGCCTAACTCAATAGCATAACACTGTTCTATTAACAAACTACTTCTAGCTTCACTTCACTCTGCTTCGTCTATAGAGGACCTATACATAACCCTAAAGTTCACCCACTGATACATGATAGGAAGTTTCTACTCAATTTTGTCTTCTCATATTCCTCCTATCATCATGAAAAGACAAAAAAAATATTTTTAAAATTTTAAAATAAATTACTTAGAAATGTGGTAAAATACCAAAAAAAATTTGGAGAAAGATGATGAGAAAAGGGCAAAATAGTCATTTGACATCCAAATGACTTTTAAGTAGGGAAAATATGATTTTTGGAGTTTATATGTAATGAAATAAAATTTTGACACCAAATAATGATGATAAGTATTTGAAAGTTAATTCTAGTAAAAGAAGGTAATTTGGTCATTTTACCATAAAGGGGTAATTTGGTCATTTGCCCATGTATAAGATTTATTAAGAAAGTATATTTTGGTTTTTGGACCAAAAATGTAAGAAACTAAGTTATATGTAATAAGATTTGATTTTTGGTGGCCAAAGTGCAAGAAATGAAAGCCAGGGACTAAAACTGTAAATATGGAAAATATAAAAATGAGAAAATATCTCATTAATGATCATAAAATCTGAAGAGGGTCTAGAGACTACGGGAGAGAGCGAGAGAGCATCGGAGAAGAGAAGGAATTCTGGAAATCTTTGCAAGAAATTGAAGTTAGAATTGAGGGTTTCCAAGCAAACAAGGTAAGAACTTCATGTTCTAAGCTTATTTCATCCAAGACTTGAACGGGAATCATGCACTTGATTTCTGATTTTTCTAGAGGTCACGGTTCCAGTGAAATTATCTAAACCATCTTGCTCAAAATCATCAAGTAAACATGTTCTAACCCTTGAACATGTTGAAAATCAAGAAATGATGATTTTGGTCCAAGAGCAATAAGTCACGGGTTTGAAACTTCAGATGGTTTTAATTAATCTAATATGTTAGAAATGATGAAAGAAACTTGTATTAACAAGTAATTCAATGGAATTGAAGATTTAATGCCAAAAATGATGAAATGAGTTTTTAGCTCAAGAACCCTAGAAATGGGTTCATGAGTTGAAACTGATTTCATATAGTTCTAATAGTTTTGTTAAGTCAAATATGACATAAAAGAAGTAAGAAATCAGTTCTTAAGCTTGAAAATTCAATACAATGGTTTTTGGTGAAAAATGGTGTTTTCGGAAGAATTTCCAAATTTATAAAGATGATTTGATGATTTTGAAGCTTAAAATTTAGTACAAGTTGGTATTTAGGGCCTGGAAATGACCCTAAACCAATTAAGTCAAGTATTAAGAACATATCTTAAAATCATCAAAGTATGGTGCTATTGTTGAAAAATTGGAATTTTGTTCAAAAGCTTTAGAAATCAATTTTACTTGATAAAATTAATTCTAAGAGGTTTTAATGAGTTCCATATGTGGTAGTTTTTAAAATAAAGCAGTAGAAGTGATTTATTTCGAACAAATTCGGTTTTTGGATAAAGAATGCAAAAACGGGAATGTTTGGAAAAGTAATCAAAATCTATGATTTTTATGGTTAAAAACATGAATTAAATGAATGGTTTTGGTCTTGGAACAAACCCTAGGGATTAAGACGTGAATTAAGGGCTTGATAAGGGAAAATGGAAATTTGTAGCATAAAAATCGGGAGATTCTGGACTGCTG
This sequence comes from Cichorium intybus, assembly GCA_023525715.1. Classification (NCBI taxonomy): domain Eukaryota; kingdom Viridiplantae; phylum Streptophyta; class Magnoliopsida; order Asterales; family Asteraceae; genus Cichorium; species Cichorium intybus. The sequence goes on from CM042014.1 coordinate 33,811,733, forward strand.
CTCAGCAGGCGCGGTGCGCCCCTGCGGCAGAGTGAAATTGCAGTTTTTCTTCTAGTCTCCTGCCAAGCCCAAATTGATTTTTAGATTTGCTTCAATACTTGTCCGCTTGACCTCAAATTTTAAACATAGGTCTAATATGTTGTGAAACTTCATGAAAAATTGTCGGAATCGAAATACGACCCCCGAGGGTACTGTAGCAAAATACGTATAAAATACAACTTAACTAAAGTTGGTCATTTAAAAGTTATAGACTTGTTATAACCCAAGATAGTATTATAAGGACTCTAATGAGTTATAGAATCGGTTAGCATTAATGTTAATGTATAACATGTTAAATATAGGTCCATGCCAAGTGACTAATGGATCAAAAGAGTATAAATACAAGGAACGTGTAGCCAATTTTCTAGCAATACGTGAGGTGAGTACATGTAGTATTTTTACCCATTCTGGGGTACATGGCAAGTAAGTATATTTAATATTTCTTATAAAATCTTTTTATGTGACATTACATGTAAGAGTATTATTATCAACTTGTTTATGAAAGTATAATGCTATGTTTGAAGTTATGTTTTGAACTACAAGTCAAGTTAAATGATAGTATGTTGGTCTATGAACCAATTATGTGAAATTATATTTTGATTACAAATGATACATGTTTTCAAATACGAATGGCATATAGCCACAAGATGTTTAAGAAGTATGTTTTGGTTACAAACTGTATATATTTTTGAGTATGAATGGCATATAGCCATAAGATGTGGAAAGTATGTTTTGGCATAAAGATTAGTATGTTAGAAAGATATGTTTTAAACATATGATTATTATAAGATGAAAGCTATACTTGGCATCTAGCTATAAAGACATAAAATGATGAAGTTTGGCACCTAGCCACAAGTTATGTATATGAGAAATGTTTAAGCAAGCAGCAAGTATTTTGTATGAGTGGTAATTGTAGCAAGCAGCGTTAGTAAGGGAACTATGTTCCAACCTACCCGGGTTAGGTAAGGGATCTACTGGGGGCAAGCCCCATCGCGAAGTAGATTGCCTCAGCACTTCTATGGTGAGGATTGATCCGTTCTTTCTAGCCATAGAGACTTGGGATATCACTTATAGTGATTAAAGCCCTAAGTATAAAAATCCAGCAAGCTTATAAAACCAGTCAAAGAAAGTAAGAAAGATGCTATTTTTGTAAATTATGTCATTAAATGATTTTTTTAGAAGTAAAAAGTTATAGTATATTGCTATTATAAAGTTTGGAAAGAATATATTTTTGCAAGGTATGATATGTGATGATTTTGAAAAGTAAAGAGCTATGGTATGATATTATTATAAAACTTTGAAAGATGTTTTATGTTATAAGTTTTATAAAAAGGTTGGAAAAGAAATTAAAAGTTTGAGTCTAAAACTCATGTAACTCACGAGACATTATTGTCTTATGTATTCTATGTTTTGCCATGTATTCCAGGTTAACATAAGTTGCTATAAATGGGATGAAGTTTAGCTGGAGTGGAGCTTGAGTTAGCTCCTAAATTGGACGCAAGGTTTAATCCTCTTCTTGCTTAGTATGGTTAGATTTGGTATGGATTTGTAACACCCACAGTTTTAAAAATGTAAATTATCGGTTTTTGATAAACCGTATTTTTGTGTTCATGTATTTATACGAAAAACCATAGTATTTGAAAACAGTAGAAATGGGGTGTCACAAGTTGGTATCAGAGCCATAGTTTAAGCGAATTAGGATTGGCTTGTTCCACTCCTAGGCTTAAACTCATGCTATAAAAATGTTAGTTTATGAAAGTATGTTATATGATGTCTTAAATGATTAAGACATTATGCATTATGAAAAATATGTAGATATATAACACTAAGAAGTGTTAAGCTAACGTTTAAAGTGAGCAAAGATTTGACCGTTAGGAAAATTATATGATATTTTCCATAACCGTCTAAATTTATTAAAGACTATGTTTATAAAGTAGTAAGATTTTAGTAGTGATTATCGTGTACCTATAATGGTGTTAATATGTAACACCCCTTTCTCAAACCATATTTTAATATAGTTTATATTACAAAAACATTACACAACTGGTGACTATGAAAGAGACACTTAAATTTTTTTTTACAAAACTTTATTCTTAAGGGATATTACAGACTCAATACAGAAAACCATAATTTAAACTTACTGTATTTACACTGGTCCCAACTTCAACTCCCGCTTCTTTCACCTAAGTACATATCATTTAAAAATATAATACGTGAGACATAAAGCCTCGTGAGTAATATGGGTTTTAGACCCAAAACTTTTGTGCTCAAAACTTGAAATAAAAACAAGTAAACTGCTTAAAATTTATTTTCATAATAAGTCTCAATTCTCTTTACTTTTCTCTTTTAAAACTCAAAAACACTTTCTTTCTCAAAAACTGCTTCTTACTTTAAAACTGTTTTATTTTATAAAACTGCTTTCTTTCTCATATACTTGTGACCAACTGAAACTCATGAATTATTTTAATTTAATTCATTCAACTAGCTCCCCTCGCAGGACAGAACAGATCCGTCCGCTTGGTTATGCTCATTCTGTCTTCCCTTTGTGACTTGGAACGGATTCAAGCACAAGGGTATACTAAGCTAGACAACTACTTCGCGACGGGAGGTACCATCCCAGTAGTGTCTTCTGATCCCCCAATTATGTGGGTGATCCTAGTCCGGACAACTAACTCTTACTTCTTTCTTTCTTTAGTTCTTATTTCATTACATCTCAAATTGGCCAAAATGGGACACAATTTATAAATAACTCATGCTCATACACTTTATAACTCTTTACTGAAAATACTTTCAAAACTGATTTTGACATCTTAGTTCACACAAGGAACTTCTTTAAAAAATACTTTGTAAACTACACTGCTTTAAAAATCCGCTTTAGAACACTTAGCCCTTATATAGAGCTACTTTAAAACTGTTTCCAACTTTAGTATTTAAAAATATTTTGAAATCTCATTTTTTGAAAATATCATTTTGCTATGTACTAGGAAAATCCTCATAAAACTCACCTTGATATAGCTATAGGTCTCTAGGCTTCTCGTACTCCTTTCCCCTTTCCGTGCTCAACAATATTCGAAGCACCACCTATACAAGTAGCATATATATATTTAATAAATGCACACTACAACTAACTCTATAGTTCTAAGGTCTCATATAATACAACTTCAGGTTATAACAAGTGTATAACCATGTATAAACTCATTTTATAATTTTTCTCAGAAATACACGTATTTTGCTACAGTACTCCAGAGGGGTCGTATTTCAGTTCCGACACTTTTCCATAAAGCCTTATGATGTATTAGACTTGTGTTTCAAATTTGGAGTTAATTTGACAAGTCTAGCTCAAATTCCAAGAATTAACGTTTTACCGAGGCACTCGTATTGTTCTACAGTGCCCCCGAGGAGTCGAAAACTCAATTTAGTATTTTTCCCAGACTTTTCAAACCATTAGGGACTTATGGTTCAAGTTTGAGGTAAATCGGTCAAGCCTAGCTAAGATTCACACTTTTGAAGTCCCTGTCTGGGGGGCGCACTGCGCCTGGGCGCATCGCGTCTGGATCCTGGGCGCACTGCGCCTAGCGCATGGGCAGGGTTCCAGATCAGTCGCGATTTGGCACTGTAGCATGCAGTTTTGACATTTTAAGTCCTTAATCCAGGTCTTAATCATATGGGGTTTGTTCCCTGACTAAAACCCTCCATTAAAACAAGGTTTTAGTCCATTAAAATCGATTCAATCAATCAAATGCAGGAATTAAAGTTCTTGGTCAAAATTGTAAATTCTCAAGAATAGCAATCTACTTCCATGTTCTTGAGTTATGTTCTTAACTAATGACTTATTGGAAGCATTAGCCACTTAAACCACATGATTGATAACTGAAATTTCAGTTTCAATTCAACCCAAGAACCAATTCAAGAATACACCCAAAAACCTAGGTTAGAACAAAGAAATCTTACCTTTCAAGGCTTGGAATCACCAATTCCAAGGTTGGTTCTTGATTCTTGGCAATTCCTTGATCTCCCCGTGTTCTTCCTCTCGTTCTCTCTAGCTCTCTCTCGTATCTTCTGAAATGTTCTACTGAGTTCTTGATTATGAGAGGATAACTCTCATATATTATATATTTTTAAAGTTTTATAAGTTATTTGCACTTTGGTCCTTTAGATCTCAACTTTCATTCAAAAATGGTCCTAAGACCCATAACTTTGCAACCAAAGTTCCATTAACTTCTAACTTGACATTTTCTTGACAATTTTGGTCATTTCCATGTCAAATGACCATTTTGCCCTTTTTGGTCAAATTTCACTATTCACACGCTAAAACTCCAAATTTCACATAAACTTTTATTTCTTGTCATATTATTTTACAAATACATATTATTTTTCATAATAGTCTTATAACATGTCAAAAAGACCGTTTTACCTTTTTCGCGGGTTCTTACAGTCACCCCTCCTTATGCGGATTCTGTCCTCGGAATCTTATCGTAATCTGTGAAATCCGGATATCTTCTTTTCATCTCTTCTAACGTCTCCCAAGTTAGGTTTGACCCTAATGGGTGCTTCCATTTAACTAGTACAAGGTCAATCTCCTTGTTCCTTAGCTTCTTAGTCTGCATTTCTAGAATCGCTTCAGGTTCTTCAATCAGTCTGCTAGGAGTCTCCACCCTCAGGTCGGTATACGGTATTACTAATTCTTCTTTACCAAAGTACTTTTTCGGGTAGCATACATGAAAGGTATCATGTATTCCACTGAGTTCGGGTGGTAACTCTAGCTTGAACGCCTGTAACCCAACTCTATTTAGGATTCTAAAAGGTCCAATGTATCTTGGACTCAGCTTTCCTCTCTTGCCAAATCTGACCACTCCTTTCCATGGCGACACTTTTATCATCACCAAATCTCATTCTTGTAAGTCATACGGTCTCTTTTTCAGATTCGAGTAACTCTTTTGCCGATCTTGTGCTGCTTTCATGTTGGCTTAAATTACTCCAATCTTCTCATTAGTTACTCTAACAATCTCTGGCCCTGTAAGCTTAGTCTTACCCGCCTCCAACCAGCATAAAGGAGTTCTACACTTTCTACCATACAATGCCTCAAAAGGTGGCATTTTAATGCTAGAATGGTAGCTGTTGTTGTATGCAAACTCCACTAATGGCAGGTGTTCATCCCAACTACCTCCAAAATCCATCACGCATGATCGTAGCATGTCTTATAATGTCTGGATTGTTCGTTCGCTCTGACCATCCGTTTATGGATGATACGCTGTACTTAGTTGAATTCTCGTCCCCATTTTATCTTGTAAGGCTCTCTAAAAGTTAGAGGTAAATCTGGGGTCTTTGTCTGACAGACAACGATGCACCATATCTTCTTAACACTTCATCTGTATACAACTGGGCTAACTGCTCCAATGGAGTAGTTTCTTTTATGGCTAGAAATAGTGCACTTTTGGTCAACCGATCTACTATGACCCATATGCTATCATAACCTCTTCTCGTTCTCGGTAACCCGACAATAAAGTCCATGGTTATATCTCCCCACTTTCCGGCTGGAATGTGTAATGACTGAGCATCTCCATGCGGGACCTGATGTTCCGCCTTGACTTGTGCACAAATAACACACTTGGAGATGTACTTAGCTATCCTCTTCTTCATTCCAGGCGACCAGTACTGTCTTTTCAGATCTTGATAAGTCTTGGTACTCCCTGGGTGTATGGAATACTTTGACTTATGCGACTCTTCTAAAATCAGCTTTCTCAAACCTCCTGCTTTCGGCACCCAAATGCGGTTTCTAAAAGTCTTTAATCCTTGACTGTTGGTTTCAAACTGCATGTCTTTTTCTAGTTTCTCTTCTTTCAAATTTCCACTTTCTTCAACTTTCTGCTGAGCTGCTTTAATCTGTTCTATAATGCTGGACACTAACTTTATACGCATCGATCTTGCTTTGATTCTTTTCTCAGGAGATTTTCTACTCAATGCATCTGCTACTACATTTGCTTTACCCGGATGGTATACAATGTCGCAATCATAGTCACTGATCAGCTCTAGCCATCTACTCTGTCTCATGTTCAACTCTTTTTGAGTGAACACATACTGTAAACTCTTGTGATCAGTAAATAGCTTGCACTTTGTACCATACAGGTAATGTCTCCAAATCTTCAAGGCAAATACGATTGCTGCAAGTTCTAAATCATGGGTTGTGTACTTTTTCTCTGGATCTTTCAACTGTCTGGAAGCGTAAGCTATAACCTTTCCTCTTTGCATCAACACACAGCCAAGCCCCCGATGTGAGGCATCGCTGTACACTTCAAAGTCTTCTGTCCCATCTGGTAACGTAAGGACAGGCGCGTTACACAACTTCTCTTTTAGGGTAGCGAAAGCTCTTTCTTGTTCTTCTTGCCATCTGAATTTCTCTTCTTTCCGGGTTAGTCGTGTAAGTGGCACAGCTATACGAGAGAAATCTTGAATAAACCTCCGGTAATACCCGGCAAGACCGAGAAAACTTCTAACTTCTGTTGGCGTCTTGGGTGGCTCCCATTTCATCACTGCTTCAACTTTTGCTGGGTCAACTTTTATACCTTGGATAGACACAACATGTCCAAGGAACTGCACTTCTCGCATCCAAAACTCGCACTTGGAGAACTTTGCATATAGCTGTTCTCGCTTCAAGGTCTCAAGCACTGCTCACAAATGACTCGCATGTTCTTCTTTATTCTTTGAGTATATCAGTATGTCATCTATGAACACTATAACAAATCGGTCTAGGAATGGTTTACAGACCCGATTCATTAAGTCCATAAAAACTGCTGGTGCATTCGTAAGACCGAATGGCATTACTAGGAACTCGTAATGCCCGTATCGTGTACGGAACGCTGTCTTCTCTACATCACTTTCTTTTACCCTGACTTGGTGATACCCAGATCTCAAATCAATTTTTGAGAAGTAATCTGCTCCTTGCAACTGGTCGAACAAATCGTCTATTCTGGGCAACGGGTAACGGTTCTTAATAGTAATCTTGTTCAATTCTCTGTAATCAATGCACATACGCATTGATCCATCTTTCTTCTTTACAAATAGAACTGGAGCACCCTACGGAGAAGAACTAGGCCTGATGAAGCCTTTATCTAGTAATTCCTGCAACTGGGGAAGCTCCTGGAACAAGATCTATCCGGAACTCAACTTGCCTTTCTGGTGGCAAGCCTGGTAACTCATCTGGGAAAACTTCTGGGAATTCTTTTACTACTTCTATGTCTTTATACGTCTGTTTTACTTTGTCTTCAGTCATCACATAGGCCAGGAAAGATACACATCCTTTCCTGATACACCTTCGGGCTTTTGCCACACTGATGAGACTTGGCACATGCTTGCTTCTTTCCCCATATACGTACACTTTAGCTCCTAGGGTTTTAACAGACACCCTCTTCTGTCCACAAGCTATCTTCGCGTCATTGGCACCAAGCCAATCCATCCCAATTATCACATCAAAGGACTTAATTCCAATAGGAAGAAGATTAAGTCGGAACTTCTTGCCATTGATATCAAGTTCACAATCTCGGTACATGTGCTGAACTTCGACAAACTTTCCATCCGCTACTTCCACTTCAAAAACCATGTCTAACAATTCTAACGGGACTCTCAATCGGGCTCCAAATCCATGGGACACGAATGAATATGTCGAACCAGAATCAAACAACACATATGCAGGTGTCGAGTTGATCAGTAGTATACCTGAGACCACATCGTGCGTCTCCCTTGCTTCTTCCCTGGTGATCTGGAAAGCTCGGGTCTTCACCTTCTGGGGTTCTGTCTTCTTCTGAGGTGTTGACACTACAGTTTCTCCTCCCTTGTTTGGGCAGTTGAAACTATAGTGTCCCATTTGGTGGCATGAAAAACACTCCACTTCACTAGCTTTCTTTGCTTTGCAGTCTTTCATTTTGTGACCAAGTCCGCCACAATTAAAACAGGCGTTTGATCCCGCACGATATTCGCCACTATGTTCTTTTCCACATTTCTCACACTTCTTTACATTCCCCTGTCAAGTCTGATTCAGGCTTGTTTTTCCCTTTTTCTTTGAATTTCCGCTGCTGCTCACTGTCTTTCTCTTGTCACTAAAACTTGGTCTTTCGTCATTTCGTCGTTTCCCAATATCCTCCACGTTTCGGGCAGCATTGATTGCTCCGTCTAATGTTTCAGCTCTCTTTACTTCTAACTCATAATTCCATGGCAAACCCCGGACATAGCGGTTAATTCGGGACCGCTCAGAGGGATAGGATTCCCCCACAAAAGGCAGCATGTCACAAAACTTCTTTGTATATTCGTCCACCGTCAAGTCTCCTTTCTTTATCGTTAAGAAATCTTCGTTCATTTTCTCCAAATCTCTTGTGGGACAGAATTTATCTTTGAGACACGAAACAAACTCCGCCCATGACCAGCCATACACAACGTCTTTCCCCAAACTCTCGTATTTAGTATTCCACCACACTAATGCATCATCTTTCAACTGCCGAGAGGCATAGTTGACTTGGTCTTTTTCGTCACATTTGCTTGCTTGCATCACTTGTTCGATTTCTCGGACCCATCTCATTGTCACCTTCGGCTCAAAACTGCCATGGTACTCTGGCGGTTTACAAGCCATGAAGGACTTAAAGGAACAGCCCTTCTCCTTCCTTCTGTTTTCTCCACTAGCTTCTTCCTCGGTCGTCTTTTTAGAGACTTGACGTGCACGCAGAGGTCGTCATGCGGTCAAAAAATAAGAGATAACCTAACATTCACTAGTATAGTGGAGTCAGGGTCGATCCACAGGAGCTACGTGGTTAGCCTAGATGAGAGATTACCAACTAATAGTGTCACAGCTATAGTCGGAGGAACTAATTTCTATCCTTCTACTTCGAAACAATATTTCAACACTCAAGCCAAATTTAGCCAAGCTCAAATGACCTAGTTACTTTCTGAACTCAGAAGTACATCTCTGAATCAGAAGCAATTGAAGGCATTCAAACTAGCAAAAACCAAGCAAAGCATAAACTAGCTAATAACCAACAGTTCTATGAGACAGTTAATAGCCAAGGTTTAATGCCTAACCTAACCGAGTTAGCTACTGTTTTCAGCAAAGGGAAACAGTCCCAACCAAGTCACAAACAAAATCCACACACAAACAAACAACCAAAGCACAAACTAACGTCCAAAATACCGAAAAATCAATATTTAATGTAACCAAATGATTTCATTCACTCAAACCAATATCCAACATCAAATCAGTAACCGAACACTACTAAAAACAGAACCCTAAGCTGAAGATCAATGGTTGTCACACCCAAAGATTCAACTCAAAGCTTACAAGTGTTTAACTAAAATGAAATAAAATCTAAAACATGAAAATACCAAATGATAGCTTCTGAAATGGAATCCTCGAGTCAAAGAGCTTCTAGGTCGATGTTTACACCCGGTCTTTGCTAGGGTTTTCGGCTGGAAATGCCTCTATTTATAGTTGCAAATTTCCCGTGACCGCACCGCGCATAAGTGAAATCCGCGGCGCGCGTACTTATCCGTTCCCCGTTTTTTCGTCATTCAAATGTGTTCCACCGCCTTACGCCCGCGTCGCGCAGAAGATAAATCCGCGGCGCGCGTACGTCTTCTCTTGATTTTTCATTCTTTCCATACTTTTTCCTTTTGTACACCTTTAGTCCCTGTTTCTGTTCTTTTTTCTCCAGACAAGTCCTGACACGAAAAGTGAGAATACCCATGCATATTTGATATAATTTTACCAAGAACAGGGCTCAACAACGCCTAAAATACTTGATATCACTAGGCGTTGTCAAGACTTCTTGTGAAGAATGGGCACTAGGTTCACCCATTCGGCTATCGATTATATTATTCACATCCTGCTTCAACTCATTTCGCAGATTATTGATCAGGTACTGAATTGCTTCCATAGTGATAGGTTGTGGTGGCGGGTTTGGCTCAGCCCCATCATTCCGAATAACGTGTCCGGGTCCACTTCCTCTTGAAGAAGTGTGACTGCCCTCACCCCTGTCAGCTTGTCTTTCGCCTTCCATTACTATATAGATGAATAAAATATCTGTTTAATACGCAATTCTATATAGTATTTTGAAAGCGGTAGCATATTATCTCCCTATCTTGACGGCATTTTAGTAGCAATCATACTCACTTTATAACTTCTATAAGTTTAAGTGTACCTCTATATTACTAAGGCACCTTACTACTACTCTTGCTAGTTTAAGTCTAGGATGACATTCCAACCTAATTCGCTTAAACTATGGCTCTGATACCAAAACTGTAACACCCCTTTCTCAAACCATATTTTAATATAGTTTATATTACAAAAACATTACACAACTGGTGACTATGAAAGAGTCACTTAAATTTTTTTTTACAAAACTTTATTCTTAAGGGGATATTACAGAATCAATACAGAAAACCATAATTTAAACTTACTGTATTTACACTGGTCCCAACTTCAACTCCCGCTTCTTTCACCTAAGTACATAGCATTTAAAAATATAATACGTGAGACATAAAGCCTCGTGAGTAATATGAGTTTTAGACCCAAAACTTTTGTGCTCAAAACTTGAAATAAAAACAAGTAAACTCCTTAAAATTTATTTTCATAATAAGTCTCAATTCTCTTTACTTTTCTCTTTTCAAAACTCAAAAACACTTTCTTTCTCAAAAACTGCTTCTTACTTTAAAACTGTTTTATTTTATAAAACTGCTTTCTTTCTCATATACTTGTGACCAACTGAAACTCATGAATTATTTTAATTTAATTCATTCAACTAGCTCCCCTCGCGGGACAGAACAGATCCGTCCGCTTAGTTATGCTCATTCTGTCTTCCCTTTGTGACTTGGAACGGATTCAAGCACAAGGGTATACTAGGCTAGACAACTACTTCGCGACGGGAGGTACCATCCCAGTAGTGTCTTCTGATCCCCCGATTATGTGGGTGATCCTAGTCCGGACAACTGACTCTTACTTCTTTGTTTCTTTAGTTCTTATTTCATTACATCTCAAATTGGTCAAAATGGGACACAATTTATAAATAACTCATGCTCATACACTTTATAACTCTTTACTGAAAATACTTTCAAAACTGATTTTGACATCTTAGTTCACACAAGGAACTTTTTTAAAAATACTTTGTAAACTACACTGCTTTAAAAATCCGCTTTAGAACACTTAGCCCTTATATAGAGCTACTTTAAAACTGTTTCCAACTTTAGTATTTAAAAATTTATAGAAATCTCATTTTCTGAAAATATCATTTTGCTATGTACTAGGAAAATCCTCATAAAACTCACCTTGATATAGCTATAGGTCTCTAGGCTTCTCGTACTCCTTTCCCCTTTCCGTGCTCAACAATATTCGAAGCACCACCTATACAAGTAGCATATATATATATTTAATAAATGCACACTACAACTAACTCTATAGTTCTAAGGTCTCATATAATACAACTTCAGGTTATAACAAGTGTATAACCATGCATAAACTCATTTTATAATTTTTCTCCGAAATACACGTATTTTGCTACAGTACTCCAGAGGGGTTGTATTTCAGTTCCGACACTTTTCCATAAAGCCTTATGCTGCATTAGACTTGTGTTTCAAATTTGGAGTTAATTGGACAAGTCTAGCTCAAATTCCAAGAATTAACGTTTTACCGAGGCACTCGTATTGTTCTACAGTGCCCCCAAGGAGTCGAAAACTCAATTTAGTATTTTTCCCAGACTTTTCAAACCATTAGGGACTTATGGTTCAAGTTTGAGGTAAATCGGACAAGCCTAGCTAAGATTCACACTTTTGAAGTCCCTGTCTGGGGGGCGTACTGTGCCAGGGACTGGGCGCACTGCGCCTGGGCGCACCGCGTCTGGATCCTGGGCGCACTGCGCCTAGCGCCTAGGCAGGGTTCCAGATCAGTCGTGATTTGGCACTGTAGCATGCAGTTTTGACATTTAAGTCCTTAATCCAGGTCTTAATCATATGGGGTTTGTTCCCTGACTAAAACCCTCCATTAAAACAAGGTTTTAGTCCATTAAAATCGATCCAATCAATCAAATGCAGGAATTAAAGTTCTTGGTCAAAATTGCAAATTCTCAAGAATAGCAATCTACTTCCATGTTCTTGAGTTATGTTCTTAACTAATGACTTATTGGAAGCATTAGCCACTTAAACCACATGATTGATAACTGAAATTTCAGTTTCAATTCAACCCAAGAACCAATTCAAGAATACACCGAAAAACCTAGGTTAGAACAAAGAAATCTTACCTTTCAAGGCTTGGAATCACCAATTCCAAGGTTGGTTATTGATTCTTGGCAATTCCTTGATCTCCCCGTGTTCTTCCTCTCGTTCTCTCTAGCTCTCTCTCGTATCTTCTGAAATGTTCTACTGAGTTCTTGATTATGAGAGGATAACTCTCATATATTATATATTTTTAAAGTTTTATAAGTTATTTGTACTTTGGTCCTTTAGATCTCAACTTTCATTCAAAAATGGTCCTAAGACCCATAACTTTGCTACCAAAGTTCCATTAACTTCTAACTTGACATTTTCTTGACAATTTTGGTCATTTCCATGTCAAATGAGCATTTTGCCCTTTTTGGTCAAATTTCACTATTCACACGCTAAAACTCCAAATTTCACATAAACTTCTATTTCTTGTCATATTATTTTACAAATACATATTATTTTTCATAATAGTCTTATAACATGTCAAAAGACCGTTTTACCTTTTTCGCGGGTTCTTACATAATATGTTAAAGGAACCAGTGTCCCATGAAACCTTGTGGTAACAGCAGAATCAATATGTATAGGTGATTATGGTAATATGGGCCCGTATTATCATAATCACAGGATATGAATTGGGACTGGTGGAATCGCAAAGGAATTATGGCATTCTGGTGGGTAAGGTTTTGAAGAGAGTAGTATGAATAACAAAGGAATTATATGCCTATGTAATAAAAACAAGTGAAGACTATAAGTATAAAAAGATAGTACAGTGGATGTATACCGCATAGTATGGTAAAGTAAAAGAAATAGTGTGATAATTAATATTTTTAGACAGATTGAAAGACATTAAATTATGTGCCTGTCGAGACGAGAGGAAGTATGTATAAGAGCAACCTAAAAAGGAATTATGGGTATTGATTATCAATATAAAAGTTGTAAGACTTTTACAGGAAGAATGAAATTATAAGTGGAGTGTATTAATAGTACAATGTTATAATGAGTAATAAAAGTAAAATAAAATACCCAAATGGGGGGAAAGAATGATGTATGAGAAATTGTCAAAGATTATGATATTTAAAGTAAATTGCATTGTTGTAATGTGATTAAATAAACATGAAGTGAGAATTAAAGGTTGAATGCCTAAATAAATATTAGGCAAGAAATAAAAGATGAAACAAATGATGAGGATAATTAGAAGAATATAATGAAAGACTTTAAAGAAAATGACGATAAAATATTGGTTATGAGGAAATAAATTCCACAACCAAATGAATGAAATAAAAGAGGTAATACCAGTAATGAAAGAGTATAATGATGTATGGTAATGAAAAAAAAATCAAAAGCATGTGAGCAAAATGACTAAAGGTCATAAATGATATGAAGTAAAGAAAAAGAGTAAATATCTAAACAAGTAGTGAACGAAGAATTAAAGATAATGGAAGAATGATAGTAAACAGACAGGAAGTTACTACTTCCGAATAGAAATGATGGGTAAAGGAATCCAAAGATTGTGAGAAATGGTCAGTACATGGCTAGTAGCCATGAAATACAAAGAAATGTATATATGGTTATACGTGTTTATACATATAAGTGAATGAGTAAGTTTTAGAACTTATACAAAGTATAAAAGTGGTTATGAAATAGTATTCTAATTAGAATACTATAAGGTATAAAGCAAAAGAGTAAAATAATGTATTGGGCATAATGCCTCGATATACCAAAAGAATGAAAGATGACGAGAAAATAAGTGGCATTTATGTATCACCTAAAGATACATAAGAAGTAAGTTGTATATGAAATATATAATGTTGTAAAGAAATATATAGTGTAAAGAAGTGTAGTTTAAACGAAAGAATAACATAATGTGTTAGGCATGTAGCCTTATAACACATAACAAAAATGATAAAAGATGTAAAAGTAAAGAGTAACGAGAGGTAATCGTGATTGAGGGTTATGTCAAGAATTCGTCATGGGACGAAAATGTTAAAAATTCTTAGTTGAATTTCTAAACCAAAAGAGAACCAAGTATATATATATATATATATATATATATATATATATATATATATATATATATATATATATATATATATATATATATATATATATATATATATATATATATATATATGTATATATATATATATATGTATATATATATATATATATATATATATATATATATATATATATATATATATATATATATATATATATATGTGTGTGTGTGTATTATGCAACTAAGAACTTGTAAGAATATGTCAAGAAGTTAATGAATGTGGTTTGTAAACATAAATACACCACACGATAATAATATTATGAAAAGTGAAGTAAGTATGGGAATGTGAATTATCGTATGCGACATGTATGAAGTCCCATAAGTGAATTGAAGAAAAACAACTTTCGAATCAAGCATAGTAAACAATTTAGATACAGTGAGGAAAGAGTAAGCAGAAGACCAGGTGCTAAACTAAGCACAATATGAGAAATAAGAATTTGCAAAGAAATACTAAAACGTAAATAATAATATTAGAAGGGTATATGGAATACATAAGAAGATGAAAAATGTAATAGAAATGATTTTCCTTAAAGGTGTGAATTGAGAAGGAAGTTGACTGAAATAATAGATCAACTTCAACAGTAAAACTGTACAAGTTTATAAGGTTAAGTATGGTGTATTATACATAAAAAGAAAGTTAATGATGTCTAATTGTTAAAATAAAAAGCGGTATATCGTTTCAACACATTTGGAACGAGATAAGTAGATTCTCATGAATAATATGATGATTCGACAGATTCTGTCCCAATCAGAAAAGTAAAAATGTGAAGTGTAACAAGAAGGAGGAAAATACATCCTTTATAAAGAAGAATAAACTGAAGTTTATAAGATTTAAAAACAAATGTAAGAAAAATAAAATAAGATGTTGTAAAACTTCTGTAAAGAAGAAATAACAGTGGATTATCTAGGAAGTAACGAATGAGTAAAGGAATGAGAAGAAGAGAAGAGTGAAAATAATTAAGCAATATTAAGTGAAAATGAAAAGATTTCTTAAGTAAAATGTCCATTAAGGGACAAAATTTATACAAGGAAAAGATTTTGTGTAATTATGAATTTATATAAATATGAAACATATATAATTATGTTTAATGGTATTTGGAATTTTTACAAGTAAAGAATGTTGTGAGTATAATCTCACTTGTTTTAGTAAAGATATGAGAAGAATTACAAAGTAGATTGCTATTTATGATAAAAGTATTGAAGTATGAAACTATTTTGTAAAAGAAGTTACTAGAGATTGTATATAAATAAAATGAGGTAGAAAGGAAAGTAACTAGAATGTAAAGTATGAAATATGAATGAATGACTAAAAGATTGAGAAAACAGATAAAATGACCAAAATGATATTTGGTTAACTGGGAAGATATAAAGTTTTAAAGAGATTATGTTAATCCTCTATAAAGGATTGAAAGCAGGAACTGCTAAGAGCTGATTAAAGAATCAAAAACAACCAAAGAAAAAAAAGATTAAAAGATAAAATAATGAAGAATATGATTATATGTTGGTAAAAAAAAAGTATCTACTAGAAACCAACTTTGGCGGAAAACGTTTGAAAAGGAGGGGGAAGTGATTTCCTTTTAATAATTGTGCGATGATTCCGAGGACGGAATCCCAATAAGGGGGAGGTAGTTGTAACGACCCAAAAATCTCGAATTTATATTCGAGAAAATATGTAAGGAAAAGACCAAAAAAAATATATATTTTTAAAATTTTAAAATAAATTACTTAGAAATGTGGTAAAATACCAAAAAAAAATTGGAGAAAGATGATGAGAAAAGGGCAAAATAGTCATTTGACATCCAAATGACTTTTAAGTAAGGAAAATATGATTTTTGGAGTTTATATGTAATGAAATAAAATTTTGACACCAAATAATGATGATAAGTATTTGAAAGTTAATTCTAGTAAAAGAGGGTAATTTGGTCATTTTACCATAAAGGGGTAATTTGGTCATTTGCCCATGTATAAGATTTATTATGAAAGTATATTTTGGTTTTTGGACCAAAAATGTAAGAAACTAAGTTATATGTAATAAGATTTTATTTTTGGTGGCCAAAGTGCAAGAAATGAAAGCCAGGGACTAAAACTGTAAATATGGAAAATATAAAAATGAGAAAATATCTCATTAATGATCATAAAATCTGAAGAGGGTCTAGAGACTACGGGAGAGAGCGAGAGAGCATCGGAGAAGAGAAGGAATTCTGGAAATCTTTGCAAGAAATTGAAGTTAGAATTGAGGGTTTCCAAGCAAACAAGGTAAGAACTTCATGTTCTAAGCTTATTTCATCCAAGACTTGAACGGGAATTGTAACACCCCTTTTCTCAAACCATATTTAAGATACAAATACAGTTTTCAAACATATTTTACAACTCGTGACCATAAAATAGCCACTTAAATTTTTTTTTGTTTTATTTTACAAACTTAAACTCGAGGGGTATTACAGACTCAATACAGATGACCATAATTTAAACTTACAGTGTACAAACCGGTCCCAACTGCAGCCTTTGCTCCCTTCACCTAAGTACATAGCATTTCAAAAACATAGTATACGTGAGACATAAAGTCTCGTGAGTAATATGGGTTTAGACCCAAAACTTTTCTATTCAAAACATGAAATATTAAAAGTACACTGCTCAAAACTGACTTATATCACAAATCTCAAAATGTCTTACTATCTTTACTTTTAAGCTTTAAAAATACTTTCTTTCTCAAAACTGCTTTCTTTCTCTTTTTCTTGTGACCAACTGAAACTCATGAATTAAGTTATTTTAATTCATTCTACTAGCTCCCCTCGCAGGACAGAACAGATCTGCCCACTCGGTTATGCTCATTCTGTCTCCCCTTTGTGACTTGGAACAAATTCAAGCACAAGGGTATACTAAGCTAGACAACTACTTCGCGACGGGAGGTACCATCCCAGTAGTGTCTTCTGATCCCCCGATTATGTGGGTGATCCTAGTCCGGACAACTGGCTCTTACTTCTTTCTTTCTTTCATACTTATCTCATTACATCTCAAATTGGTCAAAATGGGACACAATTTGTAAACAACTCGTACTCAAACATTTTATAACTTTTTACTGAAAATACTTTCAAAAACTGATTTCTTGACATCATAGTTCACATAAGGAACTTCTTTCAAATTACTTTGCAAATCATACTACTTAAAAATCTCTTTGAACACTAAGCCCTTGTACAGAGCCACTTTCAAAACTATTTTCCCAAAATTTAGTATTTGCAAACATTTGGAAATCTTACTTTTCTGAAAATAACATTTTGCTATGTACTATAGAAATCCTCATAAAACTCACCTCGATGTAGCTACAGATTTCTAAGCTTCACGTACTCCTTTCCCCTTTCCGTGCTCAACAGTATTCGAAGCACCACCTATACAAGTAGTATATATATAAATACATGCTACAACTAACTCTATGACTTAAAAGTCTCATATAACATAACTACAGGCCATACAAATGTATAACCATTAATAAACTCATTTTATAGTTTTTCTCCGAAAGACGCGTATTTTGCTACAGTACCCCCGAGGGGTCGTATTTCAGTTCCGACATTTTTGCATGAAATCTTAGGCCATATTAGACTTGTGTTTCAAATTTGAGGTCAAACGGACAAGTCTAACCCCAATTTCCAAAAATCAAAACTCAAAATTCCCCTCAGTATGTTACACGGTCGTGTAACTTTTGCCTTGCAAATTACACGGCCGTGTAACTTTGCAGGCCTTATATAAGTTACACGGTCGTGTAATATTTACCCCGTAAATTACACGGCCGTGTAATGTTTCTGGGTGGGTTTCGGGTCTGATTTTTCGAGCTGTAGACCTCTATTTCGCCTTATTAAGTGCTTAATACTTAACTTAATCGTTTACTATCATTCCATGACTAAAACCCTTGCTTTACATCAAGTTTTAAGCCTTGGAATCACTGATTTCAGTTCCAATTCCTTGAAAATCCGTTTTTGATGATTTTCACTAAAAATCCAACTTTTTGAAATTAATCACTTAGGAGTGTCTTAATACATCCTAAATGATCATTTGAACTTAGAAAAACCATAAAAACTGATCTTGATCTTGCAAACCCGTGAATTAGGGTTCTTGAGCAAAATCACCTTTTCTTAGCATTTAACATATTTAAGGGTTTGAACATGTTAGATGGATGATTTTGAGCAAGATAAGGTCATTAGAACCATATTCTCTTGAAATCAGAGGTTATAGTTCAACTCCCGTTCACGGTTTTAGGCTTAGAACAAGGAAAATCTTACCTTTCAGGGCTTGGAATTACTGATTCCAAGTGTTTTCCTTGATTTCTTTGCAATGATTCTTGAGTTGCTACTTCCCGTGATTCTCTCTAGCTCTCTCTCTCTCGTGCTCTCTAGTCCCTTTTGAAATGCTCCTCAAACTTCTAGAGAATGAGAGTTTAACTCTCTATTTTATAATTAAATTTTTATAGCATAATTACACCTTTGATCCCTCTCTTCTTTCCTTTTATTCAAAATTAGTCCAAGAGCTCATATCTTTGCAAATCATGTTCCATTAATTATCAATTTAGCTTCTTAATAAAATTTCTTAAAAAATGGTCATTTTCATGTCAAATGACCAATTTGCCCTTTTGGCCAAATTTCACTATTCATGCGGCAAAGCTCCAAATTTCACCTAACTTCTCATTTCTTATATTATTATTTCACAAATACACATTATTTTACATAATAGTTTTATAACGTGCCAAAAGACCGTTTTACCCTTTTACAACTTTTTCGCGGGTTCTTACAGGAATCGTGCACTTGATTTCTGATTTTTCTAGAGGTCACGGTTCCAGTGAAATTATCTAAACCATCTTGCTCAAAATCATCAAGTAAACATGTTCTAACCCTTGAACATGTTGAAAATCAAGAAATGATGATTTTGGTCCAAGAGCAATAAGTCACGGGTTTGAAAGTTCAGATGGTTTTAATTATTCTAATATGTTAGAAATGATGAAAGAAACTTGTATTAACAAGTAATTCAATGGAATTGAAGATTTAATGCCAAAAATGATGAAATGGGTTTTTAGCTCAAGAACCCTAGAAATGGGTTCATGAGTTGAAATTGATTTCATATAGTTCTAATAGTTTTGTTAAGTCAAATATGACATAAAAGAAGTAAGAAATCAGTTCTTAAGCTTGAAAATTCAATACAATGGTTTTTGGTGAAAAATGGTGTTTTCGGAAGAATTTCCAAATTTATAAAGATGATTTGATGATTTTGAAGCTTAAAATTTAGTACAAGTTGGTATTTAGGGCCTGGAAATGACCCTAAACCAATTAAGTCAAGTATTATAAAGTATGTTGCTATTGTTGGTATTTAGGGCCTGGAAATGACCCTAAACCATATTTATAAAGTATGTTGCTATTGTTGAAAAATTGGAATTTTGTTCAAAAGCTTTAGAAATCAATTTTACTTGATCAAATTAATTCTAAGAGGTTTTAATGAGTTCCATATGTGGTAGTTGTTAAAATAAAGCAGTAGAAGTGATTTATTTCGAACAAATTCGTTTTTTGGATCAAAAATGCAAAAACGGGAATGTTTGGAAAAGTAATCAAAATCTATGATTTTTATGGTTAAAAACATGAATTAAATGAATGGTTTTGGTCTTGGAACAAACCCTAGGGATTAAGACGTGAATTAAGGGCTTAATAAGGGAAAATGGAAATTTGTAGCATAAAAATCGGGAGATTCTGGACTGCTGCTCAGCAGGCGCGGTGCGCCCCTACGGCAGAGTGTAATTGCAGTTTTTCTTCTAGTCTCCTGCCAAGCCCAAATTGATTTTGAGATTTGCTTCAATACTTGTCCGTTTGACCTCAAATTTTAAACATAGGTCTAATATGTTGTGAAACTTCATGAAAAATTGTCGGAATCGAAATACGACCCCCGAGGGTACTGTAGCAAAATACGTATAAATTACAACTTAACTAAAGTTGGTCATTTAAAAGTTATAGACTTGTTATCACCCAAGATAGTATTATAAGGACTCTAATGAGTTATAGAATCAGTTAGCATTAATGTTAATGTATAACATGTTAAATATAGGTCCATGCCAAGTGACTAATGGATCAAAAGAGTATAAATACAAGGAACGTGTAGCCAATTTTCTAGCAATACGTGAGGTGAGTACATACAGTATTTTTACCCATTCTGGGGTACATGGCAAGTAAGTATATTTAAGATTTCTTATAAAATCTTTTTATGTGACATTACATGCAAGAGTATTATTATCAACTTGTTTATGAAAGTATAATGCTATGTTTGAAGTTATGTTTTGAACTACAAGTCAAGTTAAATGATAGTATGTTGGTCTATGAACCAATTATGTGAAAGTATATTTTGATTATAAATGATACATGTTTTCAAATACGAATGGCATATAGCCACAAGATGTTTAAGAAGTATGTTTTGGTTACAAACTGTATATATTTTTGAGTATGAATGGCATATAGCCATAAGATGTGGAAAATATGTTTTGGCATAAAGATTAGTATGTTAGAAAGATATGTTTTAAACATATGATTATTATAAGATGAAAGCTATACTTGGCATCTAGCTATAAAGACATAAAATGATGAAGTTTGGCACCTAGCCACAAGTTATGTATATGAGAAATGTTTAAGCAAGCAGCAAGTATTTTGTATGACTGGTAATTGTAGCAAGCAGCGTTAGTAAGGGAACTATGTTCCAACCTACCCGGGTTAGGTAAGGGATCTACTGGGGGCAAGCCCCATCGCGAAGTAGATTGCCTCAGCACTTCTATGGTGAGGATTGATCCGTTCTTTCTAGCCATAGAGACTTGGGGTATCACTTATAGTGATTAAAGCCCTAAGTATAAAAATCCAGCAAGCTTATAAAACCAGTCAAAGAAAGTAAGAAAGATGCTATTTTTGTAAATTATGTCATTAAATGATTTTTTTAGAAGTAAAAAGTTATAGTATATTGCTATTATAAAGTTTGGAAAGAAGATATTTTTGCAAGGTATGATATGTGATGATTTTGAAAAGTAAAGAGCTATGGTATGATATTATTATAAAACTTTGAAAGATGTTTTATGTTATAAGTTTTATAAAAAGGTTGGAAAAGAAATTAAAAGTTTGAGTCTAAAACTCATGTAACTCACGAGACATTATTGTCTTACGTATTCTATGTTTTGCCATGTATTCCAGGTTAACATAAGTTGCTATAAATGGGATGAAGTTTAGCTGGAGTGGAGCTTGAGTTAGCTCCTAAATTGGACGCAAGGTTTAATCCTCTTCTTGCTTACTATGGTTAGATTTGGTATGGATTTGTAACACCCACAGTTTTAAAAATGTAAATTATCGGTTTTTGATAAACCGTATTTTTGTGTTCATGTATTTATACGAAAAATCATAGTATTTGAAAACAGTAGAAATGGGGTGTCACATGTAGCCTCTCTACACATCTAAATTAACTTATATCTTTCCTTATCGTTCAACCTTGCTTTAGTTTCAACATGTTAGTTTAGATCTTTGCTAAATACAATATTGACTTTTAAGACATTATTTATCATGATTCATAATCCAAAAATGTCTTTGCCGTAAAAATTTAGAGGTTTGAAAATGTTCAACTGACTTATGTTAAAAATATAATCACTTCCTCCATCCTTGGCAATATAATCTTTCTAGAAAAGATTTCATAAACATTCTATGTAATACTTACCCATTTTAACTATGAAAAACTTTTCATATTAAAAAATTTAGATTTTCTGACCCGTGTGACACGAGGATAACCCACACAACTTAGAAAAACTGAAAAGTTTTGTTATCCAGATTGGTGAAATACCAATCGATTCTTCAGAATTTGTACATACGTACGGTATAATTATACCTTTGCAAAAATAATCGAGTTAAAATCTCTTAAAATACAAACTTATCACTTAAACATTTTTCCTAAATTTGTTATGTCAAAAAATACCATTATTTCATAAATAAATATTTAACATCTCTTAGTTAGAGATTTGACTAACTGCTAATAAAATTGGGATAAAACTTTGTTATATGAGAATAAAACCATATTCAAACCCATCATTGTGGTCTTAAAAATTCATTTAACCTCGATTCGTATATAAAAATACATTTTATCAAATTTTATTTTAGCTCCACTTGATTTTTCCTTTGAAATTCAAAGAGGTTTTTAACATAAATCGTAATTCAAAGCTGTTATCATCTTTAAAAGTTTGAAAATATTCATTTGACTTTGACCTTCATATTGAAACATATATATTTCATGAAAATATTCTTTATCACTAGTCATATATTTCATGTACACTCTTCTCAATCTTTTATTAATGTGTTCTACTTTTCAAAGTCTATAATTTCCAATTTCTATTACTTAACTCGTTAGGGTTTAATTTCTACTTTTCACTCGTTAGCTCTACCGCTACCGCAAAACGTTCACTTTGTCTCCATGAGTCATCTTTAACTCGGCACTGGATCCATACTTCCATGTAATTATGGAAAATCTGATGTTCTTGATGGTGTTATCATCATCAGACCTTGCCCCAATTTATGTGACTTACTATCCTCATCCAACATGCTACACATTTCTAATGCCTTGTTTTTTCCTTGACCATTCACCGCACAGTCTACATTAGTCATCTTTAAAACTTAATTCCTTAGGCATGTTTGGTTTACTGGTAATTAAGGTTTCACCATTCTCCATTTGCTTCTCAAATCGTCCCTCAACTTCTTCATAATCTTATATAACTTCCTAACTGAACTGGAGTTACACTTCATTCCACATCTCTATCATTTAAGCACGTTCTTGCTTCTACATTATTTCGTTATTGTACGAATCACATTATTCATACCTAATCTTCTTTATCATATTGATCCTGCTCTAAGGATTTCACACATTGTATTCATGTACTAAACTCTATCATCTGTGATGGCATCAACCGGCTTGGACACGCACATTTGCTTTGTCATTCTCTCACCGTAATTGATTAGTTCTCCCCTACTTAGGTTTAAACCCAATCCTACTGTTGATCGCTCTCAATCATACCATAATGTAGTTTACTTAATGATCAATGATCGACTTGACACCTCACCATCTATGATCTCTACAACTAGTGAGTCATCTAGAACTGTTTTCGGTATTGTCCTGGTTCCCTCAGTATTAGTTTAAAAACTTTCCTAAGTCTTCGGGTCTTTGTCTCGTTTTCTTCTTGGCCTACTCGTATATGCGCCGAAAACTATAGTTGTTCTCCGCTTTCCTACACGCAGTATACTCTTATCATTTCTCTTCTCATCTTTCCGGTCATCAACCAACCTATTCTTCCATGTTTCATCTTCCAGCTACAACATTAGCCCTCTACACAGTAGGTGATCGTGTCACCACTATCCTGTTAGTGAAATGTTGAGAAGGTAACTTCACATCCAAATAACTTCTGCTACATCTAGCTACAATACTTTATCTAAATTCTGACATGTACTTACTATTAACAAGTATTGAAGTATTAAACATGCTAGTATTTCACCGGTAGGATACATTAGGTCTCTATAATGCTTATTAGAGACACAAGATTGTATGCCTATTTCCCTCAAACCATGCTCTCATACCAACTTGTAACACTCAATTTTTTTAAATATCATGATAAATAAACCTTTAAATAAGTCCATAAAAGCCTTTTTAGAAATCAAGTAAGAATCTTGTTAGAAAAAACCTTTCATAAAATTACTTAAAACGTTTATCAAAGTGCGGATGTTACGACTTTACACAAAACCTTTCAACATGATTAATATTAAATAATTGAGCGGAAATCTTTAACATTTAAATATCTTTAAACAAAAGTTATAATCTTTCTAAAAAAATCTTTCATTAAACTTACTAAACTTAACTAAACAAAACATTTCTAGGAATTAGTGTTGTACTTTCACAAATTATTTTCCCAACATGTTAACTTTGAACAAAAGCCTTTAACACAAGCGAAAGACTTTAAATAGCAAATTACTAATGAAGGTCCCTTTATTTATTTTGATACGAGCTCGGAGAAATCACCGTTGTGTCCATTTCCAAAAATACCCCCTTAAACCTAAAATGTTAACTATTCAAAGGGTAGTCGCATATTATACCAATCATATGCATTCACATATCACTTTCATTCCTTCACTTACATACATAAACATCATCACATTATACTAAAAATATTTTTGGTACCAAATCCTATACTCTGGTCACTTCTCTCCCAAGTACTTCATGACCAGGTTGCCAAACCACTTCTCACCCAAGTACTTCATGGTCAGCCCTTTTGTCCACTTCTCACGCAAGTACTTCATGGAAACAACTTATATGATTATACATTACCCACTTTACCCAAGTACTTCATGGACAACACATACATACCATATTATTCCATTGAAAAGACATAAGCATACATACACTTCAAACATAACACATTACATGCACCGTTACTATAACATGAAAGTCGGTATAACTCACATGATACTGAATGTCTGAAAAATTCAACAAGTAAAGACTTTGAGGAACTCTCACTGATCAGCCTACATATTTACCAATAGTCACTACTTAGCCCATTTATCCATTTATCACTTAATAATACTTATAAGGTCTTATTTTATAAGTTTTCTTTTGGTACATCATTTTGTTCACTGTCTGTTTTTCCCTATTTATACCCGGCCCTTAATTAGTAAACTTAATTCATATTCTGAAAATACACTCCTTTGACTTTATAGAGAACACACTCACGCGATTTTTTTTTATTTACTACACATTTTACAAGTTAACTATAAAAATCAGTCAACTTTCAGGACCACTTTGTAAAAACGACAACCTTCACTCTAAAAGGAGTGAATATCAGGTATTGGTAAACTTTAATGCTAAAATAGACTCTGCCTAAAAACATATCCCTCAACCTCATGTCATTTGGAATTTTGTAGATTTATTTATAAATTTTCCAAGTCAACTAATGAAATCAGTAGACTGTTTGGACCGGCCTATAAATATTTCATTCTTTACTATACTTAGGAATGGAATCAGGTTAAGGTGTCTGAATGGATGAAACTAGACATCCATTCAAAGTTCTGGCCCTTGATCTCATTTCATTTGGAGTTCTTTATAATTTATTATGAAATTTTAAAATGAACGGATGCATACAATAAACTACACAGACCACCTTGGAAATATTTCAACTTTCCCATTAATTTAATGGGAACCAGATTAAGTACTTTTTAAAGATGAAAATAGGCTCCCATTAAAGGCTCTAGCCCTTGACCGTGCCTTCAAAAGATTATTTTACGATTTTTGGTGATTTTTTAAAAATAGTGGACAGAGTACACAACATCCTATTTTTGTTTAAGTTTTAAGTTTACTTTACTCTCAATCCATTAAACGCTTAATAAGAGGCTTTTACCCATTTAGCTCAGCGAAACATTACCTCTTAGTGAGATTATACGTGCATGTTAAGAGCTTCTATAGTGGTTAAGAGTTAATTTTAAGAAAATAGGTGATAACACTTTAGATTTCCACATAAAATCATAGCTTTAGTTTTTGAGTCAAGCTTTCATCTTAAGCCATTAAGACATCAAGAAAACACCATTGGAACTGGACATGCACACATTTTAGCCACCATGTGATGGCGGTGTCATGATGGTTGCATGGTGGTTGCATGATGGTGAAAGAAAGAAAAGAAATGTAAGAATACTTGTAACCCCCCTATGTCTCCTCCTTCCCATCACCTCCTCCTTCTTCCCCCATTTATGTTGATACTTTGGTAGTTTAGTAGTTTGATATTTTGGCTTATGTTGATATTTTGTTAGTTTGGTACTTTGTTAATTTGTAGTTTCATACTTTGCTAGTTTGGTATTGTTGTTTATTTTTATTTGCTGTTTTAGCTTATTATAAGTTTATTAATGTACATATTTATTTTGTAAGATGCTCTTGATGCTATGCATAGCAACTCGATGCTTACTTGTGACACCCCAATTCTACTGTTTACAAATACTATGGTTTTCTATATAAATACAGAAATACAAAAAAATACGGTTTATCAAAAACCGATAATTTAAATACTTAAAACAGTGGGTGTACAAATCTATATCAAAATTAACCATAGTAAGCAAGAAAGGATTTAAACCTTGAGTCCAAGGTAGGAGCTAACTCGAGCCCCACTCCGGCCAAACTTCATCCCGTTTATAGCAATTCATTTTAACCTGGAATACATGGCAAAACATAGAATACGTAAGACAATAATGTCTCGTGAGTTACATGAGTTTTAGACTCAAACTTTTAACTTATTTTCCAATCTTTTTATAAAACTTATGAAATAAAACATCTTTTCAAACTTTATAGTAGTAATCTACTATAACTCTTTACTTCTCAAAAATCATTTCATGACATACTTTTCAAAAATAACATCTTTCAAAACTTATAGTAGTATCATACTATACTCTTTACTTTTCAAATTCACTTCATAATATACTTTTCAAAAATAGCTTCTTTCTTACTTTCTTTGACTGGTTTTTATAAGCTTGCTGGATTTTTATACTTAGGGCTTTAATCACTATAAGTGATACCCCAAGTCTCTATGGCTAGAAAGAACGGATCAATCCTCACCATAGAAGTGCTGAGGCGATCTACTTCGCGATGGGGCTTTTCCCCAGTAGACCCCTTACCTAACCCGGGTAGGTTGGAACATAGTTCCCTTACTAACGCTGCTTGCTACAATTACCAGTCATACAAAATACTTGCTGCTTGCTTGAACATTTTTCATATACATATAACTTGTGGCTAGGTACCAAACTACATCATTTTATGTCTTTATGGCTAGATGCCAAATATAGCTTTCATCACATAATAATCATATGTTTAAAACATATTTTTCTAACATGCTAAGCTTTATGCCAAAACATACTTTCCAACATCTTATGGCTATATGCCCTTTCATACTTGAAAACATATACAATTTGTAACCAAAACATACTTCTTTAACATATTGTGGCTATATGCCTATCCATACTTCCAAACATGTATAACTTGTATTCAAAATATACTTTCACATAATTGGTTCATAGACCAAAACATACTTTCACATAATTGGCTCATAGACCAAATCATACTTTCAAATATAGTATTATACTTTCATAACAGATTAGAAATAATACTCTTGCATATAATTTCACATATAGAAATTTTATAAGAAATCTTGAAAATACTTACTTGCCATGTACCCCAGAATGGGTAAAAATACTGCATGTACTCAACTCATGTGTTGCTAGAAGATTGTCTACACGTTCCTTGTATTTATACTCTTGATCCAAATCACTTGGCATAGACCTAGATTTAACATGTTATACATTAACATTCCTGCTAACTGACTATATAACTCATTAGACTCCTTATTATAACATTAATGGTCAAAACAAGTGTATAACTCTTGAATGACCAACTTTAGTTAAATCGTATTTTATACGTATTTTACTACAGTACCCTTGGAGGGTCGTATTTCGATTCCTATAATTTTTTATGAAGTTTTGGACCATAATAGACCTATGTTTAAAATTTGAGGTCAAACGGACAAGTATTGAATAAAATCTCAAAAACTAAAATCACTTGGCAGAGGACATTGAGACTAAACTGCATATTTACTCTGCCGCGATGGCGCATCGCGCCCAGGTGAGGGGCGCATCACGCCTGCTGAACAGCAGTCCAGAATTTCCCGATTTTTATGCTACAAATTTCCATTTTCTCATATTAAGTGCTTAATACTCTGCTTAATCACTAGGGATTGTTCCATGACCAAAACCATTCATTTACTTCAAGTTTTTAACCATAAAAATCATAGATTTCAATTATTTTTCAAACATTCCCGTTTTTGCATTTTTGATTCAAAAACCGAAATTGTCTAATATTAAGCACTTCTACTGATTTATTTCAACAATTTCCACATATGGAACTCATTAAAACCCCTTAGAATTGATTTGATCATGTAAAATTGATTTCTAAGGCTTTTGAACAAAATTCCAATTTTTCAACAATAGCAACATACTTTGATGATTTTAAGATATGTTCTTAATACTAGACTTAATTGGTTTAGGGTCATATCTAGGCCCTAAATACCAACTTACACTTAGTTTTAAACTTCAAAATCATTAAACCTTCTTTAAAATCTTGAAAATTCTTCCAAAAAAACACCATTTTTCACCAAAAACCCATTTATTGAATTTTCAAGCTTATGAATTGATTTCTTGTTTCTTTTATAACATTTTTAACTTAACTAAACCATTAGAGCCATTTGAAATCATTTTCAACTCATTAACCCATTTCTAGGGTTCTTGAGCTAAAAACCCATTTCATCATTTTTTTTGCATCTAAGCTTCAATTCCTTTGAATTAATGACTACTACATGTTTCTTTCACCTTTTCTAACACATTAGATTCATCAAAATCACTTGTTCATCTAAACCCGTGACTTATTGCTCTTGGACCAAAATCATCATTTCTTGATTTTCAACATGTTCAAGGGTTAGAACATGTTTACTTGATGATTTTGAGCAAGATGGTTTAGATGATTTCACTGGAACCATGACCTCTAGAAAATCCGAAATCAAGTGCACGATTCCCGTTGAAGTCTTGGATGAAATAAGCTTAGAAAATGAAGTTCTTACCTTGTTTGCTTGGAAACCCTCAATTCTAACTTCAATTTCTTGCAAAGATTTCCAGAAATCCTTCTCTTCTCCGATGCTCTCTCGCTCTCTCCCGTAGTCTCTAGACTCTTCTGAATTTATGAGGATTAATGAGATATTTTCTCATTTTTATATTTTCCATATTTACAGTTTTAGTCCCTGAACTTTCATTCCTTGGACTTTTGACACAAATATTAAATTTGGCCACATGAAGCTAAAATTCTTACATTTTTGGTCCAAGCTAGAATTAAACTTTTATAATAATTCTTGTATATGGTCAAATGACCAAATTACCCTTCTCATGGTAAAATGACTAATTTACCCTTACAAACATACTTTCTCATAAAATATACATAAAACTTTAAATTATACACACCTTGTTTTACATATTTATATTATTAATTTGGGTCGTTACAACTACCTCCCCCTTATTGGGATTCCGTCCTCGGAATCATCACACAACTATTCATGGTATGTATTTATTTTCTTTACATATACTTTTTATCCTTAGGAGATTAAGCTTTCATTTCCCTCAACTTTCAATATTTTAATTACATTTCTCGAAGTATATACTCTTAGAGGTTATCCCTCTTCTAGAATTCTTCCTTATAATAGATATACAAGTATCTCTTTAAAACTCTACTTTTGCTTAATTAACTAAAATACCTTTTTGGTCATTTTACTTTGGTTTCTTTATAATATTTCAAAATACTTACAACACATTTAATACCTTTATTAAATGACCAAAATACCCTTTTAGTCATTTTTTTCCGTTTTCTCAACTTTTAGTTGCTCGATCATACTTCATACGTTACGTCCTAATTACGTTCCTTTCTACCTCACTTCATTCATATGCAACTCTCTTAGTAAAACTTATTTTATAAAGTAGTTTTATACTTCCATACTTTTATCAAATATAGTAACTTACTTTGTAATTCTTCTCGTATGTTTACCAAAACTTCATGAAATTATATCAATCATATTCTTTACGTGTAAAACTTTTCCAAATACAATCTGATAAAAGTTTGTATTTATACAAATTTATAAATACACAATCTCTTTCTCTTAAAACAATATTTTGTCCTTTGATGGACATTTCACTTGAACATAACTTGTTTATTCTTATTTTTCTCTTTTCTCATATCTTTATTCATGCGTTATATATAATACTTTGCTTTTATTCTTTCTTTATTTCTACTGGCAATTCTCAGTTGGTTACCGTTTTAAGAAATGAATTCTTTTCCTTTCGTTTCAATTCACACCCTTACTTTTCTGTTTGGGACAGAATCTGTCGAATCATCATATTGTTCACGAGAATCTACTTATCTTGTTCTGAAAATGTTGAAACAATGTTTCGCTTTTTTTTTTATTTTAACAATTAGACATCATTAACTTTCTTTCTGTGTATAATACACCATACTTAACCTTATAAACTTGTACAGTTTTACTGTTGAAGTTGATCTATTATTTCAGTCAACTTCCTTCTTAATTCACACTTTTAAGGAAAAATCATTTCTATTATATTTTTCATCTTCTTATGTACTCCGTGTACTCTTCTCATATTATTATTATTTACGTTTTAGTATTTCTTTGCCAGTTCTTATTTCTCACATTAGTGCTTAGTTTAACACCTGATCTTCTGCTTACTCTTTCCTCACGGTATCTAAATTGTTTACCATGATTGATTCGAAATTTGTTTTTCTTCAATTCACTTATGGAACTTCGTACATGTTGCATACGATAATTCACATTCCTATACTTACTTCGCTCTTCATAATATTATTATCTTGTGGTGTATTTATGTTTTACTAACCACATTCATTAACTTCTTGACATATACTTACAAGTTCTTTGTTGCATAATATACACACACACACACACACACATATATATATATATATATATATATATATATATATATATATATATATATATATATATATATATATATATATATATATATATATATATATATATATATATATACTTGGTTCTCTTTTGGTTTAAGAACCCAACTAGGTATTTTTAACATTTTTGTCCCATGACGAATTCTTGACACAACCCTCAAACACCATTATCATTCGTCACTCTTTACCTGTCGTAGCTACTGCCAACAATTAATTTTCTTACCTTTACATCTTTTATCATTTCTGTTATGTGTTATAAGGCTACATGCCTAACACATTATGCTATTCTTTCGTTTAAAGTCCACTTCTTTACACTATATATTTCTTTACAACATTATATATTTCATATACAACTTGCTTCTTATGTATCTTTAGATGATACACAATTGCCATTTATTTTCTCGTCATCTTTCATTCTTTTGGTATATCGAGGCAGTATGCCCGATGCATTATTTTACTCTTTTGCTTCATACCTTATAGTATTCTAATTAGAATACTTGTTTCATAATCACTTTTATACTTTGTATAAGTTCTAAAACTTACTCATTCACTTATATTTATAAACACGTATAAACATATATACATTTATTTGTATTTCATGGTTACCAACCATGTATTAATCATTTCCCAAAATCTTTGGAGACCTTTAGCCATTATTCTCATTCGGAAGTAGTATCTTCTTGTCTGTTTATCATAGTTCTTACATTATCTTTAATTCTTCGTCTACTACTTGTTTAGATATTTACTATTTTTTTCTATTTTTATTTACTTCATATCATTTATGACCTTTAGTCATTTTGCTCACATGCTTTTGGTTTTCTTCCATTATCATACATCATTATACTCTTTCATTACTGGTATTTCTTCTTTTATGTCATTCATTTGGTTGCGGAACTTAATTCCTGGCAACCACTATCTTGTCATCATTTATTTCACCTTTAATTTCTTGCCTAACATTTATTTAGGCATTCAACCTTTATTTCTCGATTCACATTCATTTTATCACATTACATTAATACATTTTCTTAGAACATCATAATCTTTAACAATTTACCATTCATCATTCTTTTTCCCATTTGGGTCATCTTACTTTGTTTTTATCACTCATTATAGCACTGTGCTTATAACTTATTCAATTGTCCATCTTTGGACACTTTCATTTATCTTCTTTGTTTAACTTTTCTCATCATTTTATTCTTATCGTTCTGCAACGATATCTTACTTCCTTTATACCTTTAATATTCACATGACTTTTAGATAAGATTCTGCATTTAATGGTTATGCCTAAAGCACACCACTTGTCAATATTAAACCCCCCTCTTTTTTATTTTTATAAAAAATTTATGTACTATCAATATACTCTGCTTAAAATTTTCATTCTTCATGTAAGAGTCTTACAACTCTTATATAGGTAATCAATACCCATAATTCCTCTTTAAATTGCTCTTATACATACTTACTCTCGCCTCGATAGGCATACACTTTAATGTCTTTCAATTTGTCTAACAAGTATCAACTATCACATTATTTCTTTTACTTTACCATACTAAGTGGTATATATCCACTGCATTATCTTTTAATACTTATAATCTTACTTGTTCTTATTACATAGGCATATAATCCCTATGTTATTCTTATTACTCTCTTCACAATCCTTATTCACCAGATTACCATAATTCCTTTATGATTCCATCAGTCTCAATACATATCCTGTGATTATGATAATACGGGCCCATATTACCATAATCACCTATACATATTGATTCTGTTGTTACCACTAGGTCTCATGGGACACTGGTTCCCTTAACATATAACACCATTATAATTACATGGTGATCACTACTAGAAATCTCACTTCTTTATAAACATAGCTTTTAATAAATTTAGACGGTTACGGAAAATATCATATAATTTTCCTAACGGTCAGATTTTTGCTCACTTTAAACGTTAACTTAACACTTCTTAGTGTTATATCTACATATTTTAAATAATGCATAATGTCTTAATCATTTAAGATATCATATAGCATACTTTCATAAACTATCATTTCTATAGTATGAGTTTAAGCCTAGGAGTGGAACAAGCCAATCCTAATTCGCTTAAACTATGGCTCTGATACCAACTTGTGACACCCCAATTCTACTGTTTACAAATACTATGGTTTTCTGTATAAATACAGAAATACAAAAAAATACGGTTTATCAAAAACCGATAATTTAAATACTTAAAACAGTGGGTGTACAAATCTATATCAAAATTAACCATATTAAGCAAGAAAGGATTTAAACCTTGAGTCCAAGGTAGGAGCTAACTCGAGCCCCACTCCGGCCAAACTTCATCCCGTTTATAGCAATTCATTTTAACCTGGAATACATGGCAAAACATAGAATACGTAAGACAATAATGTCTCGTGAGTTACATGAGTTTTAGACTCAAACTTTTAACTTATTTTCCAATCTTTTTATAAAACTTATGAAATAAAACATCTTTTCAAACTTTATAGTAGTAATCTACTATAACTCTTTACTTCTCAAAAATCATTTCATGACATACTTTTCAAAAATAACATCTTTCAAAACTTATAGTAGTATCATACTATACTCTTTACTTTTCAAATTCACTTCATAATATACTTTTCAAAAATAGCTTCTTTCTTACTTTCTTTGACTGGTTTTTATAAGCTTGCTGGATTTTTATACTTAGGGCTTTAATCACTATAAGTGATACCCCAAGTCTCTATGGCTAGAAAGAACGGATCAATCCTCACCATAGAAGTGCTGAGGCGATCTACTTCACGATGGGGCTTTTTCCCCAGTAGACCCCTTACCTAACCCGGGTAGGTTGGAACATAGTTCCCTTACTAACGCTGCTTGCTACAATTACCAGTCATACAAAATACTTGCTGCTTGCTTGAACATTTTTCATATACATATAACTTGTGGCTAGGTGCCAAACTACATCATTTTATGTCTTTATGGCTAGATGCCAAATATAGCTTTCATCACATAATAATCATATGTTTAAAACATATTTTTCTAACATGCTAAGCTTTATGCCAAAACATACTTTCCAACATCTTATGGCTATATGCCCTTTCATACTTGAAAACATATACAATTTGTAACCAAAACATACTTCTTTAACATATTGTGGCTATATGCCTATCCATACTTCCAAACATGTATAACTTGTATTCAAAATATACTTTCACATAATTGGTTCATAGACCAAAACATACTTTCACATAATTGGCTCATAGACCAAATCATACTTTCAAATATAGTATTATACTTTCATAACAGATTAGAAATAATACTCTTGCATATAATTTCACATATAGAAATTTTATAAGAAATCTTGAAAATACTTACTTGCCATGTACCCCAGAATGGGTAAAAATACTGCATGTACTCACCTCATGTGTTGCTAGAAGATTGTCTACACGTTCCTTGTATTTATACTCTTGATCCAAATCACTTGGCATAGACCTAGATTTAACATGTTATACATTAACATTCCTGCTAACTGACTCTATAACTCATTAGAGTCCTTATTATACCATTAATGGTCAAAACAAGTGTATACCTCTTGAATGACCAACTTTAGTTAAATCGTATTTTATACGTATTTTACTACAGTACCCTTGGAGGGTCGTATTTCGATTCCTATAATTTTTTATGAAGTTTTGGACCATAATAGACCTATGTTTAAAATTTGAGGTCAAACGGACAAGTATTGAATAAAATCTCAAAAACTAAAATCACTTGGCAGAGGACATTGAGACTAAACTGCATATTTACTCTGCCGCGATGGCGCATCGCGCCCAGGTGAGGGGCGCGTCGCGCCTGCTGAACAGCAGTCCAGAATTTCCCGATTTTTATGCTACAAATTTCAATTTTCTCATATTAGGTGCTTAATACTCTGCTTAATCACTAGGGATTGTTCCATGACCAAAACCATTCATTTACTTCAAGTTTTTAACCATAAAAATCATAGATTTCAATTATTTTTCAAACATTCCCGTTTTTGCATTTTTGATTCAAAAACCGAAATTGTCCAATATTAAGCACTTCTATTGATTTATTTCAACAATTTCCACATATGGAACTCATTAAAACCCCTTAGAATTGATTTGATCATGTAAAATTGATTTCTAAGGCTTTTGAACAAAATTCCAATTTTTCAACAATAGCAACATACTTTGATGATTTTAAGATATGTTCTTAATACTTGACTTAATTGGTTTAGGGTCATATCTAGGCCCTAAATACCAACTTACACTTAGTTTTAAACTTCAAAATCATTAAACCTTCTTTAAAATCTTGAAAATTCTTCCAAAAAAACACCATTTTTCACCAAAAACCCATTTATTGAATTTTCAAGCTTATGAATTGATTTCTTGTTTCTTTTATAACATTTTTAACTTAACTAAACCATTAGAGCCATTTGAAATCATTTTCAACTCATTAACCCATTTCTAGGGTTCTTGAGCTAAAAACCCATTTCATCATTTTTTTTGCATCTAAGCTTCAATTCCTTTGAATTAATGACTACTACATGTTTCTTTCACCTTTTCTAACACATTAGATTCATCAAAATCACTTGTTCATCTAAACCCGTGACTTATTGCTCTTGGACCAAAATCATCATTTCTTGATTTTCAACATGTTCAAGGGTTAGAACATGTTTACTTGATGATTTTGAGCAAGATGGTTTAGATGATTTCACTGGAACCATGACCTCTAGAAAATCAGAAATTAAGTGCACGATTCCCGTTCAAGTCTTGGATGAAATAAGCTTAGAACAAGAAGTTCTTACCTTGTTTGCTTGGAAACCCTCAATTCTAACTTCAATTTCTTGCAAAGATTTCCAGAAATCCTTCTCTTCTCCGATGCTCTCTCGCTCTCTCCCGTAGTCTCTAGACTCTTCTGAATTTATGAAGATTAATGAGATATTTTCTCATTTTTATATTTTCCATATTTACAGTTTTAGTCCCTGAACTTTCATTCCTTGGACTTTTGACACAAATATTAAATTTGGCCACATGAAGCTAAAATTCTTACATTTTTGGTCCAAGCTAGAATTATACTTTTATAATAATTCTTGTATATGGTCAAATGACCAAATTACCCTTCTCATGGTAAAATGACTAATTTACCCTTACAAACATACTTTCTCATAAAATATACATAAAACTTTAAATTATACAAACCTTGTTTTACATATTTATATTATTAATTTGGATCGTTACATTAATAACCCGACATTTAGATCAAGACTTACAAAATTGAATCAATCGTCGTTATTGATCGAGAATGATAATGAATGGAACAACGAGGGGGACAACAATGATCGATTCTCGTCCGAGTAGTTTTATATTTTATTTGTTGTTTCCTATATGGTTTTGTGAATTAGTCATGTGACTTTTGTAATTGATGCTACTTATTAAACCAACGAATTAGAGTTTATAAATTTGTATTGGTTTTGTACGCTTTTTTTATAAAAAAAATTGTTAATTTATGCAATTATGCATATAGTAGTTGTTTTATGTATTTATGGTAGCTAGTTTTTGTAACTATTATTAAAAAACAATAATTGCGACATTAATATCGCTAACATAAGTATTACTTAAAAAATAAGCAATATTGGTTACGCCAATAGCACCAACATTGGAGTAATAGCGGCGATCTTTTAACAGCGACAAGTGAGATATGATAATATTGACGACATTATGTGTTGTCGTTGTTGTTCGTAAATCTTGTAGTGAATGTGCGCACAAACCCTATATAAAAATGCAATGTTGCGAAACTCGATATTCAGTATTCGTTTGGCTGAATGGTGAGTAGCGAGTACTCGGATTACTCGGGGAGTACTCAGACTAAATAAATTATATAGAAATATATTTAGGAAAATTATATATATGTCAAAAATCATAAGTTGGTTGAATTTCATAACAAAATTAGTTGAAATATCAATTAAAAAAACACAAGTTTAAATGTTAAAGTGTTAAACTATTCCAAAAATTGATATTTATTCTTTAATATTAGAGTAATTATTTAACCATTAGTCTTTTTTGTATTTTCTACCAAATTTACATTAAATTTAACAAAATTAAAATTAAACAAGGTCTAGTAAATAAGTATATATATATATATATATATATATATATATATATATATATATATATATATATATATATATATATATATATATATATATATATATATATATATATATATATATATATATATATATATATATATATATATATATATATATATATATATATATATATATATATATATATATATATATATATATATATGTGTGTGTGTGTGTGTGTGTGTGTGTGTGTGTGTGTGTTAAAAATTACTTCAAATTATAGTTATTTTTTAAGAAAAGTCAAAATTACCGAGTCTAACCGATTTGACTGATTTGACCGAATTTGACCGAGTTGCCGAGTTTGATCCGAGTAGCACTGAGTAGAACCGATATTGACTAATTTCCGAGTTGTTTGGCCGAGTTGACTTGACTCACCTCAGTAAGAGGCCGAGTCCGAGTACTCGGCCGAGTTCGCCGAGTTTTACAACACTGTAAAAAGTTCTCCATGACTTCTATAAATCTACCGATTTCTTTGTGATGGATAATGGTTTGTTGGAAGATTTTATAGTTTTTCTATTATTGAAAATTTGTAACAGTAAAGACAAATTAAAAAGATCTTTTACACTTGAATAAACACTAAGACTTTGTTATTTTAATTATGAATTAGACACATATATAATTTCTATATAAGAACTTATCGAGAAAGGCCAAGCTGCAAATTATACCGGATATTTCAAAAATAAAAGTTCCCAATACGTTTGCTTTGTGTTTAAAACTGTTTTACCATATATATTATTTTTGGTGAATATTATAATGAAATAACTTTATTTGTTAAATTTATGGCCAAATGAGACGAGATCCTCATGGCATCATGAGTAAATTTCATACATTGTATCACGTTACTGTATAATGGTTGTATGCAATATATATTTTTATACATAATTGATTCTAAAAATACCTAAGAAACCGTACATGATAAAATATAGTTTTAATTGTCGACGAAATTCCCGGTAGTTCATTAGAAATATTCTTGTATGATTTCAAACTCTTTGACCTTTACTTTATATATCATGAGACCTTAAAACAGCTTGAACAAACTTGAATAATCTATAGTGGATTTTATAAATATCATATCTCATACGTCTCTCGTCAATTTAATTTACTATACATATGATCTTGAGAATATAATATTGTGATTTGCTTATTATGTATTATTAGCAATTTATCGAACCTAAACATTAGTTTTATCTCCGCAAACAGTCAAACACCCTTACTTCTTCAAACAATACATATTTTCATTTTAAAAGATGTAATACTTGATCTTCACATACATACTCCAATAACTTATATATATATATATATATATATATATATATATATATATATATATATATATATATATATATATATATATATATATATATATATATATATATATATATATATATATATATATATATATATATACACACACACTCAAGGCGAAATTTAACAGATTAAAGCAATGATCTCTAAAATCAGTTGAAATCCTATAAAACGTTACTCTTAACTAATTATCAAAGACGTACAATAACTTTTCAAGTACTTAAAATACAAAAACTTGTTACATCTATCACAAAAATATACCATAACCATAAAGCTCCAAAACAAGACATGACATTAACGGTGTCACAATGTGGGTCGTACAATTAATTGACTGGTTGGGGGGTTGGTACGTAGGAAGAAAGTAAAAAAAGGCGACGATGCCCAAAGTAGGTAGAAATTGTGGGCAGCAGGCGTCCACCGTTTTTTTCATAATTGTGAAAGAAAGCAACCGTTGGACTAAAGGTTGGGCATGGGGTATAGACCAAAACCTGTTTAGAAAAGCTTGGTTAGGAAAAACTCTTATCGTGATCGGCAATATGATTTTGAAAGCGGGTTAGGTTACGCCAAACCGGTTAAAATTTGTAGTTTTTTTGTTTTTATTAATTATTAAGCTTTACTAAATATGGTAAATTTAAATAAAACACTAACCTTTTAAAAAATTTCAATTTTGATATTGTGTTATTTTTTTTTTTCAATTAAATCATTAAGTTTTCAATTTTTTCCAAGTAAATCACTATATTTTCAATTTTGTTTCAATTTTGACCGTTTGACCAGTCAACCGGTTGTCACCTGTCGGGCATGATGGCGTGTCGGTCTTTGATGATTGGACGCTGCCATGACCTGCTGACGTGGCACCCGAGTGTCAAAATTGAAACAAAATTGAAAACACAGTGATTTAATTGAAAAAAATTAAAAACTTAGTGACTTAATTAAAAAAAATAACACAGTGTCAAAATTGAATTTTTTTGAAAACGTAGTGTCTTTTTTTGAAATTTTCCCTACATATTTTAAAAGTATAAATTCGTTTTTTTTTTCCATTTTAGAAGTACAGATATATTTTTTACAAGTATAAATACGTATTTTTATATTTTTAGAAGTATAGATACATTTTCATAAGTATATATACGTATTATAATGATTTTAAAAATATAAATACGTTTTTCTGAATATAAACATGTATATATATCAGTGTTGTAAAAGTCGGCCTAGGCGGCCGCCTAGGCGGCCGCCTAGGCGCTAGGCGGACCAAAACTGCACACGTTTAGTACTAGGCGGCTAAATTAGTCGGGCGTGGTCAAATGCGGTCAAATGCGGGCTAGGCGGTCAAAGGCGGTCAAATACGGTCAAATTCGCTTGTGAAATTTTTCAAAATTGCCCCTCAAATTTTGGAGTTTACCCTCCCAATTTTGACCTAATATTCCTCCCGTCAAAACTCAAATCACAGCTTTCATTCAAATCGAGTTGCAGGTTCTACCCCTTAATTGGTTTCTGCAAGCTTGTTCCTCGGCCTTAGCTTCCTCCGCACCATCTGCTTTCTCCTCGTTTTTGATGGCTCGAGCCTGAAGCAAGCTTGTTCCTCGGTATCGAACCTGCTTTCATTCAAATCGAGTTGCAGGTTCGACCTTAGCTTCATCCGCACCATCTGCTTTCTCCTCGTTTTCTCTGGTTTTCGTTTTTTGATTTTGATTTCTCCGGTTTTCGTTTTTTGAGTTCGAGTTGCAAGATCGAGTTACAGGTTCGACCTCGATGAACATTTCATTCAAATCGAGTTGCAGGTTCGACCTCGATGAACATTTCGTTTTTTGATTTTGATTTAATCGAGTTGCAGGATCGAGTTGCAGGTTCGACCTCGATGAACATTTCATTCAAATCGAGTTGCAGGTTCGATTTCTCCGGTTTTCGTTTTTGATTTAATCAATGTTTTCAGACTTCAATTGATTCGATTATTGATTCAAATAGGTTCGATTATTTCAAGTTACAGTTCCGATTTCTACTTCTGATGTTCAATAGCTCGACTTTCAGGTTCGATTATTTCAAGTTACAGTTCCGATTTCTAATTAGCAGGTCCGACTTTGATTGCAGGTTTGTTCATTTCAGATTTGGAATGATTTTGAATATTCCGACTTTGATTGCAGGTTTCAATTGTATGTTGATTGCAGGCTTAGTCTAGGTTTGTTCAATTCAGATTTGTAATCATTTTGTAGTTATATCAGGTTTGTTCAATTCAGGTTTGTTCAATTCAGATTTGTAATCATTTTGTAGTTATGAAAGTACATTGCTTTAATCTGCACTTGTTTATTAAAGTACATTGCTTTAATATGCTTCTCATTGCTTCAGGTTGCTGGGAACTTGTGATTTCAATTTGAAAGGCATATCAGAAATTATCAATTTTCAGGTAAGTTTTGATATAATACAATGTTGTAATCATGAGAACTGAAAGTAAGATGCTAAAATTAACAAAAATTTGAAAGTAAGATGCTATAATAAACAAATTATGAAAGTATATAACTTATTATAAGTAATATCTAAATTTAAAAAATAAATTTTGTTACAATTAATACTCCCCGCCTAGGCGCCCGACTAGTCCTCGCCTAGACCGACTAGTCCTAGGCCCCAGTCGACCGCCCGCCCACCGCCTAGCGACTTCTACAACCTTGATATATATATATATATATATATATATATATATATATATATATATATATATATATATATATATATATATATATATATATATATATATATATATATATATATATATATATATATATATATATATATATATAACGTACTATAAAATACGTTTAAGCCACTTTCTCGATATTTTTCCATTATAAACATGTTTTTGATTGATACGATACGTGATTATATACAAAACAAAACGTATTTTATATTTCTAAAAACATAAAAATAAGTATTTGTTTGTTAATTTATGTGTTTTTGTTTATGTTTGTTCATTTATGTTGGTTTAAGTTCGTTCTCAATATTTTTTTCATTATAAACATGCTTTTAATTGATACGCTACGTAATTATATATGCAAAACAAAACATAGTTTATATTTCTAAAAACATAAAAATAAGAATTTGTTCGTTTTATAATACATCTTTTATTGATATATACTTTTTTATATGCAAAAAAAAGTATTATTTATATTTTTAAAAACATAAAAATACGTGTGTGTGTGTATATATATATATATATATATATATATATATATATATATATATATATATATATATATATATATATATATATACTTCTAAAAATGTATCTATACTTCTAAAATTATAAAAATACATATTTATATTTCTAAAAAATATATCTATACTTCTAAAATCGTAAATAGACATTTATACTTTAATAAAATGTAGTAAAATTTTCAGAAAAGACACTAAGTTTTCAAAAAAATTTGATTTTGACACTGTGTTTTTTTTCAATTAAGACACTAAGTTATCAATTTTTTCTAATTAAATCACTATGTTTTCAATTTTGTTTCAAATTTAACACTCGGGTGCCACGTCAGCATGTCATGTCAGAATTGCATCATTAAATACCGACACATCATCATGCCACGTCAGCTGGCTACCGAGTTGACCGGTCAAATGGTCAAATTTGAAAGCATAGTGACTTAATTGGAAAAAATGAAAACTTAGTGACTTAATTGAAAAAATAAATAACGCAGTGTCAAAATCGAAATTTTTTGAATTAGTATTTTTTTTAAAATTTGCCCTATTAAAAAATATCAGATCCTATAGTTGGTTTTGAATATCCGATTATAACCGGTTAAACTATGGGGTATGGTGTTTTCATCCATATATCAAAAGTGTTGTCGCCTTAACGTCATATTATCTTCGGTTCTTTAATACACCATCAAAAGAATGTCTACCACTCCACATCACCTAAAATGTTGTTTTTAATTAATTTTTATAAAAAAATATATAAAATGAATTTGTAATTTTCTAAATAAAAATTTCATTAAAAAAATTACCAAACCTAAAAATAAAAATTACATTACCAAAACTAGTAATAAAAATTGCATTAATAAACCTAAAAATAAAAATTACGAAACCTGAAATTAAAAATTAAGAAATCTAAAAATAAAATTTACACTAAAGAAAAATTATGTTTAACATTTACATTTTTCGTAAATATCTCTCTTCATAAATGAACTCGTCGGTGAATCAAGTGTCGGAAAATGTCACGGTATGTTTAGGTTGGAGTTGGATGGTATCAGATTTGAGTTAGCTCCATTTTTTAGAAACTATGAAATAGGAATTTTTATTATTATTGCGAATGGTTTAATCTGTAGGTAAAATGGTTAAAATAGTCGCTATTTATATAAATATAATTTGTAAATTTTTTAAATTAATTTTTTTAATCCTCCAACGGTCGTATCCCCTCCCCTTCCCACCCCCCCCCCCCCCTCCAACTATCAAATGCAACAGTAGAATATGGCGTTGGGCAGCGTCGTTCCAGCCACGACGATGGGCCACGTCGGCATGGACCACGCCCAAAGGAGAGGTGTTCCACGTCGTGGACCTTGTCCACCTCAACCCTTGCCATGTGGCGTTGCTCCCATACCCAACAGTCTTCTTGGTTTCGGGACTATGTTTTAACTGCTTGAATATAAGGATTGCGTCTGGGACTAATCGTAATCGTTTGAAGGCAATACATATTTTAAGGCTATCTTTACGGCCGGTCAAAATATTTTTGGGGCCCGGGATGAGAGGAAAAAATGACATTTAAAATCAAAAATATAGTAAAACCATTTATAAAAAAAATATTTCCTAGCGTTTTTTATTAAGAATGGTTTTGAAGATACAAAGTACACCAATTATAAGTTTCCACTAATTTTTTAAAAAAATATTTCTTCTAGGTATTTTATATGCAAAATAATTAATAACAGTATCAAGATGATTTTGTCTAACATATCTTTTTATACATAAGATAGTCAAAACATTCAACATTTCATGTAACATCAATGACCTTAACTAATTCTTTAGTAACTTAATTTTGAAAATTTTCTCTTTGTGTATGCTTCAGCGACATGAATGGTTAGTAGTATTCTATAAGCAATAAAAACATTTTGGTAACAGTCAGCTGTTTCAATAAATTCCAAAATTTCAACCGCAAACACTATATGATGACAAGCACATGACATATATAAAGCAATACAATTAATTTCAAGTAATCTTTTTTGAACACGTTGGTGTTTTTCTTTCATATTAAAATCGTTATCATAAGCT
Source organism: Cichorium intybus (assembly GCA_023525715.1). NCBI lineage: Eukaryota > Viridiplantae > Streptophyta > Magnoliopsida > Asterales > Asteraceae > Cichorium > Cichorium intybus. The sequence goes on from CM042014.1 coordinate 33,855,384, forward strand.
TGACCACTTACATCATTCACATTAAGATCTAATAATTTCCATATATCTAATATTCATTGAAAAGCCACAAACCGGAGATATCATCAACTTTTAAAAAGTCTAAAAAAATACTCAACAATTTGTATTTTGTTATCAGACCGATATAAACATATATATTACATAGGACATAAAATTTTGCCCCCTGAAACGATGGTACTTGGTCGGTCACCCGTATCGTCCACCGTCTAGACCGAGCCTAACTATCTTTGATAATAATAATGAGAATGAAATTCACGTCTCTTGTTTCACCGAGATATCCAAGAAAACTCTCTGTAGATTTTGTCTTATATCACGAAATATGATGTCATTTTCACTAAAAGAAACATCAAAAAAAAATTTCTAACAAGGACCGCTGATAGAATCTATTCGTAAAAACAAAGCTAATATTCATGGAATAAGCGGTTATTTTGTGATAAACTTGAAAATTTACCATTTTTTGTTATTTTTTGGATAGCCCTTTAATACTATTTAAACACTCTTGACACAAAAGGTCATTTAGTACTTTGATCTATTAGTTAAACTTATATAATGTAATCTAGTGGTAATAATATGTGAAATAAACACTCCAAAAAAGTTTTCTTTATTCGAATCTCATAGACTTCAACCTTGAGGTGAGACGTTGTTATATGAAGAAAAGAATAAATTATAATACTAGTATATATGCTTTACTGGAAATCAAAATTTTGCCCAAAGTTTTGATGGTGTCTTAGAAAGGTCGCAATAGTTTCAGTTGTTATGGATATAGTCCCAGTTGTTATGGATATAGTCCCAGAAACTAAATATATTAATATATGTCGTGCATGTTGGGACTAAGGAATTCAATAAGGCATTTTCTTCATGACTTTATCAAGGCTAGTGAGACCAACAAGAAGAACAATAACCAAAACAAAGAACACAAGGACTTAAGTGGTTCCCTCGATCTAGATTGATCAAACTATGTCCATTGTAACAACTATAGAGTTTTTATTACTGTGTTGAATGCTAAAGAATGTTATACAATATCTATTGAACCCTCTCTTTATTTTGGATTACGCTCTTGACATTCTCATTTTTACAAACCGAGATCGTATATATACCGGGCAAAAGGGGATCTTCTGCGATGATGGATAATCTTCAAGCTTGCTTTCTGCAATAAGCCAGCTGATGTGATAAGTCATGGAATATGCTGGGTAGACCAACTTTCCGACAGCAACAGGCCTGGGAACTTATGTCAAGGAGACACTTATCTTCTCCTATATATCAACATCTCTACTCTCTACATTTAACCCATGTGGAGTCTCTACTGCAAAGTCCGAACCGGAGTGGGGCATTCCTAGGTCCTGCTGACTTCGGTTCTAACCAAACTGCGGATCTACTAAAATAATACTGACGTTAATCTGGGCGGAATGCACCTGACTCGTATACAACTTTAATCTAACTGAAGCGCAATCTCCCAACCGCATTGGCAGACTTGCCTTGGTTTCTGGTTGCTTTGGTCTGTTGATCTTCTTCGGCTGCAATGTCTCCCTCGGTTTGGATTCGACTCTACATACTTAACAATCTCCCACTTGGAGACTAATCATAACTTGATCCTCTTGTCTTCCAATTTGTAATAATGAGTCTCTCCTCCCTAGTTCCTCATATAATCCTATTTTTGTGGAAGTCCAGTTGAAGCTATACACAACTTCAAGTTCTCTGCTGAGACTACCTTGGTGAACATATCTTTAGGGTTCTTCGCTTCAAGGATTTTCTTCAAGTTACGTGTACCATTGGAAATCAACTCTCGAATGAAATGGTACCTCATCTTGATGTGTTTCGTCCTGCTATGAAACACTGGATTCTTCGCAAGGTGTATGACACTCTGGTTATCACAATACAACCCACGATCATCCTAATTCAAGCCCAACTCTGGTAAGAAGTTATTCAACCAAACAAGCTCCTTACTAGCTTCTGCCAAAGCCATATACTTAGCCTTGGTGGTTGAAAGAGCAACACTCTTCAGTAGTCTGGCATCCAACTGATTGTGGTTCCTCCAATTATAAACACATAACCGGTAGTGCTTATGCCTGAATTCGCACAACCCCCAACTCAGCATCGACATAACCTTCCAGGACCAACTTCTTCCTTTTGAAAGTCAATGATGCGTCCGAGGTTAGCGAAGCAGCCACTTGGCTCCTTCCCAATGCTCCTTCCCCATATTAGACATAAATCTGCTGACTACGCCCACTATATGTGCAATATCTAGTCTGATGCACACCCTTGCGCACATTAAGTTACCTATCGCGGATGCAGGGATCTTGTAAATTGTTGTTTTGTCTTCTAATTCCATGGTAACTTGACACGAGACCAATTCTCGTTCTTGTCAAGTGAGTGCAACTCATCCTCCCTAGTCGTCTTCCATTGTATGGATTCCTTCATCCTCAAGGCCTCTGGATAAGTTTATGGCTCTTTGTTTTTGGTCAGCAACAAGTAAGTCAATGCTGGTTACCGAATCGGAGGTCTTTTTTCCCGCGTAGACTGACGAAGGAAGCTTCCGGCTGTAGCACCAAATTCTCCCTCTTCATCGTCTAAGGAGTTGCTATTCGAGGCTAAACTCCCCATCGACTCACTCCCACTCAAACCAGAGTTTCCAGATGTCTTTGCGCTCCCACTACTTTCAGTCACTCCATCTTCAACTATGGTACCAAAAAGCTCTACAATATTGTTTTTAGGAATATCAACCTCTATTTGAACTGTCTAGTTCTCATCTGAACATTCTGGATCGCAGCATCTAAGCTCATTGATAATCTGTATGTTGGATCCCTCCTCAAACATAGTGTCAACAGTACAACGTGAGGATGAAGAATAAGGTACTGAAATCTTCTTCCTAATGCAGCAGTTATAACACTCACGTCTGTGCAAATGTTCCTCCTCATTATCTATACAGACTTCTCTTCCGTTCACAACTGTCTTTCTATTTCAGTAGCTGAAAACCTACTGGTAGTACGAGATAGATGTTCTTGACTATATTTCCATGCAAGGATGTAGACCTCCATATCTGACTGTCTTGGGGAAACTTCCACCGCAGCCAAGATACCAAGAACTTCATATGATAATCTTTTTCACAACAAGGAGAAAAGGACCTCAATTCAACTCTACTTCCACCGTTTGGAATGACTTTTTCACATTTTCTTTTGTATCTCTTGTCTTCAGCCTTCTTTTGACTTCTGAACACCCTCTGTCTTCGAAGTGCCTCCTTTTATGTTGTTTATCTTGATCAAGGACCAGTCTTGTCCTTGTTAAGTTGAGCATCACTCATCCTTCTAGCCATATTCCACTGTATGGAATATTTCATCCTCTTTGCTTCTGGACAAGTCATCTAGTAAACCTTTTTCTGTCAGTAGTTGTACATTGTTGACCTGAGTATCAAACTGGAGAGTCGCTATCTAAAAAATCACCTTCCATGGCAATAAATGACAGTGGTCTACTCCTACTCATTCCGGTGTTACTAGGATTATTGATGCTCCTACTTCCTTCAACTCTGCTGCCTTCAGGGCTAGTGAAAAGTAGTGACTCATCTAAGATAATCTAGTCTCTCTTTTGAAAGGACTCCTGCTTCTGTCGAAAGAATATGTGATATCTTCTTTAATCTTGGCATCCTCGGTTTGACTTCTTTTTCTTATTTCAGATGACACACCTCCTATGATTATCCCAAAATCCTTCCATGTCATTCATATTGTTGCTAATAAATAAGTGTCCTTCGCCTTCAGCTTGTCTCTGTCATTGTTTAATCCTGATTTCTGCGACACATTCAAAGACCCTTAGATGTGTAAAGGACGCTTTCCACCTTGCTCTCTTCTACCAGACGTGATCTTCGAGTTAACTGAAGACTGGGGATGTTGAACACTTTGCTACTTTGAGAAAGTGCAATACTTCGATCAGGAGATTTCCTTTTTCCTCGTCTCTTCTAACTTCGGCTGTTGGCTTCAGTCAGAGACTGTTACGACGTTGTGACTTGTGACACAAGTGCTGACTTGGGCGCTTCTTATGAGACCGGTTTGGTCTATTTTCTAGGAAGATTATCGTAGTGCCCGACCGCTTCCTATGGATGAGACTAATGTTGAAAAGGACTTTCTCCATGCTAGGACCTCGGATGGTTGCCCCTTCTGGGCTTGTGTTACCTCCTTCTGTCTACCAAATAAATATTGGCTTTCAGAAAGTTGATGCTCCACAAGGGATTCGATAAAATTGTCGCTTGGAGACAAGCGTTTTCCATCGTCTTCTCCCCCTGTGACCGTATCCAAAGCTATTGTTGTCGCTGAATAAAAACTTGAGAAACACAAGGATATAAAGTGGTTCACTCGACAACTAGTCGAGCTACCTCCACTATGAGAACCGAGAGATTTTCATTGATAGATATCAATATATTATAATAGAGAAACTATGGCTACCACTACCACAATGTTTACAATCTAAACATTGGACATACATCATTGTGAAGGGAAAATGAGATGTATTTATAGAACAATGTGGATGGTTGAATACACAAGGTCTTGGGCGGGAACGCCTTCCTCAGGCTTGAGCCACCTAGTCAAATTTATAGAACAATGTGGATGCAACCGAAGACTTCTTCTTCAATTGGATGACCCTTCTTCGTTAAGTGGCATGCCTCTGGACGAAACTATATAATTGTTTGACTATGCTTCTGCACTCCTGTCGAACTACTACACTGGGCAAAGCCTTTGCCTGAAGAAAATTGTCCGGTTTGGACAGAACTTCGGTCTGAGAATACTGTAGTCTCATATTCTTCTGTTGCTGATGCATTCACTAATGTAACAATAGCTCAAGCTACAATTAACTGCGGTCCATAGAAGATACTGATGACTAACTTCCTCTAAAACTATTCTTCGGTCCGAGATGGAGTTCTACCATCATCATAATTCTTCGGTCTGAGGACCTCCTCGGTTACTCATTCTTGATGTCTATCTTGAATGTCATCTTTGCATTGCCCAACCAAAGACAAATTTTATGATTTAGACAAGGTGTGACACTCCTCGGTCCTGTTGATCTAATACTCTCCGGTTCCAAACCATCTGCTAATGTTTTAAAACTGTTCAAAAAACACCATCCAAGTTTGGTCTGTTCAAAAAACACCATCCAAGTAAGACCTTTGTACAAAAAACACCATCCAAGTAAGGCTTTTGTACAAAAAACACCAACGAACTACATGTTTTGTTCAAATTTTTCCCGATGGTAACCGGCTATTGCAAGTTAAAGGATGACTTGGCCTAATATTTAGTGACATGACATAATAACAGATGAACAGTTTAACCTGCAAGAGCCGGTTACCATCGGGTAAAATTTAAACAAAACATGTAGTTCGTTGGTGTTTTTTGTACAAAGGCCTTATTTGGATGGTTTTTTTTGTACAAAAGTTTTACTTGGATGGTGTTTTTTGAACAAATCAAACTTGGATGGTGTTTTTTGAACATTTTTGAAACATAATTACCCTTATAAGTCATTTTCCCAAACAATAATTCACAAAGAAATAATTCATGTAAAACAGTCGTTCACAAAAAAACACAAATCATGTAATAATATGGCTTCTTTAAAAAAAACACAAATCATGTAATAATATGGCTTCTTTACAGATGCATACAATAGTGACATCTTTGTCTTTATTGGCAAACAATGCCATATGAATGATGCACATTAGATTAATCTGTTGGAAGTCATTAAATGATTAAAAAAATCATTGAGCAACTTGAATGAGGTTATAAAAGTTAACTGAAAGAAAAACATATATTAGGTACAAAATAAAAATATATTAATAATGTGAAAGTAATTGCCATACAATATACTCAATGATCTGACATATGAGTACATGGCCAACAATGCTCATCAACCAACCAAGTAGTTCCCCAGTACGTCCATTTTCCTTCACAATTGAATTCTTGGTTTAATATTTATAAAACGAACAACTTCACAATTGAATTCTCGGTTTGGTATTTATAGAACGAACAGCCCTTAACAATCGAATTCTCAGTTTGGTATTTATAGAATGAACAATCCTTCACAATCGAATTCCCAGTTTGGTATTTATAAAATGAACGATCCTTCACAATTGAATTCTCGATTTGGTATTTATATATTACTCATCTTTTTCACCTTCTTGCACGTAAAATTGTAGAGCTGCAATTTACACCACATCACAAAGATTGCACGACAGTTTAGTGGTCAAGTTATCCAGGAATAAAAATATACCCATCAGAACATTGACGAATAAAAGAGAATTTATGTGCCAAATTTGTAAAAACCAAGAAATAAAAGATAACCCTTTAGGTGCTGTTTGTTTTTGAAGAGGTAAAAGGTCTGCAGTCTGCAGACCACATCTGCAGACATCTGTAGCAGAAAAGATGGACCAAATGTCTGCAGACTACAAAGAGTAGACCGTTTGTTTTTTAAAGTCTGCAAACCGTAAAATAAACACATTTTCTGGAAAGGGGATGAAGCAAATCGGATTAACAGCCTCAAATATTCAACAAGTTCAGCAAATCAGAAATTCAGAAATCAACATACAAATTCAGAAATTCAGCAACTCATCAAACTCAACAATTCAACATATTCAGCAAAAATCGGAACCCTAAAATACCAAATTGGAACCCTAGAATACCAAATTGAACTCTAGAAGACAATCATAAACAAAAATCGGAACCCTAGAATACCAAATTGGAACCCTAAAATACCAAAATCGGAACCCTACAAAGAAGATTGCAGTGGTGGCTCGCCGGTGGGAAGAGGGAGGTTCGCCGGTTGGAGATGGCGATCCGAGAACTCCACGAATCAGGAGCGATCGAAGATGGGAGTGATACCACAGACCTTTACGTCGTTGATGGCAGCGGTGGCTCGCTGGTGGAGATGTCGACGGCGGCAGCTGTAACACCGGAGGGAAGATTGCAGCGGTGGCTCGCCGGTGGGAAGAGGGAGGAGTCGCAGATCGAGAACGGGAGGAATGATCGGGAACGGGAGGAAGCGTATTTTTTTTAGTGCAAAAAAAAAATGAAGCGTGTTTTTTTTTGGAAGAGGTAAGAAGAGGTAAAAAGTGGCTCATCTATCACTTCTAGCAAAAGAGGACACGCAGACCTTTTAAGGTCTGCGGGCTGCAAAAAAACAAACGCTCTTCTAAACTAAAACGTCTGCGCGCGTCTGCGAACCTGCAGACAAAAGAGGTTAGAAGTGCTTTTGCTAAAAAACAAACAGCATTGCTTGCTGGAATGATCATACCTTTATAAAGTATGAGTATGTCCCTTCTCAATGAAACCTTCATATAAGAAAAACTAAAAAAAACATACCAAATATGCATTGCTTGCTGGAATGATCTTTAAAAATCTTAATCATTTATAGGCCCTGCTCAAACTTGACCTATATAAAAATATCTAACTCCAATAACCTAACGCAGACTAGATACAAACATGACACCAAATGTTATAAAGGAACTCGAAACCTACCTGCAAAGAAGAAATCTAACTCGTAATAAGAATCCATTAAATCAAATGTGTAAGAGTTACCGAACAATAAAATTAAAAGTGTAAGAACCTATAAAATTAATTTCTTCAGAAAACCCATATAATTAAACATGCAATAACTCTAATGTGAAAGATGCCATTTCATAGAACTTGAGAAGACAAAACCCATTGGAGTAAACAAAACCCATATGAGAAAACAAATCCAAGAAGATTAAAAGAAGAAATTAGAAAAGAAAAGGTTTGGAGGCGGTGACTGGTGTGGTGGTTGTGCGATGGTGTGGTGGTTGTGCGATGTTGTGTTGGTGGTGTGATGGTGCGGTGGCAGTGAAGACTATTTGACGGCAATGCAGATTTTTTTTTTTTTTTGAACGGCTATACTATTCTACTGTTAGTTCACCTTGTTAGTTTTTAACCACCTTGCTTAACCACCTTGCTCCTAGTAGGGATAGAACCCAAACCACTTGGGAGACTTGTAACTCCTGATGCCACTTGGCCAAGAGGCCTTTGGTGTGTATAAGTTGATGAACATAGTTAGTATACATACATAAAGGTTTTTGATTTTTGATTTTTTTTAAATGTTACCGTTGAAAAACGGTCAAATTAAGCAAAGCAAAGCGGCGTGTAGCCACGTGATCCCGAACATGCACCGTCACGTCATACCAGCACCACGCACACCTGGGGCGCGGTTTACGCGTGGCCATGCCAGCCACTTCAGCACGAAACTTCTGACGTGAAACCCATACCGTATAGCCCTAATAACGCTATATTTGTGAATTGGATTTATAGAAATATAAGTCTGATTGTAGCTTCAAAAAACCGTGCATCAAAATTCTGTCTAATATTTTTGGCTATTTTCATCTACTACACCACAATATTATCCTTCTGTTAGAAATTTATTTTTCACAATATGCAAAAAGAGAGAAAAAAAAAAAAGCAAAGAAAAACAGAAGCCTATGATAGCATTACACTGTAATTTTACTTAATGGGTTAAAACCTCCATGCTGACGTGGCAACGAGGGGCCTATCATGCCAGCACAGCACCATCTCCGCTTGCCGTTTCATCACGTGGAACCCCCTGACTTGTACCCTCCTAAGTAAATACTCCGCTTGAAAGTCGGCGAACTGACTCAGCCCCACCGGCTTCATTCCCGCCCTACTGAACGCCTCCCGCCACGACGGCACATGCCGACCCGACGCCTCCACCGCTGCAGTTATCTTAGGCAGCAACACAAACATCTCAATTTTCCTGATCCACTCACTACCTCCGCCACCACCAACGTTCGCCGCCTCCAACGATTCTAGTAGCGTTGAGTAGAATTCTAGCCCGTCGATTACCGTTTGACGGAAGAACGACGTTTCACTTCCCATCAATCCTTCGCCGTCCACGAAAACGATAACATGTGGCGAAATCCTCCGGAGATCATTGATGAAACCGGCGCCTATACGGTGGAATACCGTTGAAGACAGGAGGATCGCCGTCTTCTCCCCGTCCATGAACTTAATCGCTTTGAATGACAAGTACTCGAAAGTTCGAAACGACACAAAATCTATATCGAATCGTATTTTGAGACCACGAGCGAACTGCCAGAGGTTTTCTCTGATCAATTTCGATTCCATTTCGTACTCCTCGGGAACTATAGCGGTGATTCTAACAGCCGGTGAATGAACCTTCCGAACTTCTGCTTTCTCCGCGATCTCTTTCATGAACGACGCCCAGTGACCTCCCAGTCCGATGTCAAAATCGATGACGTGCACGATCATCGCACCGTCCACCGCCTCCAGCATAGCCTGGTTGGCGGTAAAGTCGGAGAACATCGGAATCGGTGAGACGTTTGAAAACGTCTTGTACGCTTCAATCGATTGTACAATCTCCGACGAGGAAGAAGCCTGGGTCATCCGAGTTGGCCCGGTGAGTAGAGATTGGAGTGCTTCTTTGAAGTAAAAAGCAGCTCTCTGGAGCGCTTTTCCGGTAGGCGCACGGAGGCGCTGATTGAGCCGCGCCATTATCACTTGAGCCAGCTGGATAGACCGAGTTTCGAAGCACTCAGCGATCCGGATCAACTCATCCACAAAATCAAACCCGTTATTATTGTTATCATCGTCATCCTGGCTCATGAAATCAAGCGCGTTCAAATTCGGATTCAAGTTCTCAAAATCCGAGTGAAAAAACAGAGCCGTCGCTGGAGCAGCCGATTCCGTATGAATAGGCGGCAGCTCGGGAAGATCAAGAGGATAACCCGATTTAGTAGATTCATCATGAAGACCCAATTCCCTCATGAGAGAATCCCATTCTTCAAACTGATGAATCATTCCATGTTCAGTATTATCCAACGGCAGCTGCTCCTCGGACGATGAAAACACAACAATATTATGATCAGTGGAATTGAACTCTGATACCTTACCAGTAACCGGACTAGGCGGACTCCGTCGCAAGTCGAGCACCGATTTCGGTTCGTATCGATTACTTCCGATACCACCACCACCGGTAACTTGCTGTTTCACGTTGCTAGAATTGAGATTGTTTTGAGATGAAGCAAAGGGCAATTTCATTCCTCAAACGTAATGCAGGTACGTAAAACTTTCACTCCTCTTCTTAATTGAATTTTCCAGATGCTTTGGTATTTAATTATGAAGAACGGGGTGTTATGGGTAAAGGGGATTTCCTGAGGTTATGATTATGAGCTTTTGTAACCGGTAAAAGTGGTGGTGGTGGTGGGGTCTGGACGGCCATGGTTAATGGACATGAGGGACATTGAATTGACAACACAGGGTTGAGGCAAGGAGTCAGAAGATTGATTGATTGAGCCATATCATAGAAGCTTCATCCTCAAGATATTTCATAAAAATTAAACAACTTTTGCTTTTGGGTATTAACAAAAACACCTTGCTTTACAATTTTCACTTCATATCGTACAAGTTATTTCAACGACATGCTTTGCACTTAATAGTTTCTACTCTGGTACAACATACTAAACCTTTGCCTTTTGTGGATTCTTTTGGTTGCCCTCTTTTTAGAGTTAAGTGGGTTGACCTCCTACACCATGCTTCACTCATTTTTTAAACTTAAACGTGAAATTTTGTAGCTTCGTATACACTGAATTTAGTTACAATCATATAGTTAAACGTGTCAGAATTTGAGTAGTACTATAATACTTACTCTAATATTTCATCTTTTGTAAAGAATATCTATAGTTTAAATTTTTAATCGTGTGTATTATTATAACAAGTCAAGAAAACGTGCTAATTTGTACGTAAAATTTTTCATCTTTCTTTTTCTTAGATCAATCATAAAAAAGCCATACCATTTTTTGAATGCATCGAAGGTTTTAGTACTTCATGCAATTTTACATTGTTGCCTGTAAAGATCAAGTAGTCCACATAAAGGCTTACCACCAAAAGATCTCCACTCTTCTTAAAGAAAATGGTGTGTTAATCGATGCATTGAAACCTTTACCAATAAAGTACTCTTCTATCCGAATGTACCAAGTTTTAGGAGCTCGTTTGAGTCCATACAAAGCCTTTTTTTAGTCGATACACCTTTGGCTTCTCTCATCTTCGAATATACCATTGAGGTTGCTCGATATAAACAACCTCTTTGTGTATAGTCCTTTACAACCAGTCTCGCCTTGTATTTATCGACTTTCCCTTTTTTCATTCAACTTGATTTTGAAAACCTACTTTACTTTAGTATTCGTCTTTTTATGTATCCATACGAACTCTTAAGCATCATTTTTTCTCGATAACTTGTATTGTATTATCCATAACATTTATCTATTTTGATATTTTTTAAGCGCATCGTCATAACTTATATTGTCATCTTTGACCATATACATGACCATGTATTGCTCTTCTCTTTTTACTGACAATTTTTCACCAATTACATAATCTTATAGATGTCTTGGGCATATGTTGACCCTCTTTGTTTGCTCTGTATATGCTTCCAACATTAATGATGTTGGGACTACCCTTCTTGCTTCTTTAGATTCTATTGCATCATATTCACTTGCCATGTCATTTGGATCGTTCCACTTAATCCTATGTCCTCCTCTCGTTCCAAGTATACTCTTCGCCGAAGATTATGTCCCTACTAGTGATAATATGCTTTCTTTTGGGATCATATAGTTTATATGCTTTAGACTCGTTGCTTATCATGGTACATGCATATCTGCAACATAAAGATTTTGAAATGTGACACATTTTGTTTGTTTGGTCCATCAATCTTTTTTAGTTTTATCTATGGCTATTGTTACTGGATATGTGGTTAATGATGTGTACTAATCACTGTGCTACTTCTACCCACAACTCTATAGCATTCTCCAGTATACCAACAAGCACTACAAACATTGAACCATGTTAATAAGAGTGTAGTGTTTGCGTTCAGTCACCTCTTTTCCAATGAGCATATGAAGTAGAAATATGTCTCTTGATTCCATGAGCATTGCAAAAATCTTTTTAAACATCAGAGGTTCTTTGATTACTTCTAAGACATCATATGTTTATTCACTTATCTTTCTCAACTGAAGCTGTAAAATGATTGAATTTGTGAAAGGTTTTGTTCTTTCTATGAAAGTAGATAATCCATGTTTTTCTACTGAAATTGTCTATAAAGGTCAAAATGTACCTCTTGTTTAAGAGAGTGATTGGTCCACATATATCTGAGTGTATAGGTTGCAACTTCTTTAATGTGCTCCAATTAGCTTTATGTGATATATGTTTATTGTGTTTATTCCCGGTATTTAGTACTTCATATACCTTGTTTATTGCCTCAATATACGACATTCTTTCAACCACTTGTTTATGATGCACAACTCAGTATTCTTGATGATATAAATGACCAAATTTTTTGTGCTACATCTCATTAAGGTTCCTCCTATGTAACTACCATAAATGTATCATCGTGTAGTTCAACAAGCATAACAAACGTAGGTTTGTAGCCATATAGGTGTGTACAATCAGTCCTTTTTTTTAATGAAAAATCTTACTATTTCCATCTTGTATCAAAACTAACAAACCTATTTCTTGAAGTTTCTCGATGCTTAACAAGTTGTTTGTTAAGTTTAGTACATAAATTTATGAGTTGTGTTTTTTCCTTTAACTCTCAACTCTAAATAGGGTCTTTTAATAATGAAAGTTCTTGATTTTATTATGAACTTGTATGTATTTAGCAATGGATCTATTTAGATATGTTCAATATGATATTGTGATGGTTATAAACATCAAGAAAATAAGTAAAGAAAATGATGGTATTATGAGCCAAATGTACATATTTTGAGCATTTTGAGTCAATAAAGTAACCATTTATCCATATTGAAATGACTAATAAATTTGATCATATTATGAGCATTGTTGTTGAAGAAACTGCCAAGAAAGTGACCATTACATAAAAGTCATAACATTGTCGAAACTTTAACCATAATGATAGCAGCATTAGCACTTACCATTAGCACTTACCAATGTAAACATGAAATACATGATAATTGTAATGAGAACAACTTGAAACAAACCACACACATATCATATATTGACAGTTAAGTTAAGCACTCGACCAAAAAGGATAGGTCTAACCCACTTTGCACAAGGGTCTATAACTTAACTAACAAACCAAAAGACTTGATTTCATGACAACATCCACAAAAGATAACAAACAATAGTATTTTCATAAGAAACAAACAGCAAAAAAATTTAAGGAACATCAAACATGACCTCCTCATCCTCCAATACCCTGATACTTCCTTGATCTACTTGCACCTGCATAACCACTTGGTTTGGCTCCTTTAATATCTTGTCTCCTCCCAACTCTAATCCTCTTACATGATCAATGGGTACTTTTATACCTTGTAACTCCTTATATTGTATCTCTATTATGGTATTTTTTACTAGTCATAGTGAGTTGGTCCATTGATAGTCTACGAGCTAGGCTTACAGACTAACTTTCTTAGGTTAGAGGATCCTTACCCCTTATCCTTTCTTTTTTGGTCTCCCTACCTGCATATAGACACAAATCAATACTTGAAACATGAAATATTTTATGAATATCAAAGTATAATGCCAAATAAATTATACTTTCTTGTGGTTTTTAGAATGTGTAAGTATGGTTATTCAGACTTTGGCCACATTTCCATTCCATTGAATGGGTTAATTTTAAAGCTATAAAATTCCCTCCATGCTGTTGATATATAACATGGGTGCACCCAATCTTCAAGTCATCTAATATCATAAAGGGTAACAACATCATAAATGCAAGGGATCCCAGTTATGTCCTACTTTATGTAAGTACATGTCATTTCCTTTGTGTCCATTACATATTTATCAAGGTATTTACCAGTCAAATAGTACTTGAGATCCCTATTGTAAATGCAATTACAATTAATTACTTCGTCCTTAATAGTTTGCATGAAACCTTGTATAATTAGGGTGACATTACCAATTGTCTTGTCAATTTCCATTCAAACTATGCACATCTTCTTCGTTAGGTATTCCTTAATGTACTCCAAAGAGGAGATTGTAGATCTATCCCTTCCATCAATGACTTCGAAATTGAAAACCTCACATAAGTTGTTTTAGAAAAAAAATATATATATGTGGTATCACTAAATTTGTGAAGACCATCAATAAATTTGGAATCATTTTCCATAGGTTTACCAGGTTCACAAAGGTAGTTGATTGAATAAATTGAAATGGTATATAGTTAAGAAATGGCTCCTAGCCTAGTGCTTAGATGATATCTTTTGCAACCAGTCGTGACATTGATTGTTGGATCTTTTCAAGTCTTACATAACCTTTGCCAACAAAGGAAGAGTAGTGGCAGTAGCACACCTCTATAAATGATTTTTCAATTGTTGTCCCTCCCAATGCAGCTTCATGTTCTCATGTATGTGTCTAAGGAAAACCATGTGCTCACCATAAGGGAACACTCTGGAAATGGTTGGTATGACACCATACATAAACAATATTTGTAGTTTCCAAAATATTCCTACAATTAATATAATATACTACCACTATACCTTCTGTCTATCTGTGATAAATATAAAATTAGATCTTGATGTCAGATGTAGACCATCACCCAAACATCTAAGAATCATGCCCAAAAGTGGGTTGTCTTAGCCTTTACAACTGCATAACTACCAAGTTAAATACCATTGTTTGCATCTGATGCAACAACTAGTAGGATTTGGCTTGGAAATGGGCCCTTCATAAATGCCCCATCTAGGCCAAACAAATCCATTCTTCCTTCTCTAAAACCCTATCCCAAAGCCCCTAAGCATACATAGATCTTTTTCTAAACTTTCTTGTTACCATGCTTAAGTTTGTGTCTGATTCAAATTAAATCTTCACAGTTGTTCCTTCATTATTCCTCTGCATCTCGAACACATAATCCCTTAACATAGTGTATTGCTTCTCACAATTTTCATCTAATCTATTTTGAGCAATAACCTTTTCTCTGAATACATTCATCCTTGAAATTTGCAATTGGTATTTTATTATGGAGTTTCTATTTCAAAGTAGCAACATAGATATTTGGATTTTTACAAACTTGGTATATAATTTGGTTTGCAAGAAAATATTATATGCAACTATCAATAACCCTGCTATGAAAGCATTTGTGAAGGTCAATAAATGTTTTTACCATCCGCTCATCGTCTAGTCTTAGACCTAGATACAAGAAGTATCCAGGGACATTTAGTTCCTTTTGAATTGCCAAGTACTCCCTTCCCTTTGCCATTATTCTCAAATGATGGACCACTGGATCCAAAAACAAATCCTTCACACACTGCTTTCACTATCTTTTTATCGTTTTTACAACTATTATATCTCTCGTAATTTGAATGCCAGCTGCTTAATTAATTTAGTGACTTGTTTTTCAGTCATGAAAGTGTCAACAACTTCAAAACCACCTTTATGTACTTCCCTTAAGCTACAAGAATTTGGTTTCCTCAGATTCCTTAAAATTTTCCGCCTTTATCAACCTCAACCTTAAAAGACTCAAATTTCTCAATATCAATGATCTTTATGCCATTTTCTTGCACCTTAGGAGTAATCATATATTGTCGTACCCTACCACTACTTTCCACAACATGATCTACTACAATAGGAAATTATGCCATATCAACCTCTACTTCATATATCAAGTCTAGCTCATTTACATCAAAATCACTAGCATAAGAACATCCCCTACCTTCACTATTTTTGCTACTTTTATCTTCTCCTTCTATGTTTAAGTCCTTTAAAGTTATAGCCACATCTTCCTTCATTTGATTTTGATATTGAGCTACCAGGATCACATGGTAGTCCTTGTTAAAGTTTCCATCATATGGAAAATTTTGATCCCCAAGATCAAAGAAAGGAATAAAGAAGTCAACTACATCTTCATTTAACATAAGTAAATTTTTAGAAGGAATTAGGTTACACCGTGTTTCCATTGGGTCATCTTCAACATCCACAAGTAGGACATATCCCCCATCACACTATGCTTTATCATTTAGTGATACTTGGCTAGTTTCAACAGTTATTTTTCAAAAAGAAAGATAACATAAAAGATGTTAAAAGGATCATCAACATCAATTATAATGGAAACTCCATGCCTATCCATGCTCCATGTATACCATGATCTTGCATTCTGTAACTTCCATAACGACTAAAGTATCATAAGAATAAATACATTGAACCCTCTTTCTAAGCCACGGTAGGATGTGTAATATCCGCCCAACATAGCTACTCCTTAGCCAATGAAAATGTAGGAAATGGAACATTTGATTAACACCCAATCTAATGCCAAATGGAGACCAGCAAATCACAAGTAGCAAAAAGATGATCCAAATCTCTATATATTTCCTTCACATAAGGGGCACAAAAGCGAGTCCATACCTACCTACTCTTATGCAAGTTTTCCTTAATAGGAAAATGATCAAGAGGAATAAGCCACCCCAAAATGTTATTTTTATAATAACTATATTATTCTAATAATACAAAGGACCTCTCATAACCAACATAACAACATCGATTAAATGTCTCATAAAAACAAGTAAAAAACCCTCGACTAATTAAGTTCCATTTCTACTCATCATCTACATTGGATTGACTATACCCAACAAGATAACCTGCACTTCCTGATCACACGGCCCAAGATGCCAGTCCCACACACGTATATCATGACTAAGCTGAATGCTCATCGAACATCCTTATTCCACTCGAAGTGCAAAAAGTGTAGCAGAAAACGATAATGAAATGAAAATTTTGCCTATCAAAAATCCATTTCAAATCATGTATTGCTGAGATACTTGTAGCTTATAACCATTGGGGCCAGTTAAAAATTTTTCATCTCCAATATACTAACATTACATGGTTAGCCGCAAACAAACTTCTAATCCCCAATCCACCTTATTCTTTTCAAGCACGGATATTTTTTCCATTTGATCCAAACACATTTTTCATTCTTATAAGTTATAACTCCCTTTCCCAATAGAATTGACGAGGCATCAGTTCCAATAAGGGAAGAGCCACTTTCGGGTGCTCAAAAAATCGACAACATATTTCCACCTTCTCTTCTTGACATGTTACCTCCAACCACTAAGCCAAAGAATTGTATAGATTGTGTGTCGTTGTCGAGAAAGACGTTTTCTATGCATGAAAGTTAAAGAGTATACAATAATGATCTTTCATAGTGTTTTTGGGTTTTGAACATATTATCAATGGCTTAAAAATCATATACCTTGATCTTTTCCGTTGGACTCTTTTTTCTTTTATTAAATTTTCAGTATATCAATCTTAGCTAATTTTGAGATTTTTTAATCTTGGAAAAATATATTTAACAAAAAATATTTAAAATTTCGTGAGCTTGAGTATATCTGAGAATTCGCACACGAACTTTTTGTCTTAAATAGTTTTGTGTCTATAAAAAGTAGCTCCATGAATTCGTAGACTTTTTTTTATAAAAGGGTTAAGGTCTTATAAGGATAATAAATTTTATCTTACGTATACATTTAGTCACTTGTGTTTTTTTACACATATAACCATTAACTTTTGTTATGTACATATATAGTTACTAATATTTTTTTTGTACACACATGACAATTAAGTTTAACTAGTGGGAGACCGTGCTCCGCACGTGTTTTTTTTGGTCCCGGGTCCCACTGTTTTGCAGAGACAATCGATTAATTTGTATGTGATGTAAATAATTTAATGAATAATGTCAAGATTATTAGTGATTATGGAGAATTAGTTATAAACAACCGTTAATAATGATTGAATAAAGTAACCTGGTAACGACACATCTCTCAGTGGAATTTCATCAATTTTGGAAGAGTTGATGGTAAACTCGAGGCTGCACAGATCATATTAAGTGCAAGATTGTTAGAAATCTAGGCAAATCAAGTAATGAAAGAAATAGCGATGTACTTTCATATGTTTGTGTATTATAGCATCCTACTTTCATTTCTTTCTATTTCAGCATTGCAAATTTTTGTCTTATAGCAGTAAAAACTGCTTGGTATTTGAATGACATTTCTATAGTAAGTTAGGTGGATTTTCCATGAAAGTAGGATGCTATAATAAACATGTCATAGAAAGTATATTGTTATTTATTATGTGATCGGGATGAGGTAGATGCCTCCCAGCCGGGGGGCGGATCGAATCAACTGACCTTAGGAAGTCAGGTTAAGACGTCTACTTATAATTGGTCTTGCCCGAGGAGATGAAAAACAATTAGTTAAATTGGGACCAAGACAAAAAGATCGAAAAGACATGTGCTTTAAGCTTTCCACTTATGTGATCCCAAACATGATATTGACAATAAAATGTAGCAAATTCAATATCATTGATATATGGAAATAAAATTAAACTAATGGTGATGACTTCCATAAACTAATTAGGTACTGCACCAGTGTGGGTTGTGAATATCGTTGGTCCTATTCCTAAAATGTTTTTTCTTACATTCTTGGTCCTTCTTTGAGGCTCTTTTGTATCTTTTTCTATAATGACTTTACTACCATGTTCTGACATTTTAATTATGACTATTTATCAATTAATTTAATGATTTATCATTATTATATTTAGGCATTAAATAAGGACCAAATCGCAAGAGAAATTTTTGGTACCAACATTGCAATAGAAAACTTTTTCGGATCAAAAGTGATAAAATAGTTATATGCAGTATCCATTCTTGTAATTTACTCAAAAAAGAAATGACAAACCGATTAAATTACATTTTTGGTCCGGAATACAGTTGATTTTTTCAATTTTGGTCCTAAAAAGTTCTCTTACAACTTTTTTGCTTTTTTGAGGTTCGTAACATTTTTGGTACATGTTCGAAGTAAAATGAATATAGTTTTGGAAAAAAAGTTGCAAAAATCAGAAACAAAGTTGGAAAGCCAAGAGTGCCCTTTTCATTACCACTCACAAATGGTGAAAACTCGGTCTATAACCTAAAGGGTATATCAGTCTTTCTTTCGTTTTCAAGTGAGAATATGCAGGGAGAAGACAACCGGAAACATGTACACGATGAAAAAACTCAAGAACTCTGAAATGGTCCAAAAATTCATTTAAACCAAAGATTTATAAAAATAGCATAAAAAACTTTCAAAAATATATTAATATGAAGTATACTGTGAATTTAAGCCTTTTTATATTACACTATAAACATGATGTCGTATTAAAAGGTAAACTTACTAACCAGTATTTACTTCGTCACCTCCTAAATGGAAAAGCTCGAAAGGAAATATCTCTCGCATGTCTGCAAAATCATAACTTTAAAGTGCATAAAAATAAAATTAACAGAAAAACAAACAACACACATACTTTCTTGATAATATAGCATAGTACTACACTTCTTAGCTTAATAATTTAAGGTGAGTGTTTATGTTATTGGTCAAATGTCTAAAATAGCCTTCGATAATGACAAAAGTAAAGTTCTTTGAAGCTTATAAAAATAGCCCGTCATAAAAAAATAGAGGTTAACCTTGTAAAATTCCAGAAAGCACCTCAAAGGTGAAGTTCTTTGAAACATCTAGAGGTTCTTTACAAGAAGTTGAAGGCCAAAGATCAGGATATCCAATACCCCTGCATGTAAAGCACCTCATTTATTCAATAACCAATACCAATAAACTAATAAATAAATTTAGTAAAAAGCTTCAAAGAGGGAATAGTCATGAATTCATAAAAAGAAAAGAAAAAACAGACTAAAAGTCACATAAATCACTTACCATGATTCTCTATGACCAGGAACATCAATCTCTGCCATTACATTGATTCCTGTCATCAAAATTTCAATATTATCAATAAATTTGGCCTTTTGAAACTCTAAAATAAAAAAATAAAAGGATGAAAGAGTACCTCTCATTTTCTCAAATTTGTACAGCGTACAGTAACACATCACTAAGGAGATAAATTTCCTTCCAGTTTTTGGACATATGTCATGACCTTCATCACAAATCAGAAACGTTGAAGTGCAGTAAATGAAGGATTGAGCCCTAATTAGTGAAATCATACTCTTCATGGCAGTATTTGGTGTCAATGAAAAGTTTAATAATTTCCTTCCAGTTTTTGGACGTATGTCATGACCTTCATCAAACCATTTCTGTATCCACATTATTTCAAATGTCATCCCTGTATCTATAACAACCGGATCATACATTACTTTGAGAGAAATTGGACACACAAACTGTTTCAGGTGGTATTCTTTCACTCAGTAGTCTTCCCAAAATACTTATAATCTTGATTTTGAAGAGTGTCATCGTTTTGTACAAGCCCATATGTAACTGAATTGCCATCTTTTTTCAGCGCATCTAAAAGAATTATTAAAATATGCTTCTTTTGTAGTCTGCCATCTCCTTCACCAAGTTGATTTAAAAGTTTCTTGATGGATCTTTTTTCAATTTTAAGAGCTTTTTGAGATGTTATTTGAAGCTTTAAAGCAGCTGTTCGAATTAAATCATTTTCACTTTCATTTTCTGAAGAGTTTCCAGTTCCATATCCTTTAAGTAATAATTTTACAGCTTCCCCAGCTTCTTTTTCATATGGATCTAAACTAAGTTTCACCCTCTTAAGCTTTGTAATTATCAGTGAGATCTGAAGCTAACATTTGTATTAGTTTCATGATTAAATACATAATTCGTATGATTTTTGAAGTATCAAATGGTAAACAACTAACCTTTGATGCAAGCTTCACAGGGACCATGTTTTGGATCTGACATAAACGCTGTTCCATTAAGTTTTTCGATTTTTCACATCTTGTAAGAACCGTATTTCCTGTTAGCGCTTGGATAAATTCAAGATAAGACAAGATTCAATGTCACAGTTGGAAAATTAGAAATATGAAAAAAAACAGTCTAAAGCACATACATACCAAGTAAAGCTTACTCGAGTCACTACAGTTTTGAATCAGAAAATTGAAAACTGGAAGGAAATTATTAAACTTCAGCAAGCGCGATTGCAAGAACATGTAAATCAGAAACGTTGAAGTGCAGCAAATGAAGGATTCAACCCTAATTAGTGATGCGATTGATCGGAGGTGGTGGTGGGGGTAGTGTTACGACTCGAATCCGGTGGTATCGTTCATCGGAAGACCGATTGATCGGAGGTGGTGGTGGGGGTAGTCTTACGGCTCGAATCTGTGGAGCGGTAGCCTGAAGTCGCCATCGTCTTCTTCGATTGCAGTGGTTTTGTATTCGTAGATGGCTTCGATTGTAGTGGAGAGGAAGAAGTTCGCAACTGCAAAGGCGGTGATGGTGTGGAAGACGCAAAAGCCACACATGTTAGAGAAATCGAGAAACATCGGAATAAGAGTCAGTAACCCAAAAAAAAAACCGACCCGAAACCCGAACACGGCAACCCGCGTGACACAACCCGAAAAAAAAACGTACATAACGTTGCCAAATTTCACGCCTATTAATTAATAGATAAATGGTGTAAGAAATATAAGTTTAATAGTCATATGTTATAGAACAAACAATTTTAATGGTCATATGTATAAAAAACATAAGTAATTAAATATAAGCAATATATATATATATATATATATATATATATATATATATATATATATATATATATATATATATATATATATATATATATATATATATATATATATACTACATTAAAAAGGAAAAATGGTTTCTAAAAATGGAAACTCTTAAAATTAAGAGATCCAAACCTTTAAGCTTAAATTACAAATGTTCAATGCATATATTTGACCTAAATTTCGAATTCCGTGATTTAAGGATACCAAACTTTGAATTTTGAAATACAAAGAGAATTATGAAATCTACTCCCCAATTATCGCTTCTCCTCTTCCTTAAATTTCGCCTGCTTCTTTATACCCCCGGAGGACCCAAACCCTACTCTCTCTTAAACCTATCACCATCGATCAGTCTCTTCGTATCGCAGGTGTCTCTTTGTTGCTCTCCTTCTCTGATCCCTGTTGCGCTAATTCTTCTTGACCAACTTATGTAACACAAGAAAACCACATCCACCACCATACGATGTTCTCACTATCATCCACCGTCTCCATCGTATCTACCCCTTCCCCTCAAATGTTTCTGGTATGTCGATTTAAGTTTGTATGCTGGAACATAAACGACCCTCTTCATCTCTGCGACTAATGGCGCAGTCACACCGGTCAGCTGTGTCTCTCCCTCTTTCTACGATCCTTGATTCTCGGTTCATTGGCTTTCATCATTAGAATGATTTTGATGTTAGCAGTTGTAATTTCGGTTTCAGGAATGATAGGTTTTTGATTTTGTGGTTTGATTTCGATCTCAGGTAGATGGACTAACATGTAGATGGAGATACAGAGGCATCTGTATAGAAACAACATGCATGACTGGAACATGAGATAGTATCAAAGAATCACCCAAACTGCAGTTTAGCTGGTAAGTCACACTGGCTAGAAACATATGATAATATTACTGTGTGTGTTTATGTGACTCTTTGAGAATGTGTGTGTTTATTGCAGTTGCTTTTGGTTGACCCTACAAGTGACCAATTTGAAGATTTGACAGTTGTTGGTATTATAGAGCAATAAAGTTACCAAACAAACACCATATACAAAGCATGTACCGATTAAGATGTAATTTCTGGATACAATATGGGCCAAAACAGTGACATTTCCCTCTTCTTTGGTTTGTCAGGTAAGCCCACATCATCATCCATCGATGAGGATCATCATACACGTCTCACATCACTAATCCCTACCTCCACTCATGTCTCATATTTAAAGTGATGACGTGCTGCATAGTTGACCTGCTACATTGCTACATATCACTGAGATACATATTCTGTAAGATTTCAATTTTTTAGGATTGCCTTAATTTTGAAGCTTTCTCCCCTGTTTTTTTGCTGCTGAAATAATTCATACTCAAAACTTAACTATGTTTGTCAAGGATTTTTGATTTACAGGTGAGTTTAGCTTATGTAAGGTTTGTAAAAAGGTATTGGTTTTTTTTCACAATATTTATTACTGCTCAATATGATATTCTTTTCCCCATAAATTATGTTTATTAGAATTTTTTAACTAAATAATGATGTATACCATTGTTCGTTTAGGTAGATTATATGTCTTCTTTGTGTCACATTAAGGTTGAAGATGATGAAATGGTTGAGGTTGTTAACAAGGAAAAAATATAGCTATACAAGGTTTGAAAAAAAAATTACTCTCTCATGGATGTAGATTTCAAAGATTTTTTTTATAGTAAAATATTACTTATTTTAGTTATGCTATTTACCCGTTTTTTCCTTAATTTTTAGATTGCAATTGGTTATGTTGGAAAGACTAGAGTACAATATAGCACCTAACTTGATTATATATGAAGCATCGTGTGTGGAACAAAAAAACAATCATGATACCAACCAATATTAAAAGGTATCAAACTTTAAGACCGTATCAGTAACCTCCATGCATACATTTCTTATAATGTTAATTCATTTTTTTATTTTAACAGACGACACAAAACCACAAAGGGTAAAACTCTAAGATCTGGAAGAGGCAAAGGGTAAGTTAATTCACATTTTTTCATTGTTTGATCAGTTTAAAGCAATTGTTTTCTTTTTTAGTAACGGAGTGGACTTGATCATGTAGAAAAGATCTGGGATCTAACTGTGAAAAAGCTCTTGCCTGAGTTCAAATTATAGTGAGAATGGGGTGGAAACATGTCGAGGTGTGGTGTCGATTTGTGCATTTAGTGGAGAAGCTGATCTACATCAACCAACAGGAATATCCGAAAAACCACTAATTTCTCTGAAGGTAAGGAAAGTCCATATGTGTGTTAGACTTTTGGACCTGTAGCAGTTTTGAAATAATTATTTGGTTGTAACAATGTACTTTGATATTGTTTTGATGAGTACTTGCAGAAGGTACTCCAGCTTTGTCAATAAAAAAGAATATACTGAAAGAAGGTAAGCCGATTACATCAGATGTTTTTCCGTCTGGAAAGTGTAAATTCAAAAGGTACATGAACAACTTATTTTCTAGGCCTAAGTTATTATTATTTTTTTAGATTCAATTTATTTTGAATTTCAATTTTATGCTTTGAAGCATCATGACAAATTCACAATGTAGGTTGACCCTGCAAAAGACTAAGTGAGTTATCAGGTTTGAAATCGACAATATGAGTTATTGGGTCCGATAAACATCAAAATTAAAATTTATTGTATTACTTGCTTATTTTTGCTCTCCTGTCATTTTTAATATAACTCATTGGATATTTTGTTCTAATGTTTGTGACTTACTTGGCAAGTTTTTTTTTGTTTTAATGTTTGTGGCTTGCCCGATAAAAGTCGCTTCATTAGATTTACCAGGTTAAAAATACAACTTTTAGCTGTTAATCCACCTTTTGTTTATTTAGTCAATAGTTGACATTTTTTACTTTATATAGGGTGGTGTAGGATATGGGCTTCTTATTCCTATGCAGATTCTTGACTAATTGTTATTGGAACATTTGTCAATGTTGTTTATATGTGTGATCGCTTATTTGGTACATATGTGATTGTTTTTCTATTTTTATACCTAACTTAGTTAATTTCGTGTACTTATTTGGTAGATTTTCTATTTCATTGTTGTTTATATGTGTGATCGCTTATTAAGAAAAGGCCAACAGAAGTTCCTTTAAGTTAAAAGAACTTCTGTTGGCCTTTTCTTAATTCAGAATATGGCATCGGGGTTTGCTTATTCGCTACTGATTTGATTGTTTTTTATTGTTGGACACTTAAGATAATGATATTTTATTGAAAAGAGTTAACGTTTTTGAGATTGTTATTACTAAATAAAAAGGTTTATTATATAAAAAAAATGATAATGTGTAAAATAAAATTTTAATGATAACATAATGTACGGTTTTAATTTATTATGATTTTGAATATATTTAAATTTTAATTTAGAATTACTAAGGCAAGTAGGAAACATTATTTATCATCATTTGAACAAAAAATATTATTTATCTATGTTTAACAGATTAAATATATACATGCAACAAACATAAAGTCCCCCTTTCTATGTTTTCGTCTCGGATCAACCCATGTATTATTACTTATTGTTTGAAATATGACATGTTTTTGGAACAAACTAATTGTGGAAAGAAAATTGTTCCTTATTTGACGGAATGAATTAACTATTTGTCGTCGTTGCATCGTGCGGTTGCCCAACTAGCAAGCGAGTCACAGAGTGAAAACAAGTTGCAAAGCACATGCTGAAAGAAATGAACCGTCGTCAAATGACTATTTGCTATACGAAACTATTAGCGACATACTTTCATATTTTAACACAAAATAGCAACGTACGTTATTGATATAATATATTTTGGAAAGGATGCTAATCGCTAAAACGAAACTATATGATGTAAGTAAACTATTGATCGAAAGTCACTATTCGACGTTTGACGAAAACAAAATAAATGCCACCGGTTGCACTTTTATTTTTAACCTGAAATAATCTGCCGAAAGAAAACTAATCGACATCGGGACATCAGAAACTACTCAGAACGTGCTGCTCCCCCCTAACAATTTGCGTCCCGCCGCATTGCGCGGGTACACAACTAGTGTATATATATATATATATATATATATATATATATATATATATATATATATATATATATATATATATATATATATATATATATATATATATATAATTTATTACCATTCTAAAACATTAACTATTTATAGAACAGACATTTATTTTTTGATATAGGATAAAAAAAAACATTCACATAGCTATACAGGCACATCTCATATCCAAATAAGCTCATTTCAGTGAATAGATGAATATTTATTCGGTTAGTTAAAGTGCCTTTAATGCACAAAGCCATGTGAAAACCTCCTTTTTTCCGTGTACCTTCTTTTTATCTAAAGAACCCTTTTAAAAAATGTGTATTGATTTTATAAGAGAAAGTAATACCACCTTCTAAAATATGTTTTTGGGATCTTTACGGGACTTTTAAATTATATTACATCTTTTAAAACTTTATTTTAAACCATGGGTGTTGACAATTTTTTTTTTCTTTTGTGGCATGGAACTCAACATCATTAATGTCAGTATACAAATTAACGTCTTGTAATGTTCATCTTTTATGATTTTCTAGACTTGAAACTCAACGTCACTAATGTCAAGCAGTCAATATGAGCTCTTTTTGTAAGTTGAAAAAACATAAAACTCAAGTTTTTAGTTCAAAAGTACTTGAAGATTTGCAAAATAATTAAGATTTCCTAAAACATAAACGTTTGCCAAACACCATTTTGTCAAAGATTTTATTTCTCTATAACTATGAATTTAATAGCGAAAAAAATGACTTACAATCACAAACATGCACACTGTCATGTATACTTCATCAAACGTTTCTTCATGCCTTTACTTGACTTCGCCAAAACCTCCAAGTTAACATGTATGAATTTAATCGATGATAATATTATATTGTAAACACAATGAAATTTATAGAACTTGTAAACAAAAAAAGCTTACATGAAAATAGATTTACCTATCAGAAAAACAGAGGTGAAAAAATGTAGTGCATATAATGCATACTCCAGTTGGTTAACTCATTTGATTCTTTTACACGTGGACCTTTATAGATCTGCAAGAAAAAACGGATCAATCAAACAACCAATACCCACCCAACTGGAAACAGGTCCTTGGCATACACTACGTTTGCATGACATATCCTGTGAGTATTTTAATGCTAAACCATAACAGCTACTATTAGCTTCTGGTGGTATAAATTTCATCACACATCCTTTTGGAAGGCATCCCAATCGCACAAACATTTGAGGATAAAACCATCAAGATCTGGCTCCAGGAGAGCACTCTCATCCCCCATTTACATTGCTGTAAATGCAAACACCCAAAATCAGAAATAAAAAACTTCATAATAATGGGGTAACTTAATCCAAAATAAATCCACAACCAGAAATAGATCCACAACAAGAATTTGATTATGTTTTTAAGGAAAAAAATTGATCTATAAAGAAAACCCTAGAAAAGTAGATACGCGACTGAAAAAAGAACCAGATAATGTGTAGTGTGTACGTGTACTGAAAAAAAAAATTGAACACTTGCAACCAAAATAACCCATCACTACTATAGATATATAAGCAATGGTTAAACACAATGTGGTACTTGTAACTGGTGATCAAGAGAATGGATTAAACCTGAGTTTCCCGAGTAGTATCACATTGTAGTCGATGCATTCACGAGGAAGCAGATAACCGGTGGTGTATGTGACGGATGTTAGAGTTGTAAGGTGGGATGATGGTTGTTATTCTGTCAAAATGATGATGGAGGCGGTGGTTGGCTGTACTGGTGAACCAGCGATTGGTTGTGGCCGGTGGTGGCTGCCTGGTGGAGAACGAGATCCTGATCAGGGGTGGAATAGATGAATCAATTACGCTTCTAATAAAGAGGAAGGAGTTAGTTGCCATAATTGTAGGAATTAATACCTTAATTATTGGTCAAATCATCCATAATTGTAGGTTTAATTTTATATTTAATTAATTAATTTACAAATTAAATTACTAAAGTATCCTTAGCTGATCCTGTGTTATGATTGGTCCTTACGTCCACACAATAATTACAGTTTTAAATATATCGTAACTCTTTCTCTCTCTCTCTCTCTCTATATATATATATATATATATATATATATATATATATATGTATATATATATATATATATATATATATATATATATATATATATATATATATATATATATAGAATAAAATAGGCAGTTTTTTATGCATTTGAAACTCTTAGGGGTGAGCAAAACTAAACCCGAAAACCCAAAAATCGACAAAACTGAAACCAAAACAGAAATCGACGGTTTGGGTTTGAGTTTTTTAATAACTGAAAATTTCAGTTTGGGTTCGGTTTTTGGAAATGTTAAAACCAAAAAAAAAAAATTGAACCGGATTGATCATGTTAAATGTTAAAATATCTATAAATTAGACATATATTATAAATATATTTGAGTAATTGAGTAACAATTAGCAATTCAGATGGAGTGGTAAACTAGTGCGTCCTTCAATTTGAGGTCTAAGATTTGATTCTCACTAAGACTTCTTTTAAGCATTTTATTTTCTACAACCATTCTATGATTTCTACAGCCCTCCTCCCAAATCACTATTTGCTTTAAAACTTTCTACAGCCCTCCTCCCACATCGCTGTTTGCATGAAAACATCATTCTTTCTTCATCATTATGTAATGATATCTCAATTCCGAAGTCTTGTAAATTTAGCTTAGGATTGGATTTTAGTTTAAACCCGAAACCAAATAGAAGGTAACCAAAAAACCAAACCGACCAGTTTAGGTATTGGGTTCGGTTTTTAAAATCATGAAAACTGATTGTATTGGTTTCAGTTTGGTTTTAGTTCAAAACCAACCCAAACCTACTGATGCTCACCGCTGGAAACTCTTATGACTCTTCATAATACCATTACAACTGAAAATACTTTTTAACTAAAGAAGCTTAATTTATTCATTAAATATGATGTAAAGTATAAGTATTACATTCATTAATCTTAAACGTATTTTATTATTTATAATTTACCTCCTACAACTCAACACACCTTTTAAATAATACTGATTAATATGTTAATTTGAATGTAATTTTAATTTTAATGGTAGCATAAGTTAGTCTCATATAATTATGTATATTTATCTATATTTATATGTGTATTTATTAAAGGAGACTGTTTTTAAATATGATTCAAGATATATTATTTATCTTAACCAAACTAATTTGGTTTTTAATAAACTAAACTATTTAATATTTCTACTTTAATGTTAATTCTTCAATATCAACCTACTTATTTAATTGATCAATTTAAATATCTTTTTTACTATAAATAATACCATTCAATGCTGCAGTTTTCAATTATCAATCTAATATACATAAAAAAAATTTATTTAAATGTGGTATTAAATGGTTAATACAAACTATCAAATAAACTTAAGAAAATCCAAAGTCTTTTTTTAAATGGTTAAAAAAATTGAATATTGTGTTAAATGTGAAATCAAAATTGTAAAGTAAAATTGACTAAAAATAACCAAATACTATTTTTTATAATAATTAAAAATTCTTCAAAGAGTTAAATTTTAAATTCATCATAAATGATAATTGTTTAAACTAACACAAAATTTAAAATGACATTACATTACCTTGAAAGTAATAACTTATATTTAGATTAATAATCATGGTTGAAATTAATAAATGACAAAATAAGTCTATTTAAATTAACTAATCATAATTGCAAGTTAATATAACAATAATTCAGAAATTATATTTAATTTTATTCACATGTAACCCACCATACAGAGACTATTGAGATAATATAGTTCGGACAAATGTTTATATTATCATTATGATTTAGAATAATCATAATATTTTACGTCAACTTAGTATATGAATTATTATTTCATAGTTTACGAAAATAATATAAAAAATTTTAACAATATATATTCATCAATACTTTAACTACATATGTATGTTCTCTGCAAAACATGAATAATCACCTAGTAGAATAGTTAACTAACATACACATTTTCATGATATAACACGTGTCTCATAGTTTGTTATCAGTAGATGCATATTTGTAACTACTAGTAGTTTTCCACCCCGCGCGTTGCATTGGATTGTCGTATTAAAAAATATTGAGACTATATTGCCACATTATGGTACATTTTTTCAAAGTATTGATAGTTTAATAAAAAAACTGGAAGTAGAATGCTATAACTAACAAATGACTTTAATCTCTTTCTATCAGTAAAGACACCAACTTAACACAACAATATAATCCTCAAAAACAACGTAATGATCTTAACAAGGTATAATGTCGTAATACAAAAAAACTGAAAATACATAGCTATAATGGAGTAGATTTTTCCAAAACCTCATGCGTTGCCATAGGAAAATTATGTATATATAGCATGCATGAGATAATATACATTACTAATACAATTAAGTATTTACAAAAGTTTAGTTCAATTAGTAAAAATGAATATTAAAAAAAATATCAAAAATGTCTAAAAAAGTAGGCTTTAAAAATTTTAAAAAAGGTTGTAAAACAATTTGAAGAAAACTGTAAGATTTTTTTTTTAAATTAAGCTTAAAAAACTGTAAAACAGTTATTGACTAAATTTCAAAATATAATATAATATTGGGATAAAGTTGTAGAATAAATAAACCAAATTTATAAAACAAATTAGCTTAAAAAATATACAAAAACGATGGACCAAAATTTAAAAATATAATATAATATTAGAATAAAGTTGCAGAATAAATAAACCAAATCTGTAAAACCAAGAGTAAATTACAGTTTTGGTCATTGTGGTTTACATGATTTTATAGTTCCAGTCCAAGTTTCGAATTTTCATGAAACCGGTCCATGGGGTTGGCATTTTACTACACTGTTGGTCTCATTTGGGGTTATCATCACATACGTCCTTCTAATAGATTTAAAATGTCGAAAATACCCATAATTTTTGTCCCTTTCTTAGTTCATTAACTGAACTTCAAGGATCAAACCTGTAATGTACTCAAATGAAAATAAAAATGTCTCTATTTTCTCTCTCTCTCTCTCTCTCACTCTCTCTCTTTCTCCCTTTAGAGGTTTTTGCGATCGCACAACTTATTCGAGATTGAACGGTTAAGGTGGTTAATGCTACTAAGCTCGAACAATTGCTAATCTCTAGTAGGATGGGTCCTTCCAAGTTGTTATTTTGTATAACCAGATATTAGGTAGGATGGGACTTGTAGTTGCTGCAAAGACCAATAACGTTAATCAATAAAGAAACAACATGCATGAAGATTCGTTTCTTGGCATTAGCGGGTGGGTCCCGTGTCTATTTGTGAATCTGCATGATCATATTTGTTAAGAGTATATTACGTATTTTGAACATAGGAAAAGATGGAGGAAACAGGAGCTAGTGGGATTGAAAAGCTGGCAACTCAACATTCTATTTTGAGTGTTTTTTAATGTGATTGGGAAAGAATCTCATGAACCACTTCATCTTATTCCTTCAGTAAGTTTGAGTATTAATTTGACTTATGATGTTGATTTTAATAAAGCTCATGGGATTTATCAATAGTGGGTACACGATCAGAATTTGGAGAGTCTTAATTTGACCATGTTTTAGACTTTTGCTCTTTTTTGTTCCACATATGTAGGATTACTGATCTCACATTTCCCATCCTCAACATTACAAACTTGTTGACTTCTAAAACATATTCTCTTATAA
Source organism: Cichorium intybus (assembly GCA_023525715.1). Lineage (NCBI taxonomy): Eukaryota > Viridiplantae > Streptophyta > Magnoliopsida > Asterales > Asteraceae > Cichorium > Cichorium intybus. The sequence continues at coordinate 33,886,631 of CM042014.1, forward strand.
ACACACACATATGCACTTTCTACTGAATCGAAATTCTGGTGAGATTGGTGGTAAGCTTGATGGTGTAAATATATGTTAGCCTGATATGTATCAAAGGTGCTACTTAAAACTGTAAAGAACACTACATATATGAGCTTTAAGCCTAAAGATTCAACTAACAACAACACAAAGTTTCTTATTTAGAAATACAAATACAGACTATCAATTGCATATTTACCAAATTTAGGGAGTAAAAGTAGAGTTGGCATACACATCAACATAAAGAAATATTTAAAAATGCATAATAGATCGATTTCTAAACAACGATTGTTCTTGTCCTTCAAGAAGAGATTAATGTATGGAAGAAGAAATGCGATGAGGGTCTAGCAGCTAGGGAGAGAGAAAGAGTTTTGTTTATTTTTAGTAAATTACAGTTTTGGTCCCTAATGGTATTTTAGACATTTTACATCCACTTAACAGAATAAATTTGATGTTATCCCTAATAGGGACACACAGTGCAATAAACAGGACCAGCTTCATGAAAACTTGAAACATGAATTGGAACTGTAAAATCGTGTAAACCACAAGGACCAAAACTGCAATTTACTCAAAAAACAATTAAAAGTACTAAAACTATAAAAAAAAATTAAGCTAAATTCTCTAACATTGAGCTGAAAAGACAAAAGTCATAAATAAAAAAATTGGAAATTCATCCGTAAGTGGATCCGGCTTACACAATATGGATCTATATTTTGGATCAATAGGTGTTCATTTGAATTTATCTCTCTCTCTCTCTCTCTCTCTCTCTCTATATATATATATATATATATATATATATATATATATATATATATATATATATATATATATATATATATATATATATATATATATATATATATATATATATATATATATATATATATATAAGGGTTCAAATCAGAACCACTAAAATGTTAAAAACCGCGAGAACCACTCACTCATAGTTTAATAGTGTCGTATTTCTTATTTTTGACACTTATTTTTTTTTATCAAAGTAAAATTATAAAATAAATAAAAACTGATAACTATGTTTCCTTTGCTATTAGACATCGATATTGATGTGTTTTAAAAAAATTACATTATAATATTAAAGTTTAATAACTAGAAATTTTTATTAAATTGTGAATTTGTAAAATGTGTTAAAAAATAAAAATAATTGTTAAGTTGGATGTATTTTAAGAAAAATAATAAGTGTGAAAAAACAAAAAAACCAAAAAAACATGATTCTTAAGGTGTGAATATCGTTTTTCACGGTTCTTAACCTTTGAGTGGTTCTAATTTGAATCATTTTCTCTCTCTCTCTCTCTCTCTCTCTCTCTCTCTCTCTCTCTCTCTCTATATATATATATATATATATATATATATATATATATATATATATATATATATATATATATATATATATATATATATATATATATATATATATATATATATATATATATATATATATATATATATATGGTTGGGTTCAATATATAACCATAAAACACCACCTAACCATAGAACCATATTCGTAGCCGTAATATTAGAATACACTTAAAAGGGTATGATCGTGAAAAAAGTATAACAATCAAATGAAATTCCTAAAATATAGGAGCATAAAATATTACTTGATTTAAATTCCACTGTTGAAACCTATGTTCATAAATTAACAATGTTTATATATAAATACATGTATGCAGAGAGAAAATATGTTCATAAATGAACATTATATGTTCATAGATGAATATATCATCACAACATGAACTTATTTTTTTCATGATTCTTTATGAACATATATGTTCATTGATGAACATACTTTTCCACGGTTGTTTCAATTAGATCGTTAATTTTCATGTTTTTATATATGAATGTTGTTCGATTATGAACATATGTTCATAGATGAACATTTGTTCATAGATAAACACATGTTTCAACAGTGAAATTAATAAAATCAAGTAACATTTAATGCTCCTATATTTTAAGGATATGTAAACAAACGTAATATGCATTTGTTTGTGTATGATTCCCTATATAATATGCATATTTGCTTAGTGCATCAATTTTAATATAATTCATTGTATCAATAATGATATGATGGTTATAAGGATGTCGACCTTAAAAAATAAATTCAAGTTGTGCCTCTAATATTATTCTGTTTTATCATTATTAAAGTGCTCGAGAAAATTCAAGTAATAAAGGAATATTTTTCTTAAATTACATATTTTATAGTTTTAATGCCTGCATAAAATCTAGTAGATAGTAGTTTGTAATGTGAACAACCAGTTCTCCACGTGGAAAGGAATTGTTTTAATATGAGGTCTTTACTTTAAAGTGCGATTCTTATGATTTGATTCTATGATACGAGTTGTTTAAGTTTAATTAGTTCCTAATCATAATCTATCTAACATTTTCCTCCACTATGGTTAAATCTATATGAAATATTCAGTAATTCAATTTAAATGCGGTTAGCATTTACTTTCGTAAAATGAAAATTTTAAATAACTTTTTGAAAGTTTGTACAGTATACTCATAGTTTTAAATAACTTTTTCAAAGAGAGTTAATTTATAAGACAAAATCGAAATCTTTGTATACTCATAGTTTTATTAAGCTTTAGATGCTTTTGAATAGCATAAAAAATATATAAACTCATGAAAACAATCATGTAGTCACAAGTCTATAAATGAATAGAAATCTTTGTCTATCAATATCAATATCTATATATAGATATAGATAGATCATATAAGAATCATAAGTGTTGTGAGAATACGAAAATAAATAATAGCCATTAATCTGCTGAGATACATTTGATCTTACCATTAATCTAGTAAGGGCATATATATATATATATATATATATATATATATATATATATATATATATATATATATATATATATATATATATATATATATATATATATATATATATATATATATATATATATATATATATAAAATCTTATTTTATAGTTAATTAGGATCAATAATTATATCCCATTTGATTTAGGAAAAGTTTGAATGCTTCCCTAGAATTAAGGAAATACATTTGCGCGTCTTTGATTCTTTCTATTAGACTTGATTTCAGTTCTATCTGCATCAACCTTTCTTGACTTTTCTTTTCGTGAAAGTTTGTGCTTAAAGCGTCGGCTACCACATTTGCTTTCCCAGGGTGGTAAGCGATTTCACAGTCGTAATCATTTATCAGTTCCAGCCACCTACTTTGCCTCATATTAAGTTCCTTCTGTGAGAATACATACTGCAGGCTTTTGTGATCGGTGTACAAGGTACACTTGGTTCCGTATAGGTAATGCCTCCAGATTTTTAATGCAAACACAATTGCTGCCCGTTCCAAATCGTGCGTTGCATATCTTGTTTCTGGTTCTTTTAATTGGCGAGAAGCGTACGCTATCACTTTTCCCCGCTGCATTAGTACGCAACCCAATCCTCTGTTCGAGGCATCGCTATACACCACAAAGTATTCAGTTCCCTCCGGCAGGGTAAGAACCGGCGCATTACATAGCTTCTCTTTCAGTGTCTCAAATGCTTTCTCTTGTTCTATTCCCCACTCGAATTTTACCCCTTTCCTTGTAAGTTTCGTAAGAGGCACTGCAATTCGTGAAAAATCTTGGATAAATCGACGGTAGTACCCGGCGAGTCCAAGAAAACTTCTTACTTCTGTCGGGGTTTTTGGAATCTCCCATTTCATCACTGCTTCCACCTTTGTTGGATCTACTTTAATGCCTTGGATTGAGACAACGTGTCCAAGGAATTGCACCTCCCTCAGCCAAAATTCGCACTTCGAAAATTTCGCGTATAACTTCTCTTTCTTTAAAACTTCCAGTACCGTCCTCAGATGACTCTTGTGTTCTTCTGCATTCTTCAAGTAGATAAGAATGTCATCAATAAAGACGATAACAAACCTATCAAGGAACGATTTGCACACCCTATTCATCAAATCCATGAAAATTGCCGGGGCATTCGTCAAACCAAAAGGCATGACCAAAAATTCATAATGCCTGTATCGAGTACGGAAAGCAGTCTTCTCAATATCTTCGTTTCTTACGCGTACCTGATGGTAACCAGATCGAAGATCAATCTTAGAGAAGTAGTCAGTGCCTTGCAATTGGTCGAACAGGTCGTCTATGCGTGGTAACGGGTAACGATTTTTAATGGTAATTTTGTTGAGCTCGCGATAGTCAATGCACATTCGCATCGTACCATCCTTCTTTTTGACAAACAGCACCGGTGCACCCCAAGGTGACGAACTAGGACGTATGAAGCCTTTATCAAGCAATTCCTGTAATTGTGACATCAACTCCCGCATTTCGGTCGGGACTAAACGGTATGGAGCACGGGCAATAGGAGAAGCTCCGGGTACCAGATCAATTCGGAATTCTACTTGTCTCTCTGGCGGCAAGCCAGGTAAATCGTCTGGAAAAACTTCAGGGTATTCTCTCACCACATCAATATCATCCACAGTTTTCTTTGCTTTATCTTCCGCTATTACATACGCTAGAAAGGATGTGCATCCTTTCACCAAACATCTTCTAACTTTCGCTGCACTAATCAAACTTGACATCCTTTTGGGTTTTTCACCGTAAACATACACTTTGCTACCATCCAGAATTTTCACCGACACTATCTTCTTTCCACATGCAATTTTTGCATCGTTGGCCCCAAGCCAATCCATACCAATGACAACATCAAAAGTTTTCACTCCTATCGGAAGAAGATTCAACGAGAATTTCTTGTCATCTATGCTGAGTTCACAGCCGCGATACACGTGTTTTATCTCCACCTTCTTACCACTTGCCAATTCGACCTCACATACGTAATCTAATGGTTCTAACGGTATGTTGAATTTTAGACCAAACTCATGAGACACAAACGAGCACGTAGTACCAGAATCAAATAATACGTAAGCAGGCATCTGATTAATTAGTAAGCTACCTGAGACCACGTCTTGTGTCTCTTTTTCTTCTTCCCGTGTAAGCTGGAAGGCGCGAGTCTTTACTTTTTGGGGTTCAGTCTTCTTCTGTGCAGTTGACACCATGGTTTCACCACCTTTCCTTGGGCAATCGTAACTGTAGTGTCCCTTTTCATGACAAGTAAAACATTCGACTTCGCTAATTTTCGGATAGGTACACTCTCTAGCCTTGTGACCAACCCTTCCACAGTTAAAGCATGTTGTGCTTCCCATCTTGCATTCGCCCGTATGCTCTTTCCGACATTTCTCACACGTCTTCCGGCTGCCCTGTTTGGTTGACATCACCACCGACTTCCCCTTTTTATTCCAACTACTGCTCCCGCCACTGAATTTACGTTTATCCCTAGAAACTTGCCTCTCCATTGTTCTCCTCTTACACACATCCTCCACATTCCTTGCTGCTACAAATGCTTCATCCATTGTTTCCGCCCGTTTGACTTCCAATTCATACTCCCAAGGTAGGCCTTTCACGTAACGGTTGATTCGTGCCCGCTCTGTAGTGTAAATGTTGCCTACAAATGGTAGCATATCGCTAAACTTCTTAGTGTACTCAGCAATAGTCAAACTACCCTTCTTTAAAGTAAGAAATTCGTCTTCAAGTTTTTCTATGTCCCGAAGGGGACAATATTTGTTCTTCGAGCGAGTGGTAAATTCGGTCCACGACCATTTATAAATTACATCCTTTCCAATCAACTCGTATAAGGTATTCCACCAAACCAGCACATCGTCTTTCAGCATTCGTGAGGCATAGTAAACTTTATCTTTCTCATGACATTTGCTGACCTCCAGTACTTGCTCCGTCTCCCGTATCCATCGCATCGTAACTTTGGGCTCAAAGCTACCATAGTATTCTGTTGGTTTACATGCTAGGAAGGTTTTGAAGGAACATCTCTTTTTGTCTTCTGTCCCCACACTATCTTCTTCTGTAAGGGAATCTCCATTAGTAGGTCTCCAAGAGGCATCATCAGCAGAAGGATTAGGACGTGGGTCTCCCAGCCGTGTATTTAGCATTTGGCGCATATCTTCCCTCATTTATGTTTTTAAATTGCTGATGAGGTTTTGTATAGCCTCCAAAGTCACACGTGGAGGTTGCGGTATTGGGTTTGGCATATCACCCATATTGTCTGCATCGTTGACGGGAATACTCCCACGAGACGGAGTATGACTGGCTGCCCGTCCCTCACTTGAAAGGCTATGATCACCGCTCTCCATTTACTATATAAAGATAATAAAATTCATGTTTATTATTCCACATAAATACATTTATCAATATATTCGAAAGCGGTAGCATATGATCTTCCTATGGAACTTGTGTTCCCAAGTATCTCTCTACTAATTTCCACAACCAAATTCCTCAGGCCCCCCCGTGACTTCACCATTTCCAAAGCATATCCTGTGGTTACAATAATACGGGCCCAATATTATTTTAACCACCTATATACTTTGGCTCTGATGTTATCACAAGATTTCCTGATTCATCGGTTTCTGTGGATTCCAACGTTATAAATTACCGACTCTACCCCGTTAGTTAGTACCTAGTACTACTACTTTACTTACTATTAATCCAATAGTTTAAGCCTAGGATGGTTACCCAACCTAATTCGCTTAAACCTGGCTCTGATACCAAATTGTAACACCCCAACTTTTACACAAATTTTTTGTTTTTTCAAACTTATATTACAAATATTTAGTCATACAAACCATTTAAGTTTTACAAACGGGGCATCACAAATTCACATCATAACCATAGTTCAAACCTGTTTATTTTTCAATTTGTACAACATCTAGCTACGGTCCCACACCCGACGCTTTTAACGCTCCTCCTACTTACCTGAGTACATAGCATTTTTAAAAAAAATACGTGAGACATAATGTCTCGTGAGCATTATGGGTTTAGACCCAAAACAGTTTTTCCAACAATAACATTATTCTTAAATTTCCAATATTTTATTTCCTATGAGCTCATCCATAGGTATTTCTTATTATGTCATGAACATTCCTACGAGCGCACCCTTAGGTTTTATACGAGACGCACCCGTATAGCTGTTTCCTCAGTAGCATGAAACAGATTCATCTACCAAGGTAATTAGACAACCACTTCGTGACGGGAGGTACCATCCCAGTAGTGTCTTTTTGCCACCCCTACCGCAGCATGCCGTGGTCTTTATCCGGATACTAAACAATTCATTATCAAGGAACAATCACGTTATTAATTCACTGTATTTCTGATTCTCTTTTCGTACACATTATAAGCTTATTTTTCATAAAATACTTTTTAAGCCATAAAACCACTTTGACTCCAAAACATTTTGAATAAAACTCATTTTGCTATGTACTCAAAAATCCACATAATACTCACCTTACGTCACCTAGGAGTTACTTAGCTTCGTGGACTCCTTTATCTTTCGCTTGATCAATTCTATTAGAACCACCACCTATTATATACAAAATATACATTTATACTCAATTCATATATATATAATAACCAACTTTACAGCACTAGAGTGCTATACTATGCAATTACAGGTTATAATTGTTGGAAATCATAGTTCATGTAATTAGTTTCAAAAACAAGAGTTTGCAACGGAAGCATAAAATCATGAACACAAATTCCATTTTCAAGAGGATCATGCTACATACATGTAGAGATAAGATGAAGAACAAACATAGATTAGGTTCAAGATCATAACCTTTGTTCTTGGGTTTGGTTTGGATGATTTTGATAGCTAGGAATCAAGTTAGAATCCCTCTATAGTTGATCCACCACAAGCTTGAACAACCTTGAATGCTAGTTCCACAAACTTGCAAAATAACTCCTTTTTCTTCTTGAAGCTAAAATCGAATTTTTAGCTAACTATCAAGAGAGGTTTTAGAGAGTTTCTTTGGCTGATTTTTTTGAATGAAAAGATGCTTACACACATGCACAATGATCGGCCATCATCTCTCCTAATAAGAGAAAGCAAAATGCCACTTGCTAGAAAGGAAAGACCCATGTGATTTCTATATTCAAAAGCTAGAAAACACAAAGCATCTTCCACCATTTTAACAACTCAATGCATGGTTTTATGTCTCCCATCATGGCTTAAATTATGGATGATCAAGTGGAGTGCTAGTAGGTTTTATTATTTATAAAACTTATATAATGAAAGCTTATAAATAATACATCTTCTTATTTCTTAAATGAGATAACATTTAACCCATAATCATATACATAAATAAACCATCTAAATATACAATCTTAATTGTATAATTATATATATATATATATATATATATATATATATATATATATATATATATATATATATATATATATATATATAACAATATATATATATTATTTAATTTATCAATTAAATTAAATAAAAGGCTTACTTATAAATCAATTAAATCGTTTAACAATTTAAACAATTTAATTGTTACTCTTAATTAATTCATCACATATGAATTACTAATCAACCTTTAATTTTGTAGTTATTATTATTTACCTCAAATAATAATAACCTACAAGATTAAATTGCAAGTTTAGTATCATTTGATGTTAAATCAAATTTAACATTCCAAATGATTAATTTGGTGTCAAACTTGTTGTTGGTGTGACCCTATAGGATCATGTATTATCAGTAATATCATTTTATGATCATCCTTGGGCATATAGAACTAACAATCTCCCACTTGCACAAGTTTGCATCACAGAATGATATAGACAGTGGTAAACGTCTAGCAACATTTCACTGCCCCCAATAACACATGACATTGTGCCATTCAACAACATTCAATTCTTCAGAAAACACGAGGCTCTAATTGATGTATAAGGTTATCTATCACTTATCCCTTTGTCACAGACATCATGTTGAACATGAGATTTGGATCTTAATCATTCTCATTTTATGTTCAACTTTGAATCAGGCGCCTTAGATGTCTAACTCTCAACACATAAGAGGAACAAATCCCGTCTTGACTACATACGCCCCTCATATAGTTAGTACTATGCATGAGTATGGCCTTTATGGTTGTCTGTATTTCAAGAACAACAGTGAACCATATCAAAGCATAGTACACTCTACACTTGAGTCCCAAATATGTATCTCAGGTCAAAGGATACAATGATAATACCTTTATTCAAGAATCACTTATGATGATGATCCATGGAGTGATCTTGAAACGGGTCAAGTCCAATACTTGTTCACTAACAAGTACCTATGAATTTGGTTGCAACCTTTTGCTACTTTTACCCATAAAAGTCAACCAATCCAATTCATATTAGTCTTACTTCATAATTGCTCCCACAACTATGATCGACTATGGACGTTTAGAATAAGTAAATTATTCAAGGATTAAACATGCTAATAAAACACAAAATTATGAAAGAAACATTATGTCACATATATTACATAATTCTTGTCGTTTACATAAGTTCATATTCATAAAACACTAAACACAAATCAAATCCATTCATTAGAAAAACGGAGTCCTATACCCTTAGCATGACTTTCATGCTTAGTTTGGGGTAAAGGCTTCGTGAATGGGTCTGCCAAATTCTGATCTGTATGAACCTTGTGAATACTTATTTCACCATTCTTAACTTCATGTCTAATGTAGTTATACCTTCGGTGAATGTGTTTGGTCTTTTGATGCAATCTAGGTTCCTTTGCTTGAGCTATAGCACCTAGATTGTCACAGAAGATTTCTATAGGGTCCCGAATGGAAGGAACAACCCCTAGATCTTCTATGAACTTTCTCATCCAGACAGCTTCTTGAGCAGCTTCCGAAGCAGCAACATATTCTGATTCTGTAGTGGATTGTGCAATCACTTCTTGTTTGGAACTCTTCCAAGACACGGCTCCTCCATTTAAAATAAAGACATACCCAGATTGAGATTTCGAATCGTCCCTATCTGTTTGGAAGCTTGCGTCAGTGTAACCCTTTACCTTTAAGCTTTCTTCCAAACCGCCGTAAACTAAGAACATATCTTTAGTTCTTCTCAAGTACTTAAGAATGTTCTTTACAGCAGTCCAGTGGGCTTCACCTGGGTTCTGTTGATACCTACTAGTCATACTTAAGGCACATGAGACGTCGGGCCTAGTGCATAACATGGCATACATGATGGAACCAATTGCCGAAGCATATGGGACATGTTTCATCCTTTCAAGTTCAGTCCTAGTGTTTGGGCACTGAGACTTGCTTAGGATGGTGCCATGCGGTATTGGCAAGAATCCTCTTTTGGAGTCTTGCATCTTGAACCTTTTCAAGATTTTATCAATATATACACTTTGGCTAAGACCAATAAGTCTCTTAGATCTATCTCTATAGATCTTTATGCCTAATACATAAGCAGCTTCCCCTAGATCCTTCATTGAGAAACAATTCTCAAGGAACGCTTTGACACCTTTTAAGGTTGGGATGTCATTTCCAAATAAAAGTATGTCATCTACATACAATACTAGGATTATGACAATGCTCCCACTAGCTTTCTTGTAAACACAGGAGTCATCCTCATTTTTGATGAATCCAAAACTCGTAATCTTTTCATCAAAACGGATGTTCCATGTTCGAGACGCTTGCTTTAATCCATAGATAGATCTTTTAAGCTTGCACACTTTGTTTGGATGCTTGGGATCGACAAAACCTTCAGGTTGATCCATATAGACATCTTCCAATAAGTGTCCATTAAGGAAAGCGGTCTTGACATCCATTTGCCATATCTCATAATCATAGTACGCGGCTATGGCAAAAAGTATCCTTATCGACTTGATCATTGCCACTGGTGAAAAGGTCTCATCATAGTCAATACCATGAGTCTGTGAGTATCCTTTAGCGACAAGTCTAGCCTTAAAAGTGTGAACATTTCCATCCACGTCGATTTTCTTCTTGAAAATCCATTTGTTCCCAACAGTCTTACAATTGGTGGGAAGATTAACCAAGTTCCAAACTTGATTATCGTGCATGGATTGTATCTCAGTGTTCATGGCCTCAAGCCATTTATCAGATTCAGGATCTGATATTGCACTCTGATAGTTGACGGGTTCATCAGAATCTATCGTATAACATTCCTCTTCCATCATAAGGTAACCATACCTTTCTGGTTCAAATCGAACCCTACCAGATTTGCGAACACCTTGTGTTACAATTTGTTCCTGATCAACCGTTTGTTCAGGTTCAACAATTTCTTGTTGAATGCTAGATTCAACTTCTTGCGTATCAGGTTATGGTTCCTGAAGTTCCTCAAGTTCTACAAACCTCCCACTAGCCTCTTCCATCAGAAACTTGTTTTCTAGGAATTCAGCTTTTCGAGAAATAAATATCTTATTCTCGATGGGATTGTAGAAATAGTATCCAAGACAATCTTTCGGATACCTTACAAAGATACATTTAGGTGAACGGGGTTCTAATTTGTTTGAAGCTTCTTGTCTAACATAAGCTTCACAACCCCATACCTTGAGATAGGATAAAGATGGAACCCTTCCATGCCATATCTCATAAGGCATTGTATCTACCTTTTTAGTAGGTGCCATGTTTAGGAGACGAGCAGCTGTTTGTAAAGCATAACCCCAAAATGATAAAGGTAGAGTACTTCTACTCATCATGGATCGAACCATATCCAATAGTGTTCGGTTCCGCCTCTCAGACACACCATTATGTTGTGGTGTTCCAGGTGGAGTAAGTTGTGAAACAATTCCACAAGTCTTAAGATGATCCATAAAGTTTGTACTTAAGTACTCATCTCCTCTATCAGAACGAAGAACTTTAATTGTTTTGTTGAGTTGATTTTCCACTTCACTTTGAAACGTTTTGAACATTTCAAACGCCTCATGTTTATGTTTAATCAAATAAACATATCCAAAACGACTAAAGTCGTCAGTGAAGGTGATGAAATATCTTTCACCATATCTAGTCATTGGCTTGAAAGGACCACATACATCCGTATGTATGATTCCTAACAAGTCCTTTGCTCTCTCATTGGTTCCGGAGAAATGAGATTTAGTCATCTTGCCATGTAAACAAGATTCACATATATCAAATGAGTCATTCTCATTTGCCTTCAAAAGTCCACTCTTTTGAAGTTGGGATATGCGATTCTTGTTTATATGCCCAAGGCGACAATGCCATAGATAGGTTTGACTCAAATCACATTTGGGTCTCTTGGTGAAAGTGTGGTATAAAGAGCCATGGTTAGTCTTTTCATCAAGGTTTACTTCATAAATTCCATTTGAAGGCCTAGCCTCAAAATAGAATACATTATTTTTGTAAACACAAATATCATCATTCATAAAGGAAAGATCAAATCCACATTGTCTTAATTTAGCAACCGAAATAATATTCCTAGTCAAGCTAGGAACATAGTAAACATTCAACAATGTCATACACAAGCCATTAGGTAGTAATAAATTAAAACTTCCAATTGAATCCACCGCAACCCTTGCATTGTTTCCAACCCGGAGTACTACCTCATTTGCCTTCAGTCGCCTACTCCTTTTGAACCCCTGCAACATATTACATATGTGAGTTCCACAACCAGTATCAAATACCCATGTGTTAGGAGATAAATTATAAAGTTCTAGGTCTATCACATAGATACCTGAAGTGCCTTCACCGGCCTTCTTCTTCTTCAACTCCACAAGATAGGTAGGGCAATTCCTCTTCCAATGCCCAACTTTGCCACATTCGAAGCACGCGTCTTCTTTGACAACCTTTGCCTTCTTTTTGGGCGGATGGGATGGTTGGACAACTTTCTTGCCCTTACCTTTGAAAGCTTTTGCTTTCCCTTTGCCCTTGGAGTTGGTGGGGTGTTCGGGTCTAGTTCTCTTTGTGCCACCTTCCTTGATCATGAGAACTTGAGTGGTTTTCTTAGGCAGATTCTTTTCCGCGGTAATTAGCATCCCATGTAATTCCGGGATAGTCTTGTTTAAACCATTCATGTTATAATTCATGACAAAAGGATCAAAGGACTTTGTCAAGGAGTTAAGGATCATATCCGTTGCTAGCTCTTCGGGCATCACAACTCTAAGACGTGCCAAATGATCAATGTGACTCTTCATTTTGAGCACATAAGAGCTTACGGACTGCCCATCCTCCATCTTGCAAGCATGGAAACCCCGAACAGTTTCGAACCTTTCCGTTCTTGCAAGTTGTTGGAACATTTCCTTCAGTTGATTAATCATGTCATAGGCTGAATGATTCTCCAAATCCTTCTGAAGGTCGGGAATCATGGTTGCCAGCATGAGGCATGATGCATCGATGGAATCATCCATCTTTTTAAGCCATGCATCGTGTGCGGGCTTAGGAATGGCAGGGGGCTCTTCAGGAAGTGGTTCATTGAGAATATATTCTTTCTTTTCTTGTTTGATAACAATTCTCACACTACGGTACCAATCCAAGAAGTTGGTATGGTTAAGTTTTTCTCCTTCAAGGAGAGACCGTAGTGAGGTTTTGTTAGGAGCCGGGTTTGTTGCGTTTGGTGCCATCTATAAAATTTTGACAAGGTTCTATTTAGTAAATTATGATATTAAGTCCTTAATAATTAATACCCTTTCTTGTTTCATAAACTTTAATTAATTAAGGTCTAGAATCCAAGTTGCATTACGAATAAGTGGTTAGGTTTCCTTTATCCCGCCTATTCGAATCAACAAGGTAGGTAACGGTTTACCAATTATATCCAAATATAATTTCTAGAGTTATGGGATCCCATTATAACAATTATAAGTTTGGCATGTTTGATCCCATCTATGCCTTGGATTTCTAATGCTTAGGTGACCTTTATCACAAGAGATTTCCAAACGAATCATCCCACTTAAACGAACGTGTAATTTTGACAACTATTAATGGTTAGGTGTCCTTTATCCCATCAATATTGCAAAACTACTTCTTGTATCACAAGAAGACTCCAAGTGGTTAGGTATCCTTTATCCCACAAGGAAATACAAGTGATACATGAGTGTCTTTAAGAGGGATGGCATTGATTCGTATTTCATAAGGGATTTGAATGTTTTACAATTCTAATTTTGAAAACATATGGTATCATGTAGATTGCATGCATCCAATGAACATGGTACCATTAAATCTTATTTTGTTAATTGGTCCCTTAATCATAAAATCTCCATTTATTGATTCTTTGTTTGTGGTCAAGATAACAATTAATATCCAATATAAAGTTTGAGTTTGATCACAAATATTAGAACCAATTTATAATCCTAAATAATGACCATTATTATTTAGGGTTGGAGTTTGTAAGAGTTCATAAAATCTCCATTTTATATCTTGTTTCATTCATTTTCAAAACTTGACTTAATAGGTTTTATAACAAAACCCATTTTAATAAAACCAATTTTATCACATCTTATGTTTTAAATGTCAACTTTTGAAAATACAAACTCCTTGATGATTATGTTTAATTATCTAGGTTGTCTAGCATGCAAAAAACTTATTTTCATCCACAACATAACATAACAAAACATTCAATCATCACAAGCATGCATGGGTGCATAAACACAAGCCAACTAGTTTGATATTTCATGTGAGCCATACATGAAATATCAAGTCCAAACCTAGGGACAAAAAGGTGACAAAAACTCAACCAAATGATCTTCGATTTGGCTACAATTTTGCCAAGCTTCTTATATCACCAAATGACACTTGAACCACCATTTCTTAACATCATGGAGTGAGATGTGATTTTTCTTCTGGCCCCTCAAAACTTGCGACAGCCAGGGCAGCAGGAAGAAAGATTTGGTGATTTTTGTTGCATTTTTCAATTCATTCATGGCCATATTGATGCTAATACTTGTTAAAACTTAATGTATATACTAGATATTAAAGTTACCAACAAGTATATCACCAAATGACCAAGATATGAATTTTTAAAACCTTTCTAAACAATTTCGAAATCTGGACAGCAGCTCTTCAGAAAGTGCTGCTGTTGGGTGCATTCTACTCTTGGTCTTTTACTTCCTTCTCTTGTTACATTTTGTGAAATAAATAAAATACAACTATTCTAATATTTACAAAAGGAATATTAAGAAGGAAATAACTAATTATTATTACAAACCATTTGAATAAATGAATGGATTACAACCATATCGAATACAAACACAAAACATGCATCATATGGTCCTTGGCTTGTTTATGCACCATTTTATCACATAAAATCATAAGAAAACCAACACTTTGTTTTTCTAAGGCAACAATTTATGTAACCAAAAGCATGCAAACATAAGATATAGTTGGTTACATAAAATCATAGATAATATACTTGCATGTTGCCAAAGAAGCCATGCATGAAACTTTCATTTAAGAAGATGAACATTCATGGCTTCCAAAAACCAAGTTTATCCAAATAAACTTATTATCTAAACATGCAATATAGCCATGGCTCTGATACCAATTGTTGGAAATCATAGTTCATGTAATTAGTTTCAAAAACAAGAGTTTGCAACGGAAGCATAAAATCATGAACACAAATTCCATTTTCAAGAGGATCATGCTACATACATGTAGAGATAAGATGAAGAACAAACATAGATTAAGTTCAAGATCATAACCTTTGTTCTTGGGTTTGGTTTGGATGATTTTGATAGCTAGGAATCAAGTTAGAATCCCTCTATAGTTGATCCACCACAAGCTTGAACAACCTTGAATGCTAGTTCCACAAACTTGCAAAATAACTCCTTTTTCTTCTTGAAGCTAAAATCGAATTTTTAGCTAACTATCAAGAGAGGTTTTAGAGAGTTTCTTTGGCTGATTTTTTTGAATGAAAAGATGCTTACACACATGCACAATGATCGGCCATCATCTCACCTAATAAGAGAAAGCAAAATGCCACTTGCTAGAAAGGAAAGACCCATGTGATTTCTATATTCAAAAGCTAGAAAACACAAAGCATCTTCCACCATTTTAACAACTCAATGCATGCTTTTATGTCTCCCATCATGGCTTAAATTATGGATGATCAAGTGGAGTGCTAGTAGGTTTTATTATTTATAAAACTTATATAATGAAAGCTTATAAATAATACATCTTCTTATTTCTTAAATGAGATAACATTTAACCCATAATCATATACATAAATAAACCATCTAAATATACAATCTTAATTGTATAATTATATATATATATATATATATATATATATATATATATATATATATATATATATATATATATATATATATATATATATATATATATATATATATATATATATATATATAACAATATATATATTTTATTTAATTTATCAATTAAATTAAATAAAAGGCTTACTTATAAATCAATTAAATCGTTTAACAATTTAAACAATTTAATTGTTACTCTTAATTAATTCATCACATATGAATTACTAATCAACCTTTAATTTTGTAGTTATTATTATTTACCTCAAATAATAATAACCTACAAGATTAAATTGCAAGTTTAGTATCATTTGATGTTAAATCAAATTTAACATTCCAAATGATTAATTTGGTGTCAAACTTGTTGTTGGTGTGACCCTATAGGATCATGTATTATCAGTAATATCATTTTATGATCATCCTTGGGCATATAGAACTAACAATAATTAGACTACAACTCTTGTTATACTAGCTTCCTTTAATTTGTAAATTTTCCCGAAATACACGTATTTTGCTACAGTGCTCTCGGGAGGTCGTATTTCGGTTCCGACTATTTTCCACGAAGTTTTGGACCATAAGGGACTTATGTTTAAAATTTGAGGTCAAACGGGCAAGTTTAGCCTCAAATCCAAAAATCAAGTTTCACTTGACAGGAGACTCACTTCAAAACTGCATTTATCCTCTGCGCCGCTTCGCGTCGCGACCAAGGGCAGGGTCGCGTCGCGATCGCTGCTGGTACAGACCAAAATGTCTGATTTTTGTGCTATAAAATCTCATTTTCTCTTGTTAAGCCCTTATTACGTGACTTCATCACTAGGAAATGTTCCAGGACCAAAACCCTTCATTTACTTCAAGTTTTAAACAATGGAATTGGTGATTCCAACCCATTTCTATGACTTCCCGTCTTTTACAATTTTGGTCCAAAAACCAAAATTACCAAATTATAATTGTTTCTAGTGGTTTATTTCAATCAATATAACATCTGGAACTTATTATAAATCATTAGAATCAAGTTAATCACAAGAACTCACAATCTAGGGTTCTTGATCAAAATCTCAATTCCTTAACAATAGCAACCTACTTTCACATTCTTGGGTTATGTTCTTAAAACACCACCTATTTCAACCTGGAATTCACTTAAACATCATAGATTGTAACTGAAATTACAATTTCAGTTCATTCTTTGTAACCCATCAAGAAAACCTAGGTTAGAATTTGAATTACTAACCTTTTGATGTAGGAATTCTTTCTCGATCTTCAATCTTTGCTTCTAATCCCGTGAATCTTCTAAACCCTGCTCAAACTCTCGCTCTCTCCTGATGCTTCTGTGAATTTCTGGAGTTTATGGAGATTTTTTCTCCTATTTATACCTCCACATTTTCCATTTTACCCCCCTTAAGTAACATTTCTTGGATTTTGCCATTATAATTAAATTTTTATTACATAAAGCTTTATATATTTTACATTATTACCCACAATTACAAAATACTTTACGTTAAGGTCCAAAACGTGGCAAAAGACCAAATTGCTCTTTTTCGTAACTTTACTAGTACACATAATTATTTTACATTTTATTACAAATTTCCTCGGGTTCTTACAGTGTGTGTGTGGGTTAGAATCTTTTGGGAACTCAAAGATTCTTGAAAAATCTTTTTACATAAAAAATATAAAAAACATGCATTAATACATGTGTCTATTAGAGTCGTTTGGAAAAAAACACTAAAAACATATATTACTTGAAATGTTCATAAGGTCATCCGGTGTGTGATCTCACGAGCTCTTACTTTTTTCCTGACATATCAACGTTCAGTCAGCACCTCTCACTCCTCCCCTCAAAATTGGAAATGGTTACCACTCACTTCCACTCACATTTGATACAAGTAATTATATTTAATGCACAAGCCACTTACCTGATCACCCTTGGAAATTGTCGTGCAACGTTGTAACACCGTGTGAGGCCAAAACTGCAAACACCTCTTGGTAGGGGGTGGTGTTCATCGTGCGAGCTCTCACGTCACATAGGACGTTGCACTCTCTTTTTTCTTCCATACCGCAAGGCCTAAGTGCACATGTATGTTGAAATATATATATATATATATATATATATATATATATATATATATATATATATATATATATATATATATATATATATATATATATATATATATATATATATATAAGAAGTGTACAACTTGTGCGAAGTGTCAGAAACGTATTTCGATAAAAATTAAGAATTGATCAAATATCAAATGAATTGTTGTACGCCATGAGATAGATACAAAACCGTTGACACAATTTCCATCACAAAGTATACTAAACTTTTTTATTAATGTGTGTTGCTCTTATTGGTAGACGGATAACAGTTGGTTATTATTTCTCCCAGTATCCGTTTTATAACCAAATTTGAATTCAACGGATCGAAATCCATTTAAATATTTACCTATCCGTATATAAGTAGTGTGTAATAGCGTGTACATGTCTACCGGTTCCAGCAGTACATAATAATGCTTTGGTTTGTGTCTTTGTGACTATGCATGTTACGGTAGCACATAGATACACATAATATGTATGTATAAATATATTAACTATTATCAGTGTCTTTATCTTTTAATAACTAGTATTAGTTTAACACATATGATATAAAATACACTGATAATCTACTTATATATTCTGGTTCCTAAAAATGATGGCTGATTTAATTTTTTGGTCACCATTTAAAGGCATACTCTTCATTTCTTGATATCAAAGAAAGCGACGAGCCATGTATAGTAAACAAAAAGGTTGGATTGTCGGGACAAAAATGAAATAAGTCAGTATGTGGACGATAGAAGAATATATACGCAAAACGATGACATCATGAACTTAGGAATTAAGGTAGCAAAATACACGAGACGCACACAAGATCTCAATTTAAAGTCAGAGCGAGGTGGACAAAAAGATGATGGAAGAAGAGACTTGTCGTTCACAAAAGGTGCATATAGAGAGAGTTGTGAGATTCTTCTTGATTTAAATCATTCATTCTCAATGGAGGTAGAGAAAGACATGTCAAAGATATACACAAACCATGCCATTGAGGCAAAACACTAAGAAAAAGGAAGAGAAAAGGGGTTTTCGGCCATCTTTTGATAATTTAATAATAATACAGTGTATAAACAATTATTATTTGGGATGAACATATGAACCAGAAAAACCGAACCGAACCGAACCCAACCGAGACCAAATATACAATTCGGTTCGGTTTTTAAAAAATTTAATTCAGTTCAGTCTAATTCGGTTTCGGTCCAATCCCCAGACTATACTTACCCCTAACACTACTCTTGAACACGAAAAACCGAACCAAACTAAAACCGACATATCTGAACCGAACCGGAACCAAATATACATATGCGATTCGGTCTTCAGTTTAAAAAAAATCATAATTCGGTTTCGGTCCGATTCAATTTTCAGACCACCTTCATCCCTAATTATTATTGTATTACATATATACACGCTATGAAGAAGTATCAAATAAGAAGTAAAATTATGGTAAGAAGGTAAGAAGTTTTTTATTTACTTAGTTTTTTGATGAATCACCAAAATGAATCACTAGATGAATCAAAAATAACATGATTCATTGAAAAAAATTTCTAAAAAAACATATTGATGAATCAATTTCTAATAAATCAAGTTTTTATTCACGTTACGGACAATTTTAGGGAATAACAACAAAATTATCGTAAAAATGAATCATCAAGTTATTTTTTCGAGATTTTTTTTTTGTGAATCATGTTATTTTTACATCATCTTTTGATTCATTTTGTTGTTTCGCCGAAAAAATATATAAATAAAAAACTTTTTACCTTCTTACCAAAAATTCATTTCTTACCGGATCTGAATTCTACACACTATTATAACAATTAAGAAATGGAAGTTTACGGGAAAAGTGGCTTGTGATATTCTGTTGGGACAAAGTAACCATGCCATATTAATTATGAGCCAAGGAAAGTATGATCTATCGGTTTTGCTTTTCGACAAAATATCTTCCTTTTCCATGACATTCTAGTTCTTGCGGTACGTTGATTTGATGGTTTTATTTATGGGAAGTGATTCCTACATAACACTTTTTAGCTATACATAACAATTTATGTATTAATGGGGTTGTACATCATGCATAAAATACATTAAATTGTTGTGTATGGCTAAAAAGTGTTGTGTACGGATCACTTCCCCTTTATTTATAGTTTATTTTTCTTTTTTCAAATTAATTTTTTATTAACAATTAAAACGTTCTGGGAGTATATAAAACAATCAAATAAGCAATTAATCAGACTTAACAATTGCGTAATATTTGTATGTTATATGTTTCTTTCTTAACTTATGATTTTCTGTAAACATCAATATCCAGTAACAAATAGAATTTCGAGAAATGATAGATAATGTATGTCTGCATGGCGGACTCAGAAAAATGGACACGGGGCACTAATTTTACGAGATGTTTTATTTTTTAAAAATTTTCTAAATCGAGGAGCACTTATTTCTAAAACGGAGAACTGAGGAGCACCTTTTTTTTTTGACGATGGACACCTGTATATAAAAAAATTCTTTTTTTTTTTACTTTACGGGATAAAATTTCAAAAGTGTCACGTGCACCTCCGGGGTTCTTAATAGGTCCGCCCCTAAATAAAGATACACTAGTATGGCATGAAGGTTCTCCTTGACCAATAATGAGGAGGTGAAAGGTTGTAAAGATGCCCTAAACTTTCCTTTCTGACGAAAGAAAGAAAATACAGGTTGTTATTTTCGGAACTTTGTCAATCCATTTGATATATTGGGTGTCGTATTAGTTTTTTTTTTCTTTTTTCCGATCATTTCCAACCTATTCTTTCTTAACCCTTCTAACTCATATTTATTTTTTAATATTTTTACTGACTTAAAGTTAAATAAATAATATTAAATTAAAAATAACATTTTATTAAAATAAAAACGTCATTACAAATGAGAATTTCAAATCCTAAAAACGATAATTAAAATCCAAAAATGATAATTAAAATTCTAAAAACGATAATTGAAATCTTAGAACGAGATCTAAAACTTCAACCATGAATCTATGCTAATACGGTCAAAAAAAGATTGTAATTTATTTTCAAATTGTCTTTCTTTCATCGTTGTAACTCCTCCGAGATTAGTGCTTTCTATTTCGACTCCTCTAGTGAACGCAATACCGTACTTCGGTAGCGCTCTCTATTTTCCACCTCTTTCTCCTTAGTTTTGGCAAGTTGACCGATTTGATTCATGAGACATCTGATATCATTCTACAATGAGAATGTGTCTAATGTATTTTTCCTCTCGTTGTCACAATTGTGGTGGTGGCTGTGGTTTGTCTTCAGGTAACTCTCCAGCATCAACATCATCAATCGTCTAGTTGAAGTGAGCTGAAAACTGGGGAATCACACACACACACACACAAAGTTGACATTGCGGGAATAAATCTCAATTGCTAATTTTTGCATTTCTTTTAATTGGGAAAAACCCGAATATATCAAACTTCATGAATTTTCATTCTCTATAATTAATCAATAATGTCGATATAGTTTCTTTGATATAAAAATGATTTTTCTTATTTTTATTTCAACTTCCGTCATCATTCACATGTGATTAAGCTATGTATCCGATTTATACTAAAAACTCGTTCTTTAATCGAATGTGAATAAACTATAAATATACACTATTTATTCATATGTAAATAAAGAAATTTTTAAAAACATTCAAAACAGTGTTTGTTCACATGTGAAGTTGTATTTTTTTTAGTTGTTATAATATAATAAATGGAAAAATTATATAATAAGGGTAAATCTATGATTTTAAGAATTTTTAAAACATTTTGGACCAAAACCACAATAAAAACATATTTTGGACCAATGGTGCTAGTGTAAAACTTTTTGGAGGAAAGTGACAATTTTCGACAAACTATACGGACCATTTTTGAAATTGTCTTTTTATATTTAAAAAAAAGGTGACGAAATTTATTAAAAAATACGCTTTTTTAATATTTTTTTCATTATTCTAGTTTTCTTTTATAATTTGATATTCCAAATAAGTGGTCAAGATTGCATCATCTTATCTCACAAAATTCTTAGTCTCAAATGAATATATATATATATATATATATATATATATATATATATATATATATATATATATATATATATATATATATATATATAGGGTTGGGTTCAATAAGGGACTAAATTTATCCATGGTACCAAGGGACTAATCTCGATCGTCGGAATCAAAATCATCAACGGCCAAAAAATAGGTTGTAAACTTCTTACGTCAACGCACATGTAGAGAATTATAATAAAAAACCCACTTCATTTTTTTATTTTTTGACATTATTATTTTTCAAAAATAAAAACCGAATATACCAAAATTCATAAATTTTTGTCGTCTATAAATAGACATCTATATTGATATATAAAAAAATAAATCTTTTATAAATACAACTCGTCTAGATTCATAATGTGAATCTGAACTGTAAAAATTTGAATATGAGTTATTATTTTACTTTTAAAATTTTTACTACTTCAAAATTATAACCATTTATAAGTAATCTACTTGATTCCAAGTGGATTTACTCAAATTTACACGAAAATTTACTTATATTCACATATCAATATCGTATACTATTGAGAATTTAATTATAAGTTTTTTACTACTTCAACATTTTAACCATTTATAATGAATTTTACTCCGATTCACAATTAAATTTACTTACATTCACACAATAATTACTCAGATGCACATATCTATATCATATGGTATTTTAAATATAATTTGTAATATGAGTATGATTAATTTACTTAGTAAATTTTTAATGAATTTTCTATGATTCATAAGTTAATTTCTATGATTCATAAGTTAATTTCATTTATATTCACATAAAAACATTATTCAGATTCACTTGACAATATCATATGTCATTGTGAATGCCAACAGAGAATAACATAATAACAGTTCAGATTCACATGTGAATCTGAACTGTAAAAATTTTAATATGAGTAATTATTTTACTTTTAAAGCTGTAATGACCGTTTTTCAAAAAAAAATTGTGAATAGTAACTCCGGCGTGAATAGTAACTTCGACGTGAATAGTAACTCCGACATGAATAGTAACTCCGGCGTGAATAGTGCCCGAGAAATGAAGTAAGCGCTTACCTCGTGATGACGTCGACGATGATGTCGTGATGACGTCGACGATGATGTCGTGATGACGTCGTGAATAGTGTTTTCAAGCCCTATAAATAGAGGCCCAACTTCTTTATTTCAACCCACAACAAACAATAAACAACCTTACGATATCGAGGAGTGTTCTGGTTAGGAAAATAGGTCGGGAGGAGTTAGGAGCGAGCGGTAGCTGGTAACGAGGTGCTCGGGAAGTGTTGGAAGAGCGGAACTGGAAACGTGCCAAGGCTTTGCGAAAACGTCAATCTTAAGTGAGTAATCACTATTGCATTTCTCTAGTAGTTTATAAGTGTTAAACTATAATATGTAGAGGTTATATTATTCGTAATTCCAAAAATAATACCGAGTGATTTACTTACGAGGATGGTGTCTAGGCCGATTACTTGGGATCTGGTTATTGGATTTTCCGAAAGGCTAAAATGCTGAAAGGATCCTGCCACCCCAACTAATCTTCTACCTGACTATCCTTTACTTGATAAATCACGAGGTATCATGTTGGAATTATGGAAGAGTTTAATGATGCAACTATAAGATAGTTAAGAATTAAAGAGTGATAAATGCCTTACTGTGTTAACAGTTAAAGAGGGAATACGAAGCAGAGATAAATGTTGTAGTCGACTATAACCAGGTGAGTTTCTCACTACATTGTGTGGACGTTATATGTCTTTTACCGTATTTTTGTGTGCTTATAAGATGTTTATAAGATGTTGGTAATTAGTACCAAGTTGTGTGTATATTATTGATATATATCTTTCTGTTATAATTGTATGGGTTGGGTTATGGTGTGTGTGGGCTCGACGTACTGAGTAATATAGAGATACGAGCAAAAGACACTGAGCAGATACGCATGACTCGACATACAGGGTATGCGCTGCTCTAAGTGCTGAGCAGGGGAATTAGATTTACTGAGCAGATACGTATAGGAGGTTATAATCCAATATACGGGGTAGAGCAGATTATGTGACGTGTGGTTGTATTTTTCCTTGTTAGGGGTAAAGTATGTGTAGCTGATATGCTGTGTAGTTGTTGGAACTCACTAAGCCGTGTGCTTCTCCTTTCTCTTTTAAATTACCATTTCAGGTTGTACAGGTGGAAATGACGGACAGGCATGACGGGTACACACTGATGCTGCTTAATTGGGGATTCATGCAGTGAATTGATGTTTAAAATGATTTCTAAATATCTTCAAAATGTTAATTATTGAATAAATTGATATTTATTTAAATGAAGATGTTTTATTAAAGACCGGGTGTTACAAAAACTTTTACTATTTCAATATTATAACCATTTATAAGTAATATACTTTATTCACAAATGGATTTACTCATACTTACACGAAAACTTATTCATATTCACATATCAAAATCATATAGTATTGAGAAGTTACTTAACAGTTTTTTACTACTTCAACATTTTAACCATTTATAATGATTTTACTCTCATTCACAATATAAATTATTTACATTCACACAACAATTTACCCAGATTCACATATCAATATCATATGGTATTTTAAATATACTCCAAAATATGAATATAATTAATTTAGTTAGAAATTTTTTAACAATTCAACATTTTAATCATTTATAATAAATATACTAGGATTCATAAGTTAATTCTATTGACATTCACAAAAATTTATTCAAATTCACATGACAATATCATATGTCATTGTGTATGTCAACAGTGAACAGAATAACAGTTTAGATTCACATGTGAATCTCAACTAGCGGAAATTTCGAAAAAAAAAATCATTTTTTGTATATCAATATGGATCTCTATTTGTAGAGGATAAAAAGTTATAAATTTCTATATATTCAGATTTTTTTCGATAAAAAATAAGCGCTAAAAATTAAAAAAACGAAAAAGACGAAGTGGGTTTTTTTATAATCCAGTAGATGCACGTCCACCGTAAAGTGTATAATCGTGTGGATGAGATTAGTCCCTTGGTACCATGGTTTATATTAGTCCCTTGTTGAACTTTTGCATATATATATATATATATATATATACACACACACACACCCCCACACATGCAGGGGCACCACCCCCTCCATGCAGACTCACCTCGTTTTTTTGGTTCTCGAAGGGGATTTTTCGTCGCGGGTGAAGAAACCACATACATACATATACAATTTGTTTTTAATCGAAAAATGTGGGTTGAGAGTTCCAAGGTAGAATAGAAAGTAAGGGAAACTGAGTAGACGCTAAGATGACTAAAAAAATGAAGAGTTAGGGGTTACGACACGGCCAAAGAAAAACTTTATATCTTTTTTTTCTTAAGGATCCATGTCAAACAAATACGTCATGAAAAAAAACTAGCATGCTGGGCAGTCTGCAGGCGGTGGCAGGTGGTTAGGCAGGAGACGTCAAATGTGTAGTTCAATAGCATTAACAGGCTATATATGAAAATGAGACAGACGAAGTGGCCGAGGTGTATGATATCATTTCATTTGCTTCTCGAATGATTTATTTCTTTTAATCCAACGCAATTGATATTTAGTAGGGTAATAAGCTTGTGGGGGAGTAAGGGCATGACCTTCCCAGCCCCTTAAGAGTTTCGTCTCTGCCAACTGACCAAACATATCAAGCTCAACATCCACTTTGTCTAGGACAAACTCGTTATCTGCCACGTCTGTGTTCTGCATTGTTTCGTCTATATACCAATTCGTTCGTTAATATATTCACCAAAGGACTTCCGTTTCCATTTTTCTCCGATTTCAGATCAAGTTTGAGCATCCATTAACCTAACCTCCTCAAACCACAGGAGCGTACTACTAACATATATATATATATATATATATATATATATATATATATATATATATATATATATATATATATATATATATATATATATATATATATATATATATATATATATATATATATATATATTGTATTGTACATTTTATTCATGTGTGTCTATTGTAAATATATGTGGAGCCCAAAATTGTCTCTCCAAAAGAGCCCTTGTGGAGAAAGGGGAGACTCCAACATATATACAAACTTATATGACCGTGTCGCACCAATGTGGGATACACTAACACTCCCCCTCAGAGACGTGTTAGTGTATCCCACATTGGTGCGACACGGTCCTATAAGTTTGTATATATGTTGGAGTCTCTCCTCTCTCCACAAGGGCTCTTTTGGAAAGACAATCTTGGGCTCCACATATATTTACATGGTATCAGAGCCAGTGTCCCGTACCCTGTAACCTCATCGAGCCTACGTCTCTGAGGGGGAGTGTTAGTGTATCCCACATTGGTGCGACACGGTCCTATAAGTTTGTATATATGTTGGAGTCTCCTCTCTCTCCACAAGGGCTCTTTTGGAGAGACAATTTTGGGCTCCACATATATTTACAAACTTATAAGACCGTGTCGCACCAATATGGGATACACTAACATCTATTATGTAGTTCTTGGCGTTATTGTATGCCTTTGGGCCATAGCCTTGTACGTGCATGTATATATTCAAATCAATACATGGAAAGAATTTAAGGGAAAATATTGTTGCTATTAATTCCGACAAAATTTATTTTCTCCGAAAATTTCGTAGGAAGGAGGCGCTTTATAGTAGCGATAATGATAATATGATATGAATCGAGTGTTTTAAAAACCGGTTCGAACCGGCCGGTTAAACCGGTCGAACCGGGAACCGGAGGTGAGGACGGTTCGATTTGGACCGATTTTATAACGATTTCCTGACCGGATTGAACCGGCCAGTTTTGGTAAAAAACTGGTTCAACCGGCTGAATTGAACCGGATTGAACCGGACAGTCTTGGATTTTTGTGTTTGTTTTGGGATTCTTTGTTTGATTTTGGCTTCTATAATGATTGTTTTTATACGTTGCATTCTATTTACGTTTGTAATACTAAAGTCTAAAACGATGACAAGTTTTGTAATCAATGTATGCAGGATAATTAAAAACATATAAAAATATAGAACCGGTTTGACCATCCGGTTGAACCGGAAAACGTTACCCGACCGGTTCAATTAAAAAAACCGGTTTTTAAAACATTGTATGAATCAATATATGTGGTTAACTTGGACAAGAAAATTAGATAAAAAACAATTTTAATGAAGAAAACATTGATCATTTAAATTGTTAGATAATTTGACTACAGCTAAAAAAAATATAAGTAATATAATTATACGAGTATAAAATGCGAGTAACTTTTCAATTCAAATATTGAATTAGAAGAGTTGGATATACAATTTCGTATCTAGTTTACTTTATTTTTTGCAAGTTCTGCTGGGAATCCTTTTAGATTGAAGAAAGGAAATATGCAACTTAAAAAGCATTAGTGTGTTTGGCATTAGGCAACTATGAGAACAACTCTGGCCATTTTGATCTTTAATGCTTTAAGACTCCTATAAATGTAAACCATTTATTCGAGAAAAAATGGTGTACAAAGAGTTTTCTTAATTGATATAATCATTATCTAATGTTTATAACATATTGATGAAACCGATTAGAACGTATAAGTTTGATCAAGAAAACTAGCCGTAAACTTGTAATATATTATATATTAAATCAAATGTTACTTATGTGAGAAAGAAGCTATAATAGTTTTTCGATCTTGAAATACAAATTTCACAGTTCTAGAAGAAGACAGCATGATTCCACTTGTAAGTAAAATATATCAAATCTTCCAACCAGACATCCATCCCAAATTAGCAGGTTGATTTAGTTTTTCCTCACAGACAGGAAAATGGTCCATGCCATATGAAAAATGGTCCATGCTATAATAAAGACAACAACTTGAGTGCGGTGAGCAAAAAGAAAAGGGTTGAATTTTTATTTATTTTCATGTTATAATTTGCATTGCTTGTTTTCCATGTATTGTCTTCTGTCATTTAAAAACAGCTTTCGAAAGCAACTAGTTCAATGATGCATCGATGATTTATTGATAGATGTTTTATTTCTTTTATTTTATAAATTTATTTCTTGGGTTTTAAAGGGAGTTGGGAAAATATTATTTCATAGCAATTAATATTGGAATTTGGAAAGCAACCCTTTGTTAGTCTAAAAGTCGTGGTGGGTTGAAATTTTGGCCCGGCACTGTTTATAGTAGCCCAAATAAGTTAGCCCATGTCCAATTCAGTTTACAAACCTTTGTACCTCTCAAAATACACAAAATAATATACAGCAAAAATATCAGAATCTATCTCTAAAGTATTCATAGCATAAGCATGTCCCATAATTAATTGCAATCCATAATAATTACTAAATAGACTACGGCTGTTACTGCAGTTAAACATGTACATCCAACATTAATAAGAATACTACATGATCAACAAGGTAAGGGACACAAACATACCGTCGGTTATTTTAGCCGTGTTATTTGGTTGGTTTTATTGATTTTTGGTTTATTCGGTTCAATTAAACAATTTTTTTGAAATTTCAAAACTAAGCATAACCAACCCAAATAAGGTTTGGTTTTAGTCAGTTTTGGTTAATTTGGTTGCAGAGTGTTTTGTTCGGTTAATGGGTAAACAATATAATATTTCACAATCATCCTTAGTTTTTTACATTAATAATTTCATATGAAGCACATCTAATTTTTTTACACTAATATATTAATATGTTTATACAAATATACATTAATTAACCACATGTCCAGAACAAAAAATCTAAACAAAATTCCATTTCTCGTTTGTCATAGTGTTTGTTTAATTGTTGTGTTTTGCCCAACTACGTCTCTTTTAAGTATATATGAAGCAACATGCCGATAGCTAAAGTCAATAATCAATAACCAAGAACCAAGATTCCAAAAACCATCCAAATTGGCCTAATTGGCACCGACAAAATTGCAGCTAATAAAATAGTAAAATAGTAAACAAAGAAACCTGTCATTTATATTAAACCAAACATTAATAAGTACTCATTTTAGATGCTCTAAGTTTCACAAGTGATTTTGATTCTTGTGAATCCACTAAATCCACATCCACCACCTCATTTAAATCACACATCCTGATAACCACCTCATTTAAATCACACATCCTGATAAGTAAATTATATGCGTAAAATAATTTTTAATAGGTGTTCAAATATATTGGAGTTTACATTGACAAAAATAGAAACTTGTAAATAAGTTGTTTGATTGGATATATAATGTGTGAACCAATCTTTAGTACAATCAATAAATCCAATGAATTATTCTTTGTAAAAAATAGTTAGGTCCTATGTAGTTGAAATGACAAAACGTTTATATTAATTTATTTATTGTAACACATCAAAGTATAGTGTCGATATGATGTTAATATGTTTAATTATTTTATTTTATGTTTTGTTTTTTTTATTTAATGTCAACTATATTTTTCATCATTTTGGTAGCAATACATGTAGTTGTTTATCCATTTAAATGAATTGTTAAATTAATATAAATGACAATTTTGAATATGCGTTCTTCATCTTATTGATGTTATCATTCACTTCCATTTCCCAAAACATATGCTACATTTATCCTACAAAATTATAATGTTTGATTTGATATAATTAAAACGTCCCTAAATATGATTGAACAAAAAAGTTCAAGAGGTTATTCAAAGTTCGTAGGTATTAGAAAAAAAAAAAGACAATTTATTTTTAATACTCCATTGACTAATCAAATAAACAAATAATTATTTATCACTACACTATAGTTTGGTAACGATACTAATAAAAAATTAGGCTTATTGTTATCATAAGAACTAACTGTCACATATATATAGTTTAAGTGATTAATTGCGGTGTTGACATGTGTCGATGTGACATTAATATATTCACACAATTTATGTTTTGTTTTATTATTTGGTGTAAACTATATTTTTCATCTTTGTGATAGAAATAGTTTTAGCTATTTATTCTTTTTAATGAATAGTTAAATTCATTTAAATTACCATTTTGAATATTCGTTATTCGTCTTATTGATGTTATCATAAAAAACTATAATATATGATGTGACAATAATCTCTACCTAATAAATAAAGATCTCACAATGCCACTTGTCATATTTTCAACACTCATATGTCCACATGTCATCTTTGCTCACGTGTCATTTTTGCTCAATTACTCATTCATGGTTAGCTATTTGACATTACTCAAGGTTCCTAGTTTCTAGCGATTAATATCAATTCCTATCGGTTCTTCCTCAATTAGTCGTTACTTCCCCAGATTACACTCCATCTTCCTCAAATCTCGCCAACAATTTGGGAATGATACTAATTCCTTTCGGTTCTTCCCCTATACAGTCTCAAATCCCACCCAAATGCATATACGCTTCAATTGATATCTCCATATCTCCAAATTGTCAATGCTTCTCCCCTAGTTTCGCCCACATCCCTTAAATCTCGGTTTAGTCCACGTATTGATTCAGTTTCCATATTTTGAATTTTTCTTCCCCTATTGATTCAGTTTTCGTATTTTGAATTTTTATTCCCCTAATCTCGTAGGGTCTTCTATATACTTTTTGTAGTTCCTTCTTCTTCTTCTCCATTTCTCTTCTCAGATGGGGTTCCTTTCTTTTTGGGTTTCTTTTGTTTCAGGTTAGATTTGCTTGCGGTTTGATCTAATTATTTTTTGTTTTCGGTTTCAGGTAATATTTTCCCTGGATTTATACATTTGAGGTTACTCCAATGTTTTAATCCTTTAGTTTTTAATGGTTTCTTTTCTAAAATTTCTTGTATTTCTCTCACGTGTGTTGTTTTCTCATATGTTTAAGAAATAGATGTATTCTCAAGTTTTATGAAGTGGCATGACTTCTCTAACGTTCTGGATGTTGTTCAAAAGGTTTAATGTACTTAAAAGAGGTAGCATGTTCTCTCCCTCTCTTTTAGTATATTGTTGTCAATCTCGATAAATGGAGAAGAATATTTGAAACTTTCTTTAAGCTCGAAGCTAGAAAGAATCATGTGGATTTTATAATATTTATTATGAGATGGAGAGACTACAACACCATCTAAAACTATCTTTGATTTTTTAAATTAGTGACAAATATGAACTAAGATGCAACTTTTGTTGCAAGCATGGTTGTTCATTATTTGGTATTCTTCTACTTTTTGAGTTGGCTTTAATTCCTCATGAATCCATCACTTTTACTCCCTCTCTACTCCCATTCAAGTAAGTTTTGGCTTTTTTTGAAAACCCCATGCAAAATTCATTTTTTAATGATTAAATTATAGGTTTGGGGTGAGTATGGGTTGTGTGTGTTGATATTGATCCTGGACTCTATGAATTAGAAGCACCATTACCACCCAAGACTCCCTTGAATACCTCAATATCTATGTTCAAGCTAAATCTATTTCCAGGTATGTTGTTTCAGGAAAAGATCGGGATGCCAATGATATAGAAAATATGTTCTCAAGCTTTTGAGCTCATCAAATAGATAGGTGTTATAGCCTTTTAATGTAATTTTCCCTTTTCTTATTTTTTGTTCTTGATGTTGACCACTTTTATGACCAATTAAATATATTTTTGCCATTATCATTTTTTGGTTTTTTAGTTTGACCCCTTCTATGACAAGTTAAATCTATTTCTGGCTCATCTTAAAGGAAAGGCAAGAAAGGAAATGGATCTTTATCAAGTATCTCTTTTAGGTAATGAAGTTTGTTTTGCTCCAAAAGACATATGAGTATTTTGAATATTTTTGGTACAAATTTGATCCAATGTAATGGTTCAATGTGCAAGATTTATTTATGATGAGTTAATTAAGGTTGAGTTAATTCAAATTTGTATTTTTTTTAATCTTCATTGTTTTATATTCTGATTGTAGTTTTTTTTATTGTGTTAGATGAGTCATCATTTTATGGTGAATGAGTTACAGAGGTTTCATGTACTTAGGAAACGAATGAATGATGTTAATGGGAATTTTTTAAGAGATGGTCTTCAACCTTCTGAGACCATGATTGGCCACATTGTTGAAATGGAGGTATTATATATTATCTAAGTTTTAAGTGAAGAATTTATTGTTACAGAGGGGAAATATGTAAGAACCCGCGAAAAAGTCGAAAAAGGGTAAAACGGTCTTTTGACACGTTACAAGACTACTATGTAAAATAATATGTATTTGTAAAATAATAATATAAGAAACAAGAGTTTATGTGAAATTTGGAGTTTATATCGCGTGAATAGTGAAATATGGCCAAAAAGGGCAAATTGGTCATTTGACATGAAAATGACCAAAAATGTCAAGAAAATATTAAGTTGGGAGTAATGAAGCATAAATGGTAAAGTTATGACCTTTGGACCATTTTTGTGGAAGAATTGGGAGGTTAGGGACCTAAATGTAAAGTTTTTATAAATAATATATATATATATATTATATGTTAATTATTATCCCCATTATTTGAAGAAATCAGTAAGCAACTCCAGAGGATTCTAGAGAGCACGAGAGAAAGCTAGAGAAGATTACGGGAGATCAAAGGAATTGCCAAGAAATCAAGAAAGGATTGGAATTGGTGATTCCAAAGTTAAAGAAGGTAAGCTTTCCTTTGTTTCTAACCTAGGTTTTTGGGTGTATGCTTGAATTGGTTCTTGAATGGAATTGAAACTGCAATTTCAGTTAAGAATCATGTGGTTTAAGTAGCTAATGCTTCCAATAAGCCATTAGTTGAGAACTTAACTCAAAAACATGGAAGTAGATTGCTATTCTTGAGAATTTTCAAGTTTGGTCAAGAACTTCAATTCTTGTACTTGATTGATTGAAACGATTTTAATAGCTTAAAACCTTGTACTAATGAAGGGTTTTAGTTAAGGAACAAACCCCATACGATTAAGAACAGAAATAAGTGCTTAATGGGTGAAAACTGCGTGCTACAGTGCCAAATCGCGACTGATCAGGAGCCTGCCCAGGCGCCAGGCGCAGTGCGCCCAGAACCAGGGCGGGGTGCGCCCAGGCGCAGTGCACCCAGCCCTGGCGCAGTGCGCCTCCAGACAGGGACAAAAATGTTAGAAATTTCAAATGCTAGAAACCATAGCTAGACATGTCTGATTGACCTGAAATTTTAGCCATAACCCTAAAATGGTATAAGAACATGTCGGGAATGGTCAAATCCGTAATCCGACCTTGCGGAAAAGTCACTGTAGCGGCAGTGGCTAAAATTACTATTTATGCCAAAACTTGATTTTTAGAATTTGAGCTAGACTTGTCCAATGAACTCCAAATTTGAAACACAAGTCTAATATGGCCTAAGATTTCATGAAAAAGAGTCGGAACTGAAATACCACCCCTCGGGGGTACTGTAGCAAAATACACGTATTTCGGAGAAAACTATAAAACGAGTTTATTAATGGTTATACATTTATTATAACCTACAGTTGAGACGTATGAGACTTTAGAACTATAGAATTAATTATATTGAGTATTTATATACTACTTGTATAGGTGGTGCTTCAAACGTTATTGAGCACGGGAAAGGAAAAGGAATACGAGAAGCTTAGTGACCCGTAATTACACCAAGGTGAGTTTTATGAGGATTTTTATAGTACATAGCAAAATGATATTTTCAGAAAATGAGATTTCCAAATACTTTTAAATACTAAACTTTGGAAAATAGTTTTTAAAGTAGCTCTATATAAGGGCTAAGTATTTTAAAGCAGATTTTAAAGCAGTGTAGTTTACAAAGTATTTTGAAAGTAGTTCCGCATGTGAACTAAAAATGTTGAAGTTAGTTTTGATAATATTTTTGATAAAGAGTTATAAAGTTTATGAGTTTGAGTTTATTACAAATTGTGTTCCATTTCGACCAATTTGAGATGTAATGAGATAAGTATTAAAGAAAGAAAGAAGTAAGAGCCAGCTGTCCGGACTAGGATCACCCACATAATCGGGGGATCAGAAGACACTACTGGGATGGTACCTCCCGCCGCGAAGTAGTTGTCTAGCTTAGTATACCCTTGTGCTTGAATCTGTTCCAAGTCACAAAGGGGAGACAGAATGATCATAACTGAGCGGACGGATCTGTTCTGTCCCGCGAGGGGAGCTAGTAGAATGAATTAAATAACTTAATTCATAAGTTTCAGTTGGTCACAAGAAAATGAGAAAGAAAGCAGTTTTAAGAAAGAAAGTATTTTTCTTCTAAAGTTTAAAAGTAAAGAAGAAAAGACATTTCGAGATTTATGATATAAATCAGTTTTGAGCAGTTTACTTGTATTATTTCAAGTTTTGAACAGAAAGTTTTGGGTCTAAACCCATATTACTCACGAGGCTTTATGTCTCACGTATACTATTTTTGAAATGCTATGTACTCAAACGCTTGTTTTAATTGTGGCGGACTCGGTCACAAAGCGAAAGACTGCAAAGCCAAGAAATCCAGTGAAGTGGAATGCTTTTCATGCCACCAGATGGGACACTATAGTTTCAACTGCCCAAACAAGGGAGGAGAAACTGTGGTGTCAACAGCTCAGAAGAAGACAGAACCCCAGAAGGTGAAGACTAGAGCTTTTCAGATCACCAGGAAGAAGCGAGGGAGACGCACGATGTGGTCTCAGGTATACTACTAATCAACTCGACACCTGCATATGTGTTGTTTGATTCCGGTTCTACATATTCATTCGTGTCCCATGGGTTTGGAGCCAGATTGAGAGTTCCATTAGAATTGTTAGATCTAGTATTTGAAGTAGAGGTGGCAGACGGGAAATTTGTTGAAGTTCAGCATATGTACCGAGATTGCGAACTTGACATCAACGGCAAGAAATTCCGACTTAATCTCCTTCCCATTGGAATTAAGTCCTTTGATGTAATAATCGGAATGGATTGGCTTGGTGCAAATGATGCGAAGATAGCTTGTGGTCAGAAGAGGGTGTCTGTTAAAACCCTAGGAGCTAAGGTGTACGTATATGGGGAAAGAAGAAAGCATGTGCCCAGTATCATCAATGTAGCTAAGGCCCGAAGATGTATCAGGAAAGGATGTGTATCTTTCCTGGCCTATGTGATGACTGAAGACAAAGTAAAACAGACTTATAAAGACATAGAAGTAGTAAAAGAATTCCCAGAAGTTTTTCCAGATGAATTACCCGGCTTGCCACCAGAACGGCAGGTTGAGTTCCGGATAGATCTTGTTCCAGGAGCTTCCCCAATAGCCCGAGCACCGTACCGGTTAGCACCAACAGAGATGCGGGAATTAATGTCCCAGTTGCAAGAGTTACTAGATAAAGGCTTCATCAGGCCTAGTTCTTCTCCTTGGGGTGCTCCAGTCCTGTTTGTAAAGAAGAAGGATGGGTCAATGCGGATGTGCATTGATTACAGAGAATTGAATAAGATTACCATTAAGAACCGTTACCCGTTGCCCAGAATAGACGATTTGTTCGACCAGTTACAAGGAGCAGATTATTTTTCAAAGATTGATTTGAGATCCGGGTATCATCAAGTCAGGGTAAAAGAAAGTGATGTAGAGAAGACAGTGTTCCGTACACGATACGGGCATTACGAGTTCCTAGTAATGCCATTCGGTCTTACGAATGCACCAGCGATTTTTATGGACTTAATGAATCGGGTCTGTAAACCATTTCTAGACCGGTTTGTTATAGTGTTCATAGATGACATACTGATATACTCAAAGAACAAAGAAGAACATGCAAGTCACTTGCGAGCAGTACTTGAGACCTTGAAGCGAGAACAGCTATATGCAAAGTTCTCCAAATGCGAGTTTTGGATGCGAGAAGTGCAGTTCCTTGGACATGTTGTTTCTATCCAAGGTATAAAGGTTGATCCAGCAAAAGTTGAAGCAGTAATGAAATGGGAGCCACCCAAGACGCCAACAGAAGTTAGAAGTTTTCTCGGTCTTGCCGGGTACTACCGGAGATTTATTCAAGATTTCTCCCGTATAGCTGTGCCATTTACACGATTAACCCGGAAAGAAGAGAAATTCAGATGGCAAGAGGAACAAGAAAGAGCTTTCGCTACATTGAAAGAAAAGTTGTATAACGCGCCTGTCCTTACGTTACCAGATGGGACAGAAGACTTTGAAGTATATAGCGATGCCTCGCATCGGGGACTTGGCTGTGTATTGATGCAGAGAGGGAAGGTTATATCATACGCTTCCAGACAGTTAAAAGATCCAGAGAAAATGTACACAACCCATGATTTAGAGCTTGCAGCGATCGTGTTTGCCTTGAAGATTTGGAGACATTACTTGTATGGTACAAAGTGCAAGCTATTCACCGATCACAAGAGTTTGCAGTATGTGTTCACTCAAAAAGAGTTGAACATGAGACAGAGCAGATGGCTAGAGCTGATCAGTGACTATGATTGTGACATTGTATACCATCGGGGTAAAGCAAATGTAGTAGCAGATGCATTAAGTAGAAAAGCTCCTGAGAAAAGAATCAAGGCAAGATCGATGCGCATAGAACTGGTGTCCAGTATCATAGAACAGATTAAAGCAGCTCAGCAGAAAGTTGAAGAAAGTGGAGACTTAAAAGATGAAAAGCTAGGAAAAGACATTCAGTTTGAGACCAATAGTCAAGGATTAAAGACCTACAGAAACCGTATTTGGGTACCGAAAGCAGGAGGATTAAGAAAGCTGATTCTAGAAGAGTCGCATAAGTCAAAGTATTCCATACATCCAGGGAGTACCAAGACTTACCAAGATCTGAAAAGACAGTATTGGTGGCTTGGAATGAAGAAGAGGATAGCTAAGTGCATCTCCAAGTGTGTTATATGTGCACAAGTCAAGGCGAAACATCAGGTCCCGCATGGGGATGCTCAGTCATTGCATATTCCAGCCGAAAAGTGGGAAGACGTAACCATGGACTTGGTTGTTGGGTTACCGAGAACGAGAAGGGGTCATGATAGTATATGGGTCATAGTGGACCGGCTGACCAATAGTGCACTATTTCTAGCCATAAAAGAAACTACTCCATTGGAGCAGTTAGCCCAGTTTTATACAGATGAAGTGTTAAGAATTGTGACACCCCATTTCTACTGTTTCCAAATACTATGGTTTTTCGTATAAATACATGAATACACAAAAATACGGTTTATCAAAAACCGATAATTTACATTTTTTTTCAAACTGTGGGTGTTACAAATCCATACCAAATCTAACCATAGTAAGCAAGAAGAGGATTAAACCTTGTTTCCAAATTAGGAGCTAATTTAGGCTCCACTCCAGCTAAACTTCATCCCATTGATAGCAACTTATTTGACCTGGAATACATGGCAAAACAAATAATACGTAAGACAAAAATTGTCTCGTGAGTTACATGAGTTTTAGACTCAAACCTTTAATTTCTTTTCCAATCTTCATATAAAACTTATGACATAAAACATCTTTCAAAATTTTATAATAATATCATACCATAGCTCTTTACTTTTCAAAATCATCACATATCATGCCTTGCAAAAATATCTTCTTTCCAAACTTTATAATAGCAATATACTATAACTTTGTACTTCTGAAAAATCATTTTATAACATACCTTACAAAAATAGCATCTTTCTTACTTTCTTTGACTGGTTTTATAAGCTTGCTGGATTTTTATACTTAAGGCTTTAATCACTATAAGTGATACCCCAAGTCTCTATGGCTAGAAAGAACGGATCAATCCTCACCATAGAAGTGCTGAGGCAATCTACTTCGCGATGGGGCTTGCCCCCAGTAGATCCCTTACCTAACCCGGGTAGGTTGGAACATAGTTCCCTTACTAACGCTGCTTGCTACAATTACCAGTCATACAAAATACTTGCTGCTTGCTTAAACATTTCTCATATACATAACTTGTGGCTAGATGCCAAACTTCATCATTTTATATCTTTATGGCTAGATGCCAAATATATCTTTCATCTTATAATAATCATATGTTTAAAACATATCTTTCTAACATACTAAGCTTTATGCCAAAACATACTTTCCACATCTTATGGCTATATGCCATTCATACTCAAAAATATATACAGTTTGTAACCAAAACATACTTCTTAAACATCTTGTGGCTATATGCCATTTATATTTGAAAACATGTATAATTTTTAATCAAAATATACTTTCACATAATTGGTTCATAGACCAACATACTATCATTTAACTTGACTTGTAGTTCAAAACATAACTTCAAACATAGCATTATACTTTCATAAATAAGTTGATAATAATACTCTTGCATATAATGTCACATAAAAAGATTTTATAAGAAATCTTAAATATACTTACTTGCCATGTACCCCAGAATGGGTAAAAATACTGCATGTACTCACCTCATGTATTGTTAGAAGATTGACTACACGTTCCTTGTATTTATACTCTTTTGATTCATTAGTCACTTGGCATGGACCTATATTTAACATGTTATACATTAAAATTAATGTTAACTGACTCTATAACTCATTAGAGTCCTTATAATACTATCTTGGATCATAACACTTATATATCTTTTAAATGACCAACTTTAGTTAAACCGTATTTTATACGTATTTTACTACAGTACCCTCGGAGGGTCGTATTTCGATTCCGACAATTTTTTATAAAGTTTCATAACATATTAGACCTATGTTTAAAATTTGAGGTCAAACGGACAGGTATAGATCAAAATTCCAAAATCTAAAACCACTTGGCAGAGGACTTTGAGACTAAACTGCATATTTACTCTGCCGCTGGGCACACCGCGCCCAGGTAAGGGGCGCACCGCGCCAGCTGAGCAGCAGCCCAGAATTTCCCATTTTTTATGCTACAAATTTCCATTTTCCCTTATTAAGCCCTTAATTCACGTCTTAATCAATAAGGTTTGTTCCAAAAGCAAAACCATTCATTTTTTTCAGTTTCTAAACCATTGAAATCATAGATTTAAATCATTTTTTCCAAACATTCCCGTTTTTGCAATTTTGATTCAAAAACCGAAATTGTTCAAGATTGACCACT
The DNA here is from genome assembly GCA_023525715.1 of Cichorium intybus. Classification (NCBI taxonomy): domain Eukaryota; kingdom Viridiplantae; phylum Streptophyta; class Magnoliopsida; order Asterales; family Asteraceae; genus Cichorium; species Cichorium intybus. The sequence goes on from CM042014.1 coordinate 33,925,799, forward strand.
TCTACTGATTTATTTTAACAATTACCACATATGGGACTTATTAAAACCCCTTAGAAGTAATTTGATCATGTGAAATTGATTTCTAAGGCTTTTGAACAAACTTCCAATTTTTCAACAATAGCAACATACTTTGATGATTTTAAGATATGTTCTTAATACTTGACTTAATACTTATAGAATCATTCCATGATGAAAACCTTCAGTTTACCTCAAGTTTTAACCCATGGAATCATTCAAATCCTTAACAAATCATAGAAATCCCGTTTTTGACATTTTTGGTCCAAAAATTGAAATTTCTTGAAATTATCTCTTACAATTGATTCATTACATCTTTTATAGTATATTGAACTTCATAAAACCATTAAAACCATCTTTGATTACAAGGACCCGTGAACTAGGGTTCTTGAGCCAAAGATTCATTTTCTTGATTCTTAACACTTTCAATGGTTATATTAAGTTAAGATAGTGATTAGGACACAAATTAAGGCTAGGAATCATAGGAAAATTCTCTTCTAGCCACTGAAATCCTGAAGCTACAGTAACTCACTCATAGAAAATGGGTTAAACAACCCTAAAAACAAGATTACTAACCTTCTTTGGCTTGAAATTATGAGTTGAAAACTTAAATCTTCAATTCCCATTGAGATCCTCAAGAACCGATCCTTAGCTCTCTCTCTCGCACCCTCTAGAAGTCTCTCCCGTGTTCTAATGAACTGGGAGAAGATTTTTTTTTCTTTTTATACTTCTAAATTTTACATTTTCAGTCCCTCTAGTTCCATTTTCTTAGATTTTTGGCACTTTTATCACATTTTATCACATAAAACTTTATTTTCTTATATTTTTGACACAAACAAACAATATTTTACATATTTGGTCCTTCACATGGTCAAATGACCAAATTACCCTTTTACTAGAATTAACTTTCAAATACTTATCACAAGTATTTTGTGTTACAAATTTTTATTTTATTACATATTTTCCCCAAAATCATATTTTCATTACTTAGAAGTCATTTGGATATCAAATGACCATTTTACCCTTTCTTATAAATTTTCTCCAATTGCTTGAAATTTTACTACATTTCCCGCTACATTAATTTACAACTTCCAAGTATTATCTCGAATATAAATTCAAGATTTTTGGGTCGTTACAACTACCTCCCCCTTATTAGGATTCCGTCCTCGGAATCTTTTCGTATTTGAATAATATGATTATCTTTTCTTTACTTATGCTCTTTACCCTTAAGTAAATAACCTTTTTTTTTAATTATCCCACTTTCTTCTTATAGTCAATATTTTCTATATATATACAAATATATCTTTAAAACTTTACATCTTCTTAAATAACTAAAATATCTGTTTGATCATTTTACTCTCTTTTCCTAATAATGTTCTAATGAACTGGGAGAAGATTTTTTTTTTCTTTTTATACTTCTAAATTTTACATTTTCAGTCCCTCTAGTTCCATTTTCTTAAATTTTTGGCACTTTTATCACATTTTATCACATAAAACTTTATTTTCTTATATTTTTGACACAAACAAACAATATTTTACATATTTGGTCCTTCACATGGTCAAATGACCAAATTACGCTTGCACTTTGTACCATACAAGTAATGTCTCCAAATCTTCAAGGCAAATACGATCGCTGCAAGTTCTAGATCGTGGGTTGTGTACTTTTTCTCTGGATCTTTCAACTGTCTGGAAGCGTAGGCTATAACCTTTCCTCTCTGCATCAATACACAGCCAAGTCCCCGATGCGAGGCATCGCTGTATACTTCAAAGACTTCTGTCCCATCTGGTAATGTAAGGACAGGCGCGTTACACAACTTTTCTTTCAATGTAGCAAAAGCTCTTTCTTGTTCTTCTTGCCATCTGAATTTTTCTTCTTTTCGGGTTAACCGTGTAAGTGGCACTGCTATACGGGAGAAATCTTGAATAAATCTCCGGTAGTACCCGGCAAGACCGAGAAAACTTCTAACTTCTGTTGGCGTCTTGGGAGGCTCCCATTTCATTACTGCTTCAACTTTTGCTGGATCAACTTTTATACCTTGGATAGAAACAACATGTCCAAGGAACTGCACTTCTCGCATCCAAAACTCGCATTTGGAGAACTTTGCATATAGCTGTTCTCGCTTCAAGGTCTCAAGTACTAACCACAGATGCATTAAGTAGAAAAGCTCCTGAGAAAAGAATCAAGGCAAGATCGATGCGCATAGAACTGGTGTCCAGTATCATAGAACAGATTAAAGCAGCTCAGCAGAAAGTTGAAGAAAGTGGAGACTTAAAAGATGAAAAGCTAGGAAAAGACATTCAGTTTGAGACCAATAGTCAAGGATTAAAGACCTACGGAAACCGCATTTGGGTACCGAAAGCAGGAGGATTGAGAAAGCTGATTCTAGAAGAGTCGCATAAGTCAAAGTATTCCATACATCCAGGGAGTACCAAGACTTATCAAGATTTGAAAAGACAGTATTGGTGGCCTGGAATGAAGAAGAGGATAGCTAAGTACATCTCCAAGTGTGTTATATGTGCACAAGTCAAGGCGGAACATCAGGTCCCGCATGGGGATGCTCAGTCATTGCATATTCCAGCCGGAAAGTGGGAAGATGTAACCATGGACTTGGTTGTCGGGTTACCGAGAACGAGAAGAGGTCATGATAGTATATGGGTCATAGTGGACCGGTTGACCAAGAGTGCACTATTTCTAGCCATAAAAGAAACTACTCCATTGGAGCAGTTAGCTCAGTTGTATACAGATGAAGTGTTAAGAATATATGGTGCACCGTTGTCTATCGTGTCAGACAGAGACCCCAGATTTACCTCTAACTTTTGGAGTGCCTTACAAAAGAAAATGGGGACAAGAATTCAGCTAAGTACAGCGTATCATCCACAAACGGATGGTCAGAGTGAACGAACAATCCAAACATTGGAAGACATGCTACGGTCATACGTGATGGATTTTGGAGGCAGTTGGGATGAACACCTGCCATTAGTGGAGTTTGCATACAACAACAGCTACCATTCTAGCATTAAAATGCCACCCTTTGAGGCATTGTATGGTAGAAAGTGTAGAACTCATCTATGCTGGACAGAGGCGGGTGAGACGAAGCTTACGGGGCCAGAGATTGTTAGAGTGACTAATGAGAAGATCGGAGTAATTCAAGCCAACATGAAAGCAGCACAAGATCGGCAAAGGAGTTACTCGAATCTAAAGAAGAGACCATATGACTTGCAAGAAGGGGATTTGGTGATGATAAAAGTGTCGCCATAGAAAGGAGTGGTCAGATTTGGCAAGAGAGGGAAGCTGAGTCCAAGATACATTGGACCTTTTAGAATCCTGAAGAGAGTTGGACTACAGGCGTTCAAGTTAGAGTTACCACCAAAATGTTGGATTAGGTGTCTAAGCCATGACTTGTAATTGAACTTTTATCTTATGGTTAAAAGCAAAGTCCATTTGGGTTGCCCTCATGGGTGGAGGAAAGATAGTTCAGTAGAGAGAATAGTTGATTTATTAATTGTATAATAAATCAATAGAATATATATATATGGTTTATTAATATATTTAAGTGCTAATATATTAATTAGAAACTATATTAATTAATTGAGATTTAATCTAGAATTAATTGGATTTAATTTGGAGATTAAATTAATTAATTAAAAGGTGCAGGGACTGGTTTGGTATTTATTCAATAGTTGAATAACTGGCCAGGAAAAACCAGGGACCAAATGTGGCGCCACCTTGGAGGCTTCTCCAAGGGTTTGGCGAAACCCTAATTAGGGTTTTGGTAAGCCTGGTCCAAGTGGTCAAAAGCCTTGTCCAATTGGAGGCTCCTTAGGGTTTCAGGTGTAACCCTTGGAGGCTATAAAAGGAACCCCCTGGCACCTCATTCTTCACGCCATCTTCTCTCTGGATTTACTCTGCTGGACTGATTCTTCCATCACCTGGGTGTGACTTTCATCTGAGGCAGGATAATTTTGCTGCTGCTTAAAAGGATCATAAGATCTAAGGTTGGTTTTTCTTGATTCTTCTTTAGAATTGAATTGTATCCTTTAGGTTCTTAGTTCTAATCTTCATAGAAGAAAACATAGATCTATATTAGGGTTGCATGTGAACCTTAGGTTATTTTGTGTTCATTGATTGCATAGAAACCCTTCAGTGGTATCAGAGCTAGCTTGTTTTCTTGTGATTTGATTATGAACTGCTTGCATGATCTTGGCCTTGGTGTTTTTTGCGAAAATCCACCCTTGGTGGCCTTGAATGTTGACGGCTTGGCTAGGGTTTCCTAACCCTAGCCGCCATGCCCTAATGGTCCCCCTTGATTGCTTGATTTACTTGCCATAATAGTATGTTGTTATTTTTGGTAATAAGATCTTATAAAATAACCTGAACTTTGCTTGCCTGGCTTGTTGATTTCGAGAATCACTAGGACCATTGTAGATAAATTAATTTGATTAATTTGGTAATATCTACATTAGATTTAATTAATTTAATTAATTGATTAATTAAAGGCAAATTAAATCTGCTTTAAGAATTAATTAAAATTTTCAAGAAAATTAGAATAATTTGAGAAAATTAGAATTTAATTAATTCTAAAAATATTTTAATAAGATTAAAATATATCTTATATGTATTTATGATTAAAAGTTAATTTAATACATATAAGAAAATTGGTTAGTCTACCGCTAGTAAGCCTCATTCACAAAACTGTCCTATAAAGAGGGTATAAGGCGACTGACTATAAAATGTTAGTCTAATGGGTATCTACTCTTACCCACCGCTCTCCTGGTCAGTCGAGTGTCGTTAGCTGAACGGGTATGATAGAACCACTAAGCCTCTTAAAAGTATAATGCTATAATTGAAAGTACTAGAACCCTAAAACAAATCCCAATCTAGTTACTTTAGGAAAATGTGAATTTGATGCTACCCCATGAAATTGCACATTGCACTTTATGAAACGTTGGTGGAGCGTGTGTGGCTTACCGGCACACCAATAGGGGTTCATAAAGAGTGGCAATGGGTGTCTCGGGTGTTATCATTGTTGATGGAGCGTGTGTGGTTTACCGGCACATCAATTTGAGATGATAATGGACCCCGAGAGCACCAAGCTAATTTGCATGGTTATTCACACCCGGTTTGTGATCCTCGGCATCCCAGTCACAAACGGTGGGGCATATCCGAGATTAAACATGCTATTGAACAGTTCAATAAATCTCATAAGAAACTAGGAATTCCATTTATAATAAGATTATTTTTCCGCGGTGGAATCGGCTGAATCGTCATTCGCCTACCTTTATAAAATTTGCTTATAGATTACGGCATCCCTCTTCTATGTTGCAAATTGTTATAGTTGGATCCTAGCCTTATTTTATATTGGGTTAATATAAGGACCGACAAGTATCTAATTAAACTTACCTTCTTTTATAGATGTCTTCTGCTGATCAATCCGCTCCCCAATCAAACTCCAGTGTTCCCTCAATCCTCTCACTATGTTCCAAGGTTCAATTGAACGGGACAAACTATAATGACTGGATTAGAAACATCAAGATGGCTCTGAGGTATGAGAACAAAGAGTATGTTCTCGAGACCGAGCTTGTCGATGTCGACCCCGAAACTGCTACTCCCGAGGAAATTGCCTCGTACCAAAAACATACTGATGATGCAACCAAAGTGGCCTGCATCATGATCGCCACAATGAACCCCGAATTGCAGAGAATATACGAAGACTACTGGCCCTATGAGATGCACAAGGAGCTAGCGGAAAAGTTCCGCAAGCAAGAGCGCATCGAAAGGTGCGAAGTGGTCAAGGACTTCACGAACAGCAAACCCAAAGATGGAGAATCCATCTGCACTCATGTGCAAAGAATGCAAGGTTACGTGGAGCGGCTTAGAAAGCTTGCGATGCCTGTACCGGAACAGTTGGCCGTTGACATAGTGCTTAACTCGTTGCCGAGTTCTTATGACCAGTTCAGGCTGGCTTATCATTTGAACAACAATCAGGCTAATATGGCTGAGTTGCATCGCATGCTTCGAGTAGCTGAAGACGGGATGAAGGGTAAAAGTGTACCCTCGGTTAATCAGCCCGTTCTAGCCATTGGAAGTGGCAGAGGAAAGAAAAGGAAGGGCCCTCCTAAACAAAATTGGAGGGAAAAGGTTCAGGCCGGGTCATCCAGTAATGGCTCGAGAACCAAGACTTCCCAAATTCCTTGTGTGGCCAACCCCGATGAAGCAAACTGTTTCTACTGCAAAGAAAAGGGCCATTGGAAGAGAAGCTGCCCCAAATACTTGCAGGATGTCAAGGATGGGAAAGTAAAGCCATCGACAGCAGGTATATACACTATCTCTAAAAACTCACCATCTTCTAATTCTTGGGTCCTTGATACAGGATGTGGTTTTCACATTTGTTCTGATATGCAGGGCCTAAAGGAAAGCAGGGAGGTGGAGCACGGTAGACTGAACTTGATCATGGGCAATAGGAGATCGTCCCCTGTTACCAAGATTGGAGTTTATAGTTTAGTGCTTAGTAGTGAAGTTTGTTTAGATTTATTAGATTGTTGCTATTCGCCAGAAATGGCAAGAAATATTATTTCATTTCACGCATTATTCAGACAAGGATTTCATTTTTCTTTTGATAATAATATTGGATCTATTTCTGTTTTCAAAAATGGTATTTTGAATTTTACTGCTTATCCTTGTAATGGTGTGTATGAAACTGTGAAATGTGTTGACAATCTAGGACAAAGTGTAAATTATATTGATTCTACTAGTGACGTGGAAAAGGCATGTCTGTGGCATAGTCGGCTCGGGCACATCAGCAAGAAACGCATCGCCCAACTCCAAAAGGATGGAGTGTTGGAATCATTCGACCTCAAGTCGGATGATGTATGCGAATCTTGTCTGTTGGGCAAGATGACTAAATCACCTTTCAAAGGGTCTTTTGAAAGAGGTGAGGGTCTATTGGACATTATTCACACGGATGTGTGTGGTCCATTCAGATCAACCACAAAGGATGGCACGCGGTTCTACGTGACTTTTACCGACGATTTTAGTAGATACGGTTACATCTACTTGATCAAGCACAAGTCGGACACCTTTGAAAAGTTCAAAGAGTTTAAGAACGAAGTAGAGAATCAATTAGGCAGGAAGATAAAGATGCTCAGATCCGACAGAGGCGGAGAGTATCTAAGTATCGAGTTCCTGGACTATCTAAAGGAATGCGGAATAGTTTCGCAGTTGACACCTCCCAGGACACCACAGTTGAACGGTGTTGCAGAGAGGCGCAACCGAACCCTGTTGGACATGGTTCGTTCCATGATGAGTCGAGCTTCACTTCCCATTCACTTCTGGGGGTATGCCTTAGAGACTGCCGCCCATATCCTCAATCTTGTCCCAACTAAGAAGGTTGCGAAAACACCTCATGAGATGTGGACGGGGAAAGCTCCCTCGTTGGCACATATCAAGGTCTGGGGTTGTGAGGCTTTCGTTAGACGAGAGACTCAAGACAAACTCGCAGACAGAAGCGAAAGGTGTTTCTTCATTGGTTATCCCAAACAGTCCTTTGGATATCTATTCTACAGACCGAGCGAGGACGTGGTCTTTGTAGCTAGACGAGCAGTCTTTCGAGAGAGAGAGCTCGTATTCAAAGAGGACAGTGGGAGTACCATTGATCTGGAAGAAATTCAAGAGTCATCAGATGACGCAACCTTAGGAGAAACTAGCAACCAACATGAGGATGAAGTTCCTGTTGGACCGACAGATGTATCCTTACCTCTTAGGCGTTCTAGTAGGGTTAGCATGCCACCCGAGTTTTATGGGTTCCATATAACTTCGGATGGGGACACTTTTGTCAGTGATAGGACACTGATAAATTTGGATGAACCAGCTAACTACCAGGAAGCAGTGGCGGGCCCTGAGTCTGCCAAGTGGAAAGAGGCCATGGATAGCGAGATCAAGTCCATGTATGACAATCAAGTTTGGAACTTGGTTGACAATGTGCCGGGTCGAAAGACAGTCGGGTGCAAATGGATCTTCAAGAAGAAGACAGACATGGACGGAAAGGTACACACTTTCAAGGCGAGACTGGTTGCGAAGGGCTTTACTCAAACCCCAGGGGTTGACTATGACGAGACCTTCTCACCAGTAGCTAAGATAAAGTCTATTAGGATTATGCTGGCCATAGCTGCATTTCATGACTATGAAATTTGGCAGATGGACGTCAAAACCGCTTTCCTTAATGGGAAGCTGACTGAGTATGTTTACATGAATCAGCCAGAGGGTTTCGTCGATGCAAAGTATCCTAATAAGGTGTGTAAGCTTGAGAGATCAATCTACGGATTGAAGCAAGCTTCTCGCAGCTGGAATCTTTGTTTCCATGAGAAAGTCAAAGAGTTTGGCTTCTTTAGGAGCGAGGATGAGTCCTGCGTATATGTCAAGGCTAGTGGGAGTATAGTCACTTTTCTGGTGCTGTATGTCGATGACATACTGCTCATGGGAAACGATATTCCAACCTTGCAAGATGTTAAGGCTTGGCTTGGGAAATGTTTCGCCATGAAGGACCTAGGAGAGGCTGCCTATATTCTTGGGATTAGAATATTGAGAGATAGGAAGAAGAGACTGATTGGACTCAGTCAGGGTACATACTTGGATAAGGTACTAAAGAGGTTTAGTATGGAAAATTCCAAGAAGGGAGAGCTGCCTATCCAAAGTAATGCGAAGCTGAGTAAGACTCAAAGTCCGAGTACAGACGAGGAAATAGCTGAGATGAGTCGAGTACCATACGCTTCGGCTGTGGGATCGATCATGTACGCTATGACGTGTACTCGCCCTGACGTGGCTTTTGCCTTAAGCATGGTCAGTCGGTACCAGGGTAACCCTGGAAGGGCGCATTGGATAGCTGTGAAAAATATACTCAAGTATCTGCGAAGGACAAAGAACATGGTGTTAGTCCTCGGTGGCAGTGATACCTTGAGAGTTGAAGGATATACAGATGCCAGCTTTCAGACGGATAGAGACAGTGGTCGGTCTCAGTCGGGCTGGGTATTCCTTTTGAACGGTGGAGCAGTGACTTGGAAAAGTTCCAAGCAAGAAACAGTGGCTGATTCTACGTGCGAATCAGAGTACATAGCAGCAAGTGAAGCGTCAAAGGAAGCGGCTTGGCTGAAGAACTTTATCGGTGACCTTGGAGTAGTCCCGAGTATTCAGGAGCCCTTGGAACTGTTCTGCGATAATGAAGGTGCGGTCGCCTTGACAAAGGAACCGCGAGATCATGGAAAGTCCAGACATATCGACAGAAAGTACCACTACATCAGGCATAGGGTAGAAGAAGGTCACCTCCTTGTAAAGAGGGTATCATCGGAAGATAATCCTGCAGATCCCTTGACAAAGGCTCTGAGTAGGATTAAGCATAATCAGCATGCTAGGAGCATTGGATTAAGAGATGATATAAGTTTTAGTAATTAGATAGGTTCGAAACTTGTAACAATGTATTGTATTTGACTCTTGTGATTTAATAATAGAGATTTATTATGGTTTACTACTCTTGTCAGTACTTTATCATTGTGTTTCATTTTGCATGTTTTACTTCCTGAATAATTGGATTATTCAAATATCCACAGTCGATTACACTTTAAGGGAGTAAGTGTGAAGTAAGACTGTCATGAATTGGTAATAGATTGTCTAAGGAGTTAGACATTGCAATTGGATTGCTGAACCATTCGTGAGTACTTGGAAATGGAGATTTGAGTATTGGATAAACCCGCGCTCAATGGATTGCTTCATGGATTACATCACGAGCAATGTTGAGACGATAATATCTTTTGATCTTTAAGCTAAGACATATGAGTTATGATTTATTAGACGGTTGTTCATTGATAATATGAAAACGCATCGGTAACTCGGTGTTATAAAACATATTGTTGTGAGTGATTTGTCTGGTAAAAGACATAAGTATATGAGTCAAAGCTTATTCGTCCCTTGACCCTGACGGGGAACAGATATCTGTAGGCCTCTCGATGATTTTGAAGTTGACTAAAATGGTTGGCCAACCGGGACTAAATTGGTAGTCTAAGAGTCATATGCAAATCGGAAATCGAGGAACAGTGAATCAGACCAGATTGATTTTATCCATGTCTTGAGTCTGAAAATATCTTGTTGGACGGAGGATCATCTGATCACTTATCTTTGGACAAGAACTGACTGGGTCAGAGTTCAGACAATTAAAGTCATAGACTTATCCAAGTGGGAGACTGTTGGATTAGGTGTCTAAGCCATGACTTGTAATTGAACTTTTATCTTATGGTTAAAAGCAAAGTCCATTTGGGTTGCCCTCATGGGTGGAGGAAAGATAGTTCAGTAGAGAGAATAGTTGATTTATTAATTGTATAATAAATCAATAGAATATATATATATGGTTTATTAATATATTTAAGTGCTAATATATTAATTAGAAACTATATTAATTAATTGAGATTTAATCTAGAATTAATTGGATTTAATTTGGAGATTAAATTAATTAATTAAAAGGTGCAGGGACTGGTTTGGTATTTATTCAATAGTTGAATAACTGGCCAGGAAAAACCAGGGACCAAATGTGGCGCCACCTTGGAGGCTTCTCCAAGGGTTTGGCGAAACCCTAATTAGGGTTTTGGTAAGCCTGGTCCAAGTGGTCAAAAGCCTTGTCCAATTGGAGGCTCCTTAGGGTTTCAGGTGTAACCCTTGGAGGCTATAAAAGGAACCCCCTGGCACCTCATTCTTCACGCCATCTTCTCTCTGGATTTACTCTGCTGGACTGATTCTTCCATCACCTGGGTGTGACTTTCATCTGAGGCAGGATAATTTTGCTGCTGCTTAAAAGGATCATAAGATCTAAGGTTGGTTTTTCTTGATTCTTCTTTAGAATTGAATTGTATCCTTTAGGTTCTTAGTTCTAATCTTCATAGAAGAAAACATAGATCTATATTAGGGTTGCATGTGAACCTTAGGTTATTTTGTGTTCATTGATTGCATAGAAACCCTTCACAAAACTCAGTGGAATACATGATACCTTTCATGTATGCTACTTGAAGAAATACTTTGGTAAAGAAGAGCTAGTAATACCGTATACGGATTTGTGAGTAGAGACTCCTAGCAAAATGATTGAAGAACCTGAAGTGATTCTAGAGATGCAGACCAAGAAGCTAAGGAACAAAGAGATTGACCTTGTACTAGTCAAGTGGAAGCATCCCTTAGGGTCAAACTTGACTTGGGAAACGTTAGAAGAAATGCAGAGAAGATATCCGAATTTCACAGATTACGAAAAGATTCCGAGGACGGAATCCGCTTAAGGAGGGGTGACTGTAAGAACCCGCGAAAAAGTCGAAAAAGGGTAAAACGGTCTTTTGACACGTTACAAGACTACTATGTAAAATAATATGTATTTGTAAAATAATAATATAAGAAACAAGAGTTTATGTGAAATTTGGAGTTTATATCGCGTGAATAGTGAAATATGGCCAAAAAGGGCAAATTGGTCATTTGACATGAAAATGACCAAAAATGTCAAGAAAATGTTAAGTTGGGAGTAATGAAGCATAAATGGTAAAGTTATGACCTTTGGACCATTTTTGTGGAAGAATTGGGAGGTTAGGGACCTAAATGTAAAGTTTTTATAAATAATATATATATATATATATATATATATATATATATATATATATATATATATATATATATATATATATATATATATATATATATATATATATATATATATATATATATATATATATATATATATATATATTATATGTTAATTATTATCCCCATTATTTGAAGAAATCAGTAAGCAACTCCAGAGGATTCTAAAGAGCACGAGAGAAAGCTAGAGAAGATTACGGGAGATCAAAGGAATTGCCAAGAAATCAAGAAAGGATTGGAATTGGTGATTCCAAAGTTAAAGAAGGTAATCTTTCCTTTGTTTCTAACCTAGGTTTTTGGGTGTATGCTTGAATTGGTTCTTGAATGGAATTGAAACTGCAATTTCAGTTAAGAATCATGTGGTTTAAGTAGCTAATGCTTCCAATAAGCCATTAGTTGAGAACTTAACTCAAAAACATAGAAGTAGATTGCTATTCTTGAGAATTTTCAAGTTTGGTCAAGAACTTCAATTCTTGTACTTGATTGATTGAAACGATTTTAATAGCTTAAAACCTTGTACTAATGAAGGGTTTTAGTTAAGGAACAAACCCCATACGATTAAGAACAGAAATAAGTGCTTAATGGGTGAAAACTGCGTGCTACAGTGCCAAATCGCGACTGATCAGGAGCCTGCCCAGGCGCCAGGCGCAGTGCGCCCAGAACCAGGGCGGGGTGCGCCCAGGCGCAGTGCACCCAGCCCTGGCGCAGTGCGCCTCCAGACAGGGACCAAAAATGTTAGAAATTTCAAATGCTAGAAACCATAGCTAGACATGTCCGATTGACCTGAAATTTTAGCCATAACCCTAAAATGGTATAAGAACATGTCGGGAATGGTCAAATCCGTAATCCGACCTTGCGGAAAAGTCACTGTAGCGGCAGTGGCTAAAATTACTATTTATGCCAAAACTTGATTTTTAGAATTTGAGCTAGACTTGTCCAATGAACTCCAAATTTGAAACACAAGTCTAATATGGCCTAAGATTTCATGGAAAAGAGTCGGAACTGAAATACGACCCCTCGGGGGTACTGTAGCAAAATACGCGTATTTCGGAGAAAACTATAAAACGAGTTTATTAATGGTTATACATTTATTATAACCTAGAGTTGAGATGTATGAGACTTTAGAACTATAGAATTAATTATATTGAGTATTTATATACTACTTGTATAGGTGGTGCTTCAAACGTTATTGAGCACGGGAAAGGAAAAGGAATACGAGAAGCTTAGTGACCCGTAATTACACCAAGGTGAGTTTTATGAGGATTTTTATAGTACATAGCAAAATGATATTTTCAGAAAATGAGATTTCCAAATACTTTTAAATACTAAACTTTGGAAAATAGTTTTTAAAGTAGCTCTATACAAGGGCTAAGTATTTTAAAGCAGATTTTAAAGCAGTGTAGTTTACAAAGTATTTTGAAAGTAGTTCCGCATGTGAACTAAAAATGTTGAAGTTAGTTTTGATAATATTTTTGATAAAGAGTTATAAAGTTTATGAGTTTGAGTTTATTACAAATTGTGTTCCATTTCGACCAATTTGAGATGTAATGAGATAAGTATTAAAGAAAGAAAGAAGTAAGAGCCAGCTGTCCGGACTAGGATCACCCACATAATCGGGGGATCAGAAGACACTACTGGGATGGTACCTCCCGTCGCGAAGTAGTTGTCTAGCTTAGTATACCCTTGTGCTTGAATCTGTTCCAAGTCACAAAGGGGAGACAGAATGAGCATAACCGAGCGGACGGATCTGTTCTGTCCCGCGAGGGGAGCTAGTAGAATGAATTAAATAACTTAATTCATAAGTTTCAGTTGGTCACAAGAAAATGAGAAAGAAAGCAGTTTTAAGAAAGAAAGTATTTTTCTTCTAAAGTTTAAAAGTAAAGAAGAAAAGACATTTTGAGATTTATGATATAAATCAGTTTTGAGCAGTTTACTTGTATTATTTCAAGTTTTGAACAGAAAGTTTTGGGTCTAAACCCATATTACTCACGAGGCTTTATGTCTCACGTATACTATTTTTGAAATGCTATGTACCTAGGTGAAAGGAGCAAAGGCTGCAGTTGGGACCGGTTTATATACTGTAAGTTTAAATTATGGTATCTGTATTGAGTCTGTAATACCCCATTGAGTTTAAGTTTGTAAAATAAATAAAAAAAAATTTAAGTGGCTATTTTATAGTCACGAGTTGTAAAATATGTTTGTAAAGTAAATTGTATTTGTATTAAAATATAGTAAAAGAAAAGGGGTGTTACAAAATATCTACAGATTGTGTTCCCAAATGTACAGAGTATTTACTTTTTCCCAACAGCTAAGTATGGATGTCCCAAATTCCTATAAATAATTGATTTTTGTTTAGAGTATAAAAAAAGTTAAGTTTTTTTAGAACGACAAAAAATTATAAAACAAAAACTAGCAAGGCGCTAGACAGTTACAAATTGTTTACCAAATGCATCAAAATGAGAAACACGCCAAAGATTCCAATCTAAACATTTAGAGCTTGTACTGAACTTGAACCAATTAAAAGAGGCAATTTGAACGCCATCCGTCGTTCTATCGGGAGAAGCCTTGATTTTCTTGAAAATGGTGTCGATTATCGCCTTCCAAATGAAACAGACCAAGGAGTATACCAGCCCCAACTTCACCTCCTTGAACTTATTACTCAATCCTTTACAGTCCATCTTGACTAACAGGTCTTGCAAACACAAAGGGTGTGGGCAAAAATCCCGAGTAGGAGATAAAACCTTGACCAAATCTGGATCATTGACTAGTGGCAATTTTTGTTTAACATCTGTCATAACATTGAGATTCCATTGTATCGAGTTTGTAGTTTTAGATCATGTCACCTCATCAACAATGTATTTATGAAATGCGTCTTAAATATGTGGAGATGGATTACCTTAAGAGAAAATCACAACAACTAAAATAATAACTAGAACGTCTAGAACCCACTTATAATGATGAGAAAAAAAGCCATAGTGAGTCTATTAAGGATGATTGTTATCATTTCATTATTCATATGGATATAATGTTGGTCAAACTACCTTGCAACAACCTAAAAGGGTTGGTATAGTCGGGTTAAAACTTTGGCAAAATGATATTGTAGCCCTGTCAACTTTTATTTTCTGGTTTAAAAGGTCACTGAAGTATTTTTCTTGCTTTCTAGAGGAACAAATTCATGTATCACCTGTTTCCCAATTCTAGCCTTCGCAACCGGTTAGAGGGAAGACTTTTACCCACATGGCAGCTTAGTCATCACTTTGGAATTTAGTGTCCATGCCATCAACTTCTCAATACGAACACGTCGATAAAAAGCAAGTAGAAATCTAGATCTGAAGAAGAACAACAAAGAATAGGGGAAATCGGTTTGTTAGTCTTCCATCTTTTTAGAAGTGAATTTTCCCATTGTTAATCTAATTCATCCGCTGAAAATTTGGTCAAATATCTTCAATTTGTTATGAACCTTGAAACAGGGAGTACTTACTTTCAGCCTCTCTCATGGAACCTATGCTGCCAACGGGCTTGCATACCTTCACAATTAAGATGCAAAAGTGATATACGTTGCCTAAGCTGCCAACGGGCTTGCATATCTTCATTGATTCGGTATACAACTAATTCGGGCGTTAATTGACGCATTTCGTCATATGACTACGATATTCACAAGTATCAGAACTAAAATGTCGAATTTACTCAATGAATTAAAAAGAAACTTATACATAAAGAAAAAGGTCATGTTCGAGTCATTTTCGAGTTCAAACTTACAACATTAACCTTACATATTTAATAATCGTGTCGTGTCAACCCATTTAATTAAACGGATTGAAATTTCCTTACTAAAACTCATTTATTTCGTGTCGGGTTAATATCTCTTATCGGTTTTTGCACCTCATGTAAAAACTATTTTCTATCGAACATTTATGTAATCTTGTCAAACCAAAATTACATATGATCATTTCACAACGATTCATTCCGGAATGAGAAAGATTCTGAAATATGCCTATAACGAGTAACCACTGCATGTTAAAAACGAATACAACCAACTGTTTCAACCCAAGGTGCACCCAGCACACACCACCTCCCCATCCACACGTCCAACACCAAATGCCACGTCACACTATACCCACTCTACTTATCGCCTTTATCACCCCTCACACAAATTCAAGGAAAACATTACGAAAATGAGGGTTCATTCTTTTTCAATTCCGCTTGTAGTACTCTTTGCATACTTTCTAGTACCTTTCATCCTCCACTTCCCGCATGCAATTGCAGCAACAGCTTTCGGTGGTGGTGGTGGTGGTCATGGAGTTACAGTGCCGGTAAGTGACGGACCTACGGTGAGGAAAGAAGAGAGGTGGCCTTTAGAGTTTTCGGAATTTGGTGAAGTCTCAGCCGTTAAGATTAGTGATGGTCAAAATGGGTGCTACCACCTCCATTTTATTACCATGGACCCTAACTCTCTCTTCCTGCCTGTTCATCTTTATTCACAAATGCTTTTCTACGTCAACTCAGGTACTATGTATTCGTAAACTTAATTTCTAGATCACATTCTCTCAAATCCAGAATTTTTTACAACTTTTGAAGTTTGATATACAAGTTATAATAATAGTGTATGACTTTTCTGGTTTAACGTAAAAATATTTGAGTTATAATTAGCTTCGCTGTTCAATAAAGAGTTCAACGTTTTTATATTTTAAATAAGGGCAAATTTCATAAAAGACACTAACTTTTCAAAAAATTTCGATTTTGACACTGTGTTATTTTTTTTTTCAATTAAGTCACTAAGTTTTCAATTTTTTTCAATTAAGTCACTATGTTTTCAATTTGGTTTCAATTTTGACCATTTGACCGGTCAACCCGGTAGTCAGCTGACGTGGCATGATGACGTGTCAGTCTTTGATGATGCGACGCTGACGTGGCATGCTGACGTGGCACCCGAGTGTCAAAATTGAAACAAAATTGAAAACATAGTGACTTAATTGGAAAATTTGAAAACTTAGTGTTTTAATTGAAAAAAAATAATACAGTGTCAAAATCAATTTTTTTGAAAAGTTAGTGTCTTTTTTGGAATTTTTCCTACATTTTTTAAAATGATAAATTCATCTTTTTATGTTTTTGGAACGTATAAATATATTTTTTACAAGTATAAAGACGTATTTTTATACTTTTAGAAGCATACATAAATTTTCATACGTATATATACTAGTGTTGTAGAAATCGGCCTTGGCGGCCGATTAATCGGCGATTAGTCGTTTGCGGTCTTCAACCGATTACGATTAGGTCTAATCGGTTAGATTCAAGGTTTACTGTAAAAATCGGTCAAATATCGGCCTTAGCCACACTCGAACGCCAAGCTACCGTCAAGCGATTTTTACAACGTTGATATATACGTATTTATACTTCTAAAGACGTAAAAAACGTATTTATACTTCTAAAGACATAAAAAATGTATTTATACTTCTAAAAATGTATTATACTTCTAAAATATAATAATATGTATTTATACTTCTAAAGACGTAAAAAAACGTATTTATACTTCTTAAAATGTATTATACTTCTAATCGAACGAACTTAAACCAACATAAAAATATATTTATATTTCTAAAAACATAAAAATATGTATTTATACTTCTAAAGACGTAAAACATATTTATACAACTAAAATGTATTATACTTCTAACCGAACGAACGTAAACCAACATAAAAATATGTATTTATACTTCTCAATGAAAAAACATACACGGACGAACTTAAACCAACATAACGGAACAAATATAAACAAACAAACATAAATTAACGAACAAATACTTATTTTTATGTTTTTAAAAATATAAAATACGTTTTTTTTACATATAATCACGTATGGTATCAATCAAAAGCATGTTTATAGTAGAAAATTAGTGAAAACGAACTTAAACCAACATAAACGAACAAACATAAACAAATAAATATAAATTAACGAACAAATACTTATTTTTATGTTTTAAAAAATATAAAATACGTTTTGTTTTGCATATAATCACGTATTGTATCAATCAAAAGTATGTTTATGGTGGAAAAATAGTGAAAACAAACTTAAACCAACATAAAAGAACAAACATAAATTAACGAATAAATACTTATTTTTACGTTTTTAGAAATATAAAATACGTTTGTTTTGCATATAATCACATATCGTATCAATTTTGTAAAAATATAAAATACGTTTGTTTTATATATACTTATGACAATGTATCTATGTTTCTAAAAATATAAAAATACGTATTTATACTTGTAAAAAAAATATATTTATACGTTCTAAAAACATAAAAATGCAAATTTGTCATTTTAAAAAATGTAGGAAAAATTCCAAAAAAGACACTAACTTTTCAAAAAAAATTGATTTTGACACTGTGTTATTTTTTTTAATTAAAACACTAAGTTTTCAATTTTTTCCAATTAAGTCACTATGTTTTCAATTTTGTTTCAATTTTGACACTCGGGTGCCACGTCGGCATGCCACGTCAGCGTCGCATCATCAAAGACTGACACGTCATCATCCACGTCAGCTGACTACCGGGTTGACCGGTCAAATGGTCAAAATTGAAACCAAATTGAAAACCTAGTGACTTAATTGAAAAAAATTGAAAACTTAGTGACTTAATTGAAAAAAAAAATAACAAAGTGTCAAAATCGAAATTTTTTAAAAAGTTAGTGTCTTTTATGAAATTTGCCCTTTAAATAATTAATGTTAAAAAAAAAAGTGCAATATAAATGTTATCCAAAACAATAACTTTTTTGAAAATAAAATTGGAAAGAGTAATTTTATAATTCGTAATCGTTAAAAGTTCTCATCCCGTTAATCGAAAGCCTGAAATTTTCAGGCAGTGGAACCCTGAATTGGATCAACGTGGAGGAAGATGACGATAAGCTCCAGACAGCAAAGTTGCAGAGGGGAGACATCTACAGATTGCCTCCCCAAACTGTTTTTTACTTACAAAACGACTTCGTATCCAACAACCCACAGAAACTTGGAATTTACGCCATCTTTTCGGATTCAAATAACGAGTTACAAGTATGAACATCAACTTATTAACACACAGGAGCACATATCCTTTGAATCTCTTAAATTTGTCATCGTCTTAGTAGTTTTCTAATTAGAGACTAACTGTTATTTATACAACATAATGCAGAACGGAAAATTCGCTAAGGCTTATGCCAGTATTCAAGATCTGTTGCTAGGGTTTGATGACAAAGTCCTTCAATCAGCCCTAAGTGTAAACTCACTCACTCTGTGACTCTGTAAATTCACGACATTAAATTTGAACAATTTCCGGCCTGTCTAATACTTCTTTCAGGTGCCGGAGGAAGTTATAGAGGAGCTAAGAGAAGGGAGGCAATCCTTGATTGTGCAAGGACAATCTGAAACGTATACATCCATGTGGGAAGTTGGTTCTCGAGCTATGATTAGAGCCTTCCTAGGAACCAATAATCATGGCGTCTTCGAAGTTGAAAACAAGAAGAAAGCATACAATATTCTCAAGGCGGATCATGATATTGAAAATTGTTATGGATGGAGTGCAACTGTGACCAGTAAGCAACTGGATGTGTTGAAAGACACCGATTTCGGTGTTATAATGGTGAACCTAACCAAGGTGAGTTGTGTTGAAAACTTGTTTTTTTGACATTGTTGGTTTATGAGTTTCATGATTCTTTATTGTTAAAAGGGAGTGATGATGGGACCACATTGGAACCCAAACGGTGCGGAGGTAGCGATTGTGTTGCGTGGACAAGGAATGATTCATGTGGTTTGTCCAACGATTGCGAGCACCACCGTGTGCGAGAACTCGAGGTTCAGAGTCGCAGAAGGTGATGTGTTTGTGGTTCCAAAGTTTCATCCGATGGCTCAAATATCATTCAATAACGACTCGTTTGTTTTCATGGGGTTCACGATTACATCAAAGAAAAAATATCTAGCCGGAAAGTCGTCGATTCTCCAGAAATTGGATAAAAAGGTGTTGACGAAGTCTTTTAATGTCGGGAGCACGACAATTGATCAAGTTTTGTTTTCTCAAAGAGAATATGCTATCTATGACTGTACGTCGTGTGCTGAGGAAGAAGAAAGGTTGATGGAACAGCAAGCTGGGAGGGAAAGGGGGGGACGAGGATGGCGGCAAAGGGAAGGAGAAATTGCTACAAGGGAAGAGGAAGAGATGCAAAGGCGACAGAGAGAGTCTGAGGAGGCGGCTGAGAGGGGAAGAGAGGCGGAGGGGGAAGGTGGTAGTTACGGTCATGGAATCCAGTAAAGGGGAACATGAGGATGGATATATAAGAACCAAGAAGAAATGTTTGTTTCTATGCATCTAACGAACTTGTTTGCTGAATAAAAAATGCTCGATAGCTTGGAATTAACCTTAGAATGTCAATGGCATTTTGCACTTATCATTGGCTTAAAGAGACAACCAACATATTTGGAACAATAGTAATAGAAGGAAATTTAACTTTTAACGTAGAAGGGCTATAATAAAGTATGTAACAAATAGAAGGAAATAAATAAAATAACAATAACTTGACATAAAAATTGACAAATAATATTTAGGTACAATTTAATTTAACAATGTTGGAAAGTTTTGAAGTCTAGTTAATTTTCAAAACTACATTTTAGTTGCGATCAGCGCAACATATATAAAGCTATTATATTTTGGTTTTTTTTTCGGTTTATCCATTATATTTTATCTTGGTCAATGAATGTCACCAATTTTAAATAAATTTCCACTAACCTCTATTTCTGATTTAGGGTCTGCTATATAAGAACCGTATGTACTTCATGAATTAGCATCTAACTTCTTAATTAAAATGGCTTCTTATTTTTTTGGTTTAGCATGTTATACACATCCTATCTAGATAAATGAGAACCATTATTAAAAAGTTAGATGCTATTTTAGGAAGTTATATGATGGCATGTAGGTGATAAGAAATTGTGCTGATTCTTCCGATCTATCGGCATTCGGCAATAAGGAAAAAGGATGTTTGATGCGGTGATTGTGGTCATGTTTTGGATCGTTTAGAATTTTCGAAATAAGCATAATGGAGAAATCTAGAAAAAAAAATAGGGGGAATTTTATATATACCCTTATTAAACGTCATAATATCATATTTGCCCGACATAAAATCAAAATATCATATTTACCCTTTTTACTCTTTTAAAATATCAGATTTGCCCAAATATGATTTTTTTTTGTATTATTTAATAAGTTATAATCATTTTTTCTAATTTAAAAACATTAAAACTAAAAGTAGAAAATAATAAAATAAAATGAAACCCTAAATGGAACACGTTGCCCTTAATTCACTTAGGTTCATAATCGTGACCCAAACAAATCGGTAAATGGAAACATGAATTCTTCGAAAGGGATTTATATAACAAGGGTCTGTCATTATTCGATGTGATAAAGTCAGACCCTCTACAATTACTCAAGAGATTAAAGATGTTTTAAGGTTACAAGTCGGTGTATGAAGCCATGGACTAGTAAAAAGGTAAGAAAATTTTACTAATCTGGACTTCCATTTGTTACTTAATTGTAGGTAATATGCACATATTAGCCTCATAGTTGGATTAGTAGGTGATTCACTAATTTATTTGGCTAATCGGTAATTAATGGGCATATATATTTATATGTCGACGGGCATTATCATCATTAAGAAAACATGAGATTAAGATAAAGGGCCTGTGTTTCAGAAGGTAAGGGCAATACGGTCTATTTAATTTTTTTTTCAATTTTAATATTTCCCTGTTAGAAAAAATAATCATAAATTATTATAAATACAAAAAAAAACATACTTGGGTAAATATGATATTATAAATAATTAAAAAGGGCGAATATGATATTTAGATTTTAGATCGGACAAATATGATATTTTGACATTTAATAAGGACATATACGAAATTCTCCCAAAAATATGCTTTTGATGATATAGTTTCTCTTTCATTCTTTTTTTTTTTGTATTTCTAATAGGCGTAAAAATTGTAAATTGCATTGGGATTGTTGGTTATGTCCAATTACCTATTTTGTAATCCTTTTCTAACGGCTTGCTAGTTTCTTTAATATATATTGTCGTTAAAAAACTCGAAAATAAAGGGTCACGGTTCTTGGTTATAGTGGAAATTCTTTCAAAAAAGAAGGAATTTCATAGACTGAAATAAAATGTAATGATTAAACTGAAAATATAACCAAAATATAATGGAGTTATTGTATATTGCCCTTTTAGTTATTTAATGAGAAGTTTTCAAAAAAGAACACTAACTTTTCATAAAAGATCGATTTTGACACTATATTATTTTTTTCAATTAAGTCATTAAGTTTTTAATTTTTCTTAATTAGTATCTTTTTTGAAATTCGCGCTATTTTATATCCAATATTTATTAAACTTAAAATAAACTATTCTATCATTTTCTAATCTGAAATGTTTATTTATAGAATTAATTTTTGAATTTAAAAACGGTTCAACAATAAAGTTCCGAGTAAATTATAAGTTTGGTAAATATGGTATATATATCGTTTTTTCAAGTTATGTCCAATTAAATAAAATCTAACATCCGACTAAAAATGAATATTTTTAGAGAATAATTTTGTGTTGGATAAATATTGTTGTGGTGGTAATTTTTTAATTTGAAAGTGTTCGAAGGAAGATGAAGAGAAAAAAAAAGGCAAAATTTGTTAAGGCGTGTGATAGGAAAAACAGTGCTTATTATTCGATTGTAAGATTATGAGATTATGGGATCATTGATCTTGCCGACAAAAGAAAAATAATTGGACTTTTTATTTCTACGTCTAATAATCATACACCAGAAACCATCAGATTTGATGTATTTATAATGTACATTAATGTGGTGTAACAAACTAAAGATGGTTTTTATTTAAATCATAATCATGGTTGTAACCTTCAAGGAGTTTGGAATACGAAGTGACTTTATTTTTATTTAAAGTTTTAAATTTAACAAGTTTATTTTATAAGAGACAAAGTATAACTCAAATGAATCAAACATATATTAAAGTATGTGATTCTAACAATCATGTTTATAGTTCAATAACTAACTTTAAAAAATTGTATGAACTACTAACTCCAGGTTTCTACATTTTTGCTCTAGCATAGTGTGGTAAAAGTTCATAAATAATGTCTCTAGTTAATGATGATTTCATATTTTCTGAAAAATTACATTTAACCTCTTAATGTTTAGTCATGGAATTGTCGGGGAAAACCTAATTTGAAATTCATCATTATTACTAATCCAATATGTTTTAGTGTTTGTCTTAACAAATACATTAGTTATTTTGTAGAAAATTAAATAGTTTGACCAAACATTAAGTACTAAAAAATTGTTTTATGAAGATGATTTCTATTAGACATAGACCATTCTAAAGATACTAAAAATGTGTAAATGTTTCTAAGATAGATCAAAGTTTGGACCTCAGGTACAAAGCAAACATAAAAACATTATTATAAAACTTGTATCTCCAAAAAGATTAAATAAAATACAGAAATACATCACATAATGTTGAATAGAATTGTATGTCGGTGTTTTTTAAAACATTATAGTTAAAGTTGACATTGTAAAAAAAAAAAGATGAGGCTTGTTGGGCGGCCAAACTCATCTTAATATTTGTTGTGCATATGATTCAATTAAAATATATTAATATTAATGATAAATTTCACAAAACATATTAAATTTTCATAAAAGTTCGATTTTGACACTGTGTTTTTCTTCAATTAAGTGATTACATTTGTTCAGTTTTGATACCTAAAAGTCATGTCATCAGAAAGTGTCACATCACTATGTCATGTGAACGTCACATCATCAAAGACTAATACATCACCATGTCACGTCAGTTAACAACCGGGTTGACTAGTCAAATTGTCAACATTAAAATAAAATTGAAAGCTAATTAAAAACTTAATAACTCAATTGAATAAAATCGAACTTTTATGAAAATTCAGTATTTTTTTTTAAATTGTATCCTAAATTAATGGACCTATTTTTGGTATCACTTATCTGAAATTCATAATTTTTTGGATTTTACAAGTCTTTTGAGTAGTCTATGCATATTTAAGGGGTCTTTAAAGTTTCCGTACAGGGTATTTACTTATTCCCAACAGATAAGTGTGGATGTCCCCAAATTCCTATAAATAATTGATTTTTGTTTAGAGTACAAAAAAAAAAGTTAAGTTTATAATCAAATCTTAATAAAGTCTGTTTAGTGGAATCCACTAAGTGGTGAACTCATAATTTATACTACCTATCTTCAAAATGCATCATTGACTAGTGAGCAGTTTTTGTTTAGCATAAATCATAACATTGAGATTCCGTTGTATCGGAGGTTGGTAGTTATAGATCATGTCACCTCATCAACAATGTATTTGTGAAATACTTCTTAAACATGTGGAGATGCATTACCTTAAGAGACAATCGCAACAACCAATGGTTTGTTTGGTACGACGGAATAAAATTATAAAGAAATGGAATAGACGATGATAGAATGAACAAGATAATGGAATAAATCATTACATTGTCATGTTTGGTTGGCTCTAAGGAATGAAATAAGTCATTTAAACATAGTGTTTTTTATAAATATATTACAAACCAAATAAAATAAATTTGATAATAAAAAGAAAAAATATCATTTTTAAAAATAGATTTTTGTTAGTTATATATATATATATATATATATATATATATATATATATATATATATATATATATATATATATATATATATATATATATATATATATATATATATATATTACATATAAACATATTTCATTTCATTCAAAATACATATTATATGTTCTGCAAATAGTTGAAAAGGTATTATCTATAATTTTTTAAATAAGTTACAAAATAAAGAGAACAATATACAATAAAATCTTAAAATATAAATATGTTAAAAATTATTTAATTATCCATGAGGGAATGAAAAAAACAACACTCCTCTCTCATAGAATGATATTCAACCAAACAGAAGTAATTACATTTCATGAGGAATGCTTCATTCTATTCCTTAAAGCAACTAAACATGAACATTTTCATTTCGATGGATTACTCAATTTCATTCCTTATTCGATTACTGCATACCAAACGCCACCCTAAAAATAACTAGAACGTCTAGAACCCACTCGTAATGATGAGAAAAGTCATAGTGAGTCTATCAAGGAAGATCACTATCATTTTCATTATTCATATGGATATAATTTTGGCCAAACTACTTAGCAACAACCTGGAAGAGTTGGAATAGTAGCGTTAAAATTTTTTACCAAAAATTGATGGTTTTATTTAGGGCCGAGTAAAACTGAACCCAGAAATCAAAAACCCGAAAAAACTGAAACCTAAAAACTGAAACCAAAACAGAAACTAGCGGTTTTGGTTTGTAATTTTCAAAAACCTAAAATTTTGGTTTTGGTTCGGTTTCATAAGTATAAGAAACCGAAAAAACCGAACTTACCCAAATTATGAACTTATATTTAATACAATATATTATATTAGTATTTTATAATTAATGTTGTCTAAGTCAGACACAAGTAACATGTCCAAGTGGTTAACGTGACATCCGCCTAAAATGGATTCGGGTCAACCCAACCCAATTGGAAATTTAATAAACCCTACTCGAACTTACTTGACGCTAATAGGATCAAAACCCATACAAATACGATATAAATTGACGTTAATAGCAATATAGCATAGTATAACGTTATAACTATAATCAAATTAAATTATGATACCATATTAAAATCAAATCAAAGTATGATGCTCTAATTAAATTAAAAGAATCAAACTTGAATGCTATAATTAAACTTCAAATCAAAGTAGATTGTTATAATCAAATAATAACCTATTTTTTTATAAAACTCTATTTTTATAAACTCTAAATTAAATTTTATAAAATTTTTATATTAGTTAGTGTATTACATAGAGATGCTTGTGTTAGTGGGAAATTATGAAGACCACCAAAAGCCAAAAGTTATTCACATGGTCTCCCACTCACACCTCCCATCATCTTTCCTTTCATTTTTTTCTCAACACATTATTCTCATCACCACTCAAACCATATCTATTCTTTCTCTCACTCTCAATCTCGAAATTCCTCCTAGAAATCTTCATATTTCAGCCAAGAACCCTCCAATATACTCAAATCTTCATCCCTCTTGAAGCATTCATCAAGGTATGTTGTTAAAAGTCTCAAATTCATGAATGAAACAAATTAAATCCACCAAACTATCTAAAACTCATTTTATGCATAAACCTAATTTTTCTCAGGATCCCATAAATAAAATAAGAAGTTCTGGAAATTTTCAAAAAATAACTTATTTTTATTGAATTACTATAATTATTGCAATAAAATAGGGCAATAATTCACATAAAATACTTTTTGCAGTCAATAAATTCTGGGAAAATTTTGGAACAACCCATATATTGAGTAAAGTAGATTTATAAAGTTTCATGCATTTATATTACTGTTTGATGCTTATTTTGTATTTTATTTTGTTGTAGATAAATAAATTACAAAATATAGTTATATATGTTAAAAACTAGATTTTATATTTTTCGCACATTATTACATTTTAAAGACTCCATGAAAAAATTTACAGATTTTTGTAAGAATGTTTGCTTATATTCCCGTTTATCGATTCCTAAGCCAAAACTATTAATTATATTAGGTTCTACGACATTTTGACTCGAGCCGTCTATCGTACAACACGTGTAACGACCCGGCTCTCCAAAGCCTGTCTTTTACAAGATAATATCACCAGGGATCGTCCCATGATCCAAGCCGAGCGTTACCTATACCTGCAAAAACCACATAAATAAAGGGGTAAGCTATAAAGCTTAGTGAGTAATCGAATCACAGTATGGCCTAAGTAGCCACACTCGTTTCACAGATTCATTTCACTACACTTGACCGTCCTACGATCATACTGTGAAACTACCGTATTACCCGACGGAACTCACTTCTCTCGTACACTCTTACTATACTTTCTTCTATTATCTGGTAACATATAATGTTACTCTTTTACTATTTATCTTTTACTGTCTGGTAACTTATGTCGTTACCGTACTGTCTGCACTTTCTTTTATTACTTGGTAACTTATAATGTTACCACACTGTCTGTCTTTCTGTACTTCCTTTTACTGTCTTACTGTCTAACGTTACTCACTTACGGTATCGTATACCGTTCTGTATCTTACTATTATGCCGCTTATTTTTATTATACAGCTACTCATTCGTTACTACTATGTTATAAGTATTTCCGGTTCCGCACCGGGTTATCTATCGATACTATTATTCTTAACCAAATTTATTATTTGGTACTGTCTATACGATCTTTTATGCTTGTTTTATGGGATATTCATATCCCCTTGTATTTTATTAAAGTAATACTGGTGCAACATATGGAACTGGCACACAGTATCTACACATTATCTTTTTATTTATGTCGTATGTCATTCTTTCGTATGGATACTACACTACTGTTTATCTACACTGCTTAGTATCATCTTGTGATACCCTACTTCTCATAGGCCAGACTCGTCAACGGTTCTGTAGCATATCTACTTTCCACACAACTACTAATACATATATCATAATTGTACTACTCTGCATTTCTTTCAATAATTTCTTTCTACTATAGCTCAACACGTAAAAACTACTAGGGAGATACGGTAGCGATTACTCACCTGAGTTTGGTGCTTTCCCGGAGTCCTGGCACGTTTCTCGTTCTAGACTCCTGATAGCTCCCGAGCACCTCGACGCTAGCTACCGCTGCCTTCTTACTTCTTACTATCATCTCTCAACATATACCCCTTACCAGAACACTCTCTTATATCGTATATGTGTTTCGTGTGTGTTCTGCCTCAAAAATGAGGCTTGTGCCTCGTATTTATAGCCTCTGAACATCCCTCGCGTCGCGACCATGCCTCCCGTCGCGTCGCGATGACTCAGCTCGAATGATTGCCTGATTGCGCAATTTACGGCGCACTTTCCGGATCTCGCGACAGCTCTCGCGTCGCGACCACCATGTCCGTCGCGTCGCGAGGCGCCGACAATAAAATGTCCGATTTTTTCTGCTTTTTGCTACGTTTTGACTTCTAGGCTTTGATCGTTATATTTTTCTTATCTCATAATGACCTTAACTTCGTTATTTGACCACACCAAAGGCCAAAACGCTCTTACTTTTGATCTACAGTCCCTCCCGGGACACGGTTGTCACAACACGCGCATTCCTTATTGGACTAATGTGAGTAATCTACCCCATATTTTATAATTTTCAATACTTTTGGGGTGTATCATGTGGTTCTAATATGTTTTCAACTTTATTTTATTATTTTATCACAATTCATACATTGTTGGGACATTTATACTTGAATCATTATTTGTATAATTATTGTTTGTTTACGCTACATGTACTTGTAGTGCATTATCATTTTTAGTCTAATCTCCATGACTATGCCCGTATTCTTGAGGTACGTTATGGACAATAATAGCGCTATTGGGTTGACCACCCCGCCTTGGGACGCTAAGGTGATTGATCGCACGTGGTTGAGTGTGTATGATGATTAGATGCTCCATCCTATATATATATATATATATATATATATATATATATATATATATATATATATATATATATATATATATATATATATATATATATATATGGTGAGGACTTATTGTTGTTGTTATCATGTGTTAATCAATTTTTGATTTATAAACCGTTATCTCAATAACACTTGCTTGCCGACTTCAAAAGAAAACGCATTTCAAATTATAAAATTTTCAAACTCATAATTTTCTTTAATAAAACTAGATTACTCACCAACTCTCGTAGTTGACCTGTTTTTACCCATGATGCAGATTTGAAGAATGAAGTTGATGAAAAGTAGGGTGTACCTTAGAAACCCACAAGCTTATTTAAATTTGATGTAATAAATGTTGTTTGTATTTGGATTTGTATTTGTATGTTGTGGATCTTGTTTGCATACTTAGTACTTAATTGAATCTAATCATATTATAACATAGTTGTCATGAGACTTTGAACAATGTATCACGCCTTGATCGATTCCGCCAAGGATCGGGGTGTGACAGTTAAGGCATTGGGCATGTGAACCAATGTCTCAAGTTCATTTATTTTTCTGGTTAGCAAGCAACACCAAGTTATCAATTCTCACCAAGTCAAGTAAACCGAACCGGAAAAACCAAAAAAACCGAGAATCTAAGCCTATTGGATTGGGTTTAGGTTCGTTTTAAGGTTTTACCCCAAAAATCGATTTCAAACCGACTCATACACACCTCTAAGTTTATTATAACAAAACGAAAATGTGATAGTTAAACTAAAAAAATAATAAAATATAATGTTATTTTGGTAATTAGCTCTTAAATTTATAACGACCGTATCATAAAATCTGTATTTCAAAGAAACTTTAAGTAGATATACAGTACTCTTGAAAAGAAAAAGTTTACTCCCATGACAATTTGCTCACATGAATCAAGAAGAAATTTCCTGGAAATTGCCTATAGCCGGTAGCTACTGCATGTCAAAGACGAATGCGACCAACGGTTTCAATTAAGGGTGCACCCGGCACGCGCCACCTCCGCATCCACGTGTCCAACACCAAATGCCATGTCACACTTCAGTCACTTTATTTAATGCCTTTATCCCCCACACAAATTTAAGGAAAACCAATTACAAAAATGAGGGCTAAATCCTGTTCACTTTCTCTTGTACTCTTTGCTACATACTTTCTACTTCCTCTAATTCTCTACTTCCCCCATGCTACAACAGCTTTAGGCGGTGCTGGGGGTCCGGTACCGGTGAGTAACGGACCTACGGTGAGGAAAGACGAGAGGTGGCCTTTACTGTCGTCAGAATTTGGTGAAATCTCAGCCGTTAAGATCAGTGATGGCAGAAAGGGGAGTTACTACCTCCATTTCATTACCATGGACCCTCACTCTCTATTTCTTCCTGTTCAGCTTTATTCGGAAATGATTTTCTATGTCAACTCAGGTATCATGTGCTCTTAAACTTACTCAAATCCAGAGTATTGCATTAGTTTTTTCATGGTTTCATGTAGAAGTTCTTGTAGCCGGGAGTTTAAATTTGAACGCTGGAATGTAACTACAATATGGAGTTTACGAAATCACAATCGGCTTTCAGATTTTATATAAAAATGTTCTGTCTTTTTTAACAATCAAAGATAATAGAACAGAAGTATTGGATTTGAAAGAGCTGAAATTAAACGATATTACTGTTCCATTGTAGGTTGAAATAGAATAATTTCTGTAATAATTTTGTCGATGTGTGAAATTGATATAAATGAATCGTTTAATATAGTAATTCATCACTTTACGTTGGTTCATGTTTCTATAGTTTGTGTTTCAACTTTCGAGTATCACTTCAAAATCATAGAACAATTAATACACAGTTGCATGAAACGTTTGATTTAGCTGTTGTTAATAAAAAATGGTTGACCAATACTTGGATATTATACATATTTAAAAGAAAAACATTACAAATTATTAATCTAAAGTAAAAGGTAAGGATAGGTTTTTTGCGGAGTTTGAAGTAATTAATCACATTGAAATCCAATTATTATGATTTCTTGTACCGAGTATATTAACAGGTAGCGGAACTCTGAGTTGGATGGACGTCAACAAAGATGACGATAAAGTCTGGCAAGTAAACTTGCAGAGCGGAGACGTCTACAGGCTACAACCAGAAACTATTTTCTACCTAGAAAACAACTTGGTGGCTGACTACCCACAGAAACTTCAAATTTACGCCATTTTTTCCGATTCAGAGGACGAGCTAGTACAAGTATGAGCATCAAACCTATAAATAGACACATGCATGCATCGGCATACATCTTTAGAATCCTAATTCCTATGATATTAGCGTTATGTTAATAGATTTATGATTAGACATTAACTGCATTATTTGACATGTTGCAGAAGGAACAACACGCCGAAGTATACGTCGGCATTCATGACTTGGTGCTAGGATTTGACAACATAGTCCTTCAAGCAGCCCTCAATGTTCTCTCTCTCTCTCTCTCTCTCTCTCTCTCTCTCTCTCTCTCTCTCTCTCACAATTACAAGTCCGAATCTTTTGAAAACTCATCGCAAAAATGTTAGACTGAGAGGATGAAACCATCGTCTTCTTGCAGGTACCGGAGGAAGTAATAGAAGAGCTAAGAGCGGGAGAAAGGCAACCATTGATTGTGCAAGGACTGCTTAATAACTCCATGATGGATATTGGCTATCGGGTTATGAGGGCCTTTCTAGGAACCAAGACCGATGACATCTTCAACATTGAAAACAAAAAGAAGGACAAAAACAAAAAGAAGGCATATAATATTCGTAAGGCGGATCCTGATGTTCAAAATTGCTACGGATGGAGTACAACCGTGACCGAGAAACAATTGAATGTGTTTAAGGATACTGATTTCAGTGTGTTCATGGTTAATCTAACAAAGGTCGGTTGTTTAAAACTTGTTTTAGAATTGAAGATTTTACTGTCATATCTTTGTTTGAGGTTCTCATGATGTTGTATTGTTAAAAGGGAGCGATGATGGGACCTCATTGGAACCCAAGAAGCGTAGAAGTAGCGATTGTGTTGCGTGGACAAGGAATGGTTCAGGTGGTTTGCCCTACCATTGCGAACGAGACAGTGTGCAAGAACTCTAGGTTCATGGTTGCAGAAGGTGATGTGTTTGTGGTCCCAAAATATCATCCTATGGCTCAAATATCCTTCGATAACGGATCTTTTGTTTTCATGGGGTTCACAATGTCATCAAAGGACAACCTTCCTCAATATCTAACAGGAATGTTGTCAATTCTCCAAACAATGGATAAATCGGTGTTGGCAAAGTCTTTCAATGTCAGTAACACGACAATAGATCAAGTTTTGCCAGCTCAAAAAGGATCGATCATCTTAGATTGCACCATGTGTGCCGAGGATGAAGAAAGGATGATCGATGAAGAAGTCAGAAGAGAAAGGGAGGGTGGAAGAGAAAGAGGCGGGCGAGGGTGGCAAGTGTTGGAAAGGGAAGGAGAAATTTAGAAGGGGAAGGGAAAAGAAATCGGAAAGGAAAGACGGGACAGGGGAGGTGGTGGAGGCCGGCAAGAAGTAGAAAGGGGAAGAGGAGGGGTGAAGGAAGGTCTCGTAGGTGGCAACTACGACTTATAGATCAGTTGAATGGGAATGCGTAATGTGTTTGATGTATAATAAGACGATATGTTTGTTTTTATGAATGTAATGAACTTGTTTTTTGCGAGTTAAAAGGACCAGTTTGCTTGTTGCTTACAAACAATAAGTTTGTGATTGACAGTTGCTTACAAACAATAAGTTTGTGTTTGGCTGACTAAGCGAATAATAAGCTTTAATTAATGCTTAGCTAATGATTGATAAGCTACTTAGAAGCTGATAATACTAGCATCTAGTAAAAACTAGACCTAGCAATGAAGCGAGTTTGGAGTAAACCATCATTGATCCAAACCCTTTTAACAAATTTCAAAATCCGATTATGAATAATCGAACCCATACCATTATTTATTGAATCAACGGATATATATGGTTCATTTACTAGTAAATGGGACATGTTATAAATGGAGTGAATCACTAATGATACATATCAGACCCTTTAATTAAAATGGATAAGGATGTGGGTTGTAAAGGGTAAATAAATAAAAAACTAGGATACAAACACTTATAATTATTACGGACTAGATCAGGGCCAGGATCCACTCCATTGTCACTCCAATGTCAAGTTTAGTAAAAACTAGTTGATAAGCTAGATGAGAAATGTAAATGATATAAAATGGCATTTAGATAAAAACTAATGTTATATTGTATAAAACCCTATTAAACAAAGCAAGATGAAACATTGTTGTAAATATTTGATAGGTGTATTAATATACACCTTTTAGCACGTTTATTTACTTCATTTGACATCGTATTTCGCCAATAAAAGCATGCTATATGCATGTTTTCGTACTAATGTGTTTATTTCGGAGTAATACCATTTGTTTGGGTAAAATGGTATGTTTTGCAGGTATTTTGAGACTTGGAACATTAATTATATCATTAGGAGGCTACACAAGAAATTTCAGAAAAAACGGAGCTCAAACGAAGAAATTACAAAAATGTCGTCCCGAAGTCAGTAGAGTACACGGCCCGTGTAACTTTATGGGCAAAAGTTACACGGCCGTGTAACTTTGCTATGCCACGTGGATGCCATGTCAGCTCAGGGGAAGATCCAGGATAAATGCAGGATTACACGACCGTGTAATTTTGGCCCAAGAAATTACACGGCCGTGTAACTTTTCCTGGTGACCAGATCTGCTTTTTGGCCCACTTTGAGTTGTTTATTCCTTCTTGTGCTGTCATTCCCATGCTACACGACCAGATTCAGATCCAACCTGATTTTGAGGCCATGTGATGAAGAAAGTGGGTCTTGGAATGATGATGTTTGCCATTGTCCATTTTACCATTTTGCCCTTGGTGTGTTAGTATAAATAGATGTGTCTAGTTAGCCTTAGAACCATCCCTTATTCCATTATCTTCTGAATACTCTCTAGATACATTGTGTTTGTGTTTGTGTGCAACTTCAAGTGTGGATTATCTCCATTTTTGTAAGTTTATTTCTCTTTTACTAGTCATGAGTGGCTAGTAACTTTATTATATTCTGGTTTTGTATTAAGGATTATGATTGTGATTTAATATAAAGTTTGATGTTTGATTTTATATCTTTCTAGTGATATGATTTTGAGGCTTAACAAGCGTTTGGTTTTTATTTATTTCATATTGGCCATTTGATCTCAAATATAAATCAATCTAGGCATACAAATTATGAAATCCGTAATTGTTTTATAAAATGTTATTTGTGACAATCATCTTTAATGGGTGAAAATCATATCTCATGTTTTGACGCTTCAACGCTTGTTTAGGAGTATTGAACATTGTTGGGAACATTCACATAAAACATAATGCAATCTTTCATTCAAATTCTACGATGGTGTATGTACGAGCTTTCGGCATACACTTGACTAATCTAGATTTGATTAGTAAGATTAGTCTTAGTTAACGAGCTTCTCTTGACTAAGGTACATTAGGTGAATGGTGTATGTGCGAGCTTTCGGCGTACACAAAGTACCAACTTAGAAAGATTAAAGTTATAAACATCATTCTTATTGTTATTTCCAATCATATGACTAAAAATACAAAACCAGAATTTGTCCCCAAATTATAAAATGCAAAAGCAATTTTTCGACACTTTGTTCCAAGTCAATTATACAATCGTATTCCAACTCTTCATCAAAACCCCCCATTTTGTTACTTTCTTTACAAGTTTAAATCCCGTGAAATCAAGGTGTAATCCATTAGACCATCGCTCCCTGTGGATCGACCCTGCTTGCCATTTATACTACATAGTTAGTATTTATAACAAGTAGTGTAATCACGAAATATTGGTAATCAACAAATCATTTTAAAACCATATTTCAACTCTTTTATTTTGTTGGTTACGACACTCAACAATATTGATGATGTCACCACTATTAAAGACATTTAGTGATAGCATTGTATGTCATAAAATGATATAGATGATAGAAAACTAAATATCCGTGAAATCCTTGTCATAAATGAAAAATGACATATATTTGTATGTGGTACATTTACGACAAACATTTACAACTGACAATTTATAACCAATGTTGTATGTCGTAATTTTTTACTTTTTTCTTTAAACACATGACAGACCGTCTATGACATATAATTACGAAAGACAATTTGTATGTCATGATTTTATGTTTCTATAAACATAAGACAAAACTGCAAAATTGGTCCATGTAGTTTGTCAAAAGCTGTGAATTGGATCCAAAAAGTTTTCAAATTGCATGAGACGTCTAAAATCAGGAATTTCCTATGAATTTGGTCCCTGACATATTTGAAAATACTATTTTATCCTTTTCATTTCTTTTTTCATTTTTAATAGCTATTTTGATGATTTTTAATTAAAAATAAAAGAAATCCCCCACCCACCCAACCACCTCTCTCTCTCTCTCTCTCCTTCACACACACACCCTCCCCCCCCCCCCCCTCTCTCTCTCTCTCTCTCTCTCTCTCTCTCTCTCTCTCTCTCTCCACCATTTATAGATCGAGAACAGAGTACCGTTTTGGATGAGAGGCTCATATCTGCAAGTTTCCCTTTCCCTTTGTAATCGCCATTTTGATACATACGAATCAGATTCAAAAGAGAAAGAGAAAGAAAGAAGAAAAACATTTACAGGTCAAGAGAAAGAAAGAAGAAAAACATTTACAGGTCTTATTCCTTGTGTTTTCCTGTAAATTAAAAGCCCTACATGTTAGGATCGAGACACTTAGCATACGAACACTAAACTCACACACTCAGCTCACAAATTAAGAACACAAGAATTTAACGTGGTTCGGTCCAAAACTGACCTACGTCCACGGCGGTAACTAGGAGTATATTCAACTACATTGTTTTGGTGTGGTACATTTTTCTGATGAGTAGCACATCTCTATTTATAGAGATGAAATTCAATGTGAACAAAGATTATGAAGTCAAAGAAAATTAGGCAGCAGCTTCCTTCCTTCCTTTGTTGACATTTGACATTTGTGTGTTCAAACATTCACACTTTAACAATCTCCCACTTGAATGCTTGACCAACTTAGTCTTTCTCTGCCATCTAAATCTTGCAATGATCCTTAAACACACATACTCTCTCTCTCAATTGAAGCCACAGAACAATCTTTACCTGTGCTTCAACTGTGTATTCCAAAAACACTTTTTGATCTTAGCTCCTTCCTAGTTACCCCGGCCTTCTCATCAGTTAACCTGAAAGGCCCGTTAAAACTCCCATGAGTTTCAACATGTTCGTCATGACTTAAACTGCCCTTGACCCGTTCTCTGTCCCTATCGGCTCCCACTGAAAACGAACTACCAAATCCTGGAACAATCTTAGAACAAACAACAACACTCTCCATATTTAGCAAGTTATAAAAATCGGAGAGACTTTTACAGCTGAAAACTGGTTCTAAATCCACTGTCGTCCTGGACCTATGATTGAAACACGACCTATGCTCCCACTGTTGCAAAACCCTGCAACTGAAACAATACTCTGTGCTCTTATTGCCACAATATCCTTTGACTGATTTTTCTGAACCTTTCCATGCTCGTTCAACCTGAATCTTCCTTGTAGCTCTAGGCTTCCTACTTGCAAAGGGTCACCCTCTTCTGCCCATGAGATTCTGTGAACCGGACTTTGTTTCTCTTCTGAACTGGGACGGTCACTCCCTCAGACGGTAATCCGACCATATACAGCGAACATTCATCGTTCACAAGTCTTACCTTTCCAAAGTCTCCAACTTTCAGATTCTGCAGTGCTTCACTGCTGTGGGTAGCGTGAAATGAAGCACCAGAATTCTTGACCCAAGAGTCTTCACTGCCTTCCACTGAGTCCCAATGCATCAAACCCAGACACATTCTCAGAAGCAGAATTTCCTCTATTTGGACATCGACTCTAAAGAATGTCCACACCTCAACGTCATGAATAACACCGAACTTTCTGATCCCGTGATTACACCTAAGTCTGCTGACTTTCTAATCACTGCTGGATCTACCGAAAACGGATTTTATCTTAATTACTTGATCTGTTCATCCCATGATCTGTTCTTGAACCCTGAAACTCTGATCATCGCTGGATTTGCCTGAACGTCTGATCTTCTGTAATTCTCTAATTTTCTCCCTTTACCAATACCACATCTTGAACTTTCTGCACATAATGCCTCAATCTGCATCTTCCATCAACTTTTCAATCTTCACTAAACGAAGCCTTGTCTGAACTTAACGACTGTTCTTCTGAACTCTGTTAAATAATCAACCTATTTAAACTACAGCGGAATACCGAACTGAGAATCAGAAACTGAAAAATTTAAACTGAATCGATAAAACCCGACAAACGCTGTTGGCACTGGTTTTCAATTTCTTTAAATTTCTTCTGAGTTCAACTGTTCTTCACCGATTAAATAGAATTTTGATTCAACTGTTCTTGGCTCGTTATTTGCAAAATATAATCTCCACCCAAATTATTTTCTGGCTAAACTGCCCAAAACAAATGTTTGAGTGACTGTTTTGCGATTTTGACAAAGTTGAGGGACCAAACTGCAATTTTCCTGAAGTTCAGGGACTAAACCGTAATTTTCCCGAAAGTTCAGGGGCCTGTTTTGCAAATTCTGGAACTTCAGGGACCTGTTTTGCAAATTCTGGAACTTCAGGGACCTGTTTTGCAAATTCTAGAACTTCAGGGACCTGTTTTGCAAATTCTGGAACTTCAGGGACCAAATCTGAGTTTTTCAAACTGTGTTACAGTACCGCTACAGTACCGCTACAGTGTCGTCTTCTCCGGCGAAACTCCAGCGCTACAGTGTCGTCTTCTACGGCGAACGGGTTTTTCCGGCCAACTTTCCGGCGAGTTTTGACCAACTTTGACCGGTGATTTGGAGGTCTTCCGACGCTCAAAAAATTCGAAAAAATATATTTTCGGAATCTGCGGAACAAGACCTTTCCAACGGCGTAAACCAAAATCGTTTTTGAGACAAAAAAATTTCGACCCAAAAACAGAAAATCACTCTCTGGAGCTATACCAAGGCTCTGATACCACTTGTTAAGATCGAGACACTTAGCATACGAACACTAAACTCACACACTCAGCTCACAAATTAAGAACACAAGAATTTAACGTGGTTCGGTCCAAAACTGACACACGTCCACGGCGGTAACTAGGAGTATATTCAACTATATTGTTTTGGTGTGGTACATTTTTCTGATGAGTAGCACATCTCTATTTATAGAGATGAAATTCAATGTGAACAAAGATTATGAAGTCAAAGAAAATTAGGCAGCAGCTTCCTTCCTTCCTTTGTTGACATTTGACATTTGTGTGTTCAAACATTCACACTTTAACACTACAGACCCACTTCACACTTTCTTCTCCATCTACTCTATTTATCTCCGACGACCTCCATAGGCATCAACATTCATCACCATCATTTGCTCTCGTTTTTCTTCTTGTCATCGTAACCCTAGCCACCATCGGCGACCACAACCACTACCACTATATCATTTATCTCTATCCTTGTCGGAGAATACGATTAACTTAGCTGGACCAGACCTTTATCATTTGCTATTTTTTTTCTTCAGATGGGCTGGGAGATCGGAAAGTGAAGTTTTAATGGGGGATTAGATTTTTGATGGAGCTTGATCTGAAATGGCTGCGTCTTCAAACAACTTTGGTGTGTCAAGAGCTTGCATTGTTTGTTGGTACTATTCGAGAAAATATACGATTCAAAAACTTGGATTCTTCAATGTCGAAGATTGAAGAAGCTGCCAAAGAAGCTTGCATACACCGTTTCATCTATGGCCTCCCTGAAGGTTATGAACTGATGCAATTTTGCTAAAAATAGTGATACATATCTCTAAATTGTTCTTTTTGAAGAAATCGAATGTGTTGTTACTAAATGAAGACAATGAGTTATCATAGTCGTTGGAGTTTAAATAGATGATTACGATGTGTAAATCAAAGAATCTGGTGTTGGAGACCGGTTGCTGAAGAACAAATTTGTTCGAGATGATCGTTTTATGATCTAATGGGTCTACTCTTGGATTTTATTTTTCTGTTTTACTAAAATTTCGGAGAAACTTAATGTATTTGGGTGGGGAAGGATGCAGAAACAATTGTAATGGAGGTGATGATGAGGATGACGGCGAGAAAGAAAAAGAAAGATGTAAGAATATGGTATGCAAGGTGTGTCACGTGCAAGTGAAGCCCAGCCTACCTGGGTGGATGCACCCGGGTTATATATCCATGTGGTGGAAGGTCTGGAGTTCGACTCCTACTAACCCCATGTGGGGGATTTTCCCTGGTCGGCGAAAAACAGGTGGAGGGGAAAGGCTTTGCGCCATAGGTAATTGTCAACCGCCCTGAGTTGCAAGGCTGAGTACCCTCAAGGCGTTAAAATTGCCGGTTCCAAAAAAAGGTGTGTCACGTGAGGAGAGAGAGGGGGGTGGTGGGAAATGGGTGGGTTTTTTTTATTTTTAATTAATAAATATTAAAATATGTATTAAAAAATTAAAAAACAATTTTTTTTAAACCGGCAAATCTAGCATACTCCTACTCCTATTCTAATTCACCTATAATCCACCTATTCCCCCTAGTGGGGATTAAACCCTCAACGTCAAGGTTAGAGAGCGACGCCTTACCACTTGGCCAAGAGGTCATTGGCCACAGATGATTTTGGAGAATTAGTCTTTTCAAATCTGTCAAGGACAATTAAAAAACAAATTTAAAGGGAAAATTAGTCTTTTCAATTTTCAAATCTGTCAAGGACCAAATCCACAGGAAATTCCTGATTTTGGAGTCTCATGCAAGTCGGAAACTTTTTGGACCCAATCCACAGTTTTTAACAAACCACATGGATCAATTTTGCAGTTTTGTCTAAAAATAAATATTTTTTCTAGATTTACTATATTTAAATTAAATCCCACATTTAATGTCATAAGACAAAATAAAATATCATATCATATATATATATATATATATATATATATATATATATATATATATATATATATATATATATATATATATATATATATATATATATATATATATATATAAAGACAATCATATGTTGCAGAGCATAACATGCCATATGTTATATGTAAAATACAAAATAAACATTTCAAATTTATCAAGAAATATTTTTCAAATACAAATATCAGCAGTAAATAAAGTTTATGGCAAAAGACGTCTAATCTTCACGAACCTCAATCATATCAACATTCGTACATTCACCATATCAATTACGGGTTCCAAACCTGTCCAAGCTATCAGATAACAATGGAAATAATCTCTACAAACGAGGGACAAAACGCCCATTAAGTAATAAAGACTAAATCATGGGGTTCCTAGTGCTTTAATTATATTAATTTGGCAAAGGGTCACCATTTGCAAAGTGCTTGTTAATTAGGTTTATATCATAGTTTGAATTTGTCATAAGCTAGATATAATCTCACATATATGTCCACGCACTGATGTTTGTCATAAGAAGCTGAAACACCACCAATAATATCGACGGTACATGAAGCATGTTTTCATATGCTAGTGAATATTATTCTAGAGAACATATCTTAATATCATGCAACACTAGACATGTAATAGCTATAATTGGCACCAAATAGAAAGAAGTATGTACAATTTTTGCTAGCTAGTACTCTCAAACAAAATGGTTAGAGTTAATAGATCACTTATACAAAATGCTTTCACACTTGCACAATAATAGACTTGAATAGAATTACACCACCAAGAAGGATTTGTAGTCAATAACTGGATATGATAATTTTAAGAATATGTGAGATTTTTTCTGTTAACTTTCATAGAATTAACACTCAAAGATGTATAAAAGTAGAGAGAATGTGTTCAATTGAAACCAAAACTGAAGATATATATAACCAGAATAAAGAAACTTTTAGTAAAAACCTACAATTTGTAGGGGACAATAGATCACCCTGTTGTTGGTGCTAGACGACCCATACAACTTTTATGAAAACTAGTTTGCAGCTGCAAGCAACTCACAGGTCAAGACTGAATTATCTAAAAAGCCATTTTTTTCAAAATTTCCAGTATTTTATCATTTTTCAAGGCTTAAATCAAATTCAAATAAATACCTAAAATATCCAAATCAATCTTTCATAAACCTTCTATTATTTGTAAAAATCTAATTTTATAAATTAATGTGAAGTGTCTAACAATGCCTTTTATGAAATTATATTTGTCAAATATTCATAACAAAGTCTAAAGATCATCCTGGTCCCTTGATAAAATTATTTCGAAAACAAAAGAATTTATATTATAATCTTATAAAAAATATCTCAGTTTTATAAAAATATACCGCACTTAAATATTTCAATTCAAATCTTTAGAAATATTTCATTCAATATTATTATGATAAAATCGGACCTCGTAATATTTATTTACTTGAAATTTTTTTTTCTTGTATTCGTATCTTTGGCACACTTCCTAAGGTGATCTCTCGTCACAACAAATCGGAGATTTTGATATCGGAATAAAGATTCATTTCATGTTGTGCATTTGTCGCTCTATATCATCAGCATGACACACTCACTACTCAAGTTCAATTGATTAGTTATTTGATCAAGTCTTGTTATTGTCGTAATCAATCGGCTTCTAACTGTGTCACTTGCAATCCATACTTCACTCGCCTATGTGTGACTAATAGGTAGTGCACAACTAATAAGTCTGTCACTTGGAATTGAACATCACAAACAAATCTCATATGCTATGTAGAGTTTCATATTTTTTATCGTTAAAACAAACGGTATTGACTAAGTGAAAGTCACATGCACTAATATATTTTAGTTTGACATAATTATTTTGGAAGTTAAAGATATGTTAGAATTTTATGTTTCAATAGAATAATAGACAATTATGTTATTTTATTGTGAAATACTAAAACTATTATTTTAATAAAATAATGTAAAAATATAATTTTGGTGTTATTAATGTTTTAAAGCAAGTGCAATGTACATTTTTTGTGTATGGCTAGGATTGGTGATCGAAAACTCTTTTTGGTTTGTTGGAATAAAGTGCTTGCTCCGAAAGAAGTATGGGTTGGGTAAAGGAAGCTTATTGGCTATTAACTGAGCAATTTTGTCTTAATGGTGTTTGAAAATTTTTACTGGATAAGATTCGTTATGGATGAAAATACATGTAAGTGTTCATGGCTTCGATGGTTTGTTTCGCGGTCATGAACATTCATCTGGATATTTAGTTGTGGGGGTCGAGTGGTAAAAACAATAAACAACTTTACCAACTCGAGTGTGGATATAGGTGCTTTAATTGTGAAAAAAATTGTGAAATGGTTAGACGGACTCTTGGAATGACATTTAAATTGGCTCTACTTCTTCGACAAGGAGATTTCAT
Source organism: Cichorium intybus (assembly GCA_023525715.1). Classification (NCBI taxonomy): domain Eukaryota; kingdom Viridiplantae; phylum Streptophyta; class Magnoliopsida; order Asterales; family Asteraceae; genus Cichorium; species Cichorium intybus. The sequence continues at coordinate 33,967,523 of CM042014.1, forward strand.
ATATTATATGCACTGAAAATATTACAAAAATTCTACATGCTTTCTTCTTATTTGGGGTTAGGATGGTGGGATTGGGATAGGAGACATAAGCCTAGAGAATGGAGGGAAAGAGATGTGAAGAAAGGTATTTGCATATTGTATTAATGTATTCACTTTAAATGTCATTGTATGAGATTTTCTAGATTGGGAGTTGGTAGTTGAATGATTCAAGTGATTTTCGGGGGTTGGGATTTTCTATTTTATCGGTTAGATATTTTTTTTGGATTGTACACTAACTTTGGATAGTGGTGCAACTTGTGGGAATAAGTTTGTCCCTAGCAAAGTCAATATCATATGAGGTGGAGAATGAATATGGATAGATTGGCTACCAAAGTATAATTGGATAAAAGAGAAATCGAGTTGAACAATCTTTTGTGCCCGTTTTGAGAGGTGGAACCTAGAAATCTAGAGCATACTTTTGTTACTTGCAATTTTGCTAAAGAGGTGGAAGGTCTCAATTTGGTAAGGCGATATGATTAGAAGAAGGTTTGTCTTAATGTTGTGCTAATTACTTTTTTATGGATGATTTGGTGGTATGAAATAGCTTTATTTTCAAGAAAAGCACCCAAGGAAGAATTAGATACTCGATGCGATTATGGCCACGTCTTTTCTTGGCTATTTTATTTGATTGCTTAAAAGCTAAAAAGCCTCGCTTAAATAATTTTATTTTATAATTTTTAACTAACATCTTCTTGTATCACTGTATTCTTGATTCCTAAAAGAAGGCGAAAAAAATAGTAAAATACTACTAAAACATAGTATCACTTTGTATTGTTTTTTAAATAAATATTCCGTATAAGTCACGTGTTGCAATTATATTGGTTCGAAACTGAAAAGGGCAAGTCTAAAAGTACTTTGACTTTTGGAAACCACAACCCCTTATTCTAATCTAACCATGGTTAATGAAACCACGAGTTACAGATTAACCATGGTAAGAGAACAAAATGTTTTGGTTTATCCCCAATTTGGCCTCTTTCGACTTCCTATTTTATTGAAAAATCATAAACGAAGACTTTTTGCAACCCTTCTTCACTTTCTCTCTCTCTGGATTTTCACTTTCTCGTCTAAGATCTTTCCATCACTTTTGTTTAGTTGTTTGTCGATATTATTTATTTCGGCTTTGAATTCGGATTGTCGTGATCTGTTTGTATCTGTGGTCCGTTCAATATAGCTAAAATTTAGGGAAAATGTCTGAAACCCTTGTTTTATACTGTTGGAGACTAAATTCACCGGTGAGCTGTGGAGCTGAGTTGAGCTGAGCTGATTTTGTGATATTGTTTTTGTTTATTGATTTGAGTTATGGTTCTGAATTGAAACGATCGGAGTTAGATGATCGATAATAGGATAGCTAAGTTGGATAGCTAACCCTAGAAAAGGAAAAGTGCTTGCGATACTTGATTTCGTTAGATATCTCCTTTTTTTGTAGACGGAGTGGAAGCGAAACCCTAGAATAATTAAGTAATTATGACCACCGACTTGGACAACTCGTCGGCCGTGAACGAGTCCACGGTATCCGGCGAAGTTAGTATTTCTTCTCCGGGTAATCAGACGGCGGCGCCTCCAGAAAAGCCAGCGAAAAGGAAGCGAAATTTAGCCGGGATGCCAGGTAACATTGAGATATAGCCAAATTTGCTAATAACATAACTATGATTCTGTATTTCTTTTCTTAATCTGGATAATTATTGGGCTGGGCCTTTATTGGGAGGTTTAGATTACATTAATGAATAAATCTCCATACCTAGTCAGCTGAAATCGATTTCAAGCTGTTTGAAGCAAGCAAAACAGAACTTCTTTTAACATATGCCTATTCAATCATCGCCTTAGGACTTTCTATATTAAACCTTAAATTAAAGTTAGGTTGATTTTTTATCTTTTCAAATTTTCAACATATAGATCCAGATGCAGAGGTGATTGCTCTATCACCCACGACTTTAATGGCTACAAACCGATTTGTTTGTGAAATTTGCAACAAGGGGTTTCAACGAGACCAGAATCTACAACTCCATAGAAGAGGACACAACCTGCCATGGAAGCTTAAACAGAGAACCAGCAAAGAAATTAGAAAAAGAGTCTACGTATGCCCAGAACCATCATGTATTCACCATGAACCATCACGAGCTTTAGGAGATCTCACAGGGATCAAAAAACACTTCTGTAGAAAACACGGGGAGAAAAAATGGAAATGTGATCAATGCTCAAAAAAATACGCAGTCCAGTCCGATTGGAAAGCTCATCTAAAAATATGTGGAACCCGAGAGTACAAATGTGATTGTGGGACTTTGTTTTCAAGGTTATATACTTTTATATTCTATAAACATCTTTCATTTGTGTTGTAAATATTGAAAAGATTTCTTTCTTTTACATGAAGGAGAGATAGCTTTATCACCCACAGAGCATTTTGTGATGCATTAGCAGTAGAGACTGCTAAAAGTCAACCAGAAGATGAATCTCCTAAAAAAGATGAAGACCCAAAACCTCAATCCGTCGAGTCAACACCACAGTCAACCTCAACCGCATCGCCGCCGCCGCCGCCACCACCACCGCCCACCGCCACCCCTGCACCGCCAGTAACATCTTCAGTTTTGTGTATTGCGAAATCTCCAGGTTTGCCCGAATTTTCCAAGTCCAATAACGATTCTAGGGTCGTTTTGGACAATTCACCGCCACAACTAACGGCGGTGACCGGAAGTTGTAGCGGTAGTTGTACTTCCACTAATACAGGAAGTACAAGTAGTAGTGTATTTGCAAGCTTGTTTGCATCATCAAGTGCATCAAAAAATTTACAACCACAAACAATTGGATTCACGGATTTGATTCGTTCCATGAATCAATCAACACAAACACCCGATCTAACCCTACCATCTTCATCTCAAGAACCCATCTCCCTCTGCTTATCCACCAATCAAAGCTCCTCAATTTTCCGGACGGCGGGGCCGGAGCTTCGGCAATACGCCCCGCCACCTCAGCCCACCATGTCAGCAACCGCCTTACTCCAAAAAGCTGCTCAGATGGGTGCATCTGCTTCCGGTGCGTCTTTACTCAGGGGATACGGGCTTGATGGTGGGCGGTTGGATGACACAGACGGTGGTGGTGGTGGTGGTGCCGCCATTGGGTTAGGGTTAGGGGTGGGGTATGATGGGCGGTCTGGTTTGGAAGAGCTCATGATGGGGACACCGTCTGTATACGGGCCTAAACATACGACTCTTGATTTTCTTGGGTTGGGTATGGCGGCAGGTGGTGGGGCAACCGGTGGTTTATCGGCTTTGATGACATCTATTCGTGGTGGCAGAGGTGGGGGTGGTGGTGGTGGCGGTGGTGAGTTTGCCGGAAAAGATATGGGGAACCAGTTGTAAGTAGACCTTCTTTTTCTTTGTGTCAGCAACTGTAGTGTGGTAAAGTCTTGTTTGTAGTAAGTTAGTTTAAATTAGTAAAATATGAACTTTACTATTTTGATTGTAAATTAATACTTTTTTTATTTGTATAATTAAATCCAGAAAAATGAATTATGGGAGTCTGGATTTGCATTTGGTTTTAGGAATCTTTGAAGGAGTCGATCTATAATGCCAACTTGTTTTTATTCTTTTTTTTAATTGTATTTTGCATCTAAGATTCCGTACGTTGTTTACTTCTTTGTATCTAGAGACATGTATGCTTTAAGGGTGGGGGGAGTAGATCCCTCCCATCCCACTGAACCCACACGCCACGTCAGCTTTTCTCTCTCCTCTCACTTCCATTTTCCCCATCTTTCACCAATCTTTCACCAATCTTTCACCCATGGAACCAGTACCCACTGAACCCACTGAACCCACAATGCCACATCATATATTTGATATTTAAATGTTTTAATTAAATGAATAAATTAATTTTAACACTTAATTTAATATTAGAAATAATAATAAAATGCACAAAATTTAAAGAAAATTCAAATTACATTTAATTAAAAAACACACCGGTACAAGAAAAAAAAAGCCTAAATACGGAAATAAAAATCTTAAAAACGGAAATAAAAATCCTAAAGTTCCCACCCATACATTTCTGCAATTTCCTGTTTCTTCCCAAGAACCAATGCCAATTTTGATCCGGTCAAATGATCATGTGATTTAAGGAAGAATTTTAAGTCTTTTTGTTCACGAGACCTTTTGAGCGCTTCGATCTCTTGCTCAAGGAGGGCCGATTTCCTCGTCAATTCTTCCTCCTGTTTCTCCAAAACAGCCATTTTCTTTGCACGGAGGGTTTCCTTCTTCTGCGCTTCTGCCTCATTAATATTCGCCAGTGCGGATATCTTATCGACGATGGTCTGATAACCATCTGGCATTGATGAAGATCCAGCTACATTTTTCCCTTTTCTTTGCCGGGAATGTGATGATGGTTGTGGGGAAGCTTCATCAAGATCGATTGGTTGAGGCGAAAAGTGTGCATCAGAAGGAGAGTTGGTGAATTGGTTGGAGCCGGATGTCTTACTTCGTTTGGCGGAATGATGTGGGGAATGCATCCCCATTTCTTTGACCGTTTCCCATTTGGCATGCTCTTTGAGTATTTCCCATGCCCCTGTATGTGAGAAACTGGACCGGTACAATTTCCGGTACTCTGAATGGGTGGCCTGTAAAACATCCGCATCCCCCCTCCCACTGGCACGCATGTTCATTTTATTGTTGTAAATACAATTGAACTTATTTACCTTATTTAGCATATCTTTGTACTTGGAGTTGACTTGATGCTTGGTCCGATCGGTACCTGGAATTTGCGCCTGGAAATGTTCCAAAACATTCTGCCAAAAAGAGTCGGACCGTTGGGTGTTTCCGCGTTCTTGGTCCTCAGAACAACTAATGTATGCCTTCGCCAAGGCGACCTCCTCCCTCTCCTCCCAAATTCTGCGTTTTACTCGGTGGGTGTAATTCCTTTTACGCGTAGAGGGTTGTGTCTCTGGGACAACCTCCTCTGCGTCCTCCTGGTCATCTGCATGCTGCTCCTCTTGCTCCTCCACTTGCTCGTCCTCTTGCTCCTCCACTTGCTCGTCCTCTTGCTCCTCCTCGTTATCCGAGGGTGGAATGGTTTCATCACTGGACTCCACTTGGTTACGGAAATGAGAAGTGTCCGGGACGTAGCATTGTTGGAATTGGTTGGGGTATTGTGGAAACTGAGTTTGATATTGTTGGAATTGGTTGGGATATTGTGAAAAGTTTTGTTGGAATTGGTTGGGGTATTGTGTGTAACTGTAAATGTGTGGGGATGGGGTTGGGGGAACTTCACGGCTCCTGCTTTGTGAGGAACTGCGACGTTTGGATTTACCACGATTTGAATCCATTTTATAAAAAAAGAGTTTTTTATAAAATAGAGGGCAAAGGGTTTTTGAGAGAAAATGAGAGAAGAAAGAAGGGTGAAGGTGTGATTTGTGAAGGAGTGGAGGTGTGGTATTTATAGGGATGAGGGGAATGTAATTTTTTAATTATTAAAAATTTTTTTTTTTTTAAAAAAGTGGCTGGGATCATCGGGTTCACCATCCTCCCTCACCCGCTACAATGCCGAAACCGCCGAACCCGCAAGGAGGAGGGGCAGCGGTACCGGAGGTACCGGCGGTACCGGCGGTACCGCCCCCATCCCCCATCGAGCCCGCTTCGATCTGGTTGGTTACTCCGTGCACCCTAATAATTTTGTATAGTTTCAACTTGCTAAGTAAACATGTCACAGAGGAAGTGCTAGTTGTATTTGTGAGAGTTGACTTTTTGAGTCCAAATATGTCCCCGTGCATTGTTTAGGCTAGTAATCAAGGTATTTTAGATTTAGAGATGGAGTTGATAAGTAGTAAGACATAGATAAGTCGGATGAATTGTCAAAAGCCTACGTCATATATGTTGGGGTTTTTTTTTTAATGAAAAGTTTACGGGTCGATATCTACAAAGTGAACAAAAGTCAACAACCGATTCAGGAAAGGGTAATCTTAAATAAACCCCCACATATAGTGACATATGTGTGTAGGTGTGTAGGTGTGTGTGTTTGACTTTACATACACATATGTCCGATCAGAATGGGTTTTATTATCAACACCCTCTAGGAAATTTGAAAACGATGGAAATGATAATTAGACAATGGTGGTATGGATGAACAATACTTGAATTAATGGGCAATCAACAATGCAACCAAGGGCACATGAACAAAACAACATGAAAACGAAGATTTATGTGGTTAACTATATATGTTCACACGAGAAGTGAATATACTATTTAAATTGGGAACACCGAATGAGCCATCATAAAAATATCAATTTCTGAAGTCGTAATTGCTTTGGTGTAAACCCATTAACCTGATCTGGAATGAGTCTCCAAAAACCACACATACAAATCTCCTATGAGAATCCAAACATGATTAGCAAAATCTAATATGGGATAAATGGAACTCTAAATTAACTATAATGGTTCTCTCTTCAACATTGAAATATTTGTTTTTTTCTCTTCAGAGGGAACGTCAAGGCATCCTTTGTTCATGATAAAGAAACATCAAGAAACATACCATGCATTGGGAGAGAATTTCATGTAGCATGAAGTTTGCAAGTTGTCAAGGGAGTTTCCATATATTCAATTAAAGGGAAGGCCAACACGGCATGCCGGGACAACAAGAAAGGAGGCCTGATTTCCATACAAACAAGTGGTGGTCTGCTCGAACAAAAGGAAGGGGCAGAGCGACAAAACGAAGCGGATTGGCTCGTATGTGATATGGTGTGTAACACCCTACAAATTTATAGGTATGCTTATACATATAAATGACAATGAAGAAATAAATATACACATGGTGATAATAACTTCATGTTCTGAGAGTGGCTCTAATGTGTTTTACATTGTGTATGAAAGAGGTACAAGTAGACACCAAGACCTAAGAGTTGGTCTATTATATGTTATTAGTGTTTTGTGTGAGTTAGATTATTTGGGAACATGATTATATGGATTCCCTTAATTGGAAAGAAATGGAACGTACAATAGAAATTGAGCAATTTAACATGTATGGATTCTGGATTGTGAAACAACAAGGTAAGTGGAAGGAAAGTGTGAGAGGAAGATAACATAATAAATAAAATATGTTTGGACAATGGGTGAAACTCTAATGTTAATATATAATTTTGTGAAGTTCTTAGACAAACCATTATAGGCAAAGATGTTAAAACATGATGTTGTTTTGTATGGGTTGGACTGTTTTACGCTAGGTTGGATTGTTTGATAAGAGTTGCAATATTAGCAAGAAGTGAACTTCAACTAAAAGAAAGGAAATGTTATCCTTTAGAGTCATCTCAATCATGTATGTATTCTCGGTTATGCTAGATGATTCAAATGTTAGGGTTATGTACTTATGTGGGACATTTAGATTGTATATGTGCTAGGGGGTGTGTGTTTTTGCATATATGAGTGGATGTTGATACACTTAGTGAGGATGTGATATTTGGAAAACTTGAAAGATAGTCAAAAGAATGAAACTTGTTCTATATTGATTTAAGAGTGGTTTTAGTTTTTATTTAGCTTAATCTTAGTTAGAATGATAATAAGGTGATAAGGTCCTATTGATGTACAAGCTTAGATAGAATGACATACTTGGGTGTATGAATTTTTATCTTGAAAGAATGTACTTAGAAACTAAGTACATTGCCTAAATGGATTCACGATCTAAATGTAAATCTTTCGGAAATGTTTAAATGTGAAAAGATTCGATAATATCTTGGGATCAAATGTTATAAAGAATACAAGTATGAAATAGTACCATTTGGAAGCTTTTGTACACTTCTGACTAGAAATGAAAAGGACAAAGACGTAGTGATGTGGGCTTGGGACCATAGACCGGTCATTCTAACATAGCCTTACAATCAATATAAGACAGCCATATGGTTAGAAGGCCAAGCCCTATAGTTAGGGTCGAATTTGGGGATTTAAGTGGGTTCAAAGCTCTTCTGTTATTCATACTCTCTCATCTCAATTTCTCTCTAAAAGCTACAAGGGAAAGAGGCTTTTAAAAGCTAGTTTGAATAAGAAACGCCTATGAATCCATATTAGATTATCTCCTGGGCGTTGGATTAACATCATCAACCAAGTAAGTTGTTTTCTTGTTAAAAGTATTATGAAAATGGGTAGGGTTATGTGATATGGAACCCTAAAACTTCTACTATATTAGTTGGTCTAAGATCCTCAATTCCTTTTTCCCCTTCATTTGAACGTCTATAGCTTGAGTGAAGACGAAGAATTCAAATTTTAGAGTGATTGGTGAAATTGGAAGCTAATTGAGGATATAATGGTGTTTCTAAGTCAATTCGTCCAAGAAAAGCTTGTACGACAACCCTTCTTCTATCTCCTTGTTGTTTACCTTCAATTTTTCCTCAAATCTAAATTTTAAGATGAAATTAATGATTAGATTGGGTTGAGTGTTGAATTCTAAGTTTATAACATCAATCTAATGGTGTAAGCTCATTTCCATGGTAAATTTGATTTATGAAGCTTTAATGATGGTTTGAAACCCTAGCTTCATGAATTAAACCATGAATCCAGTGGAATTTAATTTCTAAGAACATACTATGTTTAGTATTTTTCTTTTATATGTAATTTCATTGGCTCTAAATCCAAATCACGATGTTGAATCCATCTATCGGATGAAAATGAGTTTTGGTGTTTAATAAGTTTTTAAACTTGATTTTTGACAAAACACCCATATATTTATTGGATTTATAAATTTAGCATGTTTATAAGGTTGTAATATGGTTAGGAGTTTACTTGTGTCATCATTGATCCAAATCATGGGTGAAAACTCAACCAAGTATTCATCCTTGAGTTTTTAAGCCTTAAAATAGAGTTTATGATGATGATCAGTTTGATCCATGAATTGATCAAGTTAATTGTGATATAAAAATGTTATTTCAAGATTGTATAGAGTTTTGGGCATATTAAAACAATTAAAAGTCATTATGTTTGGTGTTAGAAGTGTTGGAATCAGATTAAGCAAAGTGGGATATAGGAATGTTATTTCATGATTGTATAAAGTTTTTGGACCTATTACAAAAATTAAAAGTCATTGTTTTTTGTGTTATAAGTGTTGGAATTAGATTAAGCAAAGTGGGATATTATTTTAAGGAGTTTTCACCTTTTTATACACACTTGAGCATTCTACTCAACCATGTGGAATTTGAATCAACTAAGTAAACATATACAATGATTTACGTAGTTTAATTTGGTTAATATTAAGTTTGGGTGTCATAAGGGCGGTTTTCCAAATGCTTCCCTAAGCTTATTTTGATAATTTAGTATGTCAGGAAGTGTCATTAAGTATATGTGAATCTATACAGAGTAACAAGGGTTAATTAAGTATGATATTTTACATAATTATACATTTCTAGGAGCTCATAGATTTTTCTTATACTTTGAGGAGCTTATTGGATGTTAGTCTACACTTTGGAGGATTCATAGGTCATTTTTATACCTTAAATAGTTTGATGATGTCAGTCTACACTTAAAGTGAGTTCATTAACTACTAGGCATTAACACATGTCCTTAATATATTTTGTACTTTGACTTTCCTTGTATAAACAAATATGTAATTTTACTATATGAAATATTATATGTAATATATGGTGCATTCATGAAATAACTTTTACAATGTGTTTTGGATTTTGGGAAAAATATTCTTATATTTTAAAATGAGTTTTTGATCATGATCATATATTTTTCTTTTAGAATAGTAAACCTATTTTACTCTTAAACTACACCTAATCCCACCAATGTCCCTTACAAGACTTGAACCCTCGACCTCAATGAGGGAAGACAACACCTACTACCGCAAGGCTAGAAGCCATTTGGTGATCATGATCATATGCATTCGTTTTTAGACGGGTTGAGACTTGTGTGGCCACTTATGACTTTGGTTGAGTAACATAGTTACGATGTGTGTTAAGTACCTTACTTACAACTCGGGGTTGAGTATCCTAAATTGGTGTTTTGGTGTTGTGATGCATTTACATGAGGGATTTGCTACACCTTGTATGGATCATGTGATCATAACATTGGAGCAATCAATGTTAAGTATGATATGTGCTATCTATAAACATGTTCTCATTCAAACGTGGTGGGTGATTGGACTTAGAGATAACTTGGATTACGAGATTTAGAAGCATATGTCATTAGTTTCATCATCTTCATTCTACACCTCCAACCATCATCACCATCGTCCACCTTTCACCACCGCCACCATAATCCACCATCTTTGATCTATATGAAACATATAGGAGAGGAGAGAGCAAATTTTAATAAATGGGTGAAGCAACTTTCATCTGAAATCGAACCACCATTCACATAGGAAAGGAGAGAGACTAATGAAATCGAACGACCACTCACAAATCGAACCACCATATGAGAGGAGATAGACATTCTAGAAAGAAAAAGTAATGGATGAAGCAACCTTCATGTGAAATCGAACCACCATTCACAACCTTCAAATACACACAAATCAAATCCATATGGTAGAGAAATGTAAAAGGGGGCCTGAAGAAGGGGAGGAGATATTGGGTTGTTTTAATTGTTTTTAATTTTTTTTATTTAAATAAAATAAAATTAAAATATATCCATATGGACTCCAAATAAATATTCCCATTCCAGATTTCCAACGTCGGATGGATGATCAGTAAAACCGAAAAAAAAAGAATATATAGTCATTTGTCTATTCAAATAACTTAAAATGCACCAAATAGACTGATTTTACGAAATAGAATACAACCTTAAAGTTGACAGAGCAGTAGTTACATTTACCCTCAAGGACTTTTGTATTTTTGATTACTTGCCAGTGGGCCAACAAAGGCCCAAATTGATCATATACAGTACATGTTAGGAGTTAGGACCAGGAACAGCCACACTCCACTGAAACTCGACTGAAACTTCATTCCTTCCTAAACCCAAAACCCTACACAATAGACATGGCGTCGTCGTCTTCCGCGCTCCTACGCCGCGCCCGCCATCTGTCAACAGCCGCAGCTGCTGCGGCCACCACCGATGTCACAAACACAGCTTCCATGACCATTTCCAAAGCCAAATCGAAACTCAGAACGGAACACGATACCGACAAAGCTTTAGACATCTACTCAACTGTCAAAGCCAACCACTCCACATCTTCACCCGGATCCGCACATCATGCTCAACAGATCACAGTCCGCCGCCTTGCAAAATCTCATCGTTTCTCAGATATAGAAGCCCTTATCGAGTCTCACAAAAGCGATCCTCGAATAACCGATGAGCACTTCTTATCTTCCCTCATTAGATCATACGGCATAGCCGGCATGTTTGAGCACGCTCTCAATACATATAATCAGATGGAAGCCCTAAAAACGCCTAGATCAGCCCTATCATTCAACGCCTTACTCACGGCCTGTTCTAATTCTAAAAAATTCGATCACGCTCCACAACTGTTCGACGAAATGCTAGCGAAGTATAGATTCAAACCGGATGAGTATTCATATGGTATACTTGTCAAATCCTTCTGCGATGCCGGTAAGCCAGAGTTAGCGATAGATAAACTGAAAGAAATGGACAAAAAAGGTATTCAGATTTCCGGAATCACTTACACATCAATAATACATTCGTTGTATAAGAAAGGAAATCCCACCGAAGCCGAGAAGATTTGGGATGAGATGGTGAATAGAGGCTGTGTCATCGATGTTGCTGCCAACAACGTCAGGATAATGAACGCCGTTGACGGAGACCCCGATAACATCAAGGCAATGATTGAAGAAATGAACAACGCCGCCCTAAAACCAGACACCATAACTTACAATTACCTGATGACATGCTACTGTAAGAAGGGGATGATGAAGGAAGCAAAAGAAGTGTACGACAAGTTGGAAGAACACTGTTGTCAACCAAATGCTGCCACATTCAGGACATTATTGTTCTATCTGTGTAAGAATGGACAGTATGAAACTGGTTACAAGGTGTTTAAGCACAGTGTGAAGGTCAACAAGATACCAGATTTCAATACATTGAAGCATTTGGTTGAAGGATTAGCAAAAAAATCAAGAACAAAGGACGCTAAAGGCATGATCAGGACTATGAGGAAGAAGTTCCCTCCTAATCTTCTGGTTGCTTGGTCAAAACTTGAACAGGAACTTGGGTTAGTTAGTACGGACACCCAGACCTCAAAAGAAGATGCTAGAACATAAGCCATATGGGGATAGATATGGAATAAAACTTCTCGATATATCATTTTGTGGACATGAAAGAGGTTGCCATTTGCTAATAGCCTTCATCCACACAGATAACTAGATGTTCATCTGTTCAATGAGGTAAGTGATACAAAGATTGTATTTTTGATATTTTATCTGGTTAGTGAGATTGATTTAGTTTGGTTATAATCAGATATTAGTTTGAGTTCTTCGTAGCTCAAATATGGAGCTTTAACTGTTGCTTATTGATTTTTATTACAGTTAGAAGCTCTTTTTTTGTTCAATATTTGAATTTTGTTATTTGAATAAACATAGTTAGAACTTAAAAGCTCAATTATTCTCTTGACATTAAGCTTTCTTGTTTAGGTTACGTGGCCATTTTGAAGTTAGGTTTGAATGTTTGATACTATAATATGTTGATAATGACTAATCTCATAGTTTTGTTGATAATATCCCCTTTGTTTTCTTTTGGATTAGGACAATAATAGTACAGTTACTTTATTTAGATGTATAAGTATGTTTTTGATGGTTTCTTAATTTGGCTCAACTTAATTAGGCATTTGAATGGAATGATATAAGATTAAAAGCAACTGGTGACCAAACTTAAGATTATTGCTTTTAGGACACTGGTTTTATGATTTTAAATGCATTTATTCTTCGACAAAGTTAAAAAAATATATATGTATGGGACAATTTTTATGATCGACATGGGAACACGAGGATTCGAAAGATAGCCTTGAATATGGCACATGCCGAATGTTAAACTATTGTATTATGTAATATTGTTTTTCAATTGTGTTTCCAATGTTTTAATATTTGTAATCTTAAAATTCTTTTGATAAGTATAGTAGTATTTTTCTTATCAAAATGTCATAGTTTTTACATGAGAATAGATAACAAGATATTAAAATTGAAGAGAAAGCGTCAATAGTTGGTAAGCACGGTGCATACACGTTATGTTTTTGTTGTATCATTTAAGCTCAATCTCAATTAAAACTTCTAAAATTTTAGGGTTATCAAGTAAAAAATGACCTCGAACATATAATGAATTAAGCTTCAATATCTATCTATAGATATTTAAAGGGCTGTTTGGTAGCATTTGAGTGATTTAGATCAAAGGTCTAAATGACATATGTAGAAGCTTTTTGAAAAAAGAATGATTTAGATATATATTTCAGCTTAATGATACAGAGGCTATAGCTAGGGCTGTGAACTAATCGAAAGTTTAGCGAACCGTTCGTGAACTGTTTAGCAGGAAGTTCGTTTATTTAATAAATGAGCGAACATGAACACGAATTCTCGTTCATTTAGTTAAACAAACGAACATGAACAATGGTCCCGTTCGTTCAATTATGTTGTTGAACATTCGTTTATGTAGTTCGGTTATGTTCGTTTATGTTTGTTTATTTAAGTTCATTTTATGTTTATATATGTTCAATACTATTTGATTACATTAAAAATTATATGTGTGTTTATGTTCATATATGCTCAGTTGTGTTTGTTTATCTTTGTTCATTTATGTTCGTTTACCATGTTCACGAACATGAACAAGATAATTTGTTAAACGAACGAACTTGAACAAGAAAACGCGTTCGTTTATCCGTTTATGTTCGTTCGTTTGTTTGGCTAACTTAAACGAACGAACATGAACAAGACTTCGTTCGTGTTCGTTCAGTTCGTTGACAACCCTAGCTATTTACAAAACAAACCTTCTGAATGGTTTAGAGTCTCTTAACCATTCAAATTAAGAGTTTAGTAAACACCCTTAATTGTCTATCAATACTATCCTAGGGTTGGGGGTGGGTTTTTTCCGACCCACAGTGCCACATAACTTTTTTCTTATCTTTCATTTCTATCTTTTCCAACCTACAAGGGAAATACCTTTTCCAACTCATTACAATGTACAAATAGCTAAGCATATTATACAAGTTAGGAAAGCTGGTTGGTTGTAGGATGAGAATGGTCACGAACCTACAAGCATTCACCTTTCGTTGAACCCCACCCGCACATGGAGGGATTGCGGTATCATTGGTATCGTTGGTACCACGAACTCTCATAATCTTTCATCATCTTTCTCTCCATTCTGTGGGGCCTTATAATTAAATATATTCAAATATATTTATATATGGTTGTTGGCAAATGAATGAATTGAGAAACCACATTTCTCGTATTTAGCCGCATTAAAGTCGAGCTCTTTAAATTACCTATTTTACTATTATAAAATAGTTTTATGGGACGTATGGTTTGCATCATATCCTAATAAATAAGTAACTCAAAGACGCATGTCATCTTCTCATTGAATTTGCCACATGTCATTTTCTCATAATTATAAATTTCTTAAAAAAACTAATTGGTTTGAAACGTTTCGAACTCCTTAATGATCGGTTTAATTATCATTCAATTTCAAAATTAATTGTTATCATTCAATTTCAAAATTAATTGTTTTATAATATCATATTATTTTTTAATATGTAGAATGATTTGAGAGACAATAAAGAGACAATTGACGTCATAATATTTTGAAGAACGATTTCAATCATAATAGTGAATTTGATTTTATTACCGGTGACATTCTCATAATCAATTATATTTATCAAAATACAAAGTCGTAATAATAAAAATCAAAAGCAAGATGTCACGATACACAAACAAATTTCTTATGTAAAATTATTAATGTTGAGATATTCTTAATTAATATTATGTGTATTATCCCGTGTAATAGACGGGTCTTACAACTAGTATATATATATATATATATATATATATATATATATATATATATATATATATATATATATATATATATATATATATATATATATATATATATATATATATATATATATATATATATATATATATATATATATTTCAAAAGGAATTGGAATTTATGCATGGAATTTGAATGTAATGGATTCAACGAATTTAATACCCAGTTTGGTTAAGAAAATATAATGGAATTTAATTCAAGTTATTTTGTAAATACGTGTTTAATTACAAACATGTGCTCAACTCTTTTATCCTCAAAACTTTATAAAGTTTGATATAAATTACAGTTTTATTGATTCATTGTTAACAATTATTTCTTGTACTAAACTTCAATCCATTTTCCTTTAATACGACTAATTTGTTTTTTATCATTTTTCATTTATGCACCACAAATTTGCACCCTACTAATTCATCAAACCCCTAGATCCCAAAAATCAAACCTTGAAAACTCATGTGAATTGATGAGGCTAGGAAAATTGATGATTTGTATGTAATTTTTGAATTAAAATGCAATTAGTGTATAAATGTTGGAAACTAATATTTTACATGGATCGTTATCAACTAGGAAATGGATATTTATTCATGCATTTTAGTAGCAATTATACATGATTACATTCTATATGTAAAAATGTGAGAATATATTCATATAAAAATGTGACTATGGGAGTTATTTGTTTAAAATATGTATCTAAGTTGTTAATTTTATAAAATATAGTTACTTAAATATATTCATTTGCAATGATATTTTTTGAGATCCACTTAATAACCACCTACCAGGTCATTAAACATTTATATAAAGAGTGTAAACACATAACAATTTCATACAAAACTTTCTAACTCCTCTGAATACATCATTTATTTCAAGGCAAAATGTCTTCCTCTTCTCCACCAATGGACTAGTCGAAAATTACCCACAAGTTCGACTGTCCTTCCACCTCTAATGATAAAGTTAGAGCATGTAGGATGGCTGATGAGTTGAAGGAGGGTGTATTGACCAAATAAAAAGAAATAGATAAGTACATTTCCAATGTTCGTGTAACAAGGATGTGATCACAAAAAACAATCATGAATCGGAAAAAATGCGAAATGATAAAAACAGAAAATTAGAACTTAAGAAAACTAAACAATGGATATAAGAATCTCTAAAATCTCTTGCACGACAAGAAAGTGAGGTATTTGAGGTAAAGGAGATGAATGAGAAACAAATATACCTAAAAACAGAGGAAATTTATCGTTATATTTTTCTGAATGGCTGACAGAAGAGATAAGTAGTATGATGTGTTTTATTTAGTATAATGAGTATTATAGTATGTTTTATTCGTTAATTTTATGTGATTTGTCTTTTAATGCATAACTATTATGTGATGATTTTATTAGTAATTCATTTAATGCTCATCTACCACCCAATTTATCATTCTACATAATACCCATCCACCACCTCACTTATCACAATTGCAATTTTCTATATAAAGAGTGTAAACGTGAAACAAATTCATACAAAACCTTTTAACTCATCTGAAAACATTAACTTTTATTTTGTGACAAAAAATATCTTCCTCTTCTTCTCCACCAAGGTACTTTTAGCAAATCACCCACAAGTTTAACCGCTCTGCACTTTTACCTCTAATGACAAATTTATATCATGGAGGATGATTGATGAGTTGTGAGGAGGCTAAATGGACAAAGAACAAGAAGTTGAAAAATGCTTTTACGTTTAGCAATGGATGGGATGAGTTCCATAGAATCTCAAATCGATGAAAATGAAAAATAAATAAAGCAAGCACGAAAGGAAATCATGAAAATTAAACAATGGATATGTGATACTGAAATATATGTTTCAAGGCAAGAGTGTGATGAAAAGGTTGAGGTGAAATATATGAATGCTAAACAAGCATAGGTTAACAGGCTAAAAAAATCTCATACGAATTTCTAGAATAGCGTATTATATATGATGAGTGGTATTATATGTTTTGTTCAATATAAGTACTAGTTTGTATTTTATTTAGTAATGTTATGTAATGTCTTTCAATATATTAATGTTATATAACAATTTTTCTTAGCTATCAAAACATGTGCTTTATGTTTTATCAACTAACAATGATTATGTGACTTAGGTAAGATTTCATAGTACGGTGACAACTTTTTTACTATAAATATGTGTGGAATGTAAATGTTTTACAACCAAAAACATTTACTTCCAAACCTAAGTCTTAAATGTCTTTGCAACTCTCAAATTCTTTCAAAAACAGACGAGGAAATAATAATATTTTGTTAGGATGGAGAAGTTTTCCTCCAAGAAATGGAAGAAAATTAGAAATTGATAGAAGAGAAGATGAAGGAGAACAACATAATGGTCAATAACGAAATAAAAAACACAAGATTATGGATACGCTATAAGAGAACTCATATTTATAAGTTAGATTGGTTTATATTCCATGTCGAGAAGGATATATGGTATAAAAGTCTTCCCCATGAATTGACTTTAACTGAAATCGGACGGACTGGCTTCGGAGATTGATCAATCGTGAAAATCCAAATTCCCTAATGATGATTAGTTAGGTTTTATTTAATATTATGTATGATGATTAATTAGGATTTATGTAATATTATGTATTGTGTCATATTTTATTTTCATGAATGAATAACCTAAGCACTAAGTTTTAGCAAATGCAACTAATTCTCAACATAATTAAATATAATTGTCTTGTTCTATTACATTTTCTTCAAGTCATAAGTTGGATAAACATGTTGGCTATGTGACCCGCTACCTGAAGCCCCCTTCTTGCTCGATGCTCCCTTCTTACTTGATTTTTTAATGTATTTGGATACTTCTTCTTTATGGCTTGGGGCAAAACATGGACATCTATTTCTAGTATGCCCTTTTTGGTAGCATCGAGAACACTCTTTTATTATTTCACCCTCCTGTTGTGAATGAATATGGTTAGTGTTTCTCAGCCTACTAGGTTGATGCTTTGTGACAACTAAAACTTTCTTGAATTACATGAATTTAGTTTTTGATAAATCTAATACCTTATATGTGCAAAAACTTGTCATAATATCTTTATAATATTAAGAAAGTTACTCTAGTAACATGATAGTAACATATGAACCCGAGTAGAAACGAAATCGTATAAAGGACTAAAAGTGAAAATTTTATTGAGCTATCTTCAAAAATTAATATCTCAAAATCTAACAGGAATTAGGAAGAGGTCATCAAGATGACTTTGTTAGTATTTAAGATAACAAAAATATAGGAAAAAGAATCGGGCCATTTGGAGTTGTAACGAAGGAGTTATGAAGTTTTTAAAATGGCCCAAAAGTGACAAAAATGACCAAGGAGTCATTTTCAAAGGTTAATAACGGAAAATCCATCAAGATACAGACCAAGGTCAGTAGATGAAAGTCGTAGAGCTCATTCTCAGCTTTCTAGAGGTGTAAAGTATGTAACATTTGGACATCATATGAAGGAGTTATGCCCTAGTAAAGTCAAGTAAGAATAAAGAGAAAAGCTGGAATTTTCTTTGGACTAAGATGACTCGTCTTAGTCTTATAGAATCGAGTAAAACTTAGACTAAGAAGACTCGTCTTAGTCTTAAGTCTGGAATAAGGGCAATTTCGTAATTTCTGATTTAAAAATCAGCCACATGTTCTTTAAGTCTGTGGGTCTCGTTTTTTTTCCCTGGTTACGCAAAAACGAAATCAGAAAGAGTAGAGGGAAAGAGAAATCGGGTAGAAGCAAAAAAACACACACACACACCTGTGGATTGTGTGTGTGCGCGAGTTTGAGAGTGAGCAAGGAAAGTGACGGGCTGGAAAGCTATTTTCGAGCAGGAGGGTGCAAAGGAGGGCTGCAATAGCAGTGGTGCTTGAAGACAGTCGCGAGGAAGACGAAGTGCAGCGCCGGCGGCGCCGATTTCGGCACTCTCGGTGGTCGGCGGCGACTAGGGGAGGTCGGGAAACCTTCTGAGTTGATTTCTTGCTTAATCCTTTGATCAATTTCAGCAAAAATCGGGTCTTTGGGTAGAAATCAGAAAGGTATATTTTATTTTTAGTAAACCCTAGCTCCTAAAACCCGAAAATTTTACATGCATGTCGAAATCTAACAAGGATTTTGGGTTCTTTTACTGTTGTGAGTTCAAAAACACATATCATACCTAATTTTTGAACATCTGAGACGGAATTATGAATGCATGCTAGTAAAGTGTTGAGATTTGAGCACAAATCCTTGTTTCTTTCACTGTTATGGGTCAAAAGTTACAGGTATAATGAAGATTTTTAATATTGAGTTTGAATACCTTGGTACATATTTGAGAAAAGTTGAAATAAATGAAAAACCACTGATTTTATGATCTTGATGGCTAAGTTATGGTAGAGATAATCTGTTTTGGGCTAAATTTTTGTCAACACTTGATATAAGGAACTTGGTGCAAGTTAGTATTAAACATTGGAAATTGGACAATGGAATGGAATCGACATGATGGAATTGTGATTCCTTGGATCAAAAACGTGTGAAGAACACACCATGTTAAAAGCTAAAAAGTTAGTGTATTCGTATGTTGTAGTCTTTGATTTAAAAATGTTGAAATAGTATACTTATAAAGGACGCTTAAATTGTCGAAAGACTAAAATTGGAATATTTTAGAATAACGTAAATATTAAACTCTTCTAATAAGAGTTATAGGTACGAGACTCATTTAACATATGAAGTATGTTAACATTTGAATATATTACTAATTTCCTATATTATCGGTATAGATGTTAACGAGTGCTCGGAGGTAAACAAGGCAAGAGCTAGTGGAGTGCCGTAGCTAGACGAACCTAGCTACCAAGGTGAGTACATGAGGATTTTTCCCATCACGGGATACATGGCTTTAATAAGAAAAATGTTTATGTTTTTTTTGAAACTATAATTATGAGATTATGTGAGAATTTCCAAGATACGTTATATGCCTTAATATGCTTTTTCTTTAAAATATGGTGATATATATGATATGATTTTATGCAAAGCTTATGAAAAGTCAAACTAATAATATTTATATTATCACACATGCATCTCATGGCATTGTACTATTATTTTGTACAAAAGAAAAGCAGTATTTTGAGCATGCACGAAGTGTGAATGCATATGAGTCGAGTAAGGTCCGGACACGTCCCCGTAACGGGACAATAAGACTCTACTGGGATGGTACCTCCTGTCGCGAAGTAGAAGTCTCCTATGATGCCAAAATGGGGCGATTCGTTCTCCTGTTTTGGTAAGCTTAATAATCACGAAAAACGTGATTTGGTCTTTTTAGACCCTATGATGCGGTGAATAACCGTAAGCTATTGTCATAAATAATGACACGGTCTTTTTAGACCCTATGATGCGGATAGGAAGCCCGTTAGCTTGCATTAATGTGAGAATCATGCATTGCATGTGCATCTATTTTGTATGATTCGTATTGACCTGAATATATTGTTTAAGTTTCAAAATTTACTATGAGTCTAAAACCCATGTAGCTCACGAGACATTTCGTCTTACGTATTTTTTTGTTTTAATGCCATGTATCTCAGGATCAAGCTCGAAAGTTTAAGATGTCAAGACTGCTATGCTATAATGCTTTTGGGAGATTAGATGGAGTGGAACATTATATAATCTCCAGCTTTTGTTTATGGTTAATCCTCTTCTTGCTTGCTATGGTTTATTTGATATGAAATTGTAATGCTCGTGGTTGTGAACTTGCAAACTTGATGTTTTTTGTTGAACCATATTTTGGTATTCATGTCTTATAGACATGAACGTATTGAAACCATAGCAATATGAAAACTTTCTAAAAACTATGTTAATGATCACGCCAATGCGCTTTTAACGTTATTAAGTTTAAAAAAAATGGACAAATTCGTGGGGCGTTACATGCTTGTCCATCATTGGTGCTTTAACAATCTTCAATCCATCAGGCTTCTCTTATTTACAAGGTGCATAAAGAGGGTTCACTAACTCCATGTATGTGTATATGTAATAATCTTTATGATAGGTTTTGATAGCCATCTCCGACAATTTCGATATCTTAAATACGTTAAGATAGATATCACGTGTCCACAATGTAAGCCATATAATTTCCATTTTAAACATGAACAAGTTCTTTCACCGAAATCGAATTTGTCGTTATTATCAAAGTCTAGGACCTTATATATTGAACTTGAAATCGGACACTATCCGGTTAGTACTTTTATTTTTTTTCTTTTGCCAACCTTCTTATCTACATATGAGGTAAGTCTTGTTGTTAATTCAATTGCATAAGTTGAAAAATAACACTTTTAGAGTATTGTAAATGGAAGGACTTAGTATACATTGTCTGTAATGTAAACTATACCTTTGATATCACAATGTTGAAAATACCATTATTGCATTGTCATGTGGAAGAACTCTACAAGCATCATTATCAGCATCTTCCGTACACATCTCAATAACGCACTATGCACTATTTTATGTCATAATATTATATCAAAAACCAAGGAAATATGCCTTTGACATTTTTTCTAGATTTGCAGATTTTAAATACTCCCATTCTTTTTTTTTTCTTGTATGAGTACTGATTTGAAAATATCATCTACTTCTAATCTCTTTGTAGGCTTTGCACACCCTCTAAACCAACATTTTTGTTTTCTCAATTTTCCCTAACTTATTTGGTAAGTTGGATAAAAGATGATGACCACATATACCATGATATGCATTCAGAAATATATTTGCAAGGGTTATCACAATTGATAACGTCCTATAAGATATGAAGGTTAAATATTTCATGTCATTGAGGCAATCATTTAGTTTTTATCAGTGTTGCAGAAATCAGCCTTCGCCGCCGATTAATCGGTGATTTGTCGCTTGGCGGTCTTCAACCGATTACGATTAAGTCTAATCAGTCCAGTTTAACAGTTTGCTGCAAAAATCGGTCAAATATCGGTTTTGACGGCCAATTAATCGGTCTTGGTGGTCATTTTTTTATTTTTTATTTTTAAATGGCGACAAAAACAGTCTAATAACGCAAGAAAACTGAAAAGAATCAAAATTAAAGAATGAGAATAAAAAAATGTATAATCTTTGATGTGTATCTCAGAATAAAACGAATCAAACTTTGGTATTTTGTTATATTTATATATTTTTAAATAAACTTCTTTATATTTTAGGGTCTCCGATTAATCCCTTAACCCCACTCGACCGCCAAGCTACCATCAACCGATTTGTACAACCTTGGTTTTTATAGGAACCACGTCCATGTATAGGTGCACTAACTCTTACATATTGCATATGAAACCGTCAAAATTTGGTTGTTCCTATCTATCAAAACTATCAATAACACGGTGCCCTTGAATTAACCATTTACGTGGGCCACTTCTGTCACGAGGGTACGCCTACAATAGTTCGAGAATGTTTGTATCTAACAAAATCATGAAAATGTATTAATGTGGAAATAAACTACATTGACACATTAAATTAACAAAAAAAAAAAAGATTACCATGCAACCAAGTACGATAAACATGAACTCAAATCGGTCTTCAATATCCGTTTAAATGTATGCCATGGTATCATGCTCATGCTTTTTAGGTTGTAATAGTATGTACGAAGTTGAAAAAAATGATTCATCATGGGACTCCCTCAAAAGTTTGAGTGCATGCTCTTTCTTCACACGTCATGCTTGTTTGTATGAAATATTTATTTTGTACTTCGAACTGAAATCAATATGATGTCGTGTCCACGACATATTTTGCTATGATTACTACCAATAACCCTCATGTTAGTTAAATGGCCCAATACTTTTTCATTTTCCTGGCCATGATTTGGATTGAATTGTGTTGACGAAAAAGTGTGTTTATCCATAAGTTTTTAGACCTAGAACATGCTAGCATTCTGCAGTCGTACAACCAAAATACACCAACTACAATTTCTTGGTAACATGATGCTTGAAACAATACTTTTGAAGATTTAACAATTTTGTACGAGAATCACTCATGAACGCATTTCAGTCCTAGTGCTAGTTGAAAAGTTTCTTTGTCTTTGAATATTTATAGGTTATTGATACTTTGTGATGGGTTTGGCTGTGTGATAGAGTATGCATGCATATATCATGTTTGAACACCACAATGTAGTAGTCATACCATAAAATGATGTTCTTGTGTATGTGTATTCATCATCTGAGCATTCAATTTTGATATCACCTTTTTCAAGGTTAGATAAGCCTATAAGGAGAGATTCAGGATGAGGCTGATAGCACATTGTACAAGTTGGAAAACACATTGTACAAGTCGGTAAAGTGATAAGGAGTTTAGGATGAGGCTGATAGCCAACTTTCCCAACCTCAAAAGCATCAACCCGAGAGAAAGCCAATGCCTCCGAGTGTCCATCTTACGGCGATGCCGGGGCTTTCCTATCGGCTACCCGCTTCGACATGACCGACACCCACCACACGTAGGCTATCCACATTCTTTATCACAACCAAATTCCAAGGACTATATTCCTCGGAAATTCCTAGGAAGACGGTGTTTCCAAGGAAATTCCGAGGAAATCAGATTTGTAGGAAAAACCCTCCTGGGAAACATGAGGCGAGGAATTTCCGAGGAATTTTCCGAAGCATTTCTGAGGAAAAACTTTCGTCGGTACTTCCGAGACTTTTCCTACACACTAAATTTGTTGGGTTTTCCGAGGAACTTCCTAGGAAATGGGTTTCCGAGGAATTTCCTAGGAAGTTGATTTCCGAGGAACTTCCTAGGAAATGGGTTTCCGAGGAATTTCCTAGGAAGCTGTTTCCGAGGAACTTCCTAGGACATTCTGAGGAAATGTCTAGCTTTAAAAAAAATAAAACACGAAAATAATCCATATTTTTTCCTAAATTCAGCACAATAACTAATAGAATTGACCAAATTTTGTTTGAATTTCACACACAAAAATAATAAATATAACTTTAACAATTATCCATTTCAAAACAAGGTTTAACAATCGTCTAAACCACAAGTATCCATTACAAAACAAGTTTTAACAATCGTCTAAACCACAAACATAAGCTAAACATCTAAAAGAGTAGAAATGATTACAAAAAACCTAAAGAGAAGGTTTTTCCGAGTCAAAACTGCAATGCCAAGGGTTACTAAAACCCAAGGCCCAAATCTCAGGTTCAAGTTCTTTATCTTTAGTGTACGGATTGTCTTTTGGTATTGAATAGTTTCCCCATAAACCAACTTGACTTATTTCTTCGAGGCCTAACGAAAAAAAAAAGACGATCATATCCTTTTTAGATTTGAATATCAAAACGTTGTTATGAGTTGTTGTGAAGATAATTAATCAACATATGCTTACTTGGTATGATGTCGATGTCAAGCCTCAATATCTTTCCTAGCAATGATTTTCTGTAAAATAAAATATTATAATTAACACACTTGACTTGGTCAAAGTGTGACTATATTTACAAAAATACAAACTTTAGTTACTCGTGAAAGTTTTCAAGAAGCGGTGGTGCCATTGGCGGTGAACTCAGTGATCACAATGTGAAATTGGCAAGGAGAAGTTTCTGAAGAGATTCAAATTTTGAAGGATCACAATTTACATATGTGTTACATGAACATCTGCCTTCACATCCACATCCAGGCTGTTTGAACTTATCACAGTTATAAGCAACAAAGAATATGTCATTACTAATGAAGTTTGGATGGAATGCTATGCTCATAAGTCCCATTTCAGCCGCAAATTGCACTTGATCACTCAAATCAAGAAAAATGTTTGATTCATCTATCACTAGACTTTGCGAAGAACCCACTTCAGGAACCATGGCTAACCATATCTTACCTGTTCCTTATAGAAAATGCCCAAAAGTAATTAACTAAACATATATAATCAGACTAGAAACCAACACATATACATGGTTAAACACATATACATAATTATAGACCAACATCATGCTATTTCTTTCAATACCAACCAACATAAAGAGCCAGGAAGGACAATGCCCAAAAGTGATTAATTTCACAAACTCCAAATAAGTGTTTAGTCACATAACATACCTGTTAACTCTTAAAACAAACAAATGTGTCTTGAAACAAAAAAAATTATAGTATATTGAAAGCATATGCGGTGACCAAGTAAATGACAAAGGAGATCCTAGTTACAAAGTTTATGAATCGCAAGAAGCTGTGTAGGAGATGGCTGGTGCAACTTACTGGTCGGAGATGGCTTTTTTCGGTATGAGGTTGGTGGCGGTTCACTGGCCTGAGGTCGGTGGTGAGTTTGGTATAACTCTCGATCCACTGGCGGTGCCAATCTTCGTTCAAGAGAAAGACGAGTTTCACAATGCAAACTAAATCGCGGAAGGAGAGGGACGATTGGTCCACCGTCGCCGCCGGTTCAACTGTGGCTTAGTCCACCGGCGATCTCAATCGCTGGTAAAGAAAGCTCGAGAGCCAAACTTCCGATCGGGAGAGACAAGAGATCTGTGCTTGCTGCGTTCCAGAAGGGGCTAAAAACCCTAACCCACAGTCCTCGGAAATTCCTCACAAAAGGCGTAATTTTCTGGTTCCTCGGAAAACCCTCGCAATCCTTTGTCTCGTCGGAAGTTCCTCGGAAGATTTGTATTATTGAAAGCTTCCGTTTACTCTCTTTTTATGTATTTTTATGTATTACTATTTACTAGGTTAGAAACCCGTGTAATACACGGGACGGGATGATAAAAACATAGTTATTAATCATAAATTTGTAAATAATTTTTTGCATACAACATTGAACGTTTTATTGATAAGTTTATTTCTTATCTATTATACTTTTTTGTACATTATTTTTTTTAGTAAAAGTATACATGATGTGGTATGTGTTTATATGTTAAGTAGATAATTCTAGTTTTATTTAACTATTTGTACTATAGATGATGTAATTATTTTGTGGGGTTTGAAACCTGTAAAATAGATGAAATTTAAAGGACTTACATTATAAAGAATTTTAAAGTTTATCAAGTTGGTTCACAAATTTTGGAATAAAATTGATGTTCGTTTTGCTTAAAAATAGATAAATTCATAGCCTCATCAAATGCTCGAGATGTATATTTTGTTATTTTCAAGATTGTCCTTATCTAAAACTTTTAGCAAATAAGATACAAAGTCGGTCAATAGCAAAAAGCAAGTAAGATACAAAGCCCAGGTGCTATTCTTTCTATTTTATTATAACATTAATGAAATATAATTCAATGTTCTCAAGAATCATGCATATCAAAAGCAACAGTTATAAAACAATATTATGCGTCATAGTTACCGAACAAAGCCACAAATCTAAATAATAGACATAAATACAACAATTTATTGATAGATAAATTCTTTAACCTTTACATAAATACATGATCAATTTAACATTCTTAAACAACTAATATAAAGACATTATATTTTAAACGTTTTGATGCCAAAGCACCCAAACTCGCTTTATGTATCATATATGACGTTGTAGAATATAGTTGAATCATATACAACTTTGAAAATAGAGGAAATATGTATCAATGTGATCACAAAACGCAACACCATTCAATCTCTTGTAGACAAAATTTATTAAATAAATCAAGCAAAACAACAATAAGAACGCAGTTAAATATTTACAGCAAGTGTATTTGATCTTAAAGTCAATATAATTATATAAGTGTTGCTGTCAGAATTATGCAACATAAAAAAAATACTTGAGAACCAAGTAGCTTTAGTTTATTTCAAATGAAAGTGACTTGAGAACCGAGGAGCTTACAGCATCCTAATTTTGTTCATTCTATTTAAGCATTATACTTTCGATTTTGAAACAGATTTAGATTTCCAGATTTAAAAAATAGGATGCTAGAATAATAGATTCAAATGTCCAAATTCAAAACAACATAACCCCACAACGATATGAACGGTACTTGTTCCGGACTTTCTAACATTAGGAACCCAATGAGACGGCTCATGGTTCCGATTCATATCACTTTCGAACAGTTACCAGCATGAAATTATTTACTTTCCGTATCCGATGGAACCCTTACAGTCCTTGTTCATAGGTATTCTGTTTTTTGGGAAATACGAGTGAGAAACTTGAGTGGGAATTATTAGATTTAGTGTTAACAAATCGATTTCAAATAGAGGCAACAAACATTAGATCAAGAAAGTCACCCAGTAAGGCTTTCTTTTCCTGAAAAGGGAGAAGAAACATTAATCAGAACAGAATACATTAATCAGAATAGAATAAAAGCAACCTAAAAATAAAATCAAAACATCAATAAAAATCAAATCAGAACATACGAAGAAACCAATAGCATGTGGCAGGACAGGAGATTATTCGAGTGAAATATCCCCATATGAATTGCTGTGAGTTTGTTCGGCTCGGTATTACCGATCCTCACAGACTCAACACCTATACATGAGTACAAATTGAAGCACTTAAAAACAAAAAAATAAGCAGAAAGCAGGCAAGAAATTAGTAGCAAAACAGAACAAATAATAGAGATTTAATCACCATCGAAAGTGTGAACTGCTTTAACAACTCTACCGGCGTTGCCTTCGCTCACCGTAACTTAAGCTATCTGTTTTTTTTCCACTGCTACCGTTATTGTTGATGTTTTCGTACTTCTGCAAAACCACAATACCGCCCGATCAAGGATTTTTCTAAAAGAATCGAAAAACAGAAAATTGAGAACACACGAAAAGCTAAATATTAAAAAATCAGGTGTATGATGTGAGTGGAAGCGTTTTCAGGGGAAAGGCAAAATAGGTTCTTATTCGGATACATTTACTCTATCTAATGGAAAATCAAAATCAAAACAAAACTTGAAGAGAAAATGCTTACCAGTCTAATAGTTTTTCTCAAAACGCCAACTCAAACCTGGAAAGCTTTCCCGTAAGTAGATTTTGTTGCAGAACCCTAGCTTCATTGCAGAAGGAATTACAATTAATTAGGCACTGCAATTCCATTAATATAGAAGCCTTGCGTATAATATTCAAATTTAAATAAGATTAGCCCCAATCTAGCACCGTATCTCCTTCGATTTCGCCCTTCTCCGTTCAAACCTTCATTGATTTGCTTCTGATTTTGTGGGATTTGATTGAATATGCCATAATTAAACCGATTCAAAAGAAATACGCGATAAGAATTAGTTTGGGCGGGAAATTAAATCTCAGTTGTTATAGCATTACACGTGGAGGAAGGAGAAGGTGGTTTAATAAGTTGACACGTGGCAGATTTTATTTTCATTTATTAGGTATAGAAGATTATATATATATATATATATATATATATATATATATATATATATATATATATATATATATATATATATATATATATATATATATATATATATATATATATATATATATATATATATATATATATATATATATATATATATATATGTGGAACAAAAAAAACAACTATTAAACCATAGAAAATGAAAAACAAATTTATTTTCGTAGGAATTTCCTCGGAATTTCTTACACATTTCCAAGGGATTTCCTGGGATTAGAGTTCGTTTTTTGTTTTTTGAGGTTCAAACTTTTGTTTTTTCGTTTCGCACTTTTTATAACTTCAATATATATTAGATACTTTTATTTTACCAACTTATATACATAGCATACACATTCGTGCGTACGTGTACACCATCAAACGCCGTTACTTAAAACATTACAATTGAATATTTGATTAATGGGATTAGATAGTATACATGTACGTATATATGGATATAATACATATGATTTGGTGGGATAAAAGCATTAACTATATAACAAAGTTGTACAAAATATCGAACGAAAAAACAACCATTAAACCTTAAAAAACGAAAAACAAATTTATTTTCCTAGGAATTCCCTCGGAATTTCCTACACATTTCCAAGGAATTAGTGACGGACATTGAATTGTGTAGGAAATCCCTAGGAAAATTCCTACACATTTCCAAAGGATTTCCTGGTATTTGAGTTCGTTTTTTGTTTTTCGAGGTTCAAACTTTTGTTTTATTGTTTCGTACTTTTTATATCTTCAATATATTTTAGATTAATTTTATTTTACCAACTTATATACATAGCATACACATTCGTGCATACGTGTACACCATCAAACGTTGTTACTTAGAACATTACAATTGAATATTTGATTAATGTGATTCGATAGTATACACGTACGTATATATGGATATAATACATATGATTTGGTGGGATAAAAGCATGAACTATATAACAAAGTTGTACAAAATATCGAACGGAAAAACAACCATTAAACCTTAAAAAATGAAAAACAAATTTATTTTCCTAGGAATTCCCTTGGAATTTCCTACACATTTACAATGAATTAGTGACGGACATTGAATCGTGTAGGAAATCCCTAGGAAATTTCCTACACATTTCCAAGGGATTTCCTGTGATTCGAGTTCGTTTTTTGTTTTTCGAGGTTCAAACGTTTGTTTTCTTGTTTCGTACTTTTTATAACTTCAATATATATTAGATACTTTTATTTTACCAACTTATATACATAGTATACACATTCGTGCGTACCTGTACACCATCAAACGCCGTTACTTAAAACATTACAATTGGAGATTTGATTAATGGGATTCGATAGTATACACGTACGTATATATGGATATAATACATATGATTTGGTGGGATAAAAGCATGAACTATATAACAAAGTTGTACACAATATCGAACGAAAAAACAACCATTAAACCTTAAAAAATGAAAAACAAATTTATTTTCCTAGGAATTCCCTAGGAATTTCCTACACATTTCCAAGGAATTAGTGACGGACATTGAATTGTGTAGGAAATCCCTAGGAAAGTATATAATATATATGAAAGTTGCACAAAATGTGGAGAAAAAGCATCGTTTGAACCTCGGAAAATAAAAATAAAACCCAATTTTTGTTTCTAATAATAATTAAATTGTGTTTAAATAACAAAATGTAATATATTCTAGGAAATCTCTCGGTAGTTCCAAAGAATTTCCGAGGAAACTTAATAATATTGGTTTTCCTCAGAATTTCCGAGGAATTTCCTAGGAAATGTATTTTCGTAAGTTTCCTCGGAAATCCATGGGAAATGCGTTAGAACTACCGAGGAGTAATTGTTCCTAGAAAATTTTGGTAGGAAACCCCACCTTTTTCTAGTAGTGAAATGAACCCAATCATTCATTAAAAATTAGTTTCTTTAACCTTTATATATACAACCCAACCAAATCAATTTTATTGAGTATTTAAGTCAACAAATTGTTTATCACTACAAAATAATAATAAATATATAACAATATTGGTAGAGAAAAAAATTATAAATATTGGTGTAATGTACTCTTGTAGTTTTTTTTAATCTAAAGCTTAATATGCAATTTATATATTTTAGTTGAACAAAAAGACCACGAATACAGTGTCATGTGGGGTGAACATATAACCTTAATTGTTTGATGGAACAACCTCTTTGCCATACATTTTTTTTCTTTTATAGTTTTTTCTTGTATTATTGCTAATCAGATCATCATGAACTTTCATATCATGTCAAATAAGACTAAGCGGTATGAGTACCACACAACCGGTATGGTGCTAAGTTAACGTGCATGGCCACGTAGAAACATTGTCATCCTAATGCATCGTGAGGGTGTGGCGTGGTTGTTCACAACTCCGGTCACGCGAAGGCATGCTGCCTTCTTCTCTCTTCTTTCTCTCTTTCTTTTGCGTGGTGGAGGTGATTTCATGTCATGTCCTGTGGCCGAACAACAAATTCCATTAAGATCTTACCATTCAAAGTTGCTATTTGTGGTTCGGCCGATTTCATGTCCTGCGTGGCATCTACATAACAACAATGATGATAAAATTTGTCTCAATATATGTCAATACCATATTAACATAATGTCCATTTAAACTTTTTGTTAAAGTTTATTTTCTTTAGTTTAAAATTTGTTTCAATAAATACATCACTTTCATATTTTATATCTTAAAACTTACAATTACAATTTATGATTTTTAAAATTATTTTTAAAAAACTTACAATAACATGTTAAACCGGTAACAAAAAATCTAGATGGTAAAATTAAAACGTGTATTAATGTTTAATGACCTATTGACAACACCAAAGAGCAAATTAGTAACAATTTATGGCCAAAACATGACAAACGTTTCATTTTATCTCTATAAACCATTTCTGTACTATAAACCAAAGAAGACCACCCATTCCCATGGTTCAGCATCCAACATAGTCCACGACAATCTTATTTGCTTAAAGTTGCTTTCAGACTTTAACTCATAATCATTAATCATTACTAATACACTATAATCCAAGTTTTAATCAAAAACCAAAACTGTACTCCATCAACTTTCCTTATATGGCAACATCCATTAGCGACCACTAATAGAGTCATAGTACAGTTTAGTAACACCTATGTTTTCTTTTCGCAATTTTTAACTTTTTATTTGACAAAAGAAGAAAATTCCGTTTGGTATGACTATCTTTTTCACTAAAAAAGTAAGAATGAATCATGTTTTATCAGGTTTAAACCTCGACCTCATTAAATCAACTAGTTCAACCAAGAAAAAGATTGAATTATCATTTATCTTGTGGTTTTCAGAAGGACGAATGCTTTATCACGTTTTCACTTGAAAAAATAAAATAAAATGTAAACTCAATGCCAAAATAGTAGACGTCAGCCAAACACATGTTGTGCCAGTCCCTAGAAACATATAAAAGACAAAGCTTTGATGAATATATGAACAAGCATTAGGCCATGGATGGACTTCCACCATCTTAAATTCATGTAAAAACTAAGGCCCCTATAAAGATGATGGCCGTTTTGTGACAAGTGTATCGAAAACAAAATCTAACTGATTTGTTTTAAGCATTTAGGAGTCAGATTTGGTAACCACCAACATGTCTTAATCGGTTGATGGTATTAATCCTGTGTGCTACTCGTATTTAGCGATTTCGCAAAACAGCTTAAAAATTAAAACCAGCATTAATCTAACTTGAAAGTGAAACTGGTCTTAAAAATGAGTGGACTGAATCCTAGACTGACCGGCCAGTCTTTTAATTGCCACACACATGATTTAAGGACCAGTATAAAACTAGACTGAACTGAAATCGGTCCTAACAAGACCATTTTCAGTTTTTCTGTCCTTTAAGACCAGTTGAAAGCTTAAACTTGTCTAAAAGCTTATCAAACTCACTCATAGGGTGTGTTTGGCATGAAACTTTTGAGAGCATTTGAGAGCTTCTAACTTCTAACGTTTAGAAAATAACTCTAATAAAAACCAAAAGCTTCGTTCGAGCTTGAAGCTTTTATTTTAACCTAAACGCTGCTATTTTAAAAGCTAATTGAAGTAGCGTTTAACAAAAAGCTCTACCAATTATATCAGTAATTACTAGAATACCTTTATGCAGATGTCCTTTTATGAAATTTTACATATTTTAAAAGCTTCCAACTATTTTTGCCGAACAGCTATATACAAACTAAAAGTCACAGCTTCCAGCTACCAGCTACCCACTACCCGCTTTCCGCTACCAGCTTCCAGCTAGTTTTGCCAAACACGTCATAAACTAGTTTTTAAATATAATAGACTGTTTTAGGATCGCAACAATACCATTTTAATTTTCTACATGTCTTCGGTCTTTTGAGGACTTTGAGTTAGAGTTGGTTTTATTTCGTCTTCGTACAAACATTTTTCATATAATCATTAATTAATTAGCATTAGAAAAAATTAAAAAAAAAACGTCCAAATATACCTTACAATTACGAGCATCTAACCGTTTTCCTTTTGTCCAGCGCCTTGGAATACCAAGTAAAGATTCTAGTTTGTTAAATTTACAAAGTTGATAACACTATGTTGTAGATTTTTAAAATTTACCCCATACTAATTGTTAAATGACTATATAACACACTTCTTATTAAAAACGATTGAAATTTTATTTACTTTTTTGACGAAAATTATCCATCGATATGAAAAAAGGGACATTTTTCCACTAGATTGTTTAGGACGTGTTGTGACTTCACTAACAGCTAATAACTTGGTCCATATTTAAAGAGAAAGCTCCAAAGTTTCGGGTCAATTGTTGATGGGCTATTTACCCAAAACACCAAAAAACCTTCCACTTTTGTGAACTGGCATTCGCAAAAAAATTAAAGAATACGGATAATCAATGGTCCCTTAAAAAAGTACAGAAAGGATGCTTAACATAGAAATATACCAAAAAACAACCAAAGCAATATAAATAGTAAACCCATCCAACCAATATATAAAGAAAGAGACATCACATGCATTACTCCCAAACAAAAAAAAAAAAAAAAATCCAAACCAACACCATCTTCCTAAAACTCTCACTCCTACAACTTTCTTTATAATTCCCACATTCATACTCCAAATGGTATTTTCTCAAACTATGGACGCAAAATTACCGCGCGTTTATGTCCCGGGACCGTTAATTGTGGGTGCTGGACCTTCGGGTCTAGCTATAGCCGCGTGCCTAAGTAAACGAGGGGTACCCTCTGTAATTCTTGAAAAAGAAAACTGTCTAGCGTCTCTATGGCGATTAAAAGCTTATGATTCCTTGAAGCTTCACCTACCAAAGAAATTTTGTCAACTTCCTCATTTCCCCATTCCTAGTGATTTCCCAAACTACCCTTCGAAGGAACAGTTCATTGATTACCTCGATTCTTACGCGAAACATTTTTCAATTAGTCCGATGTTTGGGTACGAGGTTAAGAGCGCGAGTTATAATGCGGCTGGTGGGTTTTGGCGGGTGGTGGCGGGCGGGTCGGAGTTTGTTTCGCGGTGGCTTGTGGTGGCCACCGGAGATAATGCCGCTCCGGCGGTGCCGGAGTTTGATGGGGTGGAGGATTTTGGCGGGAAAGTGATGCATAGTTGTGAGTATAAGAATGGTGGTGAGTTTAAAGGGAGGAAGGTTTTGGTTGTTGGGTGTGGGAATGCGGGCATGGAGATTAGTTTAAATTTGTGTAATAATGGTGCTCGAGTTTCTTTAGTAGTAAGACATAAGGTATGTATTTTTTTTATGGTATTTAATTTTTCAATTTTTTTAGTAAATAATTTTTCTAAAGGGATAAATAAACTATTTTGACTGTTTCAAATACATGTAGTATATATTTCAAACGACATGAAATTTGTTTATATGGAATTTATTAAACGATATAGTTTTAGTTTATTAAGCTTTCTCTTTATTAGATAACAATTTATTGTTTCTTTATCAATTTAAATTAAATTAGTTTTTTAATTATACATAACAAACAACATGTTTGAATTTCTTTTCTGATTTCATTATTTGAAATGAAATATTAACGAATTTAAATATCTATGCAGTTGCACATATTACCTAGGGACATTTTAGGAAGATCATCTTTTGCGGTTGCGGTTGATTTGCTAAAGTTGTTTCCTTTAAGATTTGTTGATTGGTTCCTAATAATATCTTCAAGGCTGGCTCTTGGGGACACTAGCAAATTTGGCATTTTAAGACCTAAAGATGGACCTCTTAAACTCAAGGGTAAAACCGGAAAAACCCCAGTTTTGGATGTTGGATCATTATCTAAGATCAAGTCTGGCCAAATTAAAGTAAGAGTCTATTGACATATTTCTAGTTAAATCTTATTTTGGAGTAAAGATTAATTTCTTGATTTTTAATAGGTAGTAGGTGAAATTAGACGATTCACATCTCGCCATGTGGAATTCATGGATGGAAAAGTGGAAGAATTTGATTCGGTAATATTGGCTACTGGTTATAGAAGCAATGTAGCTTCATGGCTAAAGGTACAATCCGCAATGCATGATTATACAACATGGTAATGCGTTATTTTTTCTATTATTATCTGATTGAGTATTTTTCTTGTAGGAGGAAAGTTTGCCAGGAAAAGGACAGGGTGATAACACCAAAAAGTCATGGCTGAGCAACATCAAGGGCAAAAACGGAATTTACAGCATAGGTTTCACAGGGCAAGGCTTACTTGGAACTTCAATTGATGCAGAAAGGACAGCTGAAGATATTGGGAGGCAATGGAATTCAAATAGAAAGTATCTAAGCTCAAAGATTAATCCTTATATGTATCATGAAATAGGAGCAGTATGTTCTTCTTAGGGTAGTAAGTTGTCAACAAAAAAGAAATTATGCGACATATATACAAGAACTACCTTGACCTTCATTTTGTAAAGACTAGCAAAAGGAGAACTTACTAACAAGACTTTGTTTTTCTTTTTTTTGGTTCTTGACTTGGACCTATTACATCTCAAAATCCCAGATACTCTCGGCTGTTATTTTTGGTGTCTTTTTCTCCTCTGCTAGATTCACTGATGCAGAAACCTGGAATGCGTAAAGATCTAAGTGTAAGAATTTGTTTGACAATGGAATCCAAACCATAGCTTGACCAATAGAAAATAACTCTCGT
The DNA here is from genome assembly GCA_023525715.1 of Cichorium intybus. Classification (NCBI taxonomy): domain Eukaryota; kingdom Viridiplantae; phylum Streptophyta; class Magnoliopsida; order Asterales; family Asteraceae; genus Cichorium; species Cichorium intybus. The sequence continues at coordinate 34,002,892 of CM042014.1, forward strand.
GAAGGGAAATTCCATTATTTATGAGATGATTTACCTTGATGCTTCCATTATTGAAGGAATTCCGTCTCCAATCCAACCCCAAAACCCTAGTGGACGACTGATAAGAAGCCCTAACCACACTGTCATCGTTAATCCTCCTTGACGCAGCTACGTCCCACGAATTCTCGGCGAAATCATAGCACGGCTCAATCGTCATCACACCTCCATGCACGTATGTGTACTTCGCCTTACAGCTCCCCGACTCAAATTTGTAATTCGCCGAAACCTTATGACTAGAATCCAGCAGTAGCGTACCGTCCAATGCAGTTTGGTTTTCAAGCAACGAGTGTGAATACGTCAAGCTCAACGGTTTTTCATTAAGCTTGACGGTGTTCATGAACTGAAATCGTACACCCTAATTACATAGGAATTTAAAGTATTAGCTAAAATTGGAAATCTAGTTGAAATTCAAACGAAAATACTCATTTCTACCTTTTTGGGGACATTATAGTCGACGATGAAGAATCCAGGGTTTTCTAGGGATAAGGTAAGACCGTTTAAAAGAGGGCCGTTAACGAATGTGTCACCAGTTACGGAAGCTCGTATGTTGATTCCGCCGGCGTTAACTACCACGGAGCCGGTGGCGTCCGAATTGTCGGCGTCGTAGCTTCCCCTGAATGAAGCCTTCATCATCTTTTTGCGGGAGGCTGGAGACGTTACCAGGGTTTATCAGGGTGATGGTGGGAAGAAAATGAATTCCCTGGTTTTCAGTAAATCTAGGGGGCTTTTCGTCATTTTGATATTTAAGAAACTCTTTTTCAATTGGGCCAGTGACTCGTGGATTTAGGCTCTATGGCAAACTTAAAATTCATTAAAACATCAACTTGACGACCAACTCGTAAAATGAGGTGCACAAAAAAAACGTTTTATGAACCGGATCTCCGATTTCTCTTAAATCGACCCGGTTCGAATCTGTTTGGATATATGAAATTTAAAACCGGTTTTGGCTGAAATGGTTTGTTAAAACGGTATGTAAAATCGGTTTTAAACCGGTATTGACAACGTCGACCCAATCCGATTTTGAGTATAATTTTTGGTATAAACCGGTTTCAAACCGATCCGGTTATGGCCCAATCCAGTTTTGACTTTATTGACCAAATCCGATCTGGTTTTGAATCCGATTGGGTTTTGAAAAAAAAGCTGGCTTGTGCACCTCTACTCATAAATTGACCCCTAATCTTACGCCGGAATCGGGTTTGGACCGGTTTTGGGTCGGTCCTAAGATGGTTCAGTCTTTTCTATGACCGTTGTATGGTTGAACCAGTTTTTATTCGGACCGGTCTTGACCGGTCCTCGACCAGTCCTGTTTTATTCCGGACCGGTCTTTTATGGTTGGTCTCATTGCAGACCAATCCAATATTGCGATCTTTGTGTTCGATTTATTTAGTTCGGATTCAGAGGGTTTTTTTCGGTTCAGTTATTTCATTCCGAACTTTTTATTTCCATTTTTTTTCATTTTCAAAATTTCATATCCATAAATAGTTGAGTTAGTGTTATTACACATTCACACTTAAACTTCAACATTGCAATGACTTGTAACATCATTTATAACTTGTAAAACATAATATATCATTAATATAATAATCTTTCTTTAACTTGTAAAACATAAGATATCAGAAATAGATTCATAACACTCATAACATGTAAAACATAAACACATCAATAATATAAGAAAATTAGAAAGGTATTTATAGGATTGCATTATAGAAATAATTAGCCGTTGAGAGAAATAATAAAAAGGGCAGAATTTTCTTAACCATATCTGGCCCTGTTTTAACGGAGCTAGCCCAAATCGGTTAACCAAACCTTTGAGCCATCGCAACACAGTAGAGTGATTGAACAAAGTGGTTCTTAGACCACAGCATGATCAAATTCAACTGACATCATTAATCAAATCAAATACAACATGCCAAACATATAACACGGTATGCATGAAACTTGTAAAAGAAGTCAAATCCTTCATGAAGGTGCATATTTGAAACAAGAAATAGCATATCTATTACAAGTAACTGGATTCAGTGAACCCTTCATTATTTGTGCCTTTGGATTCTCTAACATCATCATCAATCTTCACCAGTCCAAAATATTGAAGAAAAGCAACAAAAACGACCTGCCAAATTTTGAATAAAAAACAAATAACAACTATTATTGCTATACAAGATGCTAAATGCGAGAAATAGCAATGTACTTTAATTTATGTGTATTATAGCATCTTACTTCAACTTCTTTTTATTAGAACATTGATAGCAATGCAAATTGCTTTATATTTTGGATGAGATTGCAAAAATGCGTAGATTTTTCAATGTACAACACTATAAAAAGAAGAAATAAAAGGAAGAATATAAAAATATATTACCAGATAATCTAATTGATTCTTCTACCACCATCTGAAATGGGCATAACTTCGATTGGTGGAAGCAAGTCCATGAAGAACCTCCCTTTTCTTACGTGCAGTTCCCCTCTTCCTGTAAGCATCCATTATTTCAGCAAACAAACATTCCTCCAATCTTGAACTGTGATTCGTACGCCTTTTGAAAGCTGCATCAAGGATCCAACGAACAGCTAGGGTTTGTTGCCTATCCCTGGCTACAACCCCAGGAACATCATAAATATTACCAGCAATTCTTACTTTTGCTACTTCACAAATGGGCTTCACATTCTCAAGGGCATCAGCTATAAGTTTGACTCCATCGCAATCCGTACGAGCTAGCTTATGAAGGGTTTCATGAAAGATAGCACGGACTCTTGTTTTTTTGCCTTCTTTCATGCGGAAATTAACCAACTTATGGATCAGTTGTTTTTCTTCACCATCTAAGCCACCCATGTAGTTGAGAATTTCTGAGCCAGTGTAAGCCCCTTTAGACTTACTACCTGTTGAGTATTGTTGTGAAAGAAGTGGTGTGATAGGCGAAGAGGAACCATGGAGTTGTCGTAGAATACCAGTCCACTGCTTACCAGCAGCAGCTCGAATCATCTTTCCTAAACTTGAAGATAATACTTGAAAAACCTGCAATCGGAAGCAAAACTTGAAAGGTAAATGTATTGGTCTGTCATTTGAGAAAACGCTGATGCTTAGTACTTCCGTACTTGAAAGATTGCTATGCAAATTAAACATAAGACGGAGATTGGGAACAAGTTTTTAGTTTTTAGTTGTTAAATAATATATACGGCAATACATACGCAAATACGCACAAATGTATACACGCGAAAACATTTTACAAACATATTAAGCCATTTCCCCAATCGAATGTCAAAATCTACGGTTTATCTGAGGACGTCGATAAAAATCGATTGCGGCAGAAATCAAGTTGAGTCTTGCAAGCAGAACACTACAAATCGCATTACCAGTTAAGAAATCAGATCGATGAGAGTTGAGACTTGAGAGAGACGAGAGGGTGACTCCTTGAGCCGGCGTGGGGCGGTGTCCGGTGAGGCCGTGAGACTTGAGAGACACGAGAGAGAAGGCAGACTACGAGTAGCGTTAATCGAGTAATCGGGAAATTAGGTCAAAATGAAAACCCCCTCATTCGCTCACTCTCAATTTTCTTTAATTTTAGATTTTTTAATTAGTAAAAACTATATAATTATTTAATTTTGTGGTTAGTAGTCGAGTTAGGTTTGCAAGTATTGAGTGTGGTGCCTTTGTGGTTTTTTCGGTTCAGTTATATTTCACATAAAGGCATCGCACCAAAACTTTTCGGTTAATGCCAAACCAAAAACCCCATCATCGGTTATTGTTTCGTTTGCGGTTAATCGGTTTTAGATTTTGAGATTTTTTAACTATACGGTTCTGTTTTTTCTCACCCCTGCTTGAAACATTGCTATGCAAATACACACAAATGTTTACACGCCAAAACATTTTACAAACACATTAACCCATTTTCCCCAATCGAAAGTCAAAATCTACGATTATCTAAGGATGTCGATAAAAACGCATGCTTGTTGGGGACCAAATCGACGATGATAAGTCTTCCTGCTTTCCTTCATGACTTTGACTTTGAACTTGAAATCGAGGGAAATCGCAACCCTAAGAAAGAGAGGACATCGACGGAGGAGAAAATGGTTTAGACAGCGGAGAAGGGAGTTTCACTTCATCGGGATCTGCAAATAATTTTACTACAAAAACGGTCTATGTTGTACTTCTTTAAGATCTGGTCTAAAGTAGTCGAAATTTTCACAAAAATTATTATATTTTTATTTTTATTTAAATTTTAATATTTTATATTTTATATTAGAAAAAGCATTATATTTATAAATATTTTTATAAAAGTATTAAGGTTTTATATGTTTTCAATAAAACCACTAAATTTTATATCCATTTTCGAAAAACTCATTATGATTTAAAATTTATTATTATTATTGATTACTACTATTATGATTATTGGTTATTGTTATAATTATCATTATAAATTATTAATATGGTTAGAGTAAATTACTGTTTCGGTCTCTATCATTTACACCAAATTGTATTTTTAATCTAAAATTTTAAAATTTTGCAATTCTGTCCTTGTGGTATCTAAATATTGTAGTTTTCGTCCCAATGGTTTTTAACTCTTGGGTTTAGGTCCCCTGGTTCATATGAAAATACTATACTATCATTTATAATTTATTTTTCTTTTTTTTACTGATTCATTCATTTTTATATTAAAAAATAAATGGCATGTAGGAGTGGGGTGGGTGGGGTGACGTGGGTAGGTAACAGATAGGTGGTGGGGGTGTGGTGGGTAGGGTAGGGTAGGTGGATAGGGATGGGTAGGTGGGGTGAAAAGTTGGGTAAGGTGGGGGTGAGTGGGTTGGGTATAGGATTGGGAAATGGTTGGGAAGTGTAGGGTAGGGTGGCTGGGTGGGTAGGAGTAGGGGTGTGTGGAGTGGGTGTAGGGGTTGGGTGATGTGGAGGTGGGGTGGGGATGCGGGTGTGGGTGTAATGGGGTGTGTGGTATGCATGTGGGAGTGGGATGGGGTGAGGGTGGTTATAGCGGGTTGGTGTGGGTGGTTGGGGTGGGTGTGGTAAGGGTTGGGGTATGTGGGTGAATGGGGGTGACGTGTATAGGTGAGTGGGGGTAACGTAAGTAGGGTAGGGGTAGGTGGGTAGGGGTGGGTGGGTGAATGGGTTGGGTAGGCTGGGGTAAGTGGGTGTAGGATTGGATATGAGTGGGATAGTGTGGGGGTAGGTGGAGTGAGGGTAAGAATAGGGCGGATTGGGTGGGGTGGGGTAAGTGGTGGTGGTGGGTGAGTAGGGGCGGGGGTACGGGTGCGGCAGGTGTAGTGGTGTGGGGGTGGGGTAGGTGGCGGGTGGGTGCGGTGAGTGTAATGTGGCTCTTAATTTTTTCAGATATTGTTCCGCCTCTTAATTTTTAAGATGCTTTTGATAGATTAATAGACTTTATTCTAATGCTACCAAACGCACTTAATAAAAAAATTAAAAGACTATCTCTTAATTTTTCAATTAAGAGGCTACCAAACAGAACTTTAATAGCATATTAATAGCATTGTATGTGTTATGTAGGCTATTTACTATTCATATTAATAGCATTGTTGAGTTATGCAAGTGTACTTTGTACTTTGTATGTAAGTGACTTAATGTATCATTGTAGTTAATATAACAAATGGCTTAATGTAGCGTACTTTCGATTTGTTAGCAAATGACGTGGAGTTATGTAGGTTGTTTGTTGTTCAAAGCATTGTATGTAGTTGTACTTTCTTACCAACGTCATCGTACTTTACTTTGGTGTGAAAGTTCAAAATAATAACAATTACTTTATTAGTAATGTATGTAATTGGTGTGAAAGATTGATTATCAGTAACAATATACTTTATTACGAATGTAAACAATAACAATGTATTTTATTTGGTGTGAAACTTTTAGGAAATATTGAATCTGACTCAACTTTTGAAGTTGTCATTTAAGATTCCAATTATGGTAAATGGTAAGGATGAAAAATGACTTAACAAAATACAATCATGAAGATAAACAATTTCAACTTTTTTCGATATAAAACTATAAGACTAAAATGAGTGGTCCCGATGGCAACCACTCCTCCTAGGCTCCACCTTGAGTTTTATGAGAGAGAGAGAGAGAGAGAGAGAGAGAGAGAGAGAGAGAGAGAGAGCTAGCTGCATAAGCTACAAGAATATGCTGATGAGCGGTGTTGTCAAGCTATGCTTGTATCATGGGACGGTGTATGCCACCGACATTAAATGCCAAATCAGACACTACACCTTTTAGCCTAAGAAAGCATGAAACTTTCCTATATTAGTTGGTGTAAAAACCAAATCCATTTGCCAAACTTTAAATATTTTGTTTTGTTGTGTTTATGCTCGCTTTATTAAAGGAAATACGTAAAAGTAGACCACTCTCCACTATGAAACAAGAGATTGGATTTCACTTTATTTCTTTTCATCTACATCTTTTCTCTTTTTCTAATTAGACAAGATACTTTGCTTTTGTTTGGTATTTTCACACTTTCTAAAAAGTTATAGGACGTACATACTTGTTCACGCATCTTCCATATCATTAAACTAAAACAAAATTGTTTAGTTTTTCTAGGGTTATATCTAGAACCAACTAGTAGCTAAGCTAGCTATGAACAAATTGAACATATATAGATGACATACGGTTTACTAGTCTATAAAATACATGTTTTTGTAATAATTGTTCTTAAACTAAAGCAAAATTACCAAAATATTCCAAAAACTCGTTGCACCCTCAAGCAAATAAACAAAACAAACCAATAGAGAACCTAAAAACAAACAAATCAACAAAACCATAAGTTTTTTCTGTCAAGTGTAAACAAGTTTCTTTGTTTCCATTCCATATGATCACAAAATAAACAAAAAAAAAATAAAAAAAATGCAAGATTGGTGCCTAAACAAATAAATACAAAGTGAGTGTCGTGTAAAAACATATGAAACTGTCGGGTATAATCTTCTTCTACCATTTACCAACTGCAAACCAATATGAGGAATTTAATGAGTAGATTCAACCTGTATAAAAGAATGGCTGTTGGATCTAATCATCACTTATAGCCTATACTTTCTTGAAAGCCTCGCCTTGTTTTGTTGTCCATGCCTTAAACTTAATTCTCGTAAATTCTGTTAAAACCATGAAAATATACATCACATCAGAATTTCCAAATATGCAATGTACTTTTGGAAGTATGAATTTAAGACTAAAAAAATATAATTAAGCACTTGATCTGATAAAACAAAGGATATAGTGTTGATCAAGCACTTGATCTTAATCAGATTCTGTATGAATTCAAGTCTCCCTCATTTCATGAATATAAAATTGAAACCCATGAACACCATATGCATTATGTATATTATGGTAATGAGATGACAAGGAGAATGTGAAGACGGTGATGATCACTATCAACTATGTACACATTATCAACAATGCAACCAGTTAAAGCTTTTAGTCCATTCAGATATCACAGTTATATTAAGATTTTCGAATGGAAGACACAATCTAGGGCTTTAGGTACAGTAAGTACTACGCACCGTTGATTGAAGAGGGGGAGGATCAAGATGAATGGAGTGTAAAGACATTCTAGCGATCTCGGATATTGCAGCTTCTCTCACTTCAGGTGCATCGCTTGTTAAATCTTCGTAAGCAGCGACGAAAGCCTCCTGCCAGAATCGAGGTAATTTGATCCTACGGCTATTGGTGTATACATCCCACATATGTTTTACAACCTTCTCTCGCTCCTCCAATTCCTATTCAAAGACAGAAATTAGATCAATCGGTCTGAAGAAATATGGAAAGAATCACAAAGAGGGAAAAAGGACGGACCAGGACGTCGAAATCGTCATAGATAGGAGGGCCATTAGCGATGTCATCGGATAATCGATTAAGGTTGCCGACGGAGAGGCGGAGAGTGACGGTACCGGTGAACATTGACCAGAATGCGAGGAGGATAATGGCGGCGAGGGCCCAAAACTTGTACCGGCCTCTTCTAAAGATGCTGTAATCTAGGGTTTCCTTCTTGTTAGAGATCAATGCCGATGATGAATATATTGTTGTGGGTGTTGATACCGGCAGGGGATCCTCATCCCTCATCTCTCCTCGGATTTGAACAAACAATGCAAAATTGTTATCAAATTTGCTCAATTCAAACAGTGTTCGTCATGACACTGTGATATGGAAACTGTGCGAGGTTTTTGAGATTGAGATTATAAACACACTGCTCAAAAGATGATGGAAGAACATGCGCAGCAGTTGTTGGATTGCTTGCATCAATCTTTCATCGCTGCCATGTGGATTTTGTTGGAGAAATCAATAGTATTTCCAGATTGTCAAAATTGAAGCATTAAAATTTGGGGTTACAAATTACAATTGACATCACCGCCATGTTCGTTATCGTTAGTATTGCTCGTATTAAGTGGTTAGTCGGACCCACGTCAGGCCCAATTAATATTTCTTTCTAAAGCCCAAAAGTTAAAAAGCACTTGAGTTTAAAGTTAATTGATTGTTTTGATATAATTCATTCAATGAATAGATGTCTCTACACCATTGTACTTTCTTTAAATATCCTGTTTAAGAGTCTTTACGTCATCCAATTTTGTGAGCTTGTGAGTTTTCATAACTATGGCAGTGTTCAATATAAGAAATTAAGAATAGATATTGAGAATAGAGAATTTGCGTAAGATCCATCGATTTTATTAACTTTTACGAGTCATGTTATGCATAAAATGTACTATGATGATTTTGTTGATGTGACTTATTCAACCATAGAGGTTAAAAGTTACATTTTAGGTTGAGAATCACTATATCTTTTAGATTTTGTGAGACATGTAGGAACTAACTATATATTTTAAATTTTTGAGACATATATGGAATTAGTTGTTATGGTGATGAGACATTAGACTTTACATTATTTGTCGATAACAATGAAGGTTATTTGGCTCGAATTTATATTCAGTGGTGGAAAAATAGAATGTTTTTGCAATTGATTTGGAATGCACCTGTTTTCATCATACATATGTGATAGGAAGATGAAGGAGTTTGAGCTTAAATTCACATTGAAATGATGAAAGCTTCAGGATCAAAACATGTTGAATTGGTTTCTAGATCAAATTAATGTTATTAGTTATGATAAATATATCGAAATCTATTATAGATGTATAGGTGTTATTTATTGTATATAGTAAATTTGCATAAATCGTCATCGTGGTTTGGTCGAATCTGCAAGTTTCGTGCTACCTTTGAATGTTCACTTAAACAACCTTCCTCGTATTTTTGGTGCAAATTCCGTCTATGACACGCATAAAATTATAGTTTTTCCATATTTGATTTTTAACTTTTATGTATTATTGATTATTATATACCCATTTTTACATAAATAAATGGGCCTACAACATCTACCCCACCAATGTTCCTTTCCCCTGTCTTTTTTTCCAATTCACAATCTCTCATCCAAAGATCTCCAAAAGTAACACCTCATTTTTTGTATAAAAGTACACCCAATAAATTCTTTAAAATCGCATCTTACACAAGATCTACCTTCAATAAAATAAGAGGACATAAGTTTGTAACATTACACACGCATGAAGAATAAATGTCGTTGAGGCATGAGTCGAGTGTTAATACAATCTCATATAACAAAAGATCTACAACTTGATTTCTTGATAAGATTGTTGTCGGGTTGCTATCAAGATGTTCATTGTTATCTATACAAAAAATCATTCATATAAACCAATTCATAACCATATTTTCAACCCATCTATATTGTCATCACATCACACAATCAAACATAATTGGGTTAACACAACATAAGATGAGCATCATAAGTTTATCATTACGGGTTATCTTTTTTCAACTAATGTAACCCCAATTAAAATGTTATGACCCAGTTCTTAACATTTCCATAAACCAATATTAAGCCACTAGAACCCTAAATTCCCTAATTAACTAACAGTTAAAATACGAAGTATAAGTTATTCAACGCTTTCATCATCAAGTAGAATTAAACACATATTTATCAAAGTACATCAAATTACACCTCCAAATTGAGTTCCAAACATAAGGGTTATGAAATCCTAACTTACCATCTCACAAACCCTAACACAACATCTAAATGGTTGGGGAAATCAAAAACCTTAATTTAAGTATATATCTAATCTTTGTTCATATCATATAATCTCCTTCCAGACATGTTTTCGTCTTTTAAAAACCTTTAAAACTACTCCTAAAATGTTTCTATCATTTTTCTTTCAACTGGTTGATATAATGAAGTTATAGCCTTTAAACTAAAGTTACATGCCAAGCATATGTTTTGCACAACACCTAGTGTGGTGGTATTTTACCTCCAATGTATGTAGCTCTACACTCTATAGTTAAAAAGTTATGTTGAAAGGGATCTACTACTACAATTTTGAGTACGTCACTACAGTGGACTTGGACTTTTAGCTCATTGATCTTGTATGCAATCACCTTAAACCCTTTCTATAATATTTTTGTTGGTGCATTTTGTGCATCTGACTTGTATTTGTGGTCAATATTATTGTTTATGATAATAATCACTAAACCGTAATATTGTTAAAAAAAACTAATATTTTACTTAGTGTGATTGTTTATTAGTAATAATTATTATGATAATGGATCAATAAATTAGTGCAAGCATTATACATCAGATTCTGATTCGTTCATAATGTTCCAATTACAAGTGATGGACTCATTAACATTATGTCGCCTATTGATCAGATATCCATGAGTAAATCTAATGGATTGCGAATGATCGTTGTAGGTAGCTAATTGATTGAGACAATAAAAATACTTGATAAGATAACCATTTAGATTTACTTGAGCAGAGAGTGTGTGATGTTGATGATATATAGTGAAGAATACATGTCGGAAAATGGATCATTATCCCGATATCAAAGTTAGATATTTCTCGTGATGATAGATCGCTTGATAAACGTGCCAACAAACTATAATATGTTCATCAACGATCACAAGTGAATAAATATATGAGGTTAGATGTAGATTATTTATCACACTGATCTCGATAATATTCATTGAAACCGCACCTTAAGGGGATGAATGTGCTTATAAAAATTTAATGTGTTTAACGAAATTTCAACCAACACAAATTAAATAACCAAGTTAGTAAAGAAAAACAACCTCCCAAATATTATAATAAACCCCAAAGAGAAAAAATACAAAACAAAGACAATGATGTATAGTGGGTAGACTATACATCGAGAGCTTACTCCACTTCAACGTAAGCACTATGTCTCCACCGATACACAACTCATAGTCAATCAACTAGAAAACAAAAAGAGTTTGATGATAGACTATGAACCATGTATAATATTCTTAGGATAATGGGATCAAACTCACACATTCTAGCACTTACAATTGTAATCTAGTTTCTAACACTCAACTAAATATTGCAATGTTGAAGTATGTAAGAAGAGGTAATTTCTAGCTTTCTACGCTGCTAAAGAAAATATTTTGAGCTTATAAATTGTTCCTTCTCCAAATTGGACCATATACATTTTAAAGAAAAAAATTGTTTTCATTAACATTCTAATCACACAAAATACAATGAGGTTGTTAGACAATAATGCAAACTAGGTTTTGGTTTGAACGTCATTAAAAGGAAATGAGACCAGGCGAAATGCACAAACACTGGTATAATGTCAAATTACAAATAAATCCAAAATGTTCATAAATGAAGATAAACAATTTTACAGATATCAATGTCTAACATGCATATATCCACATTGTTCAAAGTTGAAACAAATTTATAGAGATTAATACCTAATATGCATATATAGACAAATTTTACTAGGGGTGTGACAATTGTCAATTTGGTCAACAAAAGTCAACCTAAGTCAACTGAAGCGTACGTTAATCCATATTTTGAAATGAAATTTTCCAGAACTTTTACGATGTATTAATTGATATTATAATACTGCGTACGCTAATTCAAACCAATTATCGAGTAAACGCTGAAAATACGGATAATAAACTACTGTAGCGTAAAAATCGATAATCATACAATTATTATTTTGAGAATAATAATATTCATGAAACGATGTATTCGTGAATACAAATCCGTGGATATGTGGAACGTCGAAAACAGAGTTCGTATCTGAAAGTTACAACAATTAAATCGTTGTTAACGAATAAATGTACACAGAGTTTGGACCCAAAATATAAAACGTGGTGCCTTAAACATCAAATATGGGATGGCAAATCATATATTATGAAGCGTAATACTATCTAGTAATTAATTTCATAGCCAAATATATTTTCCGGTAAAATGCTAAAAATAGCATAATAGGAAGAATAATGCGCTTAAACGCGTATTTCATTGTCTAACGAGTTATGATTCAATCTAAATAAATGCTTAGAAATTTTTTTATACATAATAATTATTTAGAAGATCATTTCTTAAAAAACGCATATAATGACGTTAAAACACTTTACGATTTTATAAAAACCACTTATTTTTATAAAAGAATGGCATTATTTATAAAAACTAACTCACCCCCCCCCCCCCCCCCAACCCCCCATCAGCTGAATCTCACAATCTTTTCATGATCTTGGAGAGTACTATTCATAATCTAGATATGAGGGCTAGATATGATTTAATTTATTAAACAATTATAAAGAAAAATCTTCATATCTTTTATGAAGATAAGCCTTTCATTTGCACACAAATTTCACCCAACACTCTCTCTTTCTCTCTAAATTCTCGGCCCTCCAGGACCACTCAACCACCTGCCACCACCACAAACCACCGCCGGCCACCACTTTCCACCACCACCGGTCACCATTTTCATGTGTTTTTCAAATCTTCTTGGTAATTTAGTTTCATCTAGTGATTTTAAGACCTATTACACCACTTTCATCTCTTTTACACACACTAACATTTACGGAAATCGATTGGATAATAGCTTTGTCCAAGGGTCATTCGAGCTCCAAGGCTTGGATCTTTGTTTCTACCGTTAATCTCTCGAGACCAAACTTGTTTCTAGTCAAAGCACGCTTCAAGGGTGAGTTCATACCCCTTATTTTCATCTTTTTCTAAGCTTTTGGGTGGAGAATACAAGTTTACACACTAAAATAACTATTTACACAAGTTTTTAACGAGTTTTTGTGTAAAATGGTTTTTGACATGAAATATGGTTAGATCTATGTATTATGAACACTATGATGTAATATGTTTAAATAAAAGTTACAAGTCTATAATCATATTGTGTGTAAAAATGCTAGATTTTAAAAGAAAGGTCACAGAAACGAAAACTAGTATAAACTATGTTTTTGTGACCGGAAATACGATTTTTCTAGCAAAAATGGTTATAACCAAGTTATTACACCATTTTTGTGGGAAATATCTTAAAAGATGTTGTTTATAACCATCTAAATAAGTTATTTCACATATATTCGTAAATATATGATTTTTACGACGGAATACTAAAAATAAGCTATTATAGGAGTAGTTTGTGGATACAAAGGTTACTATGACATTTTGAACAAGACAAAATAATTATATAAAAATATATAATTATTATACATTACTATATTATCATGAGAAAATGATAATGGACAAATTTTCATATACAAATTTTATGTAAACAAGTTGATACATACATTTTTGTGAGATGGTCTTCACAGTGCTTATTTAAGTACATACTATAAGTCCTGAATTTATAACCAGAGTCTCGGTTAAAGAATGTGATATTTGTGTATAGATCTATACGAGATTGACAACCCCGCACCTGAGTTGTTAGCTACAGCTAGACCGGCAGGTCTGAGGTGACAAATGTTTAACAGTCCGATGCCTGAAGAACGTCGAAGCAGACATACATGATCTCAGTATGGTTATAGGGTGTCTCACATGGGAAATCAACGATACATTTAGTTTACATGGGAACATGCTTTTAATTAGTTGTATACTATATTAAAAACTATGTTATACATTTTTAGTCTTTGGGTTTTAAGACTTGAACAATTTTATAAGAAAATATTGGGTTTTCTTGGATTACAATACTATCGCTCACAATAGTTTTATACTATGATAAAAACTACGTTATATATTTTTAGTCTTTGGGGTTTTAAGACTTGAATACATTTATAAGAAAATATTAGATTTTCTAGATTCAAATACCATCTTTTACAAGGAAAGATGGTACATACGAGTCTTATGAAAATTAAAACTACATTTATTCAAGATATAAATATAAGTATGGTTTTACTTATACATACGAGTTTTATGGAAATTAAAACTACATTTATTCAAAATATAAATATAAGTATGGTTTTACTTATACACACGAGTTTATGGAAATTAAAACTACACCGAATCAATATATAAATATAAGTATGGTTTTACTTATACATACGAGTTTTATGGTAATTAAAACTACATTTATTCAAGATATAAACATAAGTATGATTTTACTTATACATGCGAATTTATGGAAATTAAAACTATATTTTGACAACATACAGATAAGTACGGTTTTACTTTCAAGGGTTTTCTAGTTTTAAAACTACAATAACGTTAAACAAAAATATTGTTTTCTTGGTACGTATACTATTGGCTTTCACAAAGGAATTACTAAATTTCTCACTACAAAAATCTTATGAACTCACCAACGTAATGTTGACACTTGCAAAATTAATTGTATTCTTAGGTAACACTTAGTCAGGTTCGACTAACCTTTTGGGATGGGACGCGAAGACGTCTATTTTACTTATTTCGTTATCATATTGTAATTGGGTTGAAATAATATCGTTTGAACAATGTAACTTTCCAATTATAATGTATGATGGTTGTTTATCTACTTATGTTTCAATGTATGCAATGGTTGTGATACTATGTCCCGTTCCGCCCTCAAACGATTCCGCCATCGTGATTTGGGGGTGTGACAAGGGGTGAGCAACGAAACATGATACCCGCTTTCGAAATAGGACTGGCCTCGAAAACGTCGGTTCCGGTTTCTAAAATGATTGAACCACCTTAAGTGATTCCGGCTCCGATTCTTATTTTTTTGGAACCACGTACCCACTATTTTAATATATATATATATATATATATATATATATATATATATATATATATATATATATATATATATATATATATATATATATATATATATATATATATATATATATATATATATATATATATATATATATATATATATATTAAACATTAGATTTGGTGAGCATAATGTAATAATTATTATAGCATCTTAATATTTATTATATTTACAAATCAAAATTTGTAAATCCCGGAACCAGGTATCGAAGTTATAACATTTAACTGTGTAAAATAAAGACAAAATAAAGAATTGGGGGAAAATGAAGGTTAGCAGCGCTAACCTTAGGGTTAGCGACGCTAACTTGGCAAGATCTCGTATCAATCGCGAGCCAGTTTGAAACGCAACGTTGACTCTACATGGGCTTGCAATTAGCAGCGCTAACTTTCAGGTTAACGGCGCTAACTTCATCTTAGCGGGAATAAGTCCAAGAATTCGTGATCTAGGTCAATTTTTAAGTCATATAACACCTTTCACTTCGTTATTTTACCTCTAGAACTCTAGAAAACACCCGTAAACTCTCTCTCAATCTTTCATGGTTGTTTAAGCTTCATTTGTGGGTTTGTGAAGGTTCTTGGAGTAATAAGATGGTAGCAAGGTGTTCAAGAGAGGGTGTTGCTTAGAAGGAGTCAAGTTCTTGTTGTTCTTGGACCATTGTAAGTGTTTAGAAGCTTGTTCTCCTTAGTTCTTGTTGTTAATGGAGTTATGAAGCTATTTCCAAGCTTTTCAAGACAATGATGGCTCCATATATTATATGAGGGTGGGATTTAGAGGCTAAGGATGAGTTCTTCTCCTTTAAGTCTCTAAATCATTGAAAAAACCCAAGCCTAGTCTTAATATGGTTGTGAATGAAGTTTTAAGTTGTTAATCTTCATTTTTGGAGCTAGATTTGTCACCATGAGCTTGTTTGGCTAGGATTGGTGGTTAAAATTACGTTTTCATAAGTTAAGGGAGTGTTTTGGACACCTCTTGAAAGTTTGAGCTTCTGTCTGAACGGATTAAGCACTTAATGGAGAAAAGGGCTGAACAGAGACATTAGCAGCGGTAATCCCAATGGATTAGCGGCGCTAATTCTTCTATTTGACTTTTGTTGACTTTTTGTTGACCTGTTGACTTTGACTTCTTGGTCAGTGGACTTTTGAGTCAAAAACCCTAAGGAAACCCTAGTGTTGATTTGGGTTAGGGATTTTTAGATGAAAACGTGTATTAATGGGATGTTTGGATAATGGTTGTTTAAGCTTCATTTGTGGGTTTGTGAAGGTTCTTGGAGGAAGAAGAAGGTAGCAAGGTGTTCAAGAGAGGGTGGTGCTTAGAAGGAGTCAAGTTTTTGCTGTTCCTCGACCATTGTAAGTGTTTAGAAGCTTGTTTCCTTAGTTCTTGTTGTTAATGGAGTTTGAAGCTATTTCCAAGCTTTTCAAGACAATGATGGCTCCATATCTTGGATGTGGGTGAGATTTAGAGGCTAATGATGAGTTCTTCTCCTTTAAGTCTCTGAATATTTGAGAAAAACCCAAGCCTAGTCTTAATATGGTTGTGAATGAAGTTTTAAGTTGTTAATCTTCATTTTTGGAGAAAAACTCAAGCCTAGTCTTAATCTACCCCTTTGTCATTTATAACTTATATCGTAATGAACTTTGTTTTCTTTATCGTGTTTAACCTTTTATAACTATTATGGGACTACATTTACTTTGTGATTTATAACTTGTATCGTAATGAACTAGTTCTAGCAGTTGACTTTTGTTTCTATGGATAGTATTTGTTTTTTAACGACAAAACTAATAAAAATGATGTAACTAGGTTACCCCATCTCGGAAGTTCCAGTTCTAGTTCCTAAAATTTAAGAACCGCTTAGACCGATTCCAGTTCCGGTTCTATCTTTACAGGAACCACCGGTTCCAGCCAACTTAGGCGGGTACCCACGTATTTTTCACAATTGAACATATCCAAAATTTTCAATTTACGATGCCAAAATCTTAAAACATATGGTACGTTATAAAGTGAACATATACTTTTTTCCTCAAAATACAATGCAGTTTTATTAATAAATCCCAAATGTTCAAAATTGAATGTATACCACTCCTTGATGTTTATCAAACCGTGTTTGCTCAGTAAACACTACTGCATACTTTTGTACAAAATTTAAGCCCTATTGAAAATGAAAAAAAAAAATCTTCTTCTACTTTTTTGACTACCATGCGAGAAAAAATATTCTTCGCTAAATTTTGCCTTGAATTGGTTGCAAGTCCGCATAAGAGTCGATTCGTTCGAAAGTGTTTCATGTTATTTCCCTGTAAAAGTGGTCTTCCCCACGGACCCCACATAACAAGTTTGTTGCATATTCTATCGTATCCTCTTTTGTGCATTTACTTGTTCGAAACATTATTTTCAATATACATAATCCATGTTATGGCTTTAAGAGGATCATCGGTTCCTGTAAATTCACTTGACTTGCAATAAAGAAATGTTTTATAAGTTCACCCCCTCTTTTTCTCATCTCCATCCTTCTTTTGTTGCCTTGCATTTGTGTCGTTATTATCTCCCACGCATTTACAAATATTCTCAAATGTAATAGTGTAACCTTATCTTTGCCTAATTGTTTATTTACAATTTACAAACATTAAAACCTCATCCTCCAACATAAATTGTATATTTTAACCCCATTATCACGTGTATCGATGTTAATGTCTTTTTACAACTCTATATCTTAATTTACATTTCGAATCAAATATTTAGTCCCTCTAGTTGTTTTTTATCCGTTGCTATATTTTCATTGACATTATGTAAGCCTTGTATATATACTTAAACATTATTCACAAATGAACCTCTTACAAAAGTATTGAATATCCAAAATATGCCTTCATGTAGTTAAATATGAAATTAGGCATCATTAAACATAATAATATTCAGATACGCATAATCTGACTGTTAAATTACCACAATTAAAATAAAATTATACATGGACATTCATTGGTAACCAAGTGAAGATGGATGATATTTCTGTTAGTAGGTCCAACATTATAGAAGAATGAACATTGCAAGATTTAGTAACATTTATGAACGTATCGTTCCGTCAAGAGTAAGCAATTCAATTTTTTGAACAACCTACAAAAATACACTATCACGAAACCCGTTTTACGTGAAATATTACACTCATTGAATTCAATTTTGTAAAGAAACCAACTAATCATATTATTGCTTCCTTCATCGTCGATTTGGTGGAATATCAAATTTGATAGAATCAAATCTTCTTGAATATAAACATTATTATGGTGTTTTTTATTAGGGTAAATTGCAAAAAAAAAAAAAAAAACATTAAGTTTATATAAAATCTCGGTTTTAACACTGTATTATTATTATTTTGCAATTAAGTCACTAAATTATCCAATTTGTTTGCAATTTTGATCATTTGATCAGTCAACCAGGTTATCCGCTGACGTTACATGATGATATATCAGTTTTTTTTATTGACATGACATGATAACTTGACAAGATGTCAAAATCAAAAAAATATAAAATATAATAACTTAATTGCAAAAACAATACAGTGTCAAAATCCCAAATTATAACTTTTTAAATTTTTTACAAAAAAATTATTTAGTATTGAAATAATTTGATTTTTTTTAACCTTTTGTATATACTAAAAATGTATTGAATTAATTGCAAAAAAAAACACACAACGTCAATATATAAGTATGCTTTATTCATTCATTTGTTACAATATAGTTAAAAACATCATTATACTCAGTGTTGCAAATCTCGACGAACTCGGTTGAGTATTCGGACTCGGCTATATACCTTTGCAATTTTTAAAAAATCGGCTATAAAACTCGGACTCGGTCAAACTCGACTGACTCGGGTGTTCTCGGTGGAACTTGGTCTCACTGGTCAGCCTCGGTCAGACGAGTACTCGACCTTGTACTTGGATTCATTTCTTTTTTTCATAAAACTATTGTATCAAGATGTGTGTGTGTGTGTGTGTGTATATATATATATATATATATATATATATATATATATATATATATATATATATATATATATATATATATATATATATATATATATATATATATATATATATATATATACACACACACACACACACATACATACATACATACATACATACATACATACATACATACATACATACATACATACATACATACATACATACATACATACATACATATATATATATATATATAGAGAGAGAGAGAGAGAGAGAGTCGAACAATACTCACCGATTACTCCCCGCCTAACGACATTTACAACACTGATTATAGTTTTATATATTTTCTTTCTATTGTATATTTTACCAAAAGACGTACAAACATATACTTATACTCTTATAATAGATACCAATTTCAATTGAATTACTTTAACATAAAACATCAATAATGGTTATAAGTTTATAACATTGAATAATTTCTATATTAAAGTGTATGCGAGTTAGCCGTTATAAAAATAAAACTAACTAAAAAATGTTTACATACAGACAAGAAACCACAATAATGTATTTTAGGTTAATTCTCATTTTAGGAAATTACTTTTGCCATTCAATGTAAAATGACAAAATGCTTTTAATTTTTGTCTATTAACAATTATTTCTGTAATTAGTCGTAGTTTATCACAAATCGATGGTAACTTTACTTTAGAAAAATGAATGAACATTTGATCAAACAAAAACATATGTTTTCAACTATTCGATGTTTAACATCGTGTCAAGTCATTATGTCATGTCAATGTCACATCAGCAAAAAAAACTGACACATCACCATGTCACGTGAACAAGGAACCTGGTTGACCAATCAAATGGTCAAATTTGCAACATTTTTAAAAACTAAATGACTTAATTGAAAAAAATAACACAATGTCAAAACCAAGATTTTGTATATATTTTTTTTGTTTGCAATCTATTCCTTTTATTAATTTCCGAATCAATTATAAATCTGCTCAAGGAATATTACGAATTCTTAAAATGATGACTATTTCCTCCATAATCGGAATGTATTGAGATTATATGTTTTTGGAATATGTATTTATTGATAGGAGATCTACTAATAATATTAGATATCAAATTATTTTTTTTGACAGTAATTAGGATCAGTTGTCTAGTAAATTATATTCAATGACAAATTCTAATCTAAGGGTCCATATTTATCATATGATTTGATTTTTTTTTTTTTTCTAATTCAGCCGATGTAAATTAAATGCATGTTGTGTTTGTCGAAATTACTTTCATTGTTAATTAATCTAATCTAATTTATTCGGCTATTTTATGTACCAAATATTATTTATTAATTAGTTATTTTATTATATGTTACAGTAACAAATTAATAAAATATGAACAAAAAATAATCCATGTCACTTCATTGTTCATTTCATTAACAAAATATGATATTAAAAAAAAAAAAAAAAGATAACCACTCTGTTATATTGTTGGTTCTATTTATCCATTAATTCAATTGCATTATAACAAATAGACTAACAAAGTATAAACACAACAAAAACCCTAACATTAATGGGATTGATATCTACCGCAATTAAAAGAATGTTTACATCTAAAGTTTGATGATACGCGGCAAGATTTAATCAAAACACAACCTGCCAAATTTATTCCCAAAATTCTATGAACAATGGAACACTTTATAACTAAACACCATCATAAATTCAAAAGAATAAAAAACCAATTGACTGTTGACTTCGTGTCGTGTGCCTATTGGGCTGAATTCGTTTCTTCGTTATATGCAACGAAGTGTTGCGGAAGGTACCAAGTAAATCCACCCTCACACACACACACACACACAGTCACCGTAAATACCCCTTCACTTTCCATTTTGAAGTTCATCTCACCCATCCACCTTTCAGGGTTTTCAGAGCGACTTGCGTTTTCTTCTGTAAGTTCTTCAAGCCCTTTTCGAAGAACATGATCAATCTGTTTTCTTCAACATTTTTGTGATTGACTGAAAATAATACGAAAGTTTCTCTGAATTTTGTATTTTTATGCATGAAATTATTAGGGTTTTGCTTTTGATGATGAAATTACATCCCCTGTTTTCATTTTCTCTTTGATTTATTGCTTTTGTTACTGTGATCGGGTCAAAATTGTTTTTTTTTTCTCGATGAATAAACCCCAATCGTTTTTACTTGACTTTACAAGTCGTCTCTCACACACAGACACACTCATTCAGAATAACTACGTAGTCTATACGGTGTTCGACGCTAACTGATAACTGGTTTTCGGATTTTTATTCAATTTTCTTCTACTTTCATTTCTTTTTATTCTGCTTGTACTCGTTTTTGTGTATGTTTGGCAGTATAATCTACTGCTTGCGTCTGATCAGTCATCCTACTAGCTTTTTATATCCACGCACTATCAATTAAGCAACTGCGCGTCTAATTTTCACTTGAATCGATAGGATTTAGACGATGGAGTTCAAAGAGGAAGTTCACAGCGACGGATCGTACGAATTGATCGATTTCAATGATTACGTTGGGGACGTGGAACATCTGAATACGGAAGCTGATTTCTCTAGCAACACGGTACGAATTCAAAACGTAAGAAATCAGTATAAACGAATCACATCTAAATGTTTTTATTTTGTTACAGGATCTATCCAATGATAGTTCTTACGACTTCCTTTCTTCTGAACTTGATATACTTTATCTAACCGAAGGAGAGCCTTCTAACAACACAACTGCTTACGAAGACAACCTTTCCGCACAAATACAATCCTTTTCACTCGAACCAGAAAATCAGACCAAATCCGATTCTTCTTCAGAAGAAGAAGACCTTTTAGGCATGGATTTTCCTGATAGTGTCGATACGGTAACACCAACAACTATCCCCTGATTTTCATCTCCTTTCGGTCAATCATTTCTTATTCATCTTTCCTCATTTTCAAAATACAGGGGAAAAAACGCGATTTTATGACCATGGCTTATGAGAACTCGTATCTTGACATTTACGATTACCCTACTCACATCAAATTAAAGGATGACATAACGATAAAAGAAATGGCAAAAAAACACATCCTTCGTTACCTTCCAGCCAAATCTTTAGCCAGGTGTCAACTTGTTTCTAAAGAATGGGATTCATGGATATCAAGCCCATTTTTCGCACACACCCAAAGTCAATATTTCAGTCAAACCTCTGGTTTTTTTCAAGATGATGATGGATTTATTCGTTTCATCTCTCTTGACAACTCCTCTTATGGGGTTCCTAACCCTTCTTTATATTTTCTCCCACAAAAAGCTTTCATAAAAAGCTCTTGCAATGGGTTGCTTCTTTGCCAAGCTTTTGATGATGAAAATGAATTTTACATTTGTAACCCTGTAAACAAACAGTGGATTCAGCTTCCAAATTCTAGTTACTACCATGGAAAAAACCCAAAAATTGTGCTTGCTTTTGAACCTTCTTCTTTAAACTTTGAGCCATGTTATGAAGTCATATGCCCATTTTCTATTCCAAATGAGGGACCCATTTTGTATTTTGACATATATGATTCAAAGACGAAATCTTGGAGGACTTCTGAAGTGATATGTGTGAATTTGGATATAAAAAGTGATGGCATTTTTGTAAATGGAGTTGTTTACTGGGAAACGACAGGTGGCGAGATGTTGGGATTTGATTTGAAAAACGAGTTTTACGGGGTTCAAACAATTCCAGTTGGTGGTACATTTTCTAAGGTTAATGGAGTGTTGAGCTATGTCAAAGGGTATTATTGTCATTCTGTGAGAATGTGTGTGTTGGATGTCTATGGTGGTGATGTTATGTCGTTGAAAAGTACAATGAGTTTTGATGTTCCTTTTGATGGTGGTGAAGATGGTGAGATGTTTGATTGCAGGGTTTTGGGTAATTCATGTGATGATGTTGTTGCTTTCATCTTGGAGAATTCTAAAGGGCAGAAGTGTCTTTTTGTTTATCATGTGAAAGATGGAAAGGTTGAAGGACCATGGTTTCTTTGGGGCTCTGTTAAGTTGTTTCCTTATGTTAATAGTCTTGTCTCTATATCTGTCTAGTAGTTTATAATCGTCTATGAAACAATGTTTTTTCTCACTAATTAGAGGACGTTTTTGCCACTAAGAGGTGTGTTATGTACATATGCTTATTACATGTGAATCATATGATGTATTATTAAGATGTTTGGTGTTTTTTTTTTGACATGGGTACTAATTATTGGAAATTTTAAATGGTTAAATTGAAAGTTGCAAATTCTCTTTGTCCCACATAGGCGGGGGGAAAGAACTTCTAGTGAGTTTATAAGTAATTCTTAGTCCTTATTTATCCTTCAAAGGCTTTTGTGGGGGTCAAATGACGGGTCAAATCCACATGCGTGCCTAGCTGTGGCCTTGGATGCGAGGTTTGTGATTTTGACACACTTTGCTAGTGTTAGCAGGTTCGGTTCGGGTCAGATCGGACATGATAGTTGACCATGTGTTACACTTCAAGAATTCTATCATATGAATTTTAAATTCTTAACTCTTAGTATTACATTTATCACTACTTATACAAAGTAATAATAGAACATCAATTTTAGTCAAAGTGAAAATTAGAATTCATTTTTGCATTAGGTGTCTTCATTCTTGAAGTGTTTGCAAAATCTAACAACTTCAACGTTAATTCTATGGGTTTAAAAGCATTCCATCTAACTATATTAACATCTTAAACATTAAAAATGTATACCCTTTAAAAGCATTTCATTCAGAATCACATCATAATCTAAAAAAGCAGGGTATCCTTAATTTTTCTTTGGCCTCGCATGTAAAGTTTGTTCCATAATTATACCTCCATTTCAAAACAGTACAAGATTTTATATTTGTTTCTTAGTTTCTTGGTCTTCATTTCAAAGATGGCTTTGGTCCTATAATTAATATGTTAGAAGCTTCACCTTTCAAATCCCTTAAGGCTTAAGGAATGATATCATCATCTTTTCCAAATTACTTCTTTAAGTTTTAAACAGAAAAAGTGTCATCTATTCACTTTTAACTTCAGAGGGTAAATCAAGCTTGAAAATTTGTGATCCAACTTTTTCTAATATTTTAAATGGTTCAAGAAATCTTGACTCAAATTTTCTTTCTTTCCAAATCTCATTACATCTTTCCAAGTTGAAACTTTTAATATCATCAAATCTCCAACTTCCATGCCAAATGACCTCTTTTTCAAATTTAAGTAACTTCTTTGTTGGTCTTGATCCGCTTTCATATTGGCTTGAATCACTTCAACATTTCCGTTTGTTATCCTTACAATTTTCGGTCCCGTAAGTTTCTTCTATCTAGCTTCTAACCAACACAATGAGGTTCTATATTTTATTCCATGTAATGCTTCATATGGTGGCATTCTGGTACTTGAATGATAACTATTGTTTTACGCAAACTCCACAAATGAAAGCGTTCTTCCCATTTTCCTCTAAAGTCAATTACACATGCTCTAAAATTTTTTCAAGTGTTTTTATTGTCAGTTCACTTTGACCATCTGTTCACTTTGACCGTTTATTCACTTTGACTTCATGGAATTCCATGAAGTCTAACCATTTCATCTACATGCAACTTCACCAAATTTTCCGATGATAGTGTTTCTTTTATTGCCAAGAAAAATGCACTTTTCGTCAATATATTGATGATAACATGTCTACTTTGATTTTTTTCAGGTCTACTTTGATCTCTTTGTGAGATACAACATGTCCTAAGAATTATACTTCTTGTAACTAAAAATCTTATTTTGAAAATTTTGCATATAATTGTTCTTTCTTTAACACTTGAAACACTTTTCTCAAATGTTGTTCATGATTGTTCTCATTTTTAGAGTAAATGAGGATATCATCAATGAACACGATAACCAATTTATCAAGGAATTATTTGCATACACGATTCATTAGATCCATAAAGATCGTTGGTGCATTTGTAAGGCCGAGCGACATCACTAAAAATTGATAATGACCATAACGTGTTATGAATATGCTAATAAATGCCATAGACCTTTGGAGTTTAAGGTTGGGGATATGGTGATATTTAAAGTTTCCCCTTGGAAAGGTGCTATCCGTTTTGGGAAAAGAGGGAAACAAAACCCTTGATGTGTCGAACCTTTCTAGATTATATAAAGAGTTGGAACTCTCGCCTATCGCCTAGAACTTCTGAATGAACTTCAAGCTATTTCATGATGTATTTCATTTGCCATGTCTATGAAAGATGTTATTTTATGAATCCCAATAGGTACCATTAACTAAAATTAAAATAGATGAAAGATTGAGGTACTAAGGACATTTGGAAGATATTTTAGACCGTACGGAGACAAGACTTCAAAACAAGAATATTGGACTTGTGAAGGTTCAATCGCGACATCACCAGGGTTCGAATGTGAATTGGGAACCCAAAGAGGAATTTAACTTTAAATACCTACACTTTATTTGAGTGATTCCGGGTACATAATCTTTTGAAAGGGGGGAGGGGAGTGAGAGCTTGTAGCACCTGTTTTGTAAATTACCAATATTTAAAATATGTGTTATACATCCCTTATGGGGTTAGGGCTCGTGATGCCTAGAGATCCATAACAAGGTCCATCCTTGGTAGATCGGGATTGAACTCCCACTAAAGACCGTTAAGGTTGAAGATCTGGCCTTACCTGATGGAAAATATTCCGGTTCGTGTTAGGGAATAACGATTGCTCGTACTTGTTAATTGGTAAAGATAGGAATATCAAATTGGCACAGATAATGTACTTTCCATAATTGTTATGTGATATTAAACGGATTACTGTTTGTTCCACGCACGAGTAAGGCATAGATTTGAATAAAGATGCTAACTTAGTCTGAATAAGGATGACACTGCAGTTGTAAAGACCATTGTGGGAAGGCTTGGCTTGACCCAAATGGCAAGTGACTAACGTGAGGTTGATTAGGAGGACCTGTTTCCCAAGCTTGTAAAGTATCGACGTGAGGTTGATCAAGGGAACATGCTTCATATACTTGTAAAATACTGATGTGTGGTATGATTTGGGGAACGTGCTTCTCATACTATTAAAAATAGTAACGTGTTGATATCATCTTATGTACTCATAATAAGATTGTTCACTTCTTCTGTGTGGTTTGATTGTGACATGTATCCAGGAAGCATCAACAAGGGTTGGTAGGAGAATTGATTGGGTTATTTGAAGTGTTTTCTAGCAAACAATGAACAAATAATTTCTTATAGTTCACATGCAACCCTAGAAAGATCTATGTTTTCTTCTATGAAGATAATAAACTAGTATATAAAGGCCAACAATAATTTCTAAAGATCAAAACAAGAATTACCAACCTTTGAATCTTGTTCTTGAAGCTAGCAGCACAAGTGTCCTGCCTCAAATGCAAGTCACACCCAAAGCAATGGAGAAGACAGTCCAGCAGAGTTTATCTGGTGAAAGTGGCACAGGTTTTAGGGTGGCCAGGTGCCTCCTTTTATAGCCTCCAAGGGTTACAGCTGAAACCCTAAGGAGCCTCCAAATGGGCAAGCCTGCTGACTAAATGGACCAAGCCTTTTCTAAACCCTAATAGGGTTTTCGCCAACTATGGAGTTCCCTCCATATTGGCGCCAACTTTGGCCCCTGTCCACTGGCCAGTTATTTATTTAACTATTAAA
The DNA here is from genome assembly GCA_023525715.1 of Cichorium intybus. NCBI lineage: Eukaryota > Viridiplantae > Streptophyta > Magnoliopsida > Asterales > Asteraceae > Cichorium > Cichorium intybus. The sequence continues at coordinate 34,029,610 of CM042014.1, forward strand.
TAAATACAAACCAGTCCCTGCACTTTTAATTAATTAATTTAATCACTGAATTAAATCCAATTAATTCTAGATTAAATCTTAATTAATTATTATAGTTTCTAATTAATATATTAACACTTAAATATATTAATAAACCATTTAATTAATTCTATTGATTTATTAAACAATTAATAAATCAACCTTTTACTCTACTGAACTCTATCTTAACCTCCAGCTATGAGGGCAACCCAAATGGACTTTGCTTCAATTAACAAGATAAATATAAATATAAAGTCATGGCTTAGACACCTAATCCAACAGTCTCCCACTTGGATAAGTCTATGACTTTAATTTATCTTCTAATTAATAAACAACCTGCAGCTTCCAAGAAACTGCTGCCGAACTCTGACCCAGTCAGTTCTGTCCATAGATAAGTGATCATGTGATCCTTCATCCAACAAGATATTTCCAGACACGAGACATGGATTGAGATCAATCTCTGTCCGATACTCTGTTTCCCGATTTCCGATTCTGCTTATGACTTTCGGACTTCTAATTGAACACATCAATTTAGTCCAGGCTGGCCAGCACTTTAGTCAACTTCAAAATCATCGAGCGGCCTACAGATATCTGTTTCTCATCAGGGTCAAGGAACGAATAAGCTTCGACTCATATGATTGTGTCTTTTACTTATCAAATCGTACACAACAATGCGTTTGTAACATCGAGTTACCGATGCGTTTTCGCATTATCAATGCACAACCGACTTGTAAATTTCAACTCATATGTCTCCGCTTCAAGATCATACGATATTATCGTCTCAACATTGCTCGTGATGTAATCCATGAAACAATTTATTGAGCGCGGGTTTATCCAATACTCAAATCTTTATTTCTAAGTACTCATGAACGTTGTAGCAGTCTTACTGCAATGTCTAACTCCTTAGACAATCTACAAACCAATTCACGACAGTCTTCGTTCATACTTACTCCCGAAAAGTATGAGCGACTGTGGACCTTTTGAATAATCAAATTATTCGGGAAGTGAAAACATGCAAAATTGAAACATAAAATCTGACCGGTGGCTACTCTTGCCTAATTACCAAGTCTCCACGAGGTAATCACCAAGTCGGATTTTTACATAAAACTATTATCGGTTTCTAGATTCCTTTTAAACTATTTAATTCGTGTTATGTATCTATGTCTACTTGACCTTTCACTCTTTCTATGTATTCAAATGTTATACATTTATACACTTTATCCGATCGGATATTCTTCCGATGATATCTCAATTTTGGTCATACCGTCATTCTCACTAACAACTCCATTCTATGTACTGTGACTTTCCATGGTTCTCGGGATACGACTGCACCCTAAGACTATTTCGAGGTGTTACGATGTGCCGGTGAGCCACACGCGCTCCATCGGAATGCCAACGAAACTCTTTAACCATTAAGTCCTTATTTTAAAAACTCTTTTTTCAAATTGTTATCAACATTCACCCCTAATCATTTTCCAATAATTTCTCATGTAGGTACAAAATCCATTAAGTATTCCCAGCCAGGTCATATCCTGAATCTAACTCACTATGCTCTAAGCATTAGGTCATCAAGACATGTTCATGACACTTCTGATCGATCCAAGAAACTTGTTGGATACGATCTAGTCTTATTCCAAACCCTTTTGGAATCTTAGGATTACTCATAATCCTTGTGTCACGACTTTTAATAACTACAACCTTTCGGAGACTTTTTTCCATGCATCTTGAATCTTATCAAGATCATGCTTACTATGGCTAGGTCCATACTGATGACAACATCTATCTGATAGATGTCTATGGATTATGTGAGTACGCTGCACCTTTCATACCTCTCATGCCAAATCATCACACTTTGCAATGACAGGAAACTCCTTTCCTGAGCTATGCATCTTGAGTCTCATCAAGATCATCTTGGTAGAGTTTCGATCTATCTCATAGACGTTTGTAACCACCTGAGCATGCCGTATCTGTAAGAACCCGCAAAATTTGTAAAAGGATAAAATGGTCTTTCGATACATTATAAGACCCTTATGTAAAATAATATGACGTTTGTGAGATAATAATATAAGAAATACAAGCTTATGAAAATTTGGAATTTTACCGCGTGAATAGTGAAATTTGGCCAAAAAGGGTAAAATGGTCATTTGACATGGAAATGACCAAAATGACAATAAATTGTTAAGTTGGTAGCTAATAGAACTTGGTTTGCAAGATTATGGGTCATAGGACCATTTTTGAAAAAGAAATGGAATCTAAGGGGTTAATATGAAAATATTTTATAAAAACTAAATATATATAAAATGAGAAGATATACCACTTCTCATTTTCTGGAAGTTGAGAGCAGATTCTAGAGGCTTGGAGAAAAGTCACGATCGATCAAGAAGGATTGCAAGATCAAAGTTTAAAGATTGAAGATAACACATGGAATTTGGTGATTTCTAGGTAAGAACTTCTTAATTCTTCAAGTTTTGTTGAATGATCTTCAAATCCAACTTCTGATTTTATGGATGAACTTAATCCAACGAATCCATATACTTTATCTAGCTCGAAACATCATAGAAAACAAGTTCTAACCATTGAATATGGTGGAATTCAAAGAAATGATGATTTGAGTCAAGAACCCTAGAAATTGGGGTTAATGATCAAAGTCTTAATTGAATGCAATTAACTAGTTACAATGAGTCATAAATGTTTTTTTATGGATGAAGAAACCATTAGAAGTGGTTTCCTAATTATTCCAATTAATTATAATGAAATTATGAATGAAATTGGAAATTGAGAAAATGGAATGGAATTGATGATTCCATGGTTGAAATTTCATTAGAAATGGTTAGATAAGGAATTGGAATGATTCCTTTGGGGATGACCAATGAATTAAGTGCTTAATGGATTAAAAAAAATGACCTTAAGTATATGAAATTGCAATTTCATAAGTTATATAATAATAATAATGAAAGTAAAAAAAAAAGTATTCTGACAGAATTTTTATGCCAACTTAAACTGTAAAACTGTACAAATCTACAAGGCCAAAAATTATGTTTCATACATGAAAAGAAACCTACAGATGTCTAGTTTCTAAATCAAAAAGCGGTGAGTCGTTTCGATTCTTCTAGAGTGAGTTATGCCGTTTTTCGTACAGGGTATCCTGTTTCGGCAGATTCTGTCCCACTTAGGAATATGAATGTATATGTTAATATAACGATCAAAGAATTGAAAGAAAACCATTCTTAGCATATATGGATGTTTTATGAGTAATTAGAAGTGTTAAATAACAGGATAGAAGTCTAAATGTCTTAATGAAAGAAGTTTAGAAATGTTATAATACGTATATGCTTGAATTGGTTCTTGAATGGAATTGAAACTGCAATTTCAGTTAGGAATCATGTGGGTTAAGTAGCTAATGCTTCCAATAAGTCATTAGTTAAGAATTTAACTCTAAAACATAGAAGTAGATTGCTATTCTTGAGAAATTTCAAGTTTGGTCAAGAACTTCAATTCTTGCATTTCATTGATTCAAATGATTTTAATAGCTTAAAACCTTGTACTAATGGAGGGTTTTAGTCAAGGAACAAACCCCATATGATTAAGACATAGATTAAGGACTTAATGGGTGAAAACTGCGTGCTACAGTGCACTGCGTGCTACAGTGCCCTTCAGACACGGACCAAAAATGTTAGAAATCCAAACGCTAGAAACCATAGCTAGACATGTCCGATTGATCTGAAATTTTAGCCATAACCCTAAAATGGTATAAGAACATGTCGGGAATGGTCAAATCCGTAATCCGACCTTGCGGAAAAGTCACTGTAGCGGCAGTGGCTAAAATCACTATTCACGTCAAAACTTGATTTTTAGAATTTGAGCTAGACTTGTCCAATGAACTCCAAATTTGAAACACAAGTCTAATATGGCCTAAGATTTCATGGAAAAGAGTCGGAACTGAAATACGACCCCTCGGGGGTACTATAGCAATATACGCGTATTTCGGAGAAAACCATTAAACGAGTTTATTAATGGCTATACATTTATTATAACCTAGAGTTATGTTATATGAGACTTTAGCATTATAGAGTTAATTATATTGGGTATTTATATATACTACTTGTATAGGTGGTGCTTCAAACGTTATTGAGCACGGGAAAGGAAAAGACGTACGTGAAGCCTAGTGAACCGTAGTAAAACCAAGGTGAGTTTTATGAGGATTTTTATAGTACATAGCAATATGTTATTTTCAGAAAAATAAGATTTCCAAATGTTTATAAATACTTAGTTTGGAAAATAGTTTTGAATGAAGCTCTATACAAGGGCTTAGTGTTTAAAACAGATTTTTAAAGTATGGTTTGCAAGGTATTTTGAAAGAAGTTCCTTATGGGAACTAAGTTGTCAAAATCAGTTTTTTTTAAAGTATTTTCAGTAAAGAGTTATAAAATGTTTGAGTAAGAGTTGTTTACAAATTGTGTCCCATTTTGACCAATTTGAGATGAAATGAAGTAAGAATTAAAGGAAAAAAGAAGTATGAGCCAGTTGTCCGGACTAGGATCACCCACATAATCGGGGGATCAGAAGACACTACTGGGATGGTACCTCCCGTCGCGAAGTAGTTGTCTAGCTTAGTATACCCTTGTGCTTGAATCCGTTCCAAGTCACAAAGGGGAGACAGAATGAGCATAACCTAGCGGGCGGATCTGTTCTGTCCCGCGAGGTGAGCTAGTAGAATGAATTAAACTAAATTAATTCATGAGTTTCAGTTGGTCACTAGAAAACGAGAAAGAAAGCAGTTTTTTTAAAGAAAGAGATCAGTTTTGAGAAAGAATACAGTTTTGGTAAAAGAAAGTAGTTTTGAGAAAGAATACAGTTTTGATAAAAGAAAGAAATTTTGAGAAAGAAAGTATTTTTGAGTTTTGAAGATAGAAAAGAAAAGAGATTTGAGATTTATTATGTAATAAGTTCTAGTAGTTTACTTGTTTATATTTCAAGTCTTAAAGCAGAAAAGTTTTGGGTCTAAAACCCATATTACTCACGAGACTTTATGTCTCACGTATTATTTTTAAATGCTATGTACTTAGGTGAGATGAGCAGGAGCTGGAGTGGGACCAGTGTGTATACAGTAAGTTTAAATTATGGTTTTCTGTATTGAGTCTGTAATACCCTTTCAGAATAAAGTTTATAAAAAAAAAATTTTGGTGACTTTTCATGGTCACGTTTTGTAAAATGTTTTGTAATATAAACTATATTAAATTATGGTTTTGAGAAAGGGGTGTTACAGTTTTGGTATCAGAGCCATAGTTTAAGCGAACTAGGTGTCAGTACTTGAACCTAGACTTAAACTATGTAGGAGTTAAGTAGAGTACATACTTGAGTATGATGTTGAGAGGAAGTAGAACTGGGAGTAAATCCACAACAGTGGAACATGAGTCCTGGTGGTACAACGGGAAGCAAATGCGTATAGGTGGTTATAATAATATGGGCCCGTACTATTCTAATCACAGGATATACATTTGAGTCTGGTGGAACCACACAGGAATTATGTGAAGCTGTAAGAGATAAGTGTAAGAGGTTTAAGGGGTATAAATTCAGTATACCTATCGAAAAAAATCCAGTATGACTGGAAATATTGAAGTATAAAAGAAAAAGTGTTAAAGATGAAGTAGCAAATATGAGATTTATAGGGAAAAACCCCATACCCTATATGAACCAGTATAAAGTATATGTAATAAAACATAAGAAAGTATGAGTAAAAAGCACTGAAAATAAGATGACAAGAATGCCAAAGTAATGAAGGAGAAAAGTTTAATTTTGTGGTTAAGATAACCACCGTATAATGTATTGAAAGTGTTAATAGAAGTCATGGAGTATATAGTACAATTATAAAAGAAAGAGTATAACTAAAAATTTCTGTTGTTTAACAGAAACGAATTATGATTATGGAATAAAAATAAGAGTAATGTCACTACAATGACCAAAGAAAGAAATATTGGAAAAGAAAGTGAATACAGATATATAAATGAAATTCATATAAGGAAGAAGAATGAAAACATTTAAGCAAAAAAGAGTAAAAGGAGGTGAGTAGGGTGTACTTATAGGCACACCCAATGGAAGTATATATAGAAAAAATAATAATAACAAAGAATAGATATTAAAAGGTAGTATGATGTGTTGTTCATGGACAACCAAGAGATTGAAGTATGTATATAAAAGTTATGAGTAAATAATATAGTATAAAACGAAAGCAAAATACTTAATCAAGTATTAGAAGAGGAATCAAAGACAGAAATGAAAATGTAAGAAATGGGAAGTTGTGACTTCCAATCTTGAAAGTAATATGACAAATAAAGATATCTAATCGTTGAAGCAAATAACTAAGTTTGAAATGTATTATAGTGAGCAATATAACAAGGTAAGTTATTTGAATGAGAAAGTAATAAAATTTGTTAAAGACTATAAATATGCTGCATTCTATAATGCAAGAGAATGAATTGAGAAATAGAGATTAAACGTCTAATCAAGTGTTGGGCGAAAAGCTAAAAAAATAAGACAGACAATGATGATAATGAGAAGAATATAAAGACAGTTATCAAAGAAATGGTCACTTAAAATCAGATTTAGTGACTATATAGAGTATAAATAAGAAGAACTGTGAATGATAAAAAGGATAACTGAAAAAATGTGAGAAAAATGACTGAGAGTCATAAAAATTATGAAATAAAGAGATAGGAAGTTACTACCTCTAAGCGGAAGTAACGGGTAAAAGTAGCCAAAGATTAGGGAAATAGTCGGTACATGACTAGTAGTTATGGAACATAAGAAAATAGCGTATATCGCTCTAAGATACATATAAGTAAAGAGGGTAAAGAAATGAAGCTTAAAGGAAAGAACAATGCAATGTGTTGGGCATATAGCCTTATGACACATAGAGAGAAATGGTAAAAAGAATAATAAAAGAAATTGTTGAGTCAGAAATGCCAATCTTTATTGAAATATGGGTATAATGCAGTTAGGATAAAAGAGAAGTAAACGTTATTTTTGGCATTAGCCATAGCAAGTAAAGAGTAAGCAAGAGATAGAATGCTAAACTAAGCATTAGTGTGAGAAATAAGAACTACAAGAAAATACTAAACATAAGTAACAAAATGAGAATGGTACATGGGGGTACCTAAGGAGATAGGAGGTGTACTCATAGGAATACTGTAAGAAAGCTAAGAAATAAAAAAAATAATAATAAGTAAAAGCTTTTATTACATTAAAAGAAAAGTCGAGTAATGCGTCTGTCCTTATATTACCAAATGGGACAGAAGATTTTGAAGTATACAGCAATGCCTCACATAGAGGGCTTAGCTGTGTAGAGATGCAGAGGAGTAAGAGTATAGCATATGTTCCCAGATAGTTGAAAGCCTAGAAACGGAGTATATTACCTATGATATAGAGCTTATAGCGATAGTATTTGCCTTGAAAATTTGGAGGCATTACCTGTATGGAACAAAGCGTAAGCTATTCACTGATCACAAGAGTTTACAGTATGTGTTCACTCAAATAGAGTTGAACATAAGACAGAAAAGATAGTTAGAGTTGATCAGAGACTATGTTTGCAATATTGTATACCATTCAGGCAAGCAAGTGTAGCAGCAGATGCATTGAGTAGACAAGTTCCAAAGACAAGAGATTTGAAAAAGTTGATTCTAGAAGAGTCATATAAGTCTAAGTTTAAAGTTGAGCAAATTGCATTATCCAAGTGAGTTAATTATGCGCAAGTTAAGGCGAAACATCAAAGTTCCGCATTGAGATGCTCAGACCTTGCGTATTCCAGCAGGAAATGAGAAGATGTTACCATGAACTTATCTATAGGGTTACCAAGAAGGAGAAGAAGATATGATTGGATATGGGTCATAGTGAATCGATTGATCAAGAGTGCACTGTTTCTAGTCATCAAAAGAAACTACTCCATTGGAGAAGTTAGCTCAGTTATTCCTAGATGGAATATTAAGAAGATATGGTGCACCGTTGTCTATCGTATCAGACAGAGACCTATAAGAGAAAATAGGGACGAGAACTCAGCTAAGTACAGCATATCATCCGCAAACGGATGGTCAGAGTGAGCGAATGATTCAGATAGTAGAAGACATGTATTGATCAAGTGTGATAGTTATAGGAGGTTGTTGAGGAGAACCTACCTTTAGTAAAGTTTGTGTATGACCACAGCTACCATTCTAGCATTAAAATGCCACCCCTTTGAGGCATAGTATGGTAGGAAGTGTAGAACTCCTTGATGATGGTTGGAGACGAATGAGACAAAGCCTACAAGACCAGAGATTGTTAGAATGACTTATGAGAGGATTGGAGGGATTCAAGATAACATGAAAGTAACACAAGCCAGACAGAATAGTTACTCCAATCTAAAGAAACGACCGTATGATTTACAAGAAGATGATTTAGTAATGATAGAAGTATCGCCATAGGAGGGCGTAGTCAAATTTGGTAAAAGAGGAAAACTGAGTCCAATAAATATTGGACCTTTTTGAATCCTGAAGAGAGATGGATTGCAGATGTTCAAGCTGGAATTATCATCAGAACGCAGTGGAATACATGATACTTTTCATGTATGCTATCTGAAGAAATATTTTGGGAAAAGAAGAATTAGTGACACGTATTCAGACTTGAGGGTAGAGACTCCTAGCAAACTAGTTCAAGAACTTGAAAAGATTCCAGAAATGCAGACTAAGGAGTTAAGGAACAAAGAGATTGACTTAGTACTAGTCAAGCGGAAGCACCCATTTGGGTCGAACCTAGCTCGAGAGACATTAGAAGAAATGAAGAGAAGATACTCAGGGTTCACAGATTTCGAAAAGATTCCGAGGACGGAATCCGCATAAGGAGGGGTGACTGTAAGAACCCGCAAAATTTGTAAAAGGATAAAATGGTCTTTCGATACATTATAAGACCCTTATGTAAAATAATATGACGTTTGTGAGATAATAATATAAGAAATACAAGCTTATGAAAATTTGGAATTTTACCGCGTGAATAGTGAAATTTGGCCAAAAAGGGTAAAATGGTCATTTGACATGGAAATGACCAAAATGACAAGAAATTGTTAAGTTGGTAGCTAATAGAACTTGGTTTGCAAGATTATGGGTCATAGGACCATTTTTGAAAAAGAAATGGAATCTAAGGGGTTAATATGAAAATATTTTATAAAAACTAAATATATATAAAATGAGAAGATATACCACTTCTCATTTTCTGGAAGTTGAGAGCAGATTCTAGAGGCTTGGAGAAAAGTCACGATCGATCAAGAAGGATTGCAAGATCAAAGTTTAAAGATTGAAGATAACACATGGAATTTGGTGATTTCTAGGTAAGAACTTCTTAATTCTTCAAGTTTTGTTGGATGATCTTCAAATCCAACTTCTGATTTTATGGATGAAGTTAATCCAACGAATCCATATACTTTATCTAGCTCGAAACATCATAGAAAACAAGTTCTAACCATTGAATATGGTGGAATTCAAAGAAATGATGATTTGAGTCAAGAACCCTAGAAATTGGGGTTAATGATCAAAGTCTTAATTGAATGCAATTAACTAGTTACAATGAGTCATAAATGTTTTTTTATGGATGAAGAAACCATTAGAAGTGGTTTCCTAATTATTCCAATTAATTATAATGAAATTATGAATGAAATTGGAAATTGAGAAAATGGAATGGAATTGATGATTCCATGGTTGAAATTTCATTAGAAATGGTTAGATAAGGAATTGGAATGATTCCTTTGGGGATGACCAATGAATTAAGTGCTTAATGGATTAAAAAAAATGACCTTAAGTATATGAAATTGCAATTTCATAAGTTATATAATAATAAGAATGAAAGTAAAAAAAAAAAGTATTCTGACAGAATTTTTATGCCAACTTAAACTGTAAAACTGTACAAATCTACAAGGCCAAAAATTATGTTTCATACATGAAAAGAAACCTACAGATGTCTAGTTTCTAAATCAAAAAGCGGTGAGTCGTTTCGATTCTTCTAGAGTGAGTTATGCCGTTTTTCGTACAGGGTATCCTGTTTCGGCAGATTCTGTCCCACTTAGGAATATGAATGTATATGTTAATATAACGATCAAAGAATTGAAAGAAAACCATTCTTAGCATATATGGATGTTTTATGAGTAATTAGAAGTGTTAAATAACAGGATAGAAGTCTAAATGTCTTAATGAAAGAAGTTTAGAAATGTTATAATACGTATATGCTTGAATTGGTTCTTGAATGGAATTGAAACTGCAATTTCAGTTAGGAATCATGTGGGTTAAGTAGCTAATGCTTCCAATAAGTCATTAGTTAAGAATTTAACTCTAAAACATAGAAGTAGATTGCTATTCTTGAGAAATTTCAAGTTTGGTCAAGAACTTCAATTCTTGCATTTCATTGATTCAAATGATTTTAATAGCTTAAAACCTTGTACTAATGGAGGGTTTTAGTCAAGGAACAAACCCCATATGATTAAGACATAGATTAAGGACTTAATGGGTGAAAACTGCGTGCTACAGTGCACTGCGTGCTACAGTGCCCTTCAGACAGAGACCAAATTTGAAACACAAGTCTAATATGGCCTAAGATTTCATGGAAAAGAGTCGGAACTGAAATACGACCCCTCGGGGGTACTATAGCAATATACGCGTATTTCGGAGAAAACCATTAAACGAGTTTATTAATGGCTATACATTTATTATAACCTAGAGTTATGTTATATGAGACTTTAGCATTATAGAGTTAATTATATTGGGTATTTATATATACTACTTGTATAGGTGGTGCTTCAAACGTTATTGAGCATGGGAAAGGAAAAGACGTACGTGAAGCCTAGTGAACCGTAGTAAAACCAATGTGAGTTTTATGAGGATTTTTATAGTACATAGCAATATGTTATTTTCAGAAAAATAAGATTTCCAAATGTTTATAAATACTAAAGTTTGGAAAATAGTTTTGAATGAAGCTCTATACAAGGGCTTAGTGTTTAAAACAGATTTTTAAAGTATGGTTTGCAAGGTATTTTGAAAAAAGTTCGTTATGGGAACTAAGTTGTCAAAATCAGTTTTTTTTAAAGTATTTTCAGTAAAGAGTTATAAAATGTTTGAGTAAGAGTTGTTTACAAATTGTGTCCCATTTTGACCAATTTGAGATGAAATGAAGTAAGAATTAAAGGAAGAAAGAAGTATGAGCCAGTTGTCCAGACTAGGATCACCCACATAATCGGGGGATCAGAAGACACTACTGGGATGGTACCTCCCGTCGCGAAGTAGTTGTCTAGCTTAGTATACCCTTGTGCTTGACTCCGTTCCAAGTCACAAAGGGGAGACAGAATGAGCATAACCTAGCGGGCGGATCTGTTCTGTCCCGCGAGGTGAGCTAGTAGAATGAATTAAACTAAATTAATTCATGAGTTTCAGTTGGTCACTAGAAAACGAGAAAGAAATCAGTTTTTTTAAAGAAAGAGATCAGTTTTGAGAAAGAATACAGTTTTGGTAAAAGAAAGTAGTTTTGAGAAAGAATACAGTTTTGATAAAAGAAAGAAATTTTGAGAAAGAAAGTATTTTTGAGTTTTGAAGATAGAAAAGAAAAGAGATTTGAGATTTATTATGTAATAAGTTCTAGTAGTTTACTTGTTTATATTTCAAGTCTTAAAGCAGAAAAGTTTTGGGTCTAAAACTCATATTACTCACGAGACTTTATGTCTCACGTATTATTTTTAAATGCTATGTACTTAGGTGAGATGAGCAGGAGCTGGAGTGGGACCAGTGTGTATATAGTAAGTTTAAATTATGGTTTTCTGTATTGAGTCTGTAATACCCTTTCAGAATAAAGTTAATAAAAAAAAATTTTTGGTGACTTTTCATGGTCACGTTTTGTAAAATGTTTTGTAATATAAACTATATTAAATTATGGTTTTGAGAAAGGGGTGTTACAGTATCTCTATTAAGTCTTTCATAGCGATTCGTCTCTTAACACCAAGTCATTACACTTTGTAATGAAAAGAGACGTTTCCTAGAAACATTATGTAACACACATATGGAGATAGATAACAGCAACACTCCCACTGGCTTTGACACGGTTATGGACTATTCACAAAATCCAGAGCTTATGGCACATTTTGAGAATCCAAACCTTTCTGACATCTTAATGTATATCTTTCAACCATTTCTCAAAATCCAATCCTTTGGCATATTTTGAGAATCTGAATATCCTTTCTTGCGAGATGCCCGCGGGGAAATCCCGGGCCCAAGTACCTTTATACTGGCATATTCTTTGTGAGTCCCCATTAGTGTGCCGGTGATCCACACGCGCTCCACTAACGACTTACATTATGCAGTATCCTTTCAAATTTCATCTTCTATTGAGAGTGCTTCTCTCGGAGTCAATTACTTGACTCTGAGTATCGTCTCACTCAACCAGATGTTCTGAAGATACGTTTCTATCCATGTTGATTTCTTTTGATGATTACTCCCACTGGTTTTAAGACCAGTTGTAAAATCAATCAACCTGTCACATAGACTGTATCTCGTCCTAAGGTTCTCTTAATTGGCAGCAACCGGGCTCACCAATGCTTCCAAGTAGTCGGATTGTAAATCCGTACCAACTATAGTGTTTTACCACTATTCGGTATGTCACCCCGATCATAATTACTTATGACGGTGATCAATGCTACTGGTCAAGAGAAGACTATGTCAGTATGAAAACAGAAATCTGATTTCTGCTCTAAGCCTAGTGATGACTAAAGGTTCTTTCACTTGGCTAATCCTAAACTCATTCAGGACTGTCCCAACTCCCACTGTTTCCTTAGAACATGAGTTCTTTCTAAAAGAGCTCTTTCTTTTCAGGTACAGCGGGATAGCCAGTGAAACGACATTTCTGATTTGGTTCAGGCTAGTCATGATGTTCGGACGAACACTACAAGACCCTGGACTTTTAATGTACAAGTGGGACAATCCCAGCTTTACATTTCAGACAGTGTATGCAAAACCTACTTAGTCGAAGGATGTGGTTGGAATATGGTCTGACTGGTTTAGTATTCAATGTATCGAAAACTAATTTGCAATGTATCTCATACATTGAGGATGGAACTGTTTCGACCAATGCTCCATCATCTTCCCTAAGACACATTATAAATATTAATGTTCTTGGAAGAGAATAACTGTGAAACATTTTCCCAGTTTATGTTGTCACTCAGGTTCTGTGGATCTCGTACTTCCTTTAAAGTCCTTGAACTGTTCAAGGTTTCAATCCAATCGCTTATTCTGATAAGCGAAGTCATATTCGTCATACCGAATGAAAAATATCGTGAAATACAAACAATTGTGTTCTATTTGGAGATTCGAGCAATATACAGCAACTGATGTGTCCGTTGTTCCTAATCTCAATGTCTTTTACATCTCTATGTGAACTTATGACTTTGTTAATTCTGTTCAAGACTTGCAATCTTCAGTTGACTCTAAGTCAACTGATTCCAAAATCCTGTCCTTTGGATCTTTGGGTGATTCATTTCTTGCTACACGTGATTTATAAAGAACTTAATCATTATCTGACTCTAAGTCAAATGATTCCAAAGTCCTGTCCAACTGGATCTTTGGTTGATTCATTTCTTTACACATTAAGAACTCAATTCATCATGTGACTCTAAGTCAAATGATACCAAAGTCCTGTCCAACTGGACCTTTGGTTGAGTTGATTCTTACAAAATTTTATCTTAACAATCATAAGGAGCACAATTCCTAAAATCCAAACACTTTGGATGTATCAATATTCAAGTTATTACTAATCATGCATTCAACACAATCATACAACATTTCAAGGATATTTCAAACAACATGTGTTAAAAGAGAATTGACAATTTTATTAAAACAAAATCCTTGAACAGTGTACTATATGATGGACAATTTCATACGCATCTGAAAAACTAATAACAATATTTCAACATCTAACTAAACTTCAAAACTGCATGAGCCGGAAATCCAATCCAAACGTGCTCATATGCGTCAATGTCCCGTGCCCTACTGATTCCCTGCATACAAACCAAAATTTGACTATCACATTATGCATCAAGGAATTATGGAACATGAGTTTTGAGGTTTTTAGATATACCTGAGCTTTCAAAAGATTTAGACCTTGGAGCGTCTTCCAATCTTTCCGCAACTGTATCCGATTCTGTGGATTCCCAGCTTAAGACATGTCCAGACCATCTGGATCGTTTCTTGCTGCGTCTTTTCACTGGACTTAATCCAAAAGTAGCTGAACCATTGGAGCTATGCCTGTCCAAGAGTGACTCGTATAAAGTCAACAGTGGACCCATTTCCATTAAGGTCTTTTTCTGGTATTCCTTTCTATACGTCTGAATGAACAGATCGTACTTAATAGTCAGTGAAGCGAGTAGAGTGTTAACACTCGACTCCTGACTCATGGAATAACCAAGTTTGTATAATTCGCCTATGTACGCTTCAATCTGAAGAACATGCGAATCGATGCTACTTCCTTCTTTTAACTTACACTCTGCAAGTATTTTGAAGATCCTAGCTCGTTCCTCTTCGACCGGTTTTCGGAACATTTCCTCAACCGATTGCATTAACTCATATGGCCCAAAGGATTCAAAATCCTTGCGGAACTCGGGGTCAATGGTCAATAGCATGAGGTCACGAATCTTTTCGGATTCATCAACTAATAAGTCATGCTTATCATAAAGGCTCTTTATGATGACTTGTTTCGGTGGAACCGGGATCGGATACTCGGTGAGATGAAGCTTGCCTGCAATGCCGAGAGCCAGTCTCCAATTGCGAAGCCATTCCTTACAGTTAAGGCCAGTCAACCTTTCCATATTTAGCAGGTGCTTTCTGATGCTATCAGAAATGGGTGAAGGAGGAGAGGGTGGAGAATAGACACTTGGTTCAGACATCAACAATAAACAGAATTTTATTGGTTTAATTAATCCTTTTAAATAATTACCCAATATATTATTTATTAAGGCTAGGATCCAAAATACCCCAACTGTGGTGTGAAGAGGGATGCTGTAATCACAACACAATGGTCATTAAGGTAGATAATGCACTTATCAATTTCATCTTATGAAATTCCTAGATCTGTTGAGACACGTTGAACTGTTCAATGGCATGTTTAGTCTCGGATGTGCCCCACACACGCTCCGTTAATAATGGCAAAATCGAGAAACCCATTGCAAGTCTTTGTGAACCCCTATTGGTGTACCGGTTAACCACACACGCTCCACCAATGTTTCACAAATTGCAATGTGCAATTTCATGGATTAGCACCAATTCACATTTTTATCCTAAAGTAACTAGATTGGGTTTTGTTCAAGGTTCTAGTACTTTCAATTATAGCATTGTACTTTTAAGAGGCTTAGCGGTTCTATGAAACCCGTTCGGCTAACGACACTCGACTGACCAGGAGAGCGGTGGGTAAGAGTAGATACCCATTAGACTAACATTTTATAGTCAGTCGCCTAATACCCTCTTTATAGGACAGTTTTGTGAATGAGGCCTATTTGCGGTAAGACTAACCAATTTTCTTATATATAAATAATTAACTTTTAATCATAAATATATAAGATATATTTTAATCTTATTAAAATATTTTAGAATTAATTATCTCATAATTTTTGCAAATTTTAAACTATTTTTCGAAAATTTAAATTAATTCCTTAAGCTGATTTAATTGGTCTTTTAATTAACAATTAATTAAACTAATTAAATCTAAGATAGATTTTATAAAATTAATCAAATTAATTTTTCTATCTAGTTCCCTATATGGTTCGAAATTTACAAGCCAAAATAAAGGAGGTTCTAGTTATTTAATTAATCCAATTACCAAAATAACAACACACTATATAAGGCAAGTAAATCAAGCAAATAAGGGGGGAACAAGGGGGTGGCGGCTAGGGTTAGGAAACCCTAGCCAAAATCTCGAAATTAACATGCAAGAAATAAAGGTTCAAGTTATTTAGAAGATCTAGTTACCAACAATAACAACCAAGTATTCTAGGCAGCATGCAATTCGCAGATAAGGCAAGGGAGGCTAGGGTTTTGAAACCCTAGCCACCATGGACGAAAATTAGGCCTCCCAAGGGTTTATTTTCGAAAACCCTTTGAACAAATAAACAGTTTATATCAAATCGCAAGAAAACAAGCCATAGCTCTGATACCACTGAAGGGTTTTCTAGCAAACAATGAACAAATAATTTCTTATGGTTCACATGCAACCCTAGAAAGATCTATGTTTTCTTCTATGAAGATAATAAACTAGTATCTAAAGGCAAACAATAATTTCTAAAGATCAAAACAAGAATTACCAACCTTTGAATCTTGTTCTTGAAGCTAGCAGCACAAGTGTCCTGCCTCAAATGCAAGTCACACCCAAAGCAATGGAGAAGACAGTCCAGCAGAGTTTATCTGGTGAAAGTGGCGCAGGTTTTAGGGTGGCCAGGTGCCTCCTTTTATAGCCTCCAAGGGTTACAGCTGAAACCCAAAGGAGCCTCCAAATGGGCAAGCCTGCTGACTAAATGGACCAAGTCTTTTCTAAACCCTAATAGGGTTTTCGCCAACTATGGAGTTCCCTCCATATTGGCGCCAACTTTGGCCCCTGTCCACTGGCCAATTATTTATTTAACTATTAAATAAATACAAACCAGTCCCTGCACTTTTAATTAATTAATTTAATCACTGAATTAAATCCAATTAATTCTAGATTAAATCTTAATTAATTATTATAGTTTCTAATTAATATATTAACACTTAAATATATTTATAAACCATTTAATTAATTCTATTGATTTATTAAACAATTAATAAATCAACCTTTTACTCTACTGAACTCTATCCTAACCTCCAGCTATGAGGGCAACCCAAATGGACTTTGCTTCAATTAACAAGATAAATATAAATATAAAGTCATGGCGTAGACACCTAATCCAACATTATTATCGTTAAAAGACTCTCTAGCGTTTAAACTATGATTTTATCATGAATACAAATGATGTATGGATTAGATCGTTACAAACCCTTTAAAGGTCATCGATGATTTTCATCATATAAAAGACACCATTGACTTTTATGAATTCGTATTAAACATTGTCAAGCTTCAGGATTGATTGATTCTATTTCTTTAATATACTTAACAAACTTTCTCTTCTATGTCGTGCTTCTAATAGCCCAAAAAAAACTTTTCATACTCACAATATTGTACTTTTTATGAGATTACTTCTAATGTGTCAGAGACAGGAGAGATGGTATGCTAATGGCTCTTTCCATTCTTCAAGATTTGTCATTGCATGAATTATTCATTGATGTATTTCTAAAATAACACAAAATTGTCTATCTTGAGCAACATAATGTCCGGACTAATACAAAAACCAACACCAACTGTGTGAAGTCTCCCCATCAACAAAAGCATAAGCAATCGGTAATATACTATTGTTGGCATCGTTTCTAATAGAAACAAGCATTTTTCCCTTGTTTGAACCCTTCAAATGATATCCATCAAAAGAAATAATAGGTCGACATATATGTAATGCATCAGTAGCATGTCCAAAAGCCCAAAAATATATTTGAATGTCGTTACATGTGATGATGAGTTGTTTGTTTTATGAAACCACTTTATAATTGTACTGCGATTTGATGTTTGCATAGCTGCAATATACTTTGGCAATTCAGCAAAGCTACTCTCCCAAGTTCCATAAATATTCTCTATCACTCTCCGTCTACCATGCAATGCCTTTCCATAAGAAACATTAACATTTAGACTATTTTTAATATAAGCTTGTATGTGTTTCACCAGATAAGCAACATATTTTTAATTGAGTAGAGAATGTATGAGCCAGTAATTTTAGAGTTTAAATTTCTATTATTCTTGCCTATACATGATCCAAAACAATTATGTGTATCCACCCAACGTATAATCTTCCACGTATGATGTTTTTTCTTCTTAATTGCACAGACATACCATGTATAATGTGGTGTATTGAATGCGATACTGGAACTTTCTTTCCCTTCCTAGAGTCTTACACTTTGCTACCCATAACCTACTTTTACTTTTGTATACTGCTTTTTTTACTTCTTTCTTACTTTCAAATTGCATCCTATCCTTATTTTGTTTTTTGATTCTTTCCAAACATCTATATAAATGGTGTCAACAATTTGTTGTGTCATCATCTCCTACATCTCCAATATCATTCATATGATTCACAACTAGAGGTTTCACTCAAATCATCAGAATCATCCCTAGCATCACTTACAATATCTTCACTATACTGTGAGTTGGGATCATCAAACCCAAAGTCATAATCCACCTCAAATCTATTATTATTCGGGAAAGGGAAGGCTACATTTGAGGGGTTGGTCACTATTGACTGTATTGGTTCTCATGTATTAAAATTACGAAGAAGATCTACAAAACTAGTACATATAGGAACCCTTTTCCGTTCTTGAGATATATTCTCAATTTCAACAAGAACTCGCCCATAATAATTTTGGTCATTCTCAGCAAAGTAATACAACACATCTAAACTTGAATTGTTTATGACTCGTGAGATATTATATATGCCACCAAAGTGGTAACGTAGTGATATACTCTACTTATAGACTATCTTGGCAATCCCAACATATGCATAAACCAAATCTTTAAATTTTTCATAGCTCATTTTATGTCTAACAATATTTGAAGTGGTTAAAGTTGATTGATCAACCTTTATGATTCCATTCACATCTTTAATATCACCACCCCAATATAAATTGATCAATAACGGACAATCTAGGGCCATAATGACAATATATACAAAAATGTCGTTGCATAATTATTCATAAGATATAATAGATAAATTATTATGTCATATATAATATTTAAAATCAAATTTATGTGAATGAAAGATGGGACAACCGATGTAACGTCCCAATTTCTATAATAAAATTTTTGTTTTTAAAAGCAATTCAAATACATAAAATGGATTGGAAAATAAAACCATTTTATCTGAATTTGATGTTTAAAACATTTAAAACTGTATTTATCAAAATAGTTACAACATTATCCAGCGGAACACTTGACCACCGAAAATATCAGATGCGATATAGTCGCGCCGTGCTCCAAAGCTTAATACAATAAGAACCAGAAAACAATTAGGGTAAAAGAGTAAGCACAAAGCTTAGTGCGTTCCCCAAAATACCACACGATCCATCTCATGCATACACATAAGGCACATGCAACATTTAGGAACGACCAGTTATGCATCGTCCTTCTATCATTCAGCATCCTTAGGTGCCCAGAACGACCTATCATGCATTGTCCTTTCATCATGCAGCACGTTCGTATTAGCCGGCACGACCGGTCATGCATCATGCTAGCCTAGGGACCTAACTCAGTCCTAAATCGGCACTCGCCTATCCCAATATCAATAAGTCGCAAGAACGAATCTTATGACAACACATAAGCACATACAGTCCTAACAACAACATACAATCATTCTCTTTCTCCCTACAATATCGTACTACATACGCATGTAACTTCACGCATAGTATAGTGAGAAGACTCACCTGATTCGCAACCTCATGTCACACGGTTCCGATATCCTCATGCGCTAAGTAGCACGAACTCCTCACTTATCACAAAGTTGTAAATCAACAATCCGATAGACCCAAAACTGATCCTATGGTCCAAATCCCTAATCCATTCAAGTTGACTTAAAAGTCAACTGGTCAAAGTCAACGGTCAACACTGAGATAGCGCCGCTATCTCCTCAAGATAGCGTCGCTATCTACAAAACAGATCGTGGTCTTTTGCGATAGATAACATCGCTATCTCCATAGACAGTAGCTCTATCTAGGGGTGCAAACGAGCCGAGCCGAGCCCGAGCCTGACCAAGCTCGGCTCGGGCTCGTTAAGAAATATATCGGGCTCGGCTCGTTACGAGCTCGTTAACAAGCTCGTTTACTCTAATGCAGGAATATATATATATATAGGCTCGTTTAGGGCTCGCGAGCCTAATCGAGCTTGGTAACACAGGCTCGGCTCGGGCTCGTTTAAAATTGGTCTCGAGCCGAGCTTTTATCGAGCCGGTCCTGGGTAGCTCACGAGCCGTCTCGGCTCATTTGCACCCCTAGCTCTATCTACGAACTTTTCCAAAACTTCATTAAGCACTTAATCCTTTAGGGCAGGAACCAAAACTCTCCAGAACATGTCCAATAAGTATGAAACTTCATAAAAATCCAAACTTTCTTGACATGTATGCCCCATGCATGTCGAATCTCACACTAAGGTCCAAAAGTGAAACAATCCATAATTAAACACTCAAGGGAGCTTGGCTTACTGCCAATATCAATTCAAAATCTCCAAAGAAGGTCTTAGGGACATAAAGGTCAAACCTTTATCCAACCCAAACCATAGACAACACCACAAAAGGACCTTTACTCCATTTAATGTCATAATATACAACCCAAACCACAAGATAAAGCTTCTAATCATAAAAAGATGGTAAATTTCCACTTACAAGGGTCTAGAAAAGAAGATCTTGCTGATTCCCACAAGTAGCAAGGCTTCCTTGCACCAACACCACCTTCTTCTTCAATAAATCTTCCAAGAAGGGTTATGGAGCTTGAAATCACCAAATAAGGCTAGGATTTGAAGAGAGAGAGAGAGAGTGTGTGTGTGTGTGTGTGTGTGTGAAAGAGTTCTAGAGGCTGCAAAGGGTGAGAATGACGACTCCTGGGGTTCAGAACCCTTAAATACGACCTAAAAATCGAGATATAGGGTTTTGGTGCAAACAGCGGCGGATAGCGTCGCTATCCCTGATTGTGCGCTTGCACGATCTCTAACCCGGATACCATCGCTAACCCCTATGTTAGTGTCGCTATCGCTTATTTTTCATCCAAAACTTATATTTTACAATTTAATATGATTACTTGAAAACGGGTCTTACAACCGCTGACGATAAAGTAATATTGAAGGATTGTGAAGAAAATTTGCAATGAAACTGCAGTCAGTAAGTCAGCTATATAGTCCAAAAATGAAGTTAAATGTTAGGATTTAACAATTCGTACACTCACTTTTCTAAATATTGATATCAACAGTGACAACAACTTTTTCTTTTGCAGATAAATTCCTATCTTTTATAGTGAAATGACAATTCAGTCATTAAAAAGAATTTCAATAATGATATAAATGAATTGTAAAACATATTCTAATACGTAAATTTTTTATATATTTTGCAACATGCAAACTAGGTAGTTTATATAATGGGGATAAAATAATAAGTTTAGAAAAATAAAAGATACAAATAAAAAATATGATAATTTAAAAGACTAAATATGTTAAAATTAAAATATTTAATTTGTAAATGGTAGAAATTGAAAATCAAATATAAATTAAAGGACTAAAGGTGTAATTTCATAGGGTAAATTATGAAAATTTGAAAATAAATTTGTTGATTTGATGGTGAGACGATCAAATTCACCCTACTTTTTAAAAGGAAAATAAAAGGTGTCCTATTTTTAATAACCTTTTTTCAGTTTACCCTTATTTATAAAAAAAATCCATAAAATACACTAATCTAAATAATTTTTTTATGAATCTTCATTTCTCTGTTCAATTAGCTAATAAACATTTTATCATGTTTTCAAACTAACAAAATCAGTAAAATATGGAAGGGGGATATTATATATACATTGAAAGATAATAAAAACGGAGTAAATTACAGTTTCGGTTCCTATGTTTTGCAATAATTTGTGGTGTGGGTCTAAGTATGGGATTTTCACTTTCAAGATCCCTGTGGTTTCCTTTTCTAACACTGACGGTCCCTTATAGGGTTACCGTCTAAGCTCCTGCGTTAAATAGTTGTAAAATGACAAAAATCCCACTACTTTTTTGTCCATTAATTTCTTATATTTGTTATTTTCTAAACTTGAGGACTAAAATTGTAATTTACACAAAACCTAACTCCCCGTTTGATCACATCAATAATCGTAACCAAAACCTTTCTGCTTACTTCTCTTCCTAAAAGATTGTTTGGATAAGCTTATTTAGCTCATAAGCACTTTTAGGCAAAAGTGCTTATGAGCTTCTGGCTTTTTAAAAAGTAGTTTTTAAAAAAGTGTTTGGTTAAGCTTATATGGTGGAAAAAATTAATATTGGTTTAAAAAGTGTTTGGATAAGCTTTTATATATGTAAAATGACTAAAATGACATTTTTACATATTGTTGGGGGCATTATTGTCATTTTGCAAGTAAAAAGCTATTTTCTATTTGAAAAGCCAAGAATATGGAGCTTTTGGAAAACAGCTTTTCCACCTTTGCTGAAAAGCTAAAATAAAAAGTGCTTATTGTTACCCAAACACTCTTTTCAGCTTATTGACTTTTTGAAAAGCCAAAAAGCTAAAAAGCACTTTGGAAACACACATCCAAACAGCCTCTAAAACTGAACGTTGGCCTTCTCCTACTCAAACTGAATCGCAACCATCACCCAATAAATCGTTGTAAAAAGCTTCATTTTAATCAGTTGGTCCATTGCCACCGCATCGGAAGCGCGATTTCACTGATGGAAACATCTTCCGTCGTGGCCCCACATGCCAATTCCAATTGGATGACGTCAATAGATTCGCGGTATCGTAAAGAAGCTTTAGATATGTGCAAAGATTCTTGATGTGATTCCATTCCTCCGCAATTGGGGCTTTGTTGTAATCGGCATCGGAGGTGTCTAAACAGGACAATACTTCTTTCAATTCCAATGTAGATTGTTACATCTTGTAAGTCGTATTCCATTGATTTTGATCATCGAGTTGTAAAGTTTTTGTGGTTAGGACTTGAAAGTGTTGTTCAAGTTCAAGAAATTTCTCTTCAAGCGTTTCATTAGTTTTCACATACTTCACACAGTTTCTCACATTTTTCATCATTTCTTGACCGAAATTGAGTGATTTCATTACAATGTTGGCTAAAGAACAAGTTAGACAGTGATTAAACAACAATTGACCACCGAGGATGTTTGGATTCTCTGAAAGCAAACTTTTGAGACATTGGATTCCGATTTGGGTGAATGAAAGAAAAACGGAGGTGTGGTTGTACATTAGAGATAGATAAGTAAAATACAGTTTTGGTCCCTAAGGGCAATTTAGACAATTTATATGCACTTAACGGATTAAATTTGATGGTAACCCCAAGAGGGACCGACAGTGCAATAAATGTCAACCACAAGGACCAATACTGTGAAAATCCAAAACTTGGACCCATAACGAAAATTCTTT
The DNA here is from genome assembly GCA_023525715.1 of Cichorium intybus. Lineage (NCBI taxonomy): Eukaryota > Viridiplantae > Streptophyta > Magnoliopsida > Asterales > Asteraceae > Cichorium > Cichorium intybus. Next base: position 34,052,903 of record CM042014.1, read on the forward strand.
TAAAACACAGGGACCAAAACTGTAATTCACTCTAATAAACAATTCGACAGTTCGACTTGTTTGAAAACCCTAGTGGGCCAACTTCTTCTCTTCGTTACATGCAACCAAGTGTTGCCGTAGGTGCCAAGTTACCAAAAGGTATAAAGCTCTAACCTCCCTTCTAAAGCGCAGTTCACCAATTTTAGGTTTTCAGATCGATTGGCGTTTCCATCCGTATGTTCTTCAAACCCTTTTCGAATAACATTAATTCATGCACGATCATCTGTTTTCGTCAAGGTTTTTACTACTATCTGAACATAATACGAATGTTTCTTTTATTGTTCGTATCCGTATCACTGCATGCATGAAATTGCTAGAGTTTCGCTTTTGATGATGAAATTAAATCCACTCTTTTCGTTCCTCTCTTTGATTTAATTATAATTAAATTTTCGAATGTGCTCGCTTTGAATTTGTTTTCATTTCTCGATGAATAAACCCCAATTGTTTTGACTCGACCTTACGAGTCGTCTCACGCGTTCATGCGTCTTATGTGATGAATGCATCACGCATTGCTAATTTTAACTCGAATCGATAGGGTTTGCGCGATGAAGTTCAAAGAAGAAGTTCACAGTGATGACGGATCTTACGAATTGGTCGACTTAGATGATTACACCGGAGAAATACAACATCTGGACACGAAAGCTGATGTCTCTAGTAACATGGTAGGATTCTGTTTTTATGATTAAGTTCTCATTTAGTTAATGCAAGTAAACCTTATACAAAATAAAGAACAGAAGAAATTATTATAAACGAATTACACCTAAAAGTTTTCATTATGTTTCAGGATCTGTCCAATGATGATTCTTATGACTTCCTTACATCTGAACTGTCTGATATAAAAGAAGGTTCTGCACCAATCAAATCATTTTCACTCGATTCAATAAATGAGGACTCCGGATTCGAAGATTCAACCAAACCTGATTCTTCAGAATCTGAAGATGATGATGATGAAGAAGAAGAGGCTCCTGTCTTGGAGTTTTCTTATAGTGACGATATGGTAACATCCATATTGTTCTTTTTGTTAATAATTTCTTTTACTGAATAAACATTATCACTTGTATTTAAAAAGGCTTTTGTCAAAAAAGTCCTTAATTTTTTCGAAAATATCCGGTTTTGTCCTTCTAAAGTTTTTATGTGCATTAAAGCCGAAAATGTTCGGTTTTGTCCTTCTAAAGATTTCATGTGCATTAAAGCCCAAAATTTGCAAATTTTTTTCTATCCTGACCCTGGAAAGTGGAAACCTGGAAACCTAGTATAACATATACTAGGTTTCAAATTATTATGAAATTAATTTTGCATAAAAGTCCTTAATTTTGCTTAATTTCGCATAAAAGTCATTAAGTTTGCAATTTTTTACGTTTGGACCAAAACCACCCATCATCACCACCATGCACCACTACCGCCGGTGCCACCCACACCACTGTTATCGCCACTACCGTCGCCGCCGCCGCTACTGTTGTCATCACCACTACCGCACCCCACCACCACTGCCACTGCAGTGGTGGTGGTGGGGCAGAAGCGGTGGTGGTAGTGGCGATGACGGTGGTGGTGGATGGCAGCCGTGGTAGTGGTGGCGGCGATGGTGGGTGGGGAATGGGTGATTTTGTGGTTTTGAACCAAACGTAAAAAATTGCAAACTTAATGACTTTTATTTGAAATTAAGCAAAATTAAAGACTTTTATGTTAAATTAATTTCATAGTAACCTGGAAACCTATATTAGGTTTCTTCCAGGGTCAGGATGGAAAAAAGTTTGCAAATTTTGGGCTTTAATGCACATAAAATCTATAGAACTATAAAACCGAACATTTTTCGAAAAACTTAAAAGTTTTATAACAAAAGCCCTATTTAAAAATTCCAGGATGAAAAGCACAAGTTCAAGAGCATGGCTTATAAGAAGTTAAAAGACGGCATACGGATAGAAGATGTGACAAAAGACCACATCCTCCATTACCTTCCCGCCAAATCATTAGCCAGGTGTCAACTTGTCTCTAAAGAATGGGAATCATGGATATCAACCCCAATTTTCGCACACTACCAAAGTCAACACTTCAGTCAAACCTCTGGCTTTTTTCAAAATTTCAAAAAAAATACTCATTTTCATTCTCTTGACAAATCCTCTTATGGGATGCCTTACCCTCCTTTACGTTTCCTCCCAAAAAAAGTTTTCATAAAAAGTTCTTGCAACGGATTGCTTCTTTGCCAAGAACGTGAGGATAAAAGCAAATATTACATTTGTAACCCTGTAAACAAAGAGTGGCTTCTGCTTCCAAATTCTTGTTACAACCATGGAAAATACCCAAAATTTGTGCTTGCTTTTCAACCTTCTTCTTTCAACTTTCAACCATATTATCAAGTTATATGCCCATTTACTACTCCAAATGAGGGGTTAATTTTGCATTTTGACATATATGATTCAAATACAAAATCTTGGAGGGCTTCTCATGAAATATGTGTCGATTTGGGTACATCTGATTTGAAAAGTGACGGCGTTTTTGTCAATGGAGTTGTTTACTGGGAAGTGACAGGTGGCAAGTTGTTAGCCTTTGATATGAAGAATGAGATCTACGGTGTTCAAAAACTCCCTGAAGGTGGTGCATTGTCGATGGTGCATGGAGAGTTATGCTATGTCAAAGGGCATTATCGTCATTACAACAAAATGTGTGTTTTGGATGTTTATAATGGTAGTTTGATGTCGTCGAAAAACACCATGAGTTTTTGTGTTCCTTTTGATGATGTTGCACGTGGTGACGTGGTTGGTTGCAGTATTTTGGGGAACACGTGTGATGATGATATTGTTGTGATTTTGAAGAAGGCTGAAGGGCGGGATTGTCTTTTTGTTTATCGTGTGAAACGTCAAAAGGTTGAAGGCCCGTTGTTGCTGGATAGCTCTATTAAGCTGTTTCCTTATGTTAACAGCCTTGTCTCCATAGCTGCCTAGAAATTTATCAACGTTTTTAAAACAATTAATGTTTTTTTTTTTCTTTAAGTAGAGGACAGTTTTACCACTATGTGCAAATGCTATTACTTGTGAATGAGTGATAGTTTTTGAGAGATGTTTGGTTTTAGTTTTAGTAACATGGTAGTTTTTTTTATATGTTTAATCTTGTTTTGGGGGTTAATGACGATATATTTGCAACAAACTATCTAAAGTTTGCTCGTTAAGGTTCTATTTGGTCGAAATGAACTAGATTATTGTAATTTAGTGTTTAGTAAAATCACTAAAAAAAATTTCCCATAATGTTGACAAGAAAACAAAGAGCTTTCATGTTTGCCATAGAAATGCATTGATTGGTCGCCCTTTGCCTCTCATAAATGTTTCTGTTTTATGGTATTCCAAGATTAACACAATAATAAGAATTTGATTTGCCACGTAGAACACATTCATCAAAATTGCCAAGTAGGCTTTGAAACCTGTTTAACCTGCGATAATAGATAAATTTGATGTTTAGGGTTTTATTTGATCCGATTAGAACTTTGGTGATTGAGTGAACAAATTTCAAATACTTTGTTGTCGATATAAGTCCTTACACCTCTTTTTGACATATGTACTCGTTCTTTAAGTCTTGTTTACATACTAACATCTAATGATGACATGATGATGTTTTAATTTTTTTGTTATGAAATCGAAAAATGGCAATTGTAGGGTGAGAGAATGCTCCATCTTTGTAGGAGGGTAAGACACGGTTGGTTTTTCTCAATTGGAAATATCGCGATGCTCTTTCTCTCTCCTCCCTTTGTTGAGTCCTTTCTATATTTTTCATTCAGGTAAAACATCTCTCTTTTTAACGATTTGTGATCCTGAAATTCTGTCGAATTATAAGCAAAATGAGAAGATTCAATCTGGAAAAAGTCTTGGATTTTTTGTAGACAGATCCTCGAAATATAATAGTTTTCTGCAATGTTATAATATCGGAATTTTGCATCATTGCATGAACTTTTACGAATGGTGTTTGGTTGTTAACATTGCTTTTTATCCAAACTCCAATTAATTAATCTCATATAGCTTGAGTTTTGATCACGATGATGAACAGGGAGATCCTCTGTTTCGATCTTCATGTTAAAAGAAATACAGATTTCAAAATGTGGGTTGTCTTTGAATTCTTATTGTGTCGTTTCAAAGAGTATATGTTTTATAAATTTCTTAGGTTTTATGAATTTGACTTTGGATTTTGCAATGTAGTTCTAGATTTGCATTGAGGAGGAAAATCAAGAAAAATACTGCACATTTGTTGCTAAATAGATTACAGGGGTGGTAAAAGCAATATTTACAGATGGTCTGATTTTTCCGGCAGAGGGATTCTAATTCCGAGGGCCGGAAAAAGTTCATCTTGACATATGGATCCGGCCCCAGAGGCTGCTCCGGCCCCGAAAACTCCATCTCCAGTATCTCCCAGCTCCTCATCGCCACTACCTTCAGATTCTTCACCACCTTCACCGCCTAAAGACAGTAGAGAGTTTCCGCCGCCTGCCGCCCCTTTACCGACGCCATCCAAGCAACCCCCATCACGGAAGCGACGTCCATCATCTAACCTCGGTCCTCCTAACGTTTATCCGCCGCGTGGCAGTGCTTCTGACGGAGCAAAGCCAGATCCGGCCAACAAGTTACCCAAACAATCGAACCGAAAATCACCCGCCAAATCATCATCCGACTCCGACTCAATTTCAGATTCTGCTACCACCACCGGGATAACAATCATCGCCGGAATAGCTACCGCCCTAGTGGTGATATTAGCTCTAGTTATCGTTTGTCTTCTCTGCAATCGGAAGAAGAAGAAGCCCTACTATTTGGACCCCAGCCATGAGAAACCACCAGGAGTACCCGGAGGTGTACCTAACTACTACGGTAAACCGGACCATGTCGTCAAATTCGGCGGTGGGCCTGGCGGCAGCAGTAATTGGGGACAATCACCACCGATGTTCGACGGTCGCGCATCGTCAGGAGCAAGAATGTCAGGAGCAAGAATGTCAGGGACATCCGTCATGTCTCTAGCATACAGGTGCCAATTTTCATACGACGAACTAGCTGCCGCCACCGGAGGGTTCGCCCGATTCAACATTCTAGGGCAAGGGGGTTTCGGCTACGTGCATAAAGGCGTGTTGCCCAACGGGCAGGAGGTGGCTGTAAAGAGTTTAAAAGCGGGCAGCGGACAAGGTGAGCGGGAGTTTCAGGCGGAGGTGGAGATCATTAGTAGGGTCCACCACCGCTATCTGGTTTCACTTGTGGGGTATTGTATTTGTGATGCGGAGAGAATGCTAGTCTACGAATACGTTCCTAATAAGACATTGGAGTTTCATCTTCATGGTGTGTATTTCTTAATATCTTTCTTGACTTTATGTTAATGCATGTTGACCATATCAAAATGGTACAAGTTACACAAGAAAACATTTCATGTTTTTTGTAGGAATGCATCATGAATCCAACTTTTATTTGTAGGAAAGAGTCAACTTGTTCTAGATTGGCAAACTAGAATGCATATCGCACTTGGATCTGCCAAAGGACTTGCTTATCTTCATGAAGATTGTACGCACTGACACTCTTCTTTCCCTCAGTTGTCATATCTTTCAATGGACCTAAACATTTCCTCGATTCTTACAGGCCATCCTCGGATCATCCATCGAGATATCAAATCTGCCAACATTCTCCTTGACCATGAGTACGAGGCAAAGGTACGTGTCATGGGTAGAAGAGTAAAAAATGAGTTTAAGCGTGTCATGGGTGGAAGAGTAAAAAAGGAGTTTAAGTGTACAGAATGAGAAGGATAAGTTTGATCACCTTAAATAATGATGGCAATCGTGTCGTGTTCGTGTTGGCGGGCTAGAAAACGCGACACGAACACGAGCCATATAATTAAATGGGTTAGCAGGTTCAACATGAACTCATGTATGTCAAATATTGACACGATCCGTGTAACCCGTATAATTAGATGGGTTGGCGAGTGAAAACACGACCCATATAATGTTAAGGTCAACACGATACATGGGGGTTAGCTGGCTTGGACATCGATTCTCAAATTTTTATATTTACGGAGCGTCTTTAGTTTGTGTTTTCTATCTTAGTATATCAAGTGTTAGGACATAACACATAAAAATTAACATATATGTATTTTTATTATTTAACTTAATATAATTAAATGGGTAGGCGGGTGAACCCGCCTGCCAACCCGAACATTACTCATTTATTATACGAGTTATGTGGGTCAACCCATTAAGAACCCAAACTCATTTATTTGTGTGTCGTGTTGAGAATTGTCACCACTACTTGAAAGCTTCAACCATGGGCCACTGTAACATTTCATTCACACGTATCAATATATCGTTCGTTTTAGGCAACCCGACATGAGGACTTCCCAAGTCACCCATGTTGGTATTACTCTCGATCGTACATGTTTATTTATGATGTTCTTATGGAATCTGAGGGCTCTCGCGTCTTTAAAAACATATCAATAGGATATGTATCTACATCTTACAAAAAATGTTTTGTTCCCCCTCTAACCGATGTGTGAATAAGTAGTTTTATGTTGCCATCAATAGAGTGTAAAACTAGTCTCAAATTAGTTGGAATGGAACTAAACGCCTTTTATGCAGGCACATCTACTATCAAACCACATTTTAAAGTCGTGAGAACAGCGATCCCATGAGAGCAACATAATTAAGTGTGCTCGTACCATAATAGTACTAAAATGGATGACCCTATAGGAAAGTGCTTATGTCGGGTTGTCCAAAGTGGACAACATCTTGGTACGTGGGTCTAGAAAATTACACAATCGATAATTTCATCAAAATTTTAAGTTGATCTAAGATATTTTGTTACTTTAGATTTGGAGTGTTATACAAATGTTTTAACATTTGAACCCACAGGTGGCTGATTTTGGATTGGCTAAACTAACATCCGGTAACGACACACATGTTTCAACGCGCGTGATGGGGACATTTGGGTGAGTTATTTATATCTTAAAGTGATCACATGTATGGCTTTTTCTTAGCTTTACATATAATTTTGTCACCAATGCATTAAATCGATTAATAGGTACTTAGCTCCTGAATACGCCTCAAGTGGGAAGCTAACAGAGAAGTCTGATGTTTTCTCATATGGGGTAATGTTATTGGAGATGTTGACAGGAAGAAAACCGGTAGATCCCTCAAACGATTACATGGATGATAGTTTGGTCGATTGGGTTCGTAGCTAACCTAACATGTTTCAATATCTCAACCCAACTGATTTGATATAAACTTTTCATTAATTTTTTTTTGTTAATTTGTGAATTTAATGAACAGGCGAAACCTCTCATCGCTAAGGCAACAGAAGATGGAGACTACAGTGAGCTCGTGGATTCGCGTTTGAAAGGTAATTATGATCAAAACGAGATGGCACGAATGGCTTCTTGTGCTGCAGCTGCTGTTCGTCATTCTGCTAGGAGGCGCCCTAAGATGAGTCAGGTTAGATTTAGGGTTTAGGCTTTATTTTTCTAAAGCTTCTGAGAAGGAATATTGTCAAAAATAAATCCATGTATACACGAACTAATTAATATTTTTAATTGAGAAAACCAGATTGTACGAGCGTTGGAAGGGGATGCATCGTTGGATAGCTTGAGTGAGCATGCAACAAAAGGAGGGACGCCAGTAAGCACTGGTGAATCGAGATCCTATGACACAAGGGACTATAATGATGATATGATGAAGTTCAGGAAGATGGTAATGTTAAGCCAAGAATATGATACCAACGACTACAGTGATAGATCGAGTTTGAGCAATGAGATAAATAAATCCTGACCTTAAAGACAAAAATGGCAAACTTATGTTTAGGGCAAAGAAATTGGAGGTTGATTTTCCAAATAGACACTAATGTACCATTCGTGGTTGAAAAATGTAACTTAAATTGATAATTTTTAGATAAATGAATTAATATTAAAGTTTGTGTGATCATTAGAAAATTCAAACATTTTACTATAAACAAAAAGAGAAAAACGATGCAATAATTGCACATAAAAAAGTCTCTTAGCGGGAATAATTACCATGTGTCCCATATGCTGCATTGACACACTATGAAGGGAAACCACTAAATTAGGTTTGTGACCATCTAGTCAGAAATGAAAGTGTCCAAAGTCTAGGCTCAACATGGATCTGGGCAGTTGTTAATGTATCCTCGACCAATGCAGTAGGTTTAAGAGGTTGATATTTACTAAGTGTCAAAGCCAATGATTTCTTAACAATACATTTCCTATCTCATCCTTATATTATGTTGTCAAATCGGGAATTCATGAATATATACTAGAACTTGTTTCCGATATCATCCATATGGAAACTTTCATCCCTAACACACTTCTACATGGGACTTTTCATTCTAAAACATACAAATACCTTAATATTTATATGATTAGAGAAATATTTAGTGATTAAAATATAAAAATAAACATTAATGGGTAAAACACAAAAAATGAATTAAAAATGGCAGTGGTGATTAAAGGAAGGTCGAATGTGTGTTCTACGGGGGAAGAGGACATGGATAATAGTGAGTCCCAATGGATTTTTAACAAACACGATCATTGAATCTTGGTGTACAAATTGCATTATTGGCTATGTTTAAATAATATTGTACAATATTCACTAGTATCTACATATTAATACGTTATAATGATAATTTGAGATACCTTGGAATTTGTTTACACTATACACATTTATTCTAAATTATGTTAGATACATATGTGTTACACGTGTTGATTAAAAAATATATTAAATGACATTGAGCAACCACATCATCGTACCCTCAACTTGAAGATACATATAATGTTTTTACACTTACAACACTCTTATTGACATTTTATGCCAAACAATATGGGTAAACCAAAATTGTTATTTTATTGAAATTGTTATTTCATGAAGCTTTGTACTTCTTTACATTTTCTAATACATGTTTAATCTAAATACGTTCTCAAGTTTGGTAAAATGAAATTGGTCAAATTTCAGTCTAAATGTAGGTTATAAGGTAGTAATTTACTAATTCTTACATTTAACCTATGCATAAGGTCGACAAGGAGCACTGAACTAAGGCATGTTAAAATTTAGATTTAGTGGCATCAAACACATTGTAGTTGCATTATATCCAAACACATCTTTAGTTTTTAATTTTGGAAAAATGCAAATGTATCTCGTATTATTATCTATTTAAAATATTGACATCTAAAATTAAGTCAAAAAGTAAACTAACATTTTACTCTTTAATGTGGCATCTATAATGTGGTGTTTATGATGATGCACATGGTCTTATGTAAAAAGGTAAAAAAAATTGTTGTTATTTTGGCCTAATTTACCGTTAAAACATTTTTAATAGTTTTACTTCCAAATTTATCTAACAAATTCATAGTTTTAACAATCCTTACAAACAGGTAACTATCAAATCATATCATACAACCCATTAACTATTAATCAATTAACAAATCATTACACACTATAAATTATATTCTTTTGCAAAGCACCACGTACTATTCTTTTCCAAACGAGTCGAACTACAACTTGAATGTTTTATATAGTCTACAGTAGTCCAGGCACAACAAATCACAAACTCTGCTCCAATTTTCGTTTTCAAAAATCGATAACTGATAACGCCTAGTTATATCAAGTATTTTAGTCGTTGTTGAGCCCTATTCTTAGTGAAATTGTATCATATATGTTGTGGTATTCTCACTTTTTGTGTCAGTGCTTGTTTGGAAAATGGAAGAAGTTTGAAGATAAAGACAAAACAGTCGAATTCACACGCGCCCCCCGGAATTTACAAAGGCGCGACGCGGTGACTCAGCATTGAGGCGTTGGAGAAGATTCAAATGCCGAGAAAACGGGGATAAACCCGCACGCGCGCCGTGGATTTCACTTGTGCGCGGCGCGGCCTCTTAATTTTTGCAACTATAAACAGAGGGTTTTAGGTCGAAAAATGCAGCAAAGACCTGGCATAGGAACGACTCCCAAGGCTTCTTTGACTCCGAGTTTCAATTTTCAGCAACCATAATTTGATATTTTATGTTTTTCTCTTTTAATTTCTGATTAGTTAGTGAATTCAGTAGATTTGGCTAGTGTCTTTGGGTGTGACAACCATTGGTATTAGTTCTTAGTTTTTGAATTTTATGTTTACTGTTTTGAAACATTGGGATATGAGTTTTTTAATAGTTAATCATTCGGTTATCGTTAATTGCTCTCTTTTCGGTGTTTATGCTTTAGAATGGATTTTGGATGTTTGATTGTGTTGGATGTTTGGATTTGACCTTTGTTACTTCTGATTTTGAAATACCTTTCTGATTTCAGTAAGTACTTAGGTTAGTTTTGGTTTTAGTTTAGTTAATGCTTGTGTTGGATTTATTGATTTGTGATTTTTGGGATTGTTTTTGGTATAAGTCGGAAACTAGATCCTCTGGCTGTAGAAGTGACACTACAGTTGGTAATCTGTTGCCTACCTTGACCACGTAACTCCTGTGGATCGACCCTGACTACCACTGTGCTAAGTGAGAGTGAGGTTTATTTTACTATTTTTGACCGCATGACGACCACTGCGATGTCAAATTTTGGCGCCGTTTCCGGGGAGTTGTGAGCTTGAGAGTAGGCGATCTGTAGGATTTAGTTTCTGATTTTTGATGTTTGATTTTAGTTTTTGATTTTTGGTATGTGTGCGTCTTCATAATGGGCGATTACATGTACCCGGATCAGTATTATGAGTATTATGAAAATCCGGCCGACACCTATTACGAGGATGATTGCTACAACGGATCATTCGATGACGATGGATGGCGGACAGAGGGGTCATCTCAACCTGAAAATCCTGCAATTTTGGCCCAATTATTGGAACTCATGGCTAGCACCCACCAAGTGTAGAAGGACCAGGCTGATACTCTTGAAAGATTGCAAGTTTCATTAGATAAGTTAGAGGAAAGTTGGAAATGTTCACCACCCTCGCCAGAACCTGAGGCGAGTGATTTTTATACCAATGATAATGTGTGTGGGCCTGCATCACCTGAATATGTGATGGAAGGACACGCACCTTGGGAAAGTCAAGAGACCACCGAGATGGTCGAAACGGTTGTTGAGGAAGAGGTTGTAGGTGACAATGCTACCCCTGACTCAACAGCCTTTGATGTTTTTGATGGTTTTGAAAATGTTGATCTGGTGATGAGTAAATCTATACCATCACCAGACAATTTGGTTGATGGGGATGTTGAGGAGGAGTCTGTAAGTGACAGTACAGACCCCAACCCAACAACTCCCGAAATTGTTGAAGATGTTGATACTATTGGGGAAGGGGGTGTAGATGACAATACTACCCCCGAACCTAAAATTTTTGAGAATTTTGTGCATTTTAAAAATAAGGATCTGGTGATGGGGGACTTTATACCACTGCCAGATGAAACCAGTCGCTCACTCTTGGTCCCGATCGACCTGTTGGACGATGATCAAGAAGATGATGTCGACGGGTTGGTTTTTGAAAACAGTAAACATGATTTTATCGCCACCCATGATCCATTCATGAATGGAAAATTAGATGTAATCAATACCATCGATGAGGACACATGGAAGCATCTCGATATGTTGCATTCCGATCCTGTTTGGTTGGAAAATTTTTATTGGTACTGCAAGCCAAAATTGCAAACTGAAGATAACACGCAATATGTGAGCAATAAACGAGGTGCAAAACAACTACTGGAAGCAGCATTGGGGACGCTCCACGTCAAACCGGTAATTTTGAAGAGATGCAGAAGGAAGGATCGAGCTTGGAGGTTCAAAGCTACCTCCAAGCATTCACGGGAAGTAATCAGAAGACGGCAACCGGGCAGCAACAGGAGAACCGGCAAGCCATTCGACCCAGGCAAATTTGAGGAGCAGTGGGTCAACAAAGGGACGGTGGTGACTGAAAATCAGCGAAGGAAGAAGGCATACGATCCACCGTAGCTGTAGAAGGACTCCCCGTCTGGCTGAAGACATTAAACTTAACGCTTGTTGGGAGGCAACCCATATTTCATAGGTTAGGTACTGAATTTCTTAGGAGTAATTAGGAAGATACTATCATCGTCATTGCAGGTGTTGTTGGTCCAAGGCAAGTGTGGGGTTGTTATGAAGGAAAATTTGAATTTTTTTTGAAGGCCGTGCCGCGGTCAGGCGATTTGCGCGCCGCGGGATCGTAAACCAACCCGATGCGCAGGGGTTGATTTGGGAACATGCGCGCCGCGGTTTGCTCATATCTGCGCCGCGGGAATCGATCGGTCGGTTTCCTTCGTTAAAAAGGTACGCCGCATTCACTATTTACACACAACCCACGTCGCGCCTCAGAGAGCTCCGATCATCAGAAGTTTTTCTTGCATTTTTTCTTGCTCATTTCATTCCCGCTATCGAGGTATGTCATTCTAACTCGTTTTTACTTGTTAGAACTAGCGATTAGGCAGCGAAATTGGTTGATTTCTCCAAAAACTCAAAAACTTAGAAATCGGCAATGCTGACTCGTAGGGTGTTTATTTTGCCAAATAATGACCCTAGATGAGTTAATCGGTGCTTAGGCTACCTTTTAGTGCATTTGGATTGAGTTTTAACAGGTTAAATCGCGTGTTTGGGTTTGGAACTTGAAACAGACACTCGCCGCACCACGCCGTGGTTCTTGGGCCGCGCCGCGGTGCGGTAGGGAAGAAAAGGACTAAAATTGCAACAAAAAAAAATTGTGGCTATTTTCTTTTGTGCAGATGTCTTGCAGACTTGACCACCCTTTCTAAGGTTTTTCTGCAATCTATGAACTAAAATCCTAAGTTCACATGCAACCTAGAAAGGATCTATGTTTTCTATCTTTGAACATATAATAATAATTCTAACGGCTAACAGAAATTTCTAATAACGACTAACAGAAATTTCTAAATAAAACAATTAATAAAAACTAACCTTTAGTTTTATTCTTGAAGCCGAGCAGCACAAGTGTCCTGCCTCAAATGAGATCACACCCAGAAGTCCAAGCAGAGGTTAACTATCTTAACCTCTTATTAAGAACGGCTCGCTATAAAACCTTAGAGAAGGATTATAGACGACAAGGAGAGAAGAGAAATTCCAAGGAAGTGTTTTGGAATGGTGCAAGTTTTCAAGTGATGGGGAGAGGCTTATTTATAGTGTTCAACTTTTGAACAATTGCATTCTAGCCCCTGCACTTTTAATTAATTCCAATTAATTCTGATTAATTCCAAACTAGTTTATCATTAATTTATTATCACATAATAAATTAACGAACTATTTATTTCTCTCTCTATTTAACCTTGATGCCGGTTGGACTACCAAGGGCAACCCAAATGGACTTTGCTTCTATTAATAAGATAAATACAAATTATAAGTCATGGCTTAGACACCTAATCCAACAGTCTCCCACTTGGATAAGTCTATGACTTTAATTGTCCATTTATCTTCAGATTAATTAGCAAACTGTAGCTTCCTAGAAACTGCTGCCGAACTCTGACCTAGTCAGTTCTGTCCAAAGATAAGTGATCAGATGATCCTCCGTCCAACTAGATATTTTTCAGACTCAAGACATGGATAAAATCAATCTGGTCTGATTCACTGTTCCTCGATTTCCGATTTGTATATGACTCTTAGACTACCAATTTAGTCCCGGTTGGCCAACCATTTTAGTCAACTTCAAATTCATCGAGAGGCTTACAGATATCTGTTCCCCGTTAGGGTCAAGGGACGAATAAACTTTGACTCATATACTTATGTCTTTTACCAGATAAATTACTCACAACAACACGTTTTATAACACCGAGTTACCGATGCGTTTTTGTATTATCAATGAACAACCGTCTAGTAAATCATAACTCATATGTCTTAGCTTAAAGATCACAAGATATTATCGTCACAATATTGCTCGTGATATAATCCATGAAACAATCCATTGAGTGCGGGTTTATCCAATACTCAAATCACAATTTCCAAGTACTCATGAATGTTGCAACAGTCTTATTGCAATGTCTAACTCCTTAGACAATCTACAACTAATTCATGACAGCCTTGCTTCATACTTACTCCCTAAAAGTATGAGCGACTGTGGATATTTGAATAATCCAAGTATTCAGGAAGTAAAACATGCAAAATGAAACACAATGATATATTATTGACAAAATTAGTAAACCATTACTCATTAATAAATCTCCATTATTAAATCACATAAGTCAAATACAATAACATTGTTATAAGTTTCAAAACCTATCTAATTACAAAAACTTATATCATCTCTTAATCCAATGCTCCTAGCATGTTGATTATGCTTAATCCTACTCAGAGCCTTTGTCAAGGGATCTGCAGGATTATCTTCCGATGATACCCTCTTTACAAGGAGGTGACCTTCTTCTACCTTATGTCTGATGTAGTGGTACTTTCTGTCGATATGTCTGGACTTTCCATGATCTCGCGGTTCCTTTGGCAGGGCGACCACACCTTCGTTATCGCAGAACAGTTCCAAGGGCTCCTGAATACTCGGGACTACTCCAAGGTCACCGATAAAGTTCTTCAGCCAAGCCGCTTCCTTCGACGCTTCACTTGCTGCTATGTACTCTGATTCGCACGTAGAATCAGCGACTGTTTCTTGCTTGGAACTTTTCCAAGTAACTGCTCCACCGTTCAAAAGGAAAACCCAGCCTGACTGAGACCGACCACTATCTCTATCCGTCTGAAAACTGGCATCTGTATATCCTTCAACTCTCAAGGTATCACTGCCACCGAGGACTAACACCATGTTCTTTGTCCTTCGCAGATACTTGAGTATATTTTTCACAGCTATCCAATGCGCCCTTCCAGGGTTACCCTGGTACCGACTGACCATGCTTAAAGCAAAAGCCACGTCAGGGCGAGTACACGTCATAGCGTACATGATCGATCCTACAGCCGAAGCGTAAGGTACCCGACTCATTTCAGCTATTTCTTTGTCTGTACTCGGACTTCGAGTCTTACTCAATTTTGCATTATTTTGGATATGTAGCTCTCCCTTCTTGGAATTTTCCATACTAAACCTCTTTAGTACCTTTTCCAAGTATGTACCCTGACTAAGTCCAATTATTCTCTTCTTCCTATCTCTCAATATTCTTATCCCGAGAATGTAAGCTGCCTCTCCTAGGTCCTTCATGGCAAAACATTTCCCAAGCCAAGTCTTGACATCTTGCAAGGTTGGAATATCGTTTCCCATGAGCAGTATGTCATCGACATACAGCACCAGAAAGGTGACTATACTCCCACTAGCCTTGACATATACGCAGGACTCATCCTCGCTCCTAGAGAAACCAAACTCTTTGACTTTCTCATGGAAACAAAGATTCCAGCTGCGAGAAGCTTGCTTCAATCCATAGATTGATCTCTCAAGCTTACACACTTTATTGGGATACTTTGCGTCGACAAAACCCTCTGGCTGATTCATGTAAACATCCTCAGTCAACTTTCCATTAAGGAAAGCGGTTTTGACGTCCATCTGCCAAATTTCATAGTCATGAAATGCAGCTATGGCCAGCATAATCCTAATAGACTTTATCTTGGCTACTGGTGAGAAGGTCTCGTCATAGTCAACCCCTGGGGTTTGAGTAAAGCCCTTCGCAACCAGTCTTGCCTTGAAAGTGTGTACCTTTCCGTCCATGTCGGTCTTCTTCTTGAAGATTTATTTGCACCCGACTGTCTTTCGACCCGGTACGTTGTCAACCATGTTCCAAACTTGATTTTCATACATGGACTTGATCTCGCTATCCATGGCCTCTTTCCACTTGGAAGACTCAGGGCCCGCCACTGCTTCCTGGTAGTTAGCTGGTTCATCCAAATTTATCAGTGTCCTATCACTGACAAACGTGTCCCCATCCGAAGTTATATGGAACCTATAAAACTCTGGTGGCATGCTAACCCTACCGGAATGCCTAAGAGGTAAGGATACATCTGTCGGACCAACAGGAACTTCTTCCTCATGTTGGTTGCTAGTTTATCCTAAGGTTGCGTCATCTGATGATTCTTGAATTTCTTCCAGATCAATGGTACTACCACTGTCCTCTTTGAATATGAGCTCTCTCTCTCGAAAGACTGCTCGTCTAGCTACAAAGACCACGTCCTCGCTCGGTCTGTAGAATAGATATCCAAAGGACTGTTTGGGATAACCAAGGAAGAAACACCTTTCGCTTCTTTCTGCGAGTTTTTCTTGAGTCTCTCGTCTAACGAAAGCCTCACAACCCCGGACTTTGATATGTGCCAACGAGGGAACTTTCCCCGTCCACATTTCATGAGGTGTTTTAGCAACCTTTTTAGTAGGGACAAGATTGAGGATATGGGCGGCAGTCTCTAAGGCATACCCCCAGAAGTGAATGGGAAGTGAAGCTCGACTCATCATGGAACGAACCATGTCCAACAGGGTTCGGTTGCGCCTCTCCGCAACACCGTTCAACTGTGGTGTCCTGGAAGGTGTCAACTGCGAAACTATTCCGCATTCCTTTAGATAGTCTAGGAACTCGATACTTAGATACTCTCCGCCTCTGTCGGACCTGAGCGTCTTTATCTTCCTGCCTAATTGATTCTCTACCTCGTTCTTAAACTCTTTGAACTTTTCAAAGGTGTCTGACTTGTGCTTGATTAAATAGATATAACCGTATCTACTAAAATCGTCAGTAAAGGTTACGTAGAGCCGCGTGCCATCCTTTGTGGTTGATCTGAATGAACCACACACATCCGTGTGAATGATGTCCAGCAGACCCTCACCTCTTTCAAAAGACCATTTGAAAGGTGATTTAGTCATCTTTCCCAACAGACAAGATTCGCATACATCATCCGACCTGAGGTCGAATGATTCCAACACTCCATCCTTTTGGAGTTGGGCGATGCGTTTCTTGCTGATGTGCCCGAGCCGACTATGCCACAGACATGCCTTTTCTACACCACTAGTAGAATCAATATAATTTACACTATGTCCTAAATTGTCAACACATTCAACGGTTTCATACACACCATCACAAGGATAAGCAGTAAAAATCAAAATACCATTTTCGAAAACAGAAATCGAACCAATTTTATTATCCAAAGAAAATTGAAATCCTTGTCTGAACAATGCGTGAAATGAAATAATGTTTCTTGCCATTTCTGGCGAATAGCAACAATTAATTAACTCTATACTAACATCACTACTAAGCACTAAACTGTAAACGCCGATCTTGGTAACAGGGGACAATCTCCTATTCCCATGATCAAGTTCAGTCTACCGTGCTCCACCTCCCTGCTTTCCTTTAGGCCCTGCAGATCAGAACAAATGTGAAAACCACATCCTGTATCAAGGACCCAAGAATTAGAAGATGGTGAGTTTTTAGAGATAGTGTATATACCTGCTGTCGATGGCTTTACTTTCCCATCCTTGACATCCTGCAAGTATTTGGGGCAGCTTCTCTTCCAATGGCCCTTCTCTTTGCAGTAAAAACAGTTGGCTTCATCGGGGTTGGCCACACAAGGAATCTGGGAAGACTTGGTTCTCGAGCCATTGCTTGACGACCCGACCTGAACATTTTCCCTCCAATTTTGCTTAGGAGGGCCCTTCCTCTTCTTTCCTTTGCCATTTCCAATGGCTAGGACGGGCTGATTAACCGAGGGTACACTTTTACCCTTCATCCCGTCCTCAGTAACTCGAAGCATGCGATGCAACTCAGTCAGGTTAGCCTGATTGTTGTTCAAATGATAAGCCAGCCTGAACTGGTCATAAGAACTCGGTAGGGAGTTAAGCACTATGTCAACGGCCAACTCCTCCGGTACAGGCATCGCAAGCTTTCTAAGCCGCTCCACGTAACCTTGCATTCTTTGCACATGAGCGCAGATGGACTCTCCATCTTTAGGTTTGCTGTTCGTGAAGTCCTTGACCACCTCGCACCTCTCGATGCGCTCTTGCTTGCGGAACTTTTCCGCAAGCTCCTTGTGCATCTCAAAGGGCCAGTAGTCTTCGTATATCCTTTGCAATTCGGGGTTCATTGTGGCTATCATGATGCAGGCCACTTTGGTCGCATCATCAGAATGTTTTTGGTACGAGGCAATCTCCTCGGGAGTAGCAGTTTCAGAGTCAATATCGACAAGCTCGGTCTCGAGGACATACTCTTTGTTCTCGTACCTCAGAGCCATCTTGATATTTCTAATCCAGTCATTATAGTTTGTCCCGTTCAATTGAACCTTGGAACACAGTGAGAGGATAGAGGGAACACTAGAGTTTGAGTGGGGAGCGGATTGATCAGCAGAAGACATCTATAAAAGAAGGTAAGTTTAATTGAATACTTGTCGGTCCTTATAATAACCCAATATAAAATAAGGCTATGATCCAACTATAACAATTTGCAACATAGAAGAGGGATGTCGTAATCTATAAGCAAATTTTATAAAGGTAGGCGAATGACGATTCAGCCAATTCCACCGTGGAAAAATAATCTTATTATAAATGGAATTCCTAGTTTCTTTTGAGATTTATTGAACTGTTCAATAGCATGTTTAATCTCGGATATGCCCCACCGTTTGTGACTGGGATGCCGAGGATCACAAACCGGGTGTGAATAACCATGCAAATTAGCTTGGTACTCTCGGGGTCTATTATCATCTCAAATTGATGTGCCGGTAAACCACACACACTCCATCAACAATGATAACACACGAGACACCCATTGCCACTCTTTATTCTCTCCCATTGGTGTGCCGGTAAACCACACACGCTCCACCAACGTTTCATAAAGTGCAATGTGCAACTTCATGGATTAGCATCAATTCACATTTTTAACCTAAAGTAACTAGATTGGGATTTTGATAATGGTTCTAGTACTTTCAAATATATAATTATACTTTTAAGAGGCTTTAGCGGTTCCATCAAACCCGTTCGGCTAACGACACTCGACTGACCAGGAGAGCGGTGGGTGAGAATGAATACCTATTAGACTACCATTTTATAGGCAGTCGCCTTATACCCTATTTATAGGACAGTTTTGTGAATGAGGCCTACTAACGGTAAGATTAACCAATTTATCTTATATATAAAATATTAACTATTAATTATAATATATATAAGATGTATTTTAAACTTTTAAAATATTTCTGTTTTATCTATTTAATTTTTCAAAAATTAACTCTTAATTTTAAAATTAAATTTAAACCGTTAAACGATTTAATTTATCTTTTAAGTAAACAATTATAGCAATTCAATAAGAAAACAATCAACGCTCTTATACCACTGTAAGGTTTTTCTGCAATCTATGAACTAAAATCCTAAGTTCACATGCAACCTAGAAAGGATCTATGTTTTCTATCTTTGAACATATAATAATAATTCTAACGGCTAACAGAAATTTCTAATAACGACTAACAGAAATTTCTATATAAAACAATTAATAAAAACTAACATTTAGTTTTATTCTTGAAGCCGAGCAGCACAAGTGTCCTGCCTCAAATGAGATCACACCCAGAAGTCCAAGCAGAGGTTAACTATCTTAACCTCTTATTAAGAACGGCTCGCTATAAAACCTTAGAGAATGATTATAGACGGCAAGGAGAGAAGAGAAATTCCAAGGAAGTGTTTTGGAATGGTGCAAGTTTTCAAGTGATGGGGAGAGGCTTATTTATAGTGTTCAACTTTTGAACAATTGCATTCTAGCCCCTGCACTTATAATCAATTTAGCCCCTGCACTTTTAATTAATTCCAAATTAATTCCAATTAATTCTGATTAATTCCAAACTAGTTTATCATTAATTTATTATCACATAATAAATTAACGAACTATTTATTTCTCTCTATATTTAACCTTGATGCCGGTTGGACTACCAAGGGCAACCCAAATGGACTTTGCTTCTATTAATAAGATAAATACAAATTATAAGTCATGGCTTAGACACCTAATCCAACACCCTTTTCTCCAGTTCCCCGAGGGATCGGAGACTTCTGTTGAGTATACTGCGAGGAGGGATACACTTACGGGTCGCCGGGTTCTCGAGGCGACGATTATTGATCGAGATATTTTGAGGGAAGCCGGACTTTGGGCCGAGATTGAGCCGTTTCTGCACCGTACGTGGTCCCACGGGGAGGCCACATTCACATGTCGCGGCTGGGACAGGCTCATGGCCACCCAGGACGACACCGTTTATATTGAGCTTCTTCTGGAGTTCCTGTCCACGGTCCGTTACGCACCGGGTTCGACGGAGGCCCGATCTAGGCTGGTCCGTTTTCGATTGGGGGGAGTCCCCAGGGAGTACAGTCTTCGGGAATTCGGGAGACGCACTGGCATCTACACGGAGGAGGACCTCCAGCACCGACACTTCACGCCATTCTTTCACGCGTGCTTTCGAGAGTCCAACGTGTACTTCGAGGTGCGGTCGGCCAGGGAGAGCCAACTCTGCAACTCGCTTCACCAGCTCATGCACCGTATCGTCACCACCTCTATCATGCACAGGAAGGGGGTGAGAAGGTATCCGGTGAGGACATGACATATCTTTGGGTGCTCCTCGACCCTTCCAGGTTCCTCCACCTCCCGTATGCCTTAGCCGTCTGTCTATCCACCCGTGCGACGGGTGCATCATCCAGCAGTCCTTTGGCCCGTGGGCACTATATCACCCGTCTGGCCCGTTCTTACCGGATACTTACTGCTGCTACCGTGGCCTCCCTGACGGCCTTACCTCCAGTTCGCACCACGGTGCGAGCCCTAGAGAACATGGGGCTGATCGAGCAGCCGCCTCCAGGCCATTATGTGAGGGTGGCGACCGAGGCACCCCAAGCTCCCCAGCCAGCCTACGCCCAACCAGGCAGGAGACGCCGGAGACTGGCAGTACCAGTGGAGCCAGAGCCACAGCCACAGTTAACCGATGTGCTGGCGGTTATCCAGGACCTGAGCCAGAGGGAGGCACATGACCAGTGGATGGCGGAGACACAGAGGATGATCATGCTCCGGATGCAGATCGATGACATTCCACCTCACCCTTCCGGAGGAGATGATGGGGCAGGTCCATCTGGGACCCGCCAGGATGACGAGTGATGTACTTTTCTTTTCTTTTGATATACATGTACTGTACTTATGACACTATTATCTTTTGTTTGTTTATATTTTACTTTTAGAGTGTTTGTTTCTGTTTGCATTTAATGTTTTGTTTAGTTATGCATGTGATACCAAATGGAGGAGTTGTTTCAAGCAAGTGTGGGGTCACCGTACCCCCTCCACTTGCTTTGACCACCGGCGTGTTTCACTGTTGCGCTACAACTTCTGAATTCTGAGTCGATGACTTTTTGTTCGTGTTTGTGTACTTGTGACAATCAAGCAGTCTACCGTCAAAATGGGTAACTCTTTCTCCCTAGTTCTGAAATATTTTTTATTTACAACGGGGACGTTGTACGGTTTTAAGTGTGGATTGTGGACGGTCGAAAGAGTGTTTTTGAAAATTTTTGCGGGAATTGATCAGTTTTCAAAATTTTTAGCAACTTTTTCAAAATTTTTAATAGGTTGTAATTTTGAAACGAATAGCTTCTGAATGTTGTAGCATTGGTATTTTTCAAGAAATACTATTTAGTTGTTATCATGCTATGAGTTTAGTCAAATAAGTTGAGTTTTAAGAGTTAGAAGATTGGAGTGTTTTAGGATTGGAATTTAGGAGGGAATTGTCAATCTGTGACCTTTGTTGTTCGAGCCGGTAGGTCCGAAAAGGGTGGCCTCGAAAAAGGCATTTATGCACTTTACCACCTAAGATCGTCTGGTTTGTGATGGTATTTCTGAAAGCTCGTTACACGGACAATATCGAAAGTCATGGACAGTTCTTTAATGGCCTTTAGAATCTGAATGAGTACGTACACTTCATTGTGGACAGAAAATTTGTAATCAAGGGTTCTTTAGAAAGTCATGAATTCCAAATAATGTTCCGATTATGTTTTCACAAACTATTTCACTCTAACTCCTAGGGCAATAAGCTTTGAAATTGAACGCATTCAAAAATTGTTTGAGTCTCTATTAGAATTTGTAAAAAACTCTCTTGCTTGGGGACAAGCAAGGCACAAGTGTGGGGTGTTTGACAACGCCTAGTAATATTAACTATTTTAGTCGTTGTTGAGCACTATTCTTAGTGAAATTATATCATATATGTTGTGGTATTCTCACTTTTTGTGTCAGTGCTTGTTTGGAAATAAATGACGTAAACAGAGGCTAAAAGCGTACAAAATGGAAGAAGCTTGAAGATAAAGACAAAGCAGTCGAATTCACACGCACGCCGCGGAATTTACAAAGGCGCGACACGGTGACTCAGCATTGAGGCGGTGGAGAAGATTCAAATACCGAGAAAACGGGGATAAACCCGCACGCGCGCCGCGGCCTCTTAATTTTTGCAACTATAAATAGAGGGTTTTAGGTCGAAAAATGCAGCAAAGACCTGGCATAGGAACGACTCCCAAGGCTTCTTTGACTCCGAGTTTTAGTTTTCAGCAACCATAATTTGGTATTTTATGTTTTTCTCTTTTAATTTCTAATTAGTTAGTGAATTCGGTAGATTTGGCTAGTGTCTTTGGGTGTGACAACCATTGGTATTAGTTCTTAGTTTTTGAATTTTATGTTTACTTTTTTGAAACATTGGGATCTGAGTTTTTTAATAGTTAATCATTCGGTTATCGTTAATTGCTCTCTTTTCGATGTTTATGCTTTTCAATGGATTTTGGATGTTTGATTGTGCTGGATGTTTGGATTTGACCTTTGTTACTTCTGATTTTTGAAATACATTTCTGATTTCAGTAAGTACTTAGGTTAGTTTTGGTTTTAGTTTAGTTGATGCTTGTGTTGGATTTATTGATTTGTGATTTTTGGGATTGTTTTTGGTATAAGTCGGAAACTAGATCCTCTGGCTGTAAAAGTGACACTACAGTTGGTAATATGTTGCCTACCTTGACCACGTAACTCCTGTGGATCGACCCTGACTACCACTGTGCTAAGTGAGAGTGAGGTTTATTTTACTATTTTTGACCGCATGACGACCGCTGCGATGTCAATAACAATAAAGTCAAACTTTTTCTAATAAAAGTTAAAGTAATATATGTACATCAGAGCACAAACCAAAAACCATCATCCTTCATAACTCATAGTTCATGAAATTGCTATACTTGCATAACTTTTTCAAAGTATAATGTTACATGCAATAAGATGAAATAAAAATAGGATACTAAATATAAGAACATGCATTGGTATTATGAGCTTGGTGTTATAATATGTACAAAGTAGAATGTTATTGAAGGGTTTTCTAGCAAACAATGAACACAAATAATCCTATGGTTCACATGCAACCCTAGAAAGATCTATGTTTTCTTCTATGAAGATAATAAACTATAACCTAAAGGCCAACAATAAATTCTAAAGATTAAAACAAGAATTACCAACCTTTGAATCTTGTTCTTGAAGCTAGCAGCACAAGTGTCCTGCCTCAGATGCAAGTCATACCCAAGCAATGGAGAAGACAGTTCAACAGAGTATTCTTGTTCAAATTGGCGCAGGTTTTAGGGTGGCCAGGTGCCTCCTTTTATAGCCTCCAAGGGTTACAGCTGAAACCCTAAGGAGCCTCCAAATGGGCAAGCCTGCTGACCATTTGGACAAGGCTTTCCTTAACCCTAATTAGGGTTTCGAGATCCTTGTGGTGACACCACAAATCTCGCCACCTTTAACCCCTATCCACTGGCCAGCCTTTTATTCAACTATTGAATAATTACAAAACCAGTCCCTGCACTTTTAATTAATTAATTTAATCACTAAATTAAATCCAATTAATTCTTGATTAAATCTCAATTAATTATTATAGTTTCTAATTAATATATTAACACTTAAATATATTAATAAACCATTTAATTAATTCTATTGATTTATTACACAATTAATAAATCAACCTTTTACTCTACTGAACTCTATCCTGACCTCCAGCTATGAGGGCAACCCAAATGGACTTTGCTTCAATCAATAAGATAAATATAGTTGTAAAGTCATGGCTTAGACACCTAATCCAACAGTCTCCCACTTGGATAAGTCTATGACTTTAATTTATCTTCTGATTAATAAACAACCTGCAGCTTCCTAGAAACTGCTGCCGAACTCTGACCTAGTCAGTTCCGTCCAAAGATAAGTGATCAGATGATCCTCCGTCCAACAAGATATTTTCAGACATGAGACATGGATTGAGATCAATCTCTGTCTGACACACTGTTTCCCGATTTCCGATTTTGCTTATGACTTTTAGACTTCTAATTGAACGAATCAATTCAGTCCTGGCTGGCCAGCGCTTCAGTCAACTTCAAAATCATCGAGTGGCCAACAGATATCTGTTTCCCGTCTGGGTCAAGGGACGAATAAGCTTTGACTAATATGTTATATCTTTTACCCGACAAATCACTCACAACAGCACGTTTTATAACATCGAGTTACCGATGCGTTTTCGTACTATCAATGAACAACCGCCTTGCAAATTATAACTCATATCTCTCCACTTTAAGACCAAAAGATATTATCGTCTCAACATTGCTCGTGATATAATCCATGAAGCAATCCATTGAGCGCGGGTTTATCCAATACTCAAATCTCCATTTCCAAGTACTCATGAACGTTGCAGCAATCTTATTGCTATGTCTAACTCCTTAGACAATCTACAAACCAATTCATGACAGTCTTCCTTCATACTTACTCCCTAAGAGTATGAACGACTGTGGATGTTTGAATAATCCAATTATTCAGGAAGTAAACATGCAAAAGCGAAACATAAAATCTGACTGGCAGCTACTCCTGCTAATTACCAAGTCTCCACGAGGTAATCACCAAGTCGGATTTATCATAACTATTATCGGTTTCTTATTCTCTTTTAAACTCTCAATTCAAGCCTTTTATATCTATGTCTATGACCTTTTCACTCTTTCTATGTATCCAAGTGTCTAACACTTATACACTTTATTGCAGATGATCCTATCGGATACTCTTCCGATGATATCTCAATTTGTCATTTTGTCATTCTGTCATTTTCTCTCACAACTCCATTCCGGTGATGTGTACTGTGACTGCCCATGGTTCTCGGGTCTTTAGTCTACATGACTACACCCTAAGACAATTTCGAGGTGTCATGATGTGCCGGTGAACCACACGCCCTCCATCAGAAACCAACGAAATTCTTTAACCATGAAGTCCTATAGCACCACGTTTTGGTGTAAACAATTACCGATTTGAAAACCCTTTCAAATCAATCACCCTAATCATTTCCCAATGATTTCTCACGTCTGTTCAAAAATCCATTCAGTATTTTCAGCCAGGCAATATCCTGAATCCAACATACAATGCTCTAAGCATTAAGTCATCAGGATATGTTCATAACACTTCTGATTTGTCCAAGAGGCTCGAGGAACCTGATGTAATCTTATTCCAAGCCCTTTCGGAATCCTAAGATTACCAATAATCCTTGTGTCATGATTTCCGGAAACCATTTCCTTTCTGTGACTCTTTCTTATGCATCTTGAATCCCATCAAGATCATATTCTCAACGGCTAAGTCAATACTGTCAGTCTCATCTATCTGATAGATGTCTATGAACTACGTGAGCATGCTGCACCTTCTTTGTTTCCTTCATGCCAATTCATTACACTTTGCAATGACAGGAAACTCCATTCCTGGGGTTATGCATCTTGAATCTCATCAAGATCATATTGGCAGAATTCTGATCTATCTAATAGATGTTCACAACCACCTGAGTATGTTGTATCTCTTAAAGTCTTTCATAGCGAACCGTTTCTTAACACCAAGTCATTACACTTTGTAATGATAAGAGACGTTTCCTAGAACCAGTATGTAACCCTCATACAATGATAGCAGATAACAACGATACTCCCACTGGCTTTGACACCGTTATATGACTCTTTCGGACTATTCACAAAATCCAAAACTTATGGCACATTTTGCGAAACCGAAATCCAAACCTTTCCGACATATTAAAGGAAATCTTTCAGGCTATTCACAAAATCCAAACCTTTTGGCCTATTTTGAGAATCCGAATATCCTTTCTTGCGAGATGCCCATGGGACGAATCTCGGGGCCATGTACCTTTCGTAATGGCATGCTCTATGTGAGTCCATATTAGTGTGCCGGTAAACCACACACGCTCCACTAACGACTCACACTATGCCACGCAGAATCCTCTCGGATTACATCTTCTATTGAGAGTGCTTCTCTCAGAATCAGTTGCTTGACTCCAAGTGATGACTCATTCAACCAGATGTTCTGTAAGTACATTTCTATGTTCCCTTCTTTTGATGATTCAATTACTCCCACTGGTTCCTAGACCAGTTGTAAAGATCAATCAAACTGTCACATAGACTGTGTCTCGCGGTAAGGTTCTCTTATTCGGCAGCAACTGGGCTCACCAATGCTTCTAGCAGTCGGATTACTTATCCGTACCATCTTTAGTGTTTTACCACTACTCGGTATATCACCCGGATCATAACTCCTTATGATGGTGACAACAACTACTGGTCAAGCGAAGAGAGGGTATGTCAGTTTTAACAGGAATCTAATTCCTGGTCAAGTCCCAGTGGTGACTAAAGGTTGTTTCACTTGGCTAATTCCTGAACTCGTTCAGAATTATTCTTACTCCCACTGTTTCCTTAGAACTTGAGTTCTTTCTAAAAGTACTCTTCTTTCAAAGGATAACTGGAGTGGCCAATGAAAAACGACATTGCTGATCAGTTTCAGGCTTGTCATGAGATTCAGACGAATGCTACATGACCCTGGACTTTCTATGTACTAGTGGGATGATCCCAGCTTTACATTTCAGACAGTGTCGACATAACCTACTTAGTCTAAGATGTGGTCGGAATATGGCTTCTGCGGTCTGACTGGTTGAATGTTCAATTCATTGAAAAATTAGTCGGAAATGTATCCAGTGTATCTTATACACCGAGGATCAAAACTATTTCGATCAATGCTCCATCATCTTCCCTTAGACACATTATAACCATTAGTGTTCTTGGAAGAGGATAAACTGTGAAACATTTTCTCAGTCTATGTTGTTACTCAGGTTCTGTTGATTTTATGCTTCCTTTGAAATCTTTGAACACTTCAAGGTTCCAATCAATCGCTTATTCCGATAAGCGAAGCCATATTTGTCAAACCATTTGGCAAATATCATGAAGCATAACTAATCGTGTTCTGTTCAAATATTCGAGCAATACACAGTAACTTATGTGTTTGTTGCTCAAAATCTTAATACCTTTACATCTCTATGTAACTTTATGACTTTGTTAATATTGTTCAAGACATACAATCATCACCTGACTCCAAGTCAGCTGATTCCAAAATCCTATCCATTGGATCTTTGGGCGATTCCTTTCTTGCCACAATTAATTTTATTAAGCACTCAATTCATCACGTGACTTTAAGTCAAATGATTCCAAAGTCCTGTCCAACTGGACCTTTGGTTGAAGTGATTCTCATAAAATTCATTTTAACAATCATAAAGAACACAATATATAAGTCCAATCCCATTGGATGTTTCAACATTCAAGTTATTACCATTTACGTCATCAACACATTCACACAACATTTCGAGGACAATTAAAACAACCATTTTTAAGAAAAAATTTCATTAAACCAGAATTATCCTCAGAACAATGTACAATGCGAATCTATGTTAAATGTATCTATAAACCAATAACAAGAACAGATATCTAGCTTAACTCCAAAAATGCACGAGCTCCATATCTAATCTGAATATGCTCCTGTGCGATAACATCCCGCATCCTACATAGTCCGTGCATACAGAGCAAATGTGAGAAACACATCCTGTATCAAGGAAATGAGGATCAGGTATTCTGAGTTTTAAGATATTACTGAGTCTGCCAAACAGTTTGGCTTTAGAGCATTTTTCCAATCTTTCTGTGACTGTGTCCCACCTTATGGATTCCCAGTTTGAAACATCGAACAATCGGTCCAGACGATCTGGATCATTTCTTGATGCACCTTAATACTGGACTCAATCCTGAAGCAGCTGAATTAATGGAACTATGCTTCTCCATGAACGATTCATATAGAGTCGACATTGAATGCACTTCCACGATTGTCTTATCCGGTTACCCTTTCTGTTCATCTGGACGAACAGATCAGCGAGTTGAGCTAATGCTTAACTCCCGATCCCAAAGGGAAACCAGTTTTATACTGTTCGCCTATGTATCCCTCAATCTCGGGAACACGCAAACTGGTGCTACTTCCTTCTAGCTTGCATCTTCAAGCTCTTTGAAGATCCTAGTTCGTTCTCCTTTTTCAACCAGTTCTCGGAACCTTTCCTCAACTAGCTGTGCTAACTTATCAGACCCCTGGAATTCTAAATCCCTGCGGAACTCGGGGTTAATGATTAATAGCATAAGGCAACGAACTTCCTTGGATTCAATAGTCAAGGAGTCATGCTCACAAGCTGTGGTGTGATGCCATGTTTGGGAGCGGACACTCAGTTTGATATGGTTCCCCAGCAAAACTAAGAACTATTCTCTAATTGCAAAACCGTATCACATAGTTCAGGCCAGTCAGCCTTACCATACTAAATAGGTGCTTTCTGAAGCTCTCAGAAATGGGTGAAGGAGGAGAGGAAGGAGAAAGACACTTTCTTCAGACATATATAAAATTTGAATTTATTCGTTTAATTAATCCTTTTAAATAATTACCCAATTTATTATTTAACAAGGCTAGGACCCAAAATACCCCAACTATGCTGTGAAGAGGGATGCCGTAGTCACAACACAGTGGTCATTAAGGTAGATAACTTTTATCAATTTCAGTCTTATGAAATTCCTAGATCTCTGAGACTCATTGAACTATTCAATGGCATGTTTAATCTCGGATATGCCCCACCGTTTGTGACTGGGATGCCGAGGATCACAAACCGGGTGTGAATAACCATGCAAATTAGCTTGGTACTCTCGGGGTCCATTATCATCTCAAATTGATGTGCCGGTTAACCACACACGCTCCATCAACAATGATAACACCCGAGAAACCCATTGCCACTCTTTATGAACCCCCATTGGTGTGCCGGTAACCCACACACGCTCCACCAACGTTTCATAAAGTGCAATGTGCAATTTCATGGGTTAGCATCAAATTCACATTTTTTATCCTAAAGTAACTAGATTGGGTTTTGTTCAAGGTTCTAGTACTTTCAATTATAGCATTATACTTTTAAGAGGCTTAACGGTTCTATCAAACCCGTTCGGCTAACGACACTCGACTGGCCAGGAGAGCGGTGGGTAAGAGTGGATACCCATTAGACTAACATTTTATAGTCAGTCGCCTTATACCCTCTTTATAGGACAGTTTTGTGAATGAGGCCTACTTGCGGTAAGACTAACCAATTTTCTTATATATAAATAATTAACTTTTAATCATAAATATATAAGATATATTTTAATCTTATTAAAATATTTTAGAATTAATTATCTCATAATTTTCGCAAATTTTAAACTATTTTTCGAAAATTTAAATTAATTCCTTAAGCTGATTTAATTTATCTTTTAATTAAAACAATTAATTAAATTAATTAAATCTAGATAGGCATCACAAATTAATCAAATTAATTTAATCCTATCTAATCCCCTAATTTTCGAAAAAGGCAAGCAATGGGATTAGGGTTTCCATTTATTATAAGATCTCAATTACCAAAAATAAGAAACCTACTTACCAAGCATAGCAAAATCGAAAAAGGCAAGGGAGGAGGCTAGGGTTTTCAAAACCCTAGCCACCAATTTCGTGTATGGCCTCATGGAGGGTCAATTTTTTGCAAAACACCCAACCAACAAGCAAACAAAATACATCAAATTCACAAGAAAACAAGCCATAGCTCTGATACCACTTAAGGGTTTTCTAGCAAACAATGAACACAAATAATCCTATGGTTCACATGCAACCCTAGAAAGATCTATGTTTTCTTCTATGAAGATAATAAACTATAACCTAAAGGCCAACAATAAATTCTAAAGATTAAAACAAGAATTACCAACCTTTGAATCTTGTTCTTGAAGCTAGCAGCACAAGTGTCCTGCCTCAGATGCAAGTCATACCCAAGCAATGGAGAAGACAGTTCAACAGAGTATTCTTGTTCAAATTGGCGCAGGTTTTAGGGTGGCCAGGTGCCTCCTTTTATAGCCTCCAAGGGTTACAGCTGAAACCCTAAGGAGCCTCCAAATGGGCAAGCCTGCTGACCATTTGGACAAGGCTTTCCTTAACCCTAATTAGGGTTTCGAGATCCTTGTGGTGACACCACAAATCTCGCCACCTTTAACCCCTATCCACTGGCCAGCCTTTTATTCAACTATTGAATAATTACAAAACCAGTCCCTGCACTTTTAATTAATTAATTTAATCACTAAATTAAATCCAATTAATTCTTGATTAAATCTCAATTAATTATTATAGTTTCTAATTAATATATTAACACTTAAATATATTAATAAACCATTTAATTAATTCTATTGATTTATTACACAATTAATAAATCAACCTTTTACTCTACTGAACTCTATCCTGACCTCCAGCTATGAGGGCAACCCAAATGGACTTTGCTTCAATCAATAAGATAAATATAGTTGTAAAGTCATGGCTTAGACACCTAATCCAACAGTTATATCTGCAAGTCATGAAAATCTACAAACACCATAATAAAAATACGAAAAAGGGTATACTTTTGCCTCAAAAAAGAAAGTAGCATGTTATTTTTGGCTTAAAAATGAGAGTAGCATGTTATTTTTACCCTATAAATGAAAGTAACATGCTATTGTTGGTTAAAAATAAAATCAACATGTTATTTTTCCTTAAAAATGAAAGGAGTGGTTTATATATGGCTTAAAAATAGAGTAGCAAGCCATTTGCCTTAAAATTGAAAGTAGCATGCTATTGTTGGCTTAAAATTTGAAAGTAACATGCTATTTTTCCTTAAAAATAAAATTAGCATGCTATTTTTGCCATAAAAGAAAAGTAGCTTGCTATTTTGGCTTAAAAATAAGAGAAACATGCAATTTTTGCCCTAAAAATGAAAGTAGCATGCTATGGTTGGGTTAAACATAATAGTATACTTTTTCGCCTTACAATTGAAAGTAACATGCTATGTTTGACTTAAAAAGAGATTAACATGCCATTTTTGCCTTAAAATGAAATTAACATGCTATTGTCGCCTTAAAAATGAAAGTATCATGCTCTTTTTCCTCAAAATGAATGCAACATGTTATTGTTGCCTTAAAAAAGAAAGTAGCATGCTATTTTTGGCTTAAAATGAGTGTAGCATACTATTTCGTCTTCAAAATGAAAATGACATGATATTGTTGGTTTTAAAATAAATTTAACATGTTGTTTTGCCTTAAAAGAAAATAGCATGATATTTTTGTTATAAAAGCAAAAATCATCGGCATATACATTTTAAATTAATGTAAATATTATTATTTAAGTTAGCATACCTGCAATAAATATTCTAGAATGAATTTCAACTCAAGTGTGTGTCGGGTTGACATTGTTTCTCACTAAGTTTTACAAGTTGAAACTTGACAGATGCTATAATTGTATGGTTAATGAAAAATAAAAAATGCTTTTTAATATTTTATTACCAAAAATACTATGATATATTATTTTTTAACATATGTTATAATTATATGGTTAATGAAAAATAAAAAATGCTTTTTAATATTTTATTACCAAAAATACTATGATATATTTTTAAGGCAATAATAGCATGTTACTTTTATTTTTAAGCTAAAGATAGCATGTTACCTTTTTAAAGGCAAAAATAACATGTTATTTTCATTTTTAAGGAAAAAGAGGATGATACTTTTATTTTAAGCCAACAATAGCATGATACATTCATTTTTTAGGCAAAAATGGCATGATACTCTCTTTTTAAGCCAAAATAGCATGTTGCTTTCATTTTTAAGGCAAGAGAGTATACTTTTTCATTTTTTTAAACCATTCATATATCATATCATAATACTCAATAGTCACAAAAATCCACAATATAAAACCCTTTCTCAAATTCAATAAAAGCATTTAATTTCTAGACTTTAATTAAAATCATCATCATGTGGAACTAGTTGGTTGATAATGTCTCGAAAGAGCAAGTTTCAAAACATCATTCACTCCATACAACATTTCATTCAAACATAGCTTATTGAATAAAAATGAAACAAAATCA
This sequence comes from Cichorium intybus, assembly GCA_023525715.1. NCBI lineage: Eukaryota > Viridiplantae > Streptophyta > Magnoliopsida > Asterales > Asteraceae > Cichorium > Cichorium intybus. Next base: position 34,085,133 of record CM042014.1, read on the forward strand.
TATTGCTTTTTAACACCCTATGTATAACAATAATAAGAAATTCTTTTCCCAATGTTGTCTAAGTAAACTCTCGTTATTCCTTTTTTTTAAATGAAAGGTATTTGGAAATTTTGTCTGTAAAATGCTTAAAATTGTAATGCCCCTCAGTTTCTAATTCTTTTATAAAACATAAAATGACCAAAATAGATTTTCAAAGTCTTAAATGTTGTGGAAGTGTTCCCAAAGTCTTAAATAGAATTTCAAGGAATTATACAAGATATGTCCATCTAAAAGTCCACAAAAGCTTTTAAACATCAAAGTCAGCATCTGCGGATACATGTAAAAATAATAAAGTTAGACTAGGGAGTCTAGTGAGTAAAACCCAGAGAAAATTGACTTTAAGGCGAGATTGGATAGTTTCAATAATCCAACTCTAATTCAAGTTTCCCAAAAACTTTTTTTTTAATATTTTTCCAATATTATTATTATTTAACAATTTTTATATGGTGTCATTATGCAATGCCATTATATGAAATGCACATACCCAGTTTTTGTATTTATCTATACTTGCATAAGTCCCTTTCAATAGAGTTTATATGGTTTGGCTAAAATCGGGTAAGCAAATGCTTAAATCTATTGACAAAGCAAAATCACTTTTCGCCAAAGAGTTTTAGGGTACACACGTGACCATTAAATATGTCGTTCATGTGATGGGGTTTCAAGGCCTATCCCCAAGCTACAATAGCTCAAATGATAAACATTAATAAAGGAAGTTTATCCCCAAAGATGCTCAAGTAACACACAAGTCAAACCCCCTCCTATATGTAATGCATATGAAGAATGAGTGTTTAATTCCGTAATAGATATAAAGTAATATGTGCATCACATAGCAAACCATGAGTATAAGTTAAATTTGGAAACCATTATGTATCCATGGGTTATACTCACCTCAATAGATGTACTTGTTATCTTCAACTTCTAAACATTTATAGTACTTAATTATCACCAATAGAAGTTCAAAAGCTAAACTACAACTTTCTTATAAATCCATTAAGTTGCTTATCAAGTTCTTATTCGTGAAAATATATTTTCATCCTATTTATATAATCTATATAACCATTGAAGAGTATAGGCAAATACTAGACTTGCTTTTGACATCATATGAGAAAGTTGCAAATTTTGATACTATTCACAAGTGGATTACTTGATTGATTCCGACCTTCAAAGGGAAGTGACATGACTGATTCACCACTGTACATATCCATTTTGTGTTTTATTCAATTTCCAACCCATCCACATGTCCGAACCGCTTATAGACTTAGTCTATTAAATTTAATGACAATAAATGATTCATTACCATATAATTAAAGTTTAAAACCATTTAGAATCATTAAAACACTATAATTTAAGTTGCATTTATGATGATTTAGGTATTTTAATGCAACACAACTTTGTTTGAACATCACAACTATGAATCAGACATTAAAATCACTTCAACACTTTGAGAAATTCTTGATTATCATCAAATGAACCTTATAATCACTACTTAACAAGTCATGATAATATTAATCCTTAAACTAGTATTTTGTCCGCAAGTTCAAGAATTTGGCAATTTTAGTCCATTATTCTAAAATTTCTGTAAATGATATCTAATCATAATTTTGACTTATAAATCTCATATTTATACTTTCTAATGTTCCAAATATATCCCAAACATAGTTTACAAGTTTTCTCAAATTTAACATTTTAGTCCTTTTTATTGTAAGTTTCCATTTTATTTTCATATCTAATCTTTTTAAACATCTTATTGACCTTAAGCTATAAATGCTTTCATTTATTTCAAAGTTTTGTTGTACTTATTCGAATTTAAATTTTAAATAATTTTTCACCAAAAATAATCAAAACTAGCTACTAGGCCCTAAATATGGATGTTACAAAAACTTATGTTGCACACATTCTAGTATATTTACAATGAACTCTAAAAATATAATATTTTGACTCATTGACATGCAAATTAATAAAAGAGCCAATGAGTTATAGTCAAAACTATAAATGATAGAATACATGATTGGTTAGTTGCGAAAAATAATATGGTTATTTTTATGAATATCTACAAATAATATACAAGCATAAACTTAAAACATAACTTATAATCTTTGTGAGCTTGGTAGAAGAAGAACGCAAAATCTATAAACAGTACCGGTTGAACTTTCGTTTTTAGTCATCGATAAATCAAGATAACAAAATTACCTATGAAACATGATTTAGTTTGGAATGACTTGTAAAACTTTTATGGTTTCATTGGAAAATATACCATTAGAGGTTAAACCGTAAAACTGACCAATATGTATTTTTTTTTTGTAATTTGCCCAATAAATAATACCAATTATAATTATTTGTTTTTATTTTAGATTATATTAATGATAGCAAAAGGAATGTGAATTTTACACATAATATGGCAACAAATGTCATCCATCGTATCAAATGAAGTATGCCTTAATTTTACTCTAGCCTTCATAAAGCTTTTTGACATAATCACACATCAACTCCCAACTATCAATATTGTAACAAATGCTGCAAAAAAAATCATTTAATTAATGTCTTAGATATCAAAATAGAGAAATGACAAAATATGTGTGTTTATGTAAAATAAAAAGAGACTTATGATAGGCCTCATAATTTGTTACTTCAACAATATGTGGCACAATGAAACTCTCCATAATGAAATATACAAATCATTTTTTTACTGTTTTCATTGATTAAACATCTACATACTACAATAGAATAAAATTAAATTTAGTCAAATCATAATAATGTATATTGAGAAATTTGATATTACCATTGGTTGATGATATATCATTTGAGCCCCTTGAATACCCATTGCAATCAAGGCGTAAATGACCTCCCTCCACCCCTACATTATGAAGTGGTAATATATTCTTGAAAAGTTCAAGCATGCATCAGGATGACAAATCATTTATAATATGTCACTAAGACGGAAACAAAAAAAATTAGACATGATTAGTTTTAGAAAGGGGTTGTTTTCTTTAAAACCCATAACATAAAGTAATACATAATCAAAACTATAACAAAAATATAAAGGATAAAAAACATTTTGAACTCACAACAACATAAAACTTGTCTTCATTGTCTAAGCTTTCATTTGTAACAAAATTATAGTCAAGCATGGGTTCAACAATCTTGCCATCACGTCCATCTATAATATTCAAATCATGCAAAAAAGTAATGTTGATACTATAGAGAAAACCGATCCAGATATTCGAGACAACAAATAATCAAAGGGAAAACCTATTCACAAACTAAAGTAATCTCTAAATTATCTAGTCAATGATTCATGGTATTGTCTGATGCATAAGTTAGAATTATGCGATCAAGGTATTATGATAAAGACTTGTTTAGATGTCAAGTAACTTTTCTTGCATGCCTTAGGTTTTGTCTGCTTCGTTATTTATACCGTCATTGCTACATGAGGGGAAATAGGTTGTGATCTTAGGGATTATTTGTTTAAAATGTGATTTTGTATTGTTACTTATAGAATAATAACAACAGTAGTCCTTTGAGCTGGTTTTGTGAGCTTTTGGTACGTATGAATATCTCTTTTCCTTTTTTGCTTGTGGATTTTGCTGTGCAGGCTAATGAGACTTTTATAATACTGACAAGTTCATTCTAAATTAGTTAACCGGATAGTTTTTAGTATCACGCTTTGTTCCTCCTATCTGTCCCTTGTGTTGAGCCTGGTTATCTGTCCCGCTTATCCGGACCGCATATCCAGCAAGGGGAGGTACCCCATTAGTCTTGTCAAATAAAACCCTAGATACATATAGATATATTTATGGAGCGGAGAGTAGTTATCTATAGATTTCCCTGTATGCATCAACGAGAGTGAAAAATACGTTGGATATTTGCTAGATAAAAGAATTGAACGGAAAAAAAAAAAACAAATGACACTCGTTAGGTAGAAAAGATTTACCAAAAAATACTTCATAAAAGAAATTGGATTAATTAATTGCAAGTTGGGCCGGTTAAGGCCCAAATTGGTGGTCTAAATTGGTGGATTAACTAAACAGTTTCTCTGTCACCGACCGAGTTACAGAAGGTTCAACTCGGTTAGCTTACATCGAGTCCCCACAAAACTCTACAAACCCTTGCTCTTTATTTAGGTAGCCGCTAATATGAAATCGATCTTTCCCTTCACAATCCGTCATCAAATCGTTTTGATTCATTAATCTAAATATCCGTTTATCTGATATCACAGTGAAATCCTAAAATCTGTGATCCGATCGTGGAAAACATGGGAGATTACAATGATGCGTTCATGCGCAACAACAACGCCGCCGTTCAGGCTCGAACTAAGCAACAGAATCGGGCTAATCTTATGCAAATGAAGCTGGTATCTCTTTGTCCTTAAACCCCTAACTTAGATTCTGTTTCAGGTGAAGTTTGCTTGTAGAACAAATCCTTGGCCCTAGGTTTGGTTAATTACTTTCACCGCAATCTGCGTTTCTGTCTGTGCGATTAAATTGAAATTAGGAGATTATAGTTGGTGTTCTCTGCAGTGGATTTGGAAATTGCTAGGGATTACGATCATTGTTCCTAATCTCAGCTGTTGATTGTGGTTATGGCTCCAAATTGAGAATTAGGTTTAAGTGAAATTCGATCAGTTATTGAGTTGAGATAACGTACGAAGTTATTAGTAAACAAGGATGTGAGAGTATCAAGTTATCATTGAATTTGAACGACGATGCTGTTTGTGTTACTCACTTTCTGTCTCTAAAAATACTGAAAACTAATTTCTGTATTGCAGATTGGACAGAGTCATCCAACAGGATTGACTAATAATCTGCTAAAGCTTTTTGAGCCACGACCTCCTCTAGAATACAAGCCACCTCCTGAGAAGAGAAAATGTCCGCCATACACAGGTACTTGATACATGTCATACAATTCAAATTCTCTCATATGTTATAACACATTGCAAGTTGACAAATCTAATCATTCTACCTTTATTTTTTTCTTTTGAAAGGCATGGCACAATTTGTCAGCAACTTTGCTGAGCCTACTGACCCTGAATATGCTCCACCAGTAGAAAAGGGCGAAACACCTGTAAGATATTGCATTTAGCAATCTATCTTCACACAATTAGCTCATTGATCTTTTGTTAGTTATTGTTTGGTTGAGATACTTGTGTGAATCAGGGCCAAAGGAGGGCTAGAATTCACCAGTTACGCCTTGAAGAGGGTGCAAGAAAGGCTGCTGAAGAGCTTGAGAAATGTAAAAAAAAAAAAAAAACTTATTTTTTTGTTTTTTTCCTGAGTTGATAGATTCTAGAAGGTATTGATGACCAGAAAAGTAGTGGCTAATGAATGTTTGCTTATGCAGATGACCCAAATAGTGACCCAAATATTTCTGGAGATCCATACAAGACATTGTTTGTAGCTAGGCTTGTGAGTGATAGTCACTTTTACATTGATTCATCTCAAAGACTTTATGTCTTTTTAGTTTATTGTATTTAATTAATTTGATGTTTTTTGTACTTTCAGAACTATGAGACAACCGAGAGCAGAATTAAAAGGGAGTTTGAGGCATATGGGCCCATCAAACGGGTAGGTTTTGTAGAGTACCCTAAAAAGGGGCTCAAGGTTATAGCCTTTTGTTCGGTAAGAGGTTTGGTTTTGTGGTATACAGACAACATTCTCATCATGTTTTCTGCAAAACATCTTTCTCTAACAAATAATTAAATTTTTTAAAAGAAAAACTAAATTTGGAAATACTGCCTATGAGCTATTGTCCAGAAACTATTCTGACAGATTGTATCATATTTTCATAACTTGACTTTCTGAAGAATATACTAATAAACAAACAAAACAAAATAATAAGAATAAATTATGACAAAAATTCGGTCTGCTAACTGCATACATCATTTGTCAATGCCATATCATGCACCTTTAATATGCTGCCTGCCATTAATGATTTATGAAACAAGAAACTTGGAGAATTGTAAGTGTCATTCCATTTTCAATGTGGTTATACTTTAGTAATTAGCAAAACTTGTGTAATCATGATGCTAGTATAAGATCTACTCGACAATATGGTAAGTTTGAGAAAGTTGGAGGTCAAATCGGTAATTTTTCCTCAGGTATTAATGCCTACCCATCCTACTACCCTATCAGTTTCTTTCCCCTCTTTCCTATTTCTGTTCAAATCACAAATCAAGAATCCGGGTAATTTGGGTATTCTAGTAAGCTTATAGCCACCATCTATGGTAAGGGCAATTGTGTCATATCATATCCTACTTCAGCCAGATGAAATGATGCAAGAAATGGAGACTGCTAGTGAATGGGTAAAATATTTAGGGAGTGCATCTCTTCCCTTCTTTTTCAAAGTTCAGTCTTTGCATATCTTGCTACTGAAAATTTTCACTCTTGAATTCAAAGGCAACCAAAAACGTTTCAGAAGTTGAGAAGATTTCCTGGTATTTTTATACAAACATCATTTTATTAGTAATTTATTTATTTAATTAATTGGTCCCTGGTAAGGGGAAAGGGTAGTATGTATGTTGGAGACCCGTAAATTGGCCACAAATTCTAGCAGTGATGGTGATGATGCAATCTCGCATGGGGAGCCTATAATTTAAAAGGTGAGCACGGCTATTGAGGCTTAGTCGCCTGTTTGCCGTGCATTAGGATTTTATAAATTGTAATTTGCTAACTTGAGCCGAATGTTTTTAGTTTTATCTGTTCAAAAAAATATGATTTTTTATGTATATGTGGTGGCTTTTTGTCTAATTCTAAAGAGTTTCAGGTTCGGTTGATTGCTGATAAAGAGACAAATAAACCAAGAGGATATGCCTTCATAGAGTACATGCATACACGCGATATGAAAGGTTTCCTTTTTTCATGTCTCACTTTCTAAATTACTTTTCTTGTCCCTGACTATAGCTGGTTTTAGCAATTTTGGTCCCAAAAAGATTTCCCAAAAGTATAGTCGTTTTACTTGGAATACGGACCAAAAACGTTATATAAAACCCAAATAAGAACTTTTTTGGGATCAAATTTCTTATGGTCTCTATTTTCTTTATTATTTGCATTATCTGATGGTTGATTTTTATTATTTATAGCTGCATATAAACAAGCGGATGGAAGGAAGCTTGATAACAGAAGGGTGCTTGTGGATGTTGAACGTGGTAGAACAGTTCCTAACTGGCGTCCACGTAGACTCGGTGGTGGACTTGGAACCACCAGAGTTGGTGGTGAAGAAGTCAACCAGAGGAATTCCGGGAGGTAAATACTAAATTCTAAATAACCTTATTTCATATACAACAATATATATAATATTATAAATTTACAATAATAATATATAATTTGGTGTTGTTTTTATGAACAGAGAACAACAGCAATCAGGGGGACCCGCCCGATCTGTAGAGCCACGAGCACATGAAGACCGAGATAGGTAAATTCCATAATTACATATTAATTTCTTTATAATTTGTAGCATGGTTTCTATAATTCTTTTAATTCAGGGAGAGGGAGAAGTCGCGCGAAAGAGTGGTTAAGGAAAGAGAACGCGAGAAATCCCGTGAACGGTCCCACGATAAACCACGTGAACGTGAGCACCGTGAAGACAGGCACCGCGACCGTGACCGAAAGTCCGACCGTGACCGTGACCGGGAACGTGACCGAACCGGCCGTGACCGTGACCGACACCGCGACCGGGACCGCGGTCGTGACCGAAGTGGCCGTGACCGCGATCGCCACCGTGACAAAGACCGCGAGTACGAAATAGGCGATGTTGAACCGTTGGATCGAGAGCGTGGGCGTTCGCGTGATAAGGAATATGAGTATGATAGAGGCGATAGACATGAGAGAGAGAAGCATGGTGATAGGGGAAAGAGTTATGATGATCGTGGGGATATGGAGGAGTGGTATGAGCCAGGTGAACATGGGAATAGTAAGCGCGGTGATGCGGACCGCGATATGGGAGGTGGTACTGGTGGGTATGATTATTATGATCGTGGGGATGATGAGGACCGGTATCAACATGGTCATGATAGGTATGATCAGATGGAGGATGATGTGTATGAACCGGGGAAAGTGGAGCCACGTGATAAGGATCGTGAGCGTGAGTATAGGCGATCGGACAGGTCGCTTTCTCGTGAGTATGAGTACTGAAGCTTTGGAATTCTGTGTTTTGTTTGTGTGTTGACTTTTGGTTTTCACTTTTATGGACTGGACTATGGGATTTTGTTGGGTGGATTGGTTTTTATAAGTTGTAATATGCAAGTTTACTTTTGGTTGACGTTTATTATTAGACATTAGTTCCTGGTAGTTTTTGTTTTTGTTTTTTTTTTTTTTCTTTTGATCGTTGGGTTCTCTCTGATCTAATAATTCTTTTGCATATCTTAAAATTATGACTAAATAGTACAACAAAGTTGCCCACTTGACATCCCTTGTATGAAAGTAGCACATAAAAGTTTTGTTAGGAAGTAAATTTGATATTGTCTATTCAAACTGTTATTTATATAATCTAATATGACAAACTTATAGGTGGTCAATTCTGAAAGGTAGATATGCACAGTGGCAGTAGCGTGCATTGGAGTGTAGTGGATGGGTGTACTCTCCACGTGCTTTTGTAGACTCACTGGTATCGATGGATCCATGAATATCTATATAGTGTCAGATTTTATAAAAGTTTTTTTGTTTCTTTTCTCTTTGTTTGCAAATAAAATTTTTCGTTGTGGAGGTCAATGTGGCATCATGCATCCGATGACCGATGTTGTATGGCCAATGGAGGCGGATGTAAACAGACCACTTGTTTCACCTTTAATTTCTTACAACTTCCCAAGTCGCTACATGACCAAACATCGTCCCGTCATTTTCCAATCAGTATTGGTAATTGGCCACGTTTAAAATAACTTCATTAAGGGTGTGGTCTATTGCACAATCTATTATTATTTGTGCAATAATAGGGTAAAGAATGCTTGTATGTTTCTATGATTGCATTTGAATTGTTGGCGTATTTTTACAACATCACTAGGTGCATATTTGAATTTTGTTTCAATTAGTGTAATTGATATTTTGACCAAAAGTCAAACTTCTGTCAATAATGTCATTTTGGGAGATCATTAGAGTTTCCCAACTAAGTGAACTGAGTCAGTATAACTGAGTTTTCCGACTTAATGGATGGACTCGATAGAACTCAAGTCTATCAGGTAGTCATTTTGGACAGAAACTCTTGACAGGAAAACGGTTGAACATCTCTCATCTTTTAACATACTATCGGTGTTTAATCTAGCATTTTCAAGAGAATGGACTTACACCGAACTCAGTTTTATTGTCATCACTTACTTGCTTTAATTCATGTATGGATGGTGTGACTACATTCAATAACATTATATTGTGCAAGTGTTTGAGAGATCATTTGTGTGAGTGATTCACTACATATTACCATTTTGGTTTGATAAATTGTACAATGGTTTCGAGATTACCTTTAAAGTCTCATAGATTTTGTGTGGATCCAATATCAACTATCAGTTAGTGGAGTTGATGGAGACGGAGTGGGTATCTCCATCAAAGTGGGTTTTAAATTTTTTATGTAGAGTCCAACCAATATAATTAATTGTGTGCAATCATTTAGGGGTGTTTGGGATTGCTTATTTAAAACAACTTATGCTTATTATTAAAAATGCTTATTAACTTATGCGGTGTGAAAACGGAGTTCTAAAAAAGTGTTTGTTTTAGCTTATCCGGTACCAAAACATAATAAGTCAATAAGTTGTTTTTTAGTGTTTGGCAAACGTTGTTTATGTGTGTAATACGGAAATGACTTATCAAAAACTGCTTAAATAAGTCAATAAGTAAGGACGCAGTAACTGATCAGAAACTGCTTATTTAAGCAAATAAGTGCTTATAAAATATGTTCATCCAAACACTTAAAACTGCTTATTACCGGTGTCAAACCGCAATAAGTCAATAAGCATCTCAAATAAGCAATCCCAAACACCCCCTAATTTTGTTATTCCATATTTTACAAATTGTTTTAGTTGTTTGTTGAATGAATTGTTGTATTTTTTTATTACTATGTACTTGAGTGTTATATAAATCAGAATATGGTGTTTATATTTTTATAAGGTGTTTAAGAAACTTGTAAACTTTGTTTGAAATTTCCATTAATACCTCTCTACCAATGTGCATTCTCAAATTTATAGAATACAATTTAATATATAAGGAAACATGTTTTATGATTTTTACAATGGGTTATAATAATAGTTATAACTAAGTTTTTCTTACAAAATATTGGGGTCTAAATGCACCAAAAGTGATAAATGACATAAGGCTATATGGTGTGGGAATGATTTCGTTAGTGGCATCCAATGTAGCATCCGTTGCCGTCGGCGAATACCAGGTCGTGTTGGCGGTGATATCTAGAGGCAAATGCTAGTTGTTCTCTATTTTCTCTCTTTCTCTTTTCTCTGCCTTTTCTTTCTTTATTCTCTTTATCTTCTGCCTATATTCTTGCTGACAACATCACTCCCCTAAATCTCCTACCTTTCTTCTTGCTAAGATAGCGACGATTTCTTGTTAATGTGGAGTAGGTGTGGGGTGGCTGCCGAAGGCATCATACCCATATCTTAACATGTGTTATTAGCTTTGGGCTCATATAATCTCAACCAGCCAAGATTTATAAACTCGATCAATTATGTTTATAAATGTCTATATCATGCCATTTTTGCTATTTTTGACATCCATAATATTTTATAAGCTTATCCAAGAGTCTTAACATATATTATAGAACATAACATTTGGTCAAATACTTTGAAACACACTTACATATCCTCTCATTATACTTACCTTGATCTTTGATCGAGATTATTTGGTTGAATATCCATGAAAGGTAAAAAAAAAGTAAGTTTTGTCTTGTTACGAGAAAGAAAGAGATCCACATTTTACACTTATATCGATGTCAAGAGGACATAACTTTTATACTTTGTACACATAGTTTGAGTCCTATATTTAAAAGACTTGTTATTAGTATATCAAAACCGAATGTGAATGTGGGTAGATAGAGTGACCCCTAATATTTGTCAAACATAGTCTTATGTTCACTAAGTAAATATTCAATGTCAGATATAAAGATTATGAAGTTGTATTTTTCATATGAACAAGGCCAACACATTTTTAAATAGTTCATTATGTTAACATATCACAAAACGACTATCATTTATTCATTTTGAGATTTGTCACTAGACTCACCAGCTAATAATACGAAAAATTATCACAGTGTCCTCAGGGCCGGCTCAATGGGCTGGGCAAGCTGGGCGACCGCCCAGGGCCCCCAAACGCCAAAGGGCCCTCATTTTTATATGTTCTTTATATATTTAGCGCAAAAAAATATATTACTTTGCTAGAAAGGCCCAAACTTAGCCCAAATCATAACTTATCGATGGTATCAAGGAAATGAGTAACGGCAGGGACCTAGACGCACACTTACAGCCAAACATTGAATGCTCTCATGGAGAATCCAAACGCCAGTCGCAATCTTGCAAGTTGGAATCGATTTCTTGCATCCGATTTGTTCAACATCGATTTCTTCTTCCTTTATACATTGTTCTTCATCAATCATCAATCCCTCCTCTTCCATCACCAATTTTCGATTTCAATTTTCAATCCCTCGTCTCTTCTAATTTCTAATTGATCAAATAACCAATTGGCTGCACAGAATTGACCGAACTACATCTTGCTTCATCAATCATAGAACGATTTTGCACCTGTGGTACTTGGATTTTGACTGTAGAACTAAGAGCCATCGATTGCCAAGACTAGTAAGTTTTTTACTTTTCTTAAATCTGAATATATCGATTTCTCGATTCATCAAGTCAATCATCGGATTTAGTTATTGGTAGATTTCTAATTTATGTTTTCTGGTTTTGAAGCAGTCATCGTGGTGATTGTTAATCCAGTTTCTGATTTCGTGATTGGTGTCCAGACTCCAGATTTCGTGGTTTTGTGTTCCACTCTTCCAGTATTGTCCCATGGCCATTTTTTTCCACAGGTGTGGAGTCCCCAGCCTGCTATTGTATTTGTTTTCTAAATTAATAAAAAGTTCCAGAGGTACCGCCCACTTTTATTATAAAAAAGTTTATCGCTAGGGGCCCCATTTTATATTTCGCCCCGGGCCCCAAATCGGCTTGAGACGGCCCTGTATGTCCTTGAAAAATGGGTTTGGATGATTATGCTAAAAATGAACGATATCTTTTTGTAGTTGTAGAGCCACCATCTAATTATCCTACAAGGCATTTTGCAACATGACCATACATATAAACTCATCATGATCTCCAAGAAGTTTCCCTTAAAAGATAACCGTTTTATAATCATTGTTGCCAGAGAAAGAAAATACAAATTTCAGCAAATATCCATCAATATTGATTGAAAAATTTAATAGAATTCGATACTTATTATAACTATATACAATTTTTGCCGTTTATATTGTGCCGTTTTAGTGTTCATTAAAGAGTTTTTCTATCTTGCACCTTTTAGTTTAGGGAAAATGACTTATAAAGGTAATTATGTTTCAAAAATGTTCAAAAAACACTATCCAAGTTTGGTTTGTTCAAAAAACACCATCCAAGTAAAGCCTTTGTACAAAAAACACCATCCAAGTAAGGCCTTTGTACAAAAAACACCAACGAACTACATGTTTTGTTTAAATTTTACCCGATGATAACCGGCTCTTGCAGGTTAAACTGTTCATATGTTACTATGCCATGTCACTAAATATTAGGCCAAGTCATCCTTTTGAAAGGTTTTCTAGCAAACAATGAACACAAAAATCCTATGGTTCACATGCAACCCTAATAAGATCTATGTTTTCTTCTATGAAGATAATAAACTAATATCTAAAGGCCAACAATTAATGTTCTAAAGTTTAAATCAGAAGAACCAACCTTTGAATCTTGTTCTTGAAGCTAGCAGCAAAAGTATACTGCCTCAAATGCAAGTCATACCCACAGCAATGGAGAAGACAGTCCAGCAGAGTAATCTTGGTTGACGTTGGCGTGAATAATGGGGAGCCAGGGGGTTCCTTTTATAGCCTCCTAGGGTTACACCTGAAACCCTAAGGAGCCTCCAAGTGGGCAAGCCTGTTGACCACTTGGACCAGATCCCTAAACCCTAATTAGGGTTTTCGCCAACCCTAGAGAAACCTCCAAGGGTGGCGCCACTTTTGGCCCCTGGACTTCTCTTTGCCAGTTATTCAACTATTGAATAAATACAAACTAGTCCTCACACTTTTAATTAATTAATTTAATCACTAAATTAAATCCAATTAATTTTAGATTAAATCTCAATTAATTATTATAGTTTCTAATTAATATTAACACTTAAATATATTAATAAACCATTTAATTAATTTTATTGATTTATTAAGCAATTAATAAATCAACCTTTTACTCTACCGATGTAACGCCAAAACATGTTTATTATATAATTATAATAAAAAGGGCAAAATGGTCATTTTACCTCAAAAGGGTAATTTGGTCTTTTGGACAGAAAAGGACTTGTTTGGTAATAATATTTTGAGTCTTGGACTTAAAATGTTATAAAAATGTGATTTTGTCATTTATTTTGTAAATTGTGGCAAAAGTCCTAAATATGCAACTCTAGGGACCAAACTGTAATTTCTGGAAGTATAAAAGCTTGGAAGCTTCTTCCAATTTGGGCAGAATTTTAGCACTTACGGGAGGAGTTTCTTGTGCGATTTTCTGCAGAGGATTTGAAGAGATCTTGAAGATTGAAGTTGCATAATTGGAATATAGCTTCAAAGGGTAGAATTGGAAGTTTGAAAGGTTAGTTTCTCAAGTTCTTGCTAGTTGTTCTTGATGAGTTTTGTAGAACTCAAAAACTGCAATTACAGTTGTGATTGGGTGTTTAAATTGATGTAATACCTCCATTAAGTCATGCTAGTAAGAGCTTAACTCAACAAAAATGGAAGTAGGTTGTTATAATTGATGAATTTGAAGTTTTGGGGTTGTTAGAAATAAGAACCCTAATTCTTCATATGATTGATTGAGTGGGTTTTGATGGTTAAAAACCTTGTTAAAATGTAAGGTTTTAGCCTAGGAACAAACCCCAAACGATTAAGAACATAAATAAGGACTTAATGGACCAAAACTGCAAGCTACAGTGCATAAATCGCGACTGGCCAGGGGACCTGCACAGCCGCTAGGCGTAGTGCGCCCAGGAGCCAGGTGGGGTGCGCCCAGGCGCAGTGCGCCCTGACCCTGGCGCAGTGCGCCCTCCAGGCAGGGGCCAGGTAGGGAATCAAAAACGCTAACTTTTGCTTGGCTTGTCCGATTTCGCTCAAACTTGAACCGTAGGCTCGTTATGGTCTGAAAAGTTTGGGAAAATTTTTATATTGAGTTTTCGACCCCTCGGGGGCACTTTAGATCGATTCGAATGCCTCGGTGAATAGTAAAATTCATAAAAAGTTAGTAAACGGAAAGTTTATTAACTAGGCATTGGTTATAATGATATTGTATTGAACTCTATTGCATTAGAGTCAATTAGAATGGTATATTAACCTATAATTATTGTGAAATAAATGGAATTATAGGTACGGGACAAAATCCTACGGATTTCATTTCAAGGCAAGGAACAACATAACTAGCAGTAGCAAACCTACAGGTGAGTAATCTCACTGTTATCCGTTGTGATATATGTTACATGAGCAGCTGCAGATGAATATGATTTTGGGGGACAAAAATGACGATTACATGATTTGAAATATGACGAGACCAGATAAGCCGTGAGTCTACGATAGACAAGAACGGAGCTGTGAGTCAATATATCCATGTAAACTGTGACATGACAAGACCAGATAAGCCGTGAGTCTACAATAGACAAGAACGGAGCTGTGAGTCAAACTTATATAGACAAGACCGGATAATCCGTGAGTCATTGCGATGGCAAGAACGGAGCCGTGAGTCTAGGCAACAGCGGGCTAAACCGTGAGCCATATTTGATTTTATATCTTATGATAATGCATAATTGATTTTGTATAGAGAATTTTATTCTTATACATGTTATACTTGTTATGATTACTCATTGGGCTTTATAGCTCACAGTTTAGTTGATATGTCCCTGCAGGTAAGCGTGACCCTGCTAAAGGAAAAGACAAAGTCCGTGACTGATGATTTGGAATTTGAAGTGACATCCCGGCTTGAAGAATGTATAATATATTATGTATTGTACTTCGTGATACTCTTGTACTCGTATTGTATTGACTAAAACCCCCTTACTTATGTTTTATTTGTAAAATATTTGGTTTGAAAAATGAAAATTTTTTGGGGTGTTTTTGGTTAATAAGTCGGGTGTTACAACCGAACTCTATCCTGACCTCCAGCTATGAGGGCAACCCAAATGGACTTTGCTTCAATTAACAAGATAAATATAGTTGTAAAGTCATGGCTTAGACACCTAATCCAACAGTCTCCCACTTGGATAAGTCTTTGACTTTAATTTATCTTCTGATTAATAAACAACCTGCAGCTTCCTAGAAACTGCTGCCGAACTCTGACCCAGTCAGTTCTGTCCATAGATAAGTGATCATATGATCCTTCGTCCAACAAGATATTTCCAGACACGAGACATGGATTGAGATCAATATCTGTCCGATACTCTGTTTCCCGATTTCTGATTCTGCTTATGACTTTCAGACTTCTAATTGAACACATCAATTTAGTCCCGGCTGGCCAGCACTTTAGTCAACTTCAAAATCATCGAGCGGCCTACAGATATCTGTTTCCCATCAAGGTCAAGGAACGAATAAGCTTTGACTCATATGGTTGTGTCTTTTACTTATCAAATCGTACACAACAATGCGTTTTATAACATCGAGTTACCGATACGTTTCGCATTATCAATGCACAACCGACTCGTAAATTTCAACTCATATGTCTCCGCTTCAAGATCATACGATATTATCGTGTCAACATTGCTCGTGATGTAATCCATGAAGCAATCTGTTGAGCGCGGGTTTATCCAATACTCAAATCTCTATTTCTAAGTACTCATGAACGTTGTAGCAGTCTTACTGCAATGTCTAACTCCTTAGACAATCTACAAACCAATTCACGACAGTCTTTGTTCATACTTACTCCCGAAAGGTATGAGCGACTGTGGACCTTTTGAATAATCAAATTATTCAGGAAGTGAAACATGCAAAATTGAAACTTAAATCTGACTGGTGGCTACTATTGCCTAATTACCAAGTCTCCACGAGGTAATCACCAAGTCGGATTTTACATAAACTATTATCGGTTTCTAGATTTTAAACTATTTAATTTGTATTATGTATCTATGTCTACTTGACCTTTCATTCTTTCTATGTATTCAAATGTTATACATTTATACACTTTATACGATCGGATATCCTTCCGATGATATTTCAATTTGGCCATACTGTCATTCTCATTAACAACTCCATTCTATGTTCTGTGACTTTCCATGGTTCTCGGGATCTTTAGTCCACATGACTGCACCCTAAGACTATTTCGAGGTGTTACGATGTGCCGGTGAGCCACACGCGCTCCATCGGAATGCCAACGAAATTCTTTAACCATTAAGTCCTTATTTGAAAAACTCTTTTCAAATTGTTATCAACATTCACCCCTAATCATTTTCCAATGATTTCTCATGTAGGTACAAAATCCATTAAGTATTCCCAGCCAGGTCATATCCTGAATCTGACTCAGTATGCTCTAAGCATTAAGTCATCAAGACATGTTCATGACACTTCTGATCGATCTAAGAAACTTGTTGGATTCGATCCAGTCCTATTCCAAAATCTTTTGGAATCTTAGGATTACTCATAATCCTTGTGTCACGACCTTTAATAACTATATCATTTCGGAGACTTTTTCTCATGCATCTTGAATCTTATCAAGATCATGCTTATTATGGCCAGGTCTATA
Organism: Cichorium intybus; assembly: GCA_023525715.1. Classification (NCBI taxonomy): domain Eukaryota; kingdom Viridiplantae; phylum Streptophyta; class Magnoliopsida; order Asterales; family Asteraceae; genus Cichorium; species Cichorium intybus. Next base: position 34,102,096 of record CM042014.1, read on the forward strand.
CTGATGACAATATCTATCTGATAGATGTCTATGGATTATGTGAGTATGATGCACCTTTCATACCTCTCATGCCAAATCATCACACTTTGCAATGACAGGAAACTCCTTTCCTGAGCTATGCATCTTGAGTCTTATCAAGATCATCTTGGCAGAGTTTCGATCTATCTCATAGTCGTTTGTAACCACCCGAGCATGCCGTATCTTTATTAAGTCTTTCATAGCGATCCGTCTCTTAACACCAAGTCATTACACTTTGTAATGAAAAGAGACGTTTCCTAGAAACAGTATGTAACACACATATTGAGATAGATAACAGCAATACTCCCACTGGCTTTGACACGGTTATGGACTATTCACAAAATCCAAAGCTTATGGCACATTTTGAGAATCCAAACCTTTCTGACATCTTAATGGAAATCTTTCAGCCCATTCTCAAAACCCAATCCTTTGGCATATTTCGAGAATCTGAATATCCTTTCTTACGAGATGCCCACGGGAAAATCCCGGGCCCATGTACCTTTATACTGGCATATTCTTTGTGAGTCCCAATTAGTGTGCCGGTGATCCACACGTGCTCCACTAATGACTTACAATATGCAGTATTCTTTCGGATTTCATCTTCTATTGAGAGCGCTTCTCTCGAAGTCAATTACATGACCCTGAGTATCGTCTCACTCAGCCAGATGTTCTGAAGGTATGTTTCTGTCCATATTGGATTCTTTTGATGATTACTCTCACTGGTTTTAAGACTAGTTGTAAAATCAATCAAACTGTCACATGGACTGTATCTCGTCCTAAAGTTCTCTTAATTGGCAGCAACCGGGCTCACCAATGCTTCCAAGTAGTCGGATTGAAAATCCGTACCAACTATAGTGTTTTACCACTGTTCGGTGTGTCACCCCGATCATAACTACTTATGACGGTGATCAGTACTACTGGTCAAGAGAAGGTTATGTCAGTACAAAAACAGAAATCTGATTTCTGCTCTAAGCCTAGTGATGACTAAAGGTTATTTCACTTGGCTAATCCTGAACTCATTCAGGACTGTCCCAAACTCACACTGTCTCCTTAGAATATGAGTTCTTTCTAAAAGAGCTCTTTCTTTTCCAGGTACAGCGGGATAGCCAGTGAAATGACATTTCTGATTAGGTTCAGGCCAGTCGTGAGGTTCGGACGAACACTACAAGACCCTGGACCTTTAATGTACAAGTGGGACAATCCCAGCTTTACATTTCAGACAGTGACTGCAACCTACTTAGTCGTAGATGTGGTTGGAATATGGTTAATATGGTCTGACTGGTTTAGTGTTTAATTTACGGGAAACTAATTGGCAATGTATCTCATACATTGAGGATCGAACTGTTTCAACCAATGCTCCATCATCTTCCCTAGGACACATTATAACTATTAATGTTCTTGGAAGAGAATAACTGTGAAACATTTTCCCAGTTTATGTTGTCACTCAGGTTCTGTGGATCTTGTACTTCTTTTTGAAGTCCTTGAACTGTTCAAAGATTCAATCCAATCGCTTATTCTGATAAGCGAGGTCATATTCGTCATACCGACTGACAAATATTGTGAAGTACAAACAATTGTGTTCTATTCGGAGATTCGAGCAATACACAGCAACTGAAGTGTTCGTTGCTTCTAATCTCAATCTCTTTTACATCTCTATGTAAACTTATGACTTTGTTAATTCTGTTCAAGACTTGCAATCTTCAGTTGGCTCTAAGTCAACTGATTCTAAAATCCTATCCTTTGGATCTTTGGGTGATTCATTTCTTGCCACATGTGCTTTATAAAGAACTTAATCATCATCTGACTCTAAGTCAAATGATTCCAAAGTCCTGTCCAACTGGATCTTTGGTTGATTCATTTCTTAACACATTAAGAATTCAATTCATCATGTGACTCTAAGTCAAATGATTCCAAAGTCCTGTCTAACTGGACTTTTGGTTGAATTGATTCTTATAATATTCATCTTAACAATCATAAGGGACACAATTCCTAAGATCCAAACACTTTGGATGCATTCAATATTCAAATTATTACTAATTATGCATTTAACACAATCATACAACATTTCAAGGATATCTCAAACAACACGTGTTAAAAGAAAATTGACAATTTTATTAAAAACAAAAATCCTTGCACAATGTACTATATGATAGACAATGTCATACGCATCTAGAAGCTAATAACAATATTTCAATATCTAACTAAACTTCAAAACCGCATGAGCCGGAAATCCAATCCAAATGTGCTCTTATGCGCCAATGTCCCGTACCTTACTGATTCCCTGCATACAAACCAAAATGTGACTATCACATTATGCATCAAGGAATTATGGAACAGGAGTTTTGAGGTTTTAGATATACCTGAGCTTTCAAAAGATTTTGACTTTTGAGCGTCTTTCAATCTTTCCGCGACTGTATCCGATTCTGTGGATTCCCATCTTAAGACATATCCAGACGATCTGGATCGTTTCTTGCTGTGTCTTTCCACAGGACTTAATCCAGAAGTAGCTGAACCATTGGAGCTATGCCTGTCCAAGAGTGACTCGTATAAAGTCAACAGTGGACGCATTTCCATTAAGGTCTTTTTCTGGTCTTCCTTTCTATACGTCTGAATGAACAGATCGTACTTACTATTCAGTGAAGTGAGTAGAGTGTTAACACTCGACTCCTGACTCATGGTATAACCAAGTTTGTACAATTCGCCTATGTATGCTTCAATCTGAAGAACATGCGAATCGATGCTACTTCCTTCTTTTAACTTACACTCTGCAAGTCTTTTGAAGATCCTAGCTCGTTCCTCTTCAACCGGTTTTCGGAACCTTTCCTCAACCGATTGCATTAACTCATATGGCCCTAAGGATTCAAAATCCTTGCGGAACTCGGGGTCAATGGTCAATAGCATGAGGTCACGAATTTCTTCGGATACATCAACTAAGAAGTTACCCTCATCATAAGAACTATTTATGATGACTTGTTCCTGTGGAACCGGGATCGGATACTCGGTGAGATGAAGCTTGCCCGCAATGCCGAGAGCCAGTCTCCAATTGCGAAGCCATTCCTTACAGTTAAGGCCAGTCAGCCTTTCCATATTTAGCAGGTGCTTTCTGATGCTCTCAGAAATGGGTGAAGTGTTGGATTAGGTGTCTAAGCCATGACTAATAATTAGTATTTACCTAATTAATAGAAGCACAGTCCATTTGGGTTGCCCTCATGGTTGGAGGTTTGGTAGAAAATTCGGTAGAGAGAGAGATTGATTTATTATGGGATTAATAAATCAACAGGAATTAAATATATGGTTTATTAATATATTAAAGTGATAATATATTAATTAGAAACTATATTAATTAATTAGGAATTAATCCAGAATTAATTGAATTTAATTTGGGGATTAAATTAATTAATTAAAGGTGCAGGGACTAAAACTGTAATTATTCAATAGTTGAGTAAGTGACAATGTGGAGTGACCAGTTAAAAGTCGGAATCTATATATGGATATATAGAATTTCGAAATTGATATATAGAGGATAAATAGGAGTTTGAATTATAAGATAAAAGGTTTATCTTATTTGAATTCAAAAATGTTTATCTCTAAGGTTATCAACTGGCCATTTGGAAAAACTATAAATAAGGATCCCTGGGCACCATATTGAATTCACCACTTTCACATATTCTCTCTGGATTTTCGATTCCATCTCCTCTAGCTTGGGTGTGATCTCATTTGAGGCAGGATAATTTTGCTGCTCAGCTTCCAGAAAATTCTAAAAGGTTGGTTTTTCTAATTTTATTCTTTTAGTTAATTTTCTTATGGCCTTTAGGTTTTGTTATATGTTCAATTAGAAGAAAACATAGATCCTCATAGGTTGCATGTGAACTTAGGTTATTTAGTTCATGGTTTGCAGAAAACCTTTCAGTGGTATCAGAGCCTGTTTTGTTTTCTTGTTGAATTGTTATAACTGTTTTAGGGTTTAAAGCCGATAAACCCTAATTATATTATGGCTCGATTTCTAGGATTAGGGTTTTGTAAACCCTAATCCTCCCCTTGTTAATTTCGAAATCTGGCATTAGGGTTTTAGGAGGTTTTCTATTTTTGGTAACTTTATTTGTTAATTAAATGGATAACCTTAAACCTTTTTCCTTGAAATCGAAAATTAGGGGTTTAAGGATAGGTTTTAATTAATTTGATTAATTTGGATAAACATATCTTCATTTGAATTAATTTAATTAATTGGTAATTAAAAGATAATTCAAAAGGGATTTAATTAATTTTAAATTGTCAAAAATTAATAGAAAAATCCAGAAAAATATTTTATAATGATTAAAATATTTAGATTTAATTAATTTAATTAATTGGTAATTAAAATTGATTAAATCGAATTTAAGGTTTAATTTAATTCAAAATTTAATTGTTAAATTTGGTAAAATTAAAAGATAAACCTTGAATATTTTAAAGGGTTTTTAAAATACATCTTATATATGTTATTAAAAGTTAATACTATATATATGAGATAAATTTGGTTAGTCAAATCAATAGTAGGCCTCATTCACGAAGCTGGTCTATAAAGTGGGTATAAGGAGACTGCCTATAAAATGGTAGTCTAATGGGTGAACACTCTCACCCACCGCTCGCCTGATCAGTGGAGGGTCGTTAGAAGAACGGGTTTGACAGAACCGCTTAATCATTAAAAGTATAATGATCAAAGTACTAGAACCTTTACACAAAATCCCAATTTAGTTACTTTAGGAAAAATGTGAATTTGATGCTACCCCATGAAATTGCACATTGCACTTTATGAAACGTTGGTGGAGCATGTGTGGTTTACCGGCACACCAATGGGGGTTCATAAAGAGTGGCAATGGGTGTCTCGGGTGTTATCATTGTTGATGGAGCGTGTGTGGTTTACCGGCACATCAATTTGAGATGATAATGGACCCTGAGAGTACCAAGCTAATTTGCATGGTTATTCACACCCGGTTTGTGATCCTCGGCATCCCAGTCACAAACGGTGGGGCATATCCGAGATTAAACATGCTATTGAACAGTTCAATATATCTCAAAAGAAACTAGGAATTCCATTTATAATAAGATTATTTTTCCGCGGTGGAATTGGCTGAATCATCATTCGCCTACCTTTATAAAATTTGCTTATAGATTACGGCATCCCTCTTCTATGTTGCAAATTGTTATAGTTGGATCCTAGCCTTATTTTATATTGGGTTATTATAAGGACCGACAAGTATCTAATTAAACTTACCTTCTTTTATAGATGTCTTCTGCTGATCAATCGGCTCCCCAATCAAACTCCAGTGTTCCCTCTATCCTCTCACTGTGTTCCAAGGTTCAATTGAACGGGACAAACTACAATGACTGGATTAGAAACATCAAGATGGCTCTGAGGTACGAGAACAAAGAGTATGTTCTCGAGACTGAGCTTGTCGATGTTGACCCTGAAACTGCTACTCCCGAGGAAATTGCCTCGTACCAAAAAAATTCTGATGATGCGACCAAAGTGGCCTGCATCATGATCGCCACAATGAACCCCGAATTGCAAAGGATATATGAAGACTACTGGCCCTTCGAGATGCACAAGGAGCTCGCGGAAAAGTTCCGCAAGCAAGAGCGCATCGAGAGGTGCGAGGTGGTCAAGGACTTCACGAACAGCAAACCTAAAGATAGAGAGTCCATCTGCGCTCATGTGCAAAGAATGCAAGGTTACGTGGAGCGGCTTAGAAAGCTTGCGATGCCTGTACCGGAGGAGTTGGCCGTTGACATAGTGCTTAACTCCCTACCGAGTTCTTATGACCAGTTCAGGCTGGCTTATCATTTGAACAACAATCAGGCTAACCTGACTGAGTTGCATCGCATGCTTCGAGTTACTGAGGACGGGATGAAGGGTAAAAGTGTACCCTCGGTTAATCAGCCCGTCCTAGCCATTGGAAGTGGCAAAGGAAAGAAGAGGAAGGGCCCTCCTAAGCAAAATTGGAGGGAAAATGTTCAGGTCGGGTCGTCAAGCAATGGCTCGAGAACCAAGTCTTCCCAGATTCCTTGTGTGGCCAACCCCGATGAAGCCAACTGTTTTTACTGCAAAGAGAAGGGCCATTGGAAGAGAAGCTGCCCCAAATACTTGCAGGATGTCAAGGATGGGAAAGTAAAGCCATCGACAGCAGGTATATACACTATCTCTAAAAACTCACCATCTTTTAATTCTTGGGTCCTTGATACAGGATGTGGTTTTCACATTTGTTCTGATCTGCAGGGCCTAAAGGAAAGCAGGGAGGTGGAGCACGGTAGACTGAACTTGATCATGGGCAATAGGAGATCGTCCCATGTTACCAAGATCGGCGTTTACAGTTTAGTGCTTAGTAGTGATGTTAGTATAGAGTTATTTAATTGTTGCTATTCGCTAGAAATGGCAAGAAACATTATTTCATTTCACGCATTGTTTAGACAAGGATTTCAATTTTCTTTTGATAATAAAATTGGTTCGATTTCTGTTTTCAAAAATGGTATTTTGATTTTTACTGCTTATCCTTGTGATGGTGTGTATGAAACTGTTGAATGTGTTGACAATTTAGGACATAGTGTAAATTATATTGATTCTACTAGTGGTGTAGGAAAGGCATGTCTGTGGCATAGTCGGCTCGGGCACATCAGCAAGAAACGCATCGCCCAACTCTAAAAGGATGGAGTGTTGGAATCATTCGACCTCAGGTGGGATGATGTATGCGAATCTTGTCAGTTGGGCAAGATGACTAAATCACCTTTCAAAGGGTCTTTTGAAAGAGGTGAGGGTCTGCTGGACATCATTCACACGGATGTGTGTGGTCCATTCAGATCAACCACAAAGGATGGCACGCGGTTCTACGTGACCTTTACCGATGATTTTAGTAGATACGGTTATATCTACTTGATCAAGCACAAGTCGGACACCTTTGAAAAGTTCAAAGAGTTTAAGAACGAGGTAGAGAATCAATTAGGCAGGAAGATAAAGATGCTCAGGTCCGACAGAGGCGGAGAGTATCTAAGTATCGAGTTCCTTAACTATCTAAAGGAATGCGGAATAGTTTCGCAGTTGACACCTCCCAGGACACCACAGTTGAACGGTGTTGCGGAGAGGCGCAACCGAACCCTGTTGGACATGGTTCGTTCCATGATGAGTCGAGCTTCACTTCCCATTCACTTCTGGAGGTATGCCTTAGAGACTGCCGCCCATATTCTCAATCTTGTCCCTACTAAAAAGGTTGCTAAAACACCTCATGAAATGTGGACGGGGAAAGTTCCCTCGTTGGCACATATCAAAGTCTGGGGTTGTGAGGCTTTCGTTAGACGAGAGACTCAAGACAAACTCGCAGAAAGAAGCGAAAGGTGTTTCTTCCTTGGTTATCCCAAACAGTCCTTTGGATATCTATTCTACAGACCAAGCGAGGACGTGGTCTTTGTAGCTAGACGAGCAGTCTTTCGAGAGAGAGAGAGCTCATATTCAAAGAGGACAGTGGGAGTACCATTGATCTGGAAGAAATTCAAGAGTCATCAGATGACGCAACCTTAGGAGAAACTAGCAACCAACATGAGGAAGAAGTTCCTGTTGGTCCGACAGATGTATCCTTACCTCTTAAGCGTTCCGGTAGGGTTAGCATGCCACCCGAGTTTTATAGGTTCCATATAACTTCGTATGGGACACGTTTGTCAGTGATAGGACACTGATAAATTTGGATGAACCAGCTAACTACCAGGAAGCAGTGGCGGGCCCTGAGTCTGCCAAGTGGAAAGAGGCCATGGATAGCGAGATCAAGTCCATGTATGACAATCAAGTTTGGAACTTGGTTGACAACGTACCGGGTCGAAAGACAGTCGGGTGCAAATGGATCTTCAATAAGAAGACCGACATGGACGGGAAGGTACACACTTTCAAGGCAAGACTGGTTGCGAAGGGTTTTACTCAAACCCCAGGGGTTGACTATGACGAGACCTTCTCACCAGTAGCCAAGATAAAGTCTATTAGGATTATGCTGGCCATAGCTGCATTTCATGACTATGAAATTTGGCAGATGGACGTCAAAACCGCCTTCCTTAATGGAAAGTTGACTGAGGATGTATACATGAATCAGCCAGAGGGTTTTGTCGATGCAAAGTATCCCAATAAGGTGTGTAAGCTTGAGAGATCAATCTACGGATTGAAGCAAGCTTCTCGCAGCTGGAATCTTTGTTTCCATGAGAAAGTCAAAGAGTTTGGCTTCTCTAGGAGCGAGGATGAGTCCTGCGTATATGTCAAGGCTAGTGGGAGTATAGTCACCTTTCTGGTGCTGTATGTCGATGACATACTGCTCATGGGAAACGATATTCCAACCTTGCAAGATGTCAAGGCTTGGCTTGGGAAATGTTTCGCCATGAAGGACCTAGGAGAGGCTGCCTATATTCTCGGGATAAGAATTTTGAGAGATAGGAAGAAGAGACTGATTGGACTTAGTCAGGGTACATACTTGGAAAAGGTACTGAAAAGGTTTAGTATGGAAAATTCCAAGAAGGGAGAGCTGCCTATCCAAAGTAATGCAAAATTGAGTAAGACTCAAAGTCCGAGTACAGACGAAGAAATAGCTGAAATGAGTCGGGTACCTTACACTTCGGCTGTAGGATCGATCATGTACGCTATGACGTGTACTCGCCCTGACGTGGCCTTTGCTTTAAGCATGGTCAGTCGGTACCAGGGTAACCCTGGAAGGGCGCATTGGATAGCTGTGAAAAATATACTCAAGTATCTGCGAAGGACCAAGAACATGGTGTTAGTCCTCGGTGGCAGTGATACCTTGAGAGTTGAAGGATATACAGATGCCAGCTTTCAGACGGATAGAGACAGTGGTCGGTCTCAGTCGGGTTGGGTATTCCTTTTGAACGGTGGAGCAGTTACTTGGAAAAGTTCCAAGCAAGAAACAGTGGCTGATTCTACGTGCGAATCAGAGTACATAGCAGCAAGTGAAGCGTCAAAAGAAGCGGCTTGGCTGAAGAATTTTATCGGTGACCTTGGAGTAGTCCCGAGTATTCAGGAGCCCTTGGAACTGTTCTGCGATAACGAAGGTGCGGTCGCCTTGACAAAGGAACCGCGAGATCATGGAAAGTCCAGACATATCGACAGAAAGTACCACTACATCAGGCATAGGGTAGAAGAAGGTCACCTTCTTGTAAAGAGGGTATCATCGGAAGATAATCCTGCAGATCCCTTGACAAAGGCTCTGAGTAGGATTAAGCATAATCAGCATGCTAGGAGCATTGGATTAAGAGATGATATAAGTTTTTTATAATTAGATAGATTTTTGAAACTTGTAACAATGTTAATGTATTTGACTTTTGTGATTTAATAATGGGGATTTATTAATGAGTAATGGTTTACTAATTTTGTCAATACATATCATTGTGTTTCATTTTGCATGTTTTACTTCCTGAATAATAGGATTATTCGAATATCCACAGTCAATTACACTTTTTGGGAGTAAGTGTGAAGTAAGACTGTCATGAATTGGTAATAGATTGTCTAAGGAGTTAGACATTGCAATTGGATTGCTGCATCATTCGTGAGTACTTGGAAATGGAGATTTGAGTATTGGATAAACCCGTGCTCTATAGATTGCTTCATGGATTTCATCACGAGCAATATTGAGACGATAATATCTTTTGATCTTTAAGCTAAGACATATGAGTTATGATTTACTTGACGGTTATTCATTGATAATACGAAAACGCATCGGTAACTCGGTGTTATAAAACGTATTGTTGTGAGTAATTTGTTTGGTAAAAGACATAAGTATATGAGTCAAAGTTTATTCGTCCCTTGACCCTAACGGGGAACAGATATCTGTAGGCCTCTCGATGATTTTGAAGTTGACTAAAATGGTTGGCCAACCGGGACTAAATTGGTAGTCTAAGAGTCATATGCAAATCGGAAATCGAGGAACAGTGAATCTGTCACACCCTCAAACCGTATTGGCGGAATAGTTTAAGGGTGGATGACTTCATGAACAATATCATAACAAAGTTGCACAATAGTGAAAACCAAGCAAACAACCATCATTACATAATTGCAAATGTTACATAGTTTAACTGTATCATGTTTCAAATACAATTATAATGATATCAAAATAGGCAAAAATGACGTCGTAACGTCCTTTCTTGTAGCGCTTGACTTACCAAATCAGTTTCCTGAGAATACAAGTAGTTGAAAAAGTGTCAACAATTAAGTTGGTGAGTTCATAAGATTTTTGTATAAGAAACGTCCTTTGTTTGTAAACGATAGTGTTGAAAACCAAGAAAATCCAATATTTTCATATAAAATGTTCCAAGTCTTTAAATCCCAAAGACTAAAATGTAATATGTAAACTGTAGTGTAATTTCTTTGAAATGTGTGTATCCACGTAAACAATTTATAAAAATATTAAGTTGATTATTTTCCCATGTGAGATACCATATTACCATACTGTGACTAGTTGGCCTGCTGCGACGTTCTTCAGGCGTCGGAACTGTTAGACATTTGGACACCTCAGACCTGCCGGTCAAGCTGTAGCTAGCAGCTCAGGTGCGGGGTTGTCAATCCCGTATAGATCTATACTCAAATATCGCGCTCTCTTACCGAGACTCTGGTTATATAAATGTTCAGGACTTATAGTAGGTACTTATAAAAGTACTTTGAAGATTCATCTCACAAAAATGTATGTATTCCAATCAACTTGTTTACGTACGATTTGTATATAAAAACTCTTGTAAACATCCATTATCATTTTTCCCATGATAATATAGTATAGTATAATAATTATATATTTTTATATAATCATTTTTATCATGTTTGAATGCCATAGTAACCTTTTGTTCATAAACTATTCCAATAATAGTCTATTTTTAGTAGTTGCGTCGTAATAACCTTATTTTTGTGAATAATAGCGAAATAACTTGTTCAAAGATTATAAATATTATCTTTTGAGACATTTCACACAAAAATAATATAATAACTTGATTATAACCATTTTTGCTAAAAATAGTGCCATTATTTATAAAAACGTAGTTTTTACTAGTTTTCGTTTTTATAACGTTTTTATCCAATATTTAGTGTTTTTGTACACTTTATTTGTAGTTTAGTGACTTTTACACAACTTAATATGTCAAAGTGTTCATAAAACATAGATCTACTCATATTTCATGTCAAAATCATATTTATAACATTTTTATTCAAGATCTAACATTTTTACACACTTTAATTATAGTCTAGTAACTTTTATACAAGCATATCATGTATTATAGTGAATATCTTACAAGGATCTATCCATATATCATATCAAAGGTATTCTTGTCCAAATACTAACTTATAAACTTGTGAAATCAACATATATATCATTTAAACATATATAAACTTGAATAAACAACATATATAGTTAAAGAACTTGTATTCTCCCCCAAAAAGGTTTGAAAAGATGAAAATGTGGGGTATGAACTCACCTTGGGTGTGGATCTTAGGATTTCTTGGAAGAAGGTTGAAGATTGTGGTTCTAAGACCCGGAGGACCCTTGGACAAAGCTATTATCCAATGGATTTCCGTGAGTATGTGTGTATAAAAGAGTATATGAAGGTATTTAGAACTTAAATCACTAGATGATCATAACTTACCAAGGATACTTGCAAGATCTTTGAAGATGATGAAGTTTGGAACTCAAAGACCCTTGGACAAAAGCTAATACCCAATGGATATGGATGGATGTTAGTGTGTGTAAAAGGTGTAAATTTGTGTTATGTTGTTTAGAATCAAAAGGGGAATGGAACTTACCACTTGATCTTGAGAAATGAAGCTTGAAATTTGAAGTTTGAGGAAGATGATGAGGGTGGTGGTTTGGCCGAGAGCAAGAGAGGAGAAAGGGAGGAGAGTGAGTTGGTGATTTGGTTCAAAGTGAAATGGTATGGTTCCTTTTGGTGGGTGTGATCCTTTACTTTTCTTATTATAAAATTCTAGCCTTTTAAGGCCTATAATTATAAAACTAAAAGAATGGTTTTGGTGTGATGGTTTGTCCCCTAAGGGGGGGTGGGCTGCAGATTTGGGAAGGGGGGTGGGGTGGGGTGGTGTGGTTTTTATAAAAATAGCAATGTAGTTATAAAAATGTGTAGTTTTTATAAAATAGTAAGACGTTTTAGTGAAATTTTGTGTGTTTTTGACGAAACGAAGTTCTAAATAATTATTTTGTATAAAAACATTGCCAAACATTTATTTTGATTGAATTATAACTCGTTGGGTGCCGGAATACGCGTTTAAGCGCGGTATTCTTCCGTTTTCGCGATTTTCAGCATTTTACCGGAAAATGCATTTAGCTTTGAAATTAAATACTAGATGTTATTACGTTACTTATCATATGAATTGTTATTTCATATTTGATGTTTAAGGCACCTCATTTTGTATTTTGGGTCCAAACCCTGTGTACATTTATCCGTTCACAGCGATTTAATGGTTGTAACTTCCTAATACGAACTCCGTTTTCGACGTTCTATATATCCACAGTTTCGTATTTACGAGTGGATCGTTTTATGAATATTATTATTTTCAAAATAATAATTGTACGATTATCGAATTTCTACGCTACAGTAGTCTGCTGTCCGTATTTTCGATTTTTAACCGATAATTGTTTTGATTTAGCATACGTAATACTATAATATTAATAATTCAACGGAAAAGTTATGGAAAACAACTTTTCAACATATAGATTAACATAAGCTTCGTTTGACCACAGTTGACTTTTGCTGACCAAAATTTACACTTGTCACAGAATCAGACCAGATTGATTTTATCCATGTCTTGAGTCTGAAAAAATATCTAGTTGGACGGAGGATCATCTGATCACTTATCTATGGACAGGACTGATTAGATCAGAGTTTGGCATTGGTTTCTAGGAAGCTACAAGTGCTGGTTAATTAGAGGTTAAATCGGTAATTATAGTCATAGACTTATCCAAGTGGGAGACTGTTGGATTAGGTGTCTAAGCCATGACTAATAATTAGTATTTACCTAATTAATAGGAGCACAGTCCATTTGGGTTGCCCTCATGGTTGGAGGTTTGGTAGAAAATTCGGTAGAGAGAGAGATTGATTTATTATGGGATTAATAAATCAACAGGAATTAAATATATGGTTTATTAATATATTAAAGTGATAATATATTAATTAGAAACTATATTAATTAATTAGGAATTAATCCAGAATTAATTAGATTTAATTTGGGGATTAAATTAATTAATTAAAGGTGCAGGGACTAAAACTGTAATTATTCAATAGTTGAGTAAGTGACAGTGTGGAGTGACCAGTTAAAAGTCGAAATCTATATATGGATATATAGAATTTCGAAATTGATATATAGAGGATAAATAGGAGTTTGAATTATAAGATAAAAGGTTTATCTTATTTGAATTCAAAAAGGTTTATCTCTAAGGTTATCAACTGGCCATTTGGAAAAACTATAAATAAGGATCCCTGGGCACCATATTGAATTCGCCACTTTCACATATTCTCTCTGGATTTTCGATTCCATCTCCTCTAGCTTGGGTGTGATCTCATTTGAGGCAGGATAATTTTGCTGCTCAGCTTCCAGAAAATTCTAAAAGGTTGGTTTTTCTAATTTTATTCTTTTAGTTAATTTTCTTATGGCCTTTAGGTTTTGTTATATGTTCAATTAGAAGAAAACATAGATCCTCATAGGTTGCATGTGAACTTAGGTTATTTAGTTCATGGTTTGCAGAAAACCTTTCATGAAGGAGGAGAGGGAGTAGAATAGACACTTGATTCAGACATCTACAATAAACAGAATTTTATAAGTTTAATTGATCCTTTTAAATAATTACCCAATATATTATTTATTAAGGCTAGGACCCAAAATACCCGAACTATGGTGTGAAGATGGATGCCGTAATCACAACATAATGGTCATTAAGGTAGATAATACACTTATCAATTTCATCCTATGAAATTCCTATATCTGTTGAGACACATTGAACTGTTCAATAGCATGTTTGGTCTCGGATGTGCCCCACTGTTTGTGACTGGGATGCCGAGGATCACAAACCGGGTGTGAATAACCATGCAAATTAGCTTGGTACTCTCGAAGTCAATTGTCATCTCTAATTAACGTGCCGGTTAACCACACACGCTCCGTTAATAATGACAAAATCGAGAAACCCATTGCAAGTCTTTGTGAACCCCTATTGGTGTGCCGGTAAACCACACACGCTCCACCAACGTTCCACAAAGTGCAATGTGCAATTCCATGGATTAGCACCAATTCACATTTTTAACCTAAAGTAACTAGATTGGGTTTTGTTCAAGGTTCTAGTACTTTCAATTATAGCATTATACTTTTAAGAGGCTTAGCGGTTCTATCAAACCCGTTCGGCTAACGACACTCGACTGGCCAGGAGAGCGGTGGGTAAGAGTGGATACCCATTAGACTAACATTTTATAGTCAGTCGCCTTATACCCTCTTTATAGGACAGTTTTGTGAATGAGGCCTACTTGCGGTAAGACTAACCAATTTTCTTATATATAAATAATTAACTTTTAATCATAAATATATAAGATATATTTTAATCTTATTAAAATATTTTAGAATTAATTTTCTGAGAATTTTCGCAAATTTATTTCTATTTTTCGAAAATTTTAATTAATTCTTTAAGCTGATTTAATTTATCTTTTAATTAACAATTAATTAAATTAATTAAATCTAAGATAGATATTATAAATTAATCAAATTAATTTTCTATCTAGAAACCTAGTAGGTCGAAATTTGCATGCAAGGCAATTGGGGTTCCAGTTATTCAATTTAGTAAACTACCAAAAATAACAACCAACTAAACAAGGCAAGCAAATCAAAGGGGAAACAAAGGGTGGCGGCTAGGGTTAGGAAACCCTAGCCATGATTTCGACCAAAAGCCATTCCAAGAAGTGTTTTTCGCAAAAACACTCATGACACAAACAATTTATGCAGTTTATATCAAACACAATAAAACAAACCATAGCTCTGATACCACTGAAGGGTTTTCTAGCAAACAATGAACACAAAAATCCTATTGTTCACATGCAACCCTAATAAGATCTACGTTTTCTTCTATGAAGATAATAAACTAATATCTAAAGGCCAACAATTAATGTTCTAAAGTTTAAATCAGAAGAACCAACCTTTGAATCTTGTTCTTGAAGCTAGCAGCAAAAGTATACTGCCTCAAATGCAAGTCATACCCACAGCAATGGAGAAGACAGTCCAGCAGAGTAATCTTGGTTGAAGTTGGCGTGAATAATGGGGAGCCAGGGGGTTCCTTTTATAGCCTCCTAGGGTTACACCTGAAACCCTAAGGAGCCTCCAAGTGGGCAAGCCTGTTGACCACTTGGACCAGATCCCTAAACCCTAATTAGGGTTTTCGCCAACCCTAGAGAAACCTCCAAGGGTGGCGCCACTTTTGGCCCCTGGACTTCTCTTTGCCAGTTATTCAACTATTGAATAAATACAAACTAGTCCTCACACTTTTAATTAATTAATTTAATCACTAAATTAAATCCAATTAATTTTAGATTAAATCTCAATTAATTATTATAGTTTCTAATTAATATATTAACACTTAAATATATTAATAAACCATTTAATTAATTCTATTGATTTATTAAGCAATTAATAAATCAACCTTTTACTCTACCGAACTCTATCCTGACCTCCAGCTATGAGGGCAACCCAAATGGACTTTGCTTCAATTAACAAGATAAATATAGTTGTAAAGTCATGGCTTAGACACCTAATCCAACACCTTTAACCTGCAAGAGCCGGTTACCATCGGGTAAAACTTGAACAAAACATGTAGTTCGTTGGTGTTTTTTGTACAAAAGTCTTACTTGGATGATGTTTTTTATACAAACGTCTTACTTGGATGGTGTTTTTTGAACAGACCAAACTTGGATGGTGCTTTTTGAACAATTTTGAAACATAATTACCCTTATAAGTCATTTTCCCTTTAGTTTATTTTTAAACATACATATTTGCCCATTTACACAACAAAACCTTACCAACCAAGTGATTAAACCGCCTATTCTAAATAGGTAATAAGTCGAAGGTTTAATTCCATCCATGATTGATTTTCAATTCCTTCTATGATTATTTTTAAAAGCGTTGATCCATGCAACAGGATCCAAAAAAAAATCCACCAATTTAGATCTATTTTTGCCTGCCCCTCCTTGGCTCCTTCCACCATTGTTAACCCATTATCCATTTTTATTATCATTTTTTTTGGTTTTTACTAATATTTAAAATAAATTACTTAATTATTTTAGCAACTTTATTTTTATACTTTCTAAAACTACTTTTTCAAAATTGTTTTTTATGAAATTTAAAATATATATTTAAAAAAATACAACTTTTTTTTTACATTAAATAAGATTATGTGTTACAAAATTAGTTTTTTCTTAAACAATTGTTTTTTATAACTTCCGTACAATTTTCACTTTTATATATTAGTTTTCAAAATTTTTTCTTTGTTTTTACATATTGAGTTTTTTCATGTGTTTTAAGATATTTCTATTTTTATAGAATATGTTTTTGTCATAATTTTGTTTTCCAAAATATTACTTATTCCTTTTCATGCACAGAATTGTAAAAACATGTGATACATGTGATTTTTTAGTTTTTTAAATATTTACAAACTAAAAGCGCATAATTATCTAAAATTAAAAATGATTTTATATGTATTGTCAATTGTACATATATAATCGCAAGTCGCAACAACGCACAACGATACCATCCTAGTTATAAACAATATCGCTTTGCTTTGTATCATTAAATATTGACATTTCCGAAATGCTTTGTGGAGAATTTTAAATATTGACTATGTCAATCTGATTTATTCAAACCGTTACATCAACTCTCATAAATACATCACTCCCACTTTGCATGATTAATTTTTACTAGTAACTAGCTCATAAGAAAGTACAATCCAATGTCTCTTAATATACGATTGTTTGAAATTCTATTTAAACTATTAATTAAACCCATCCACTAAAGATATAATTCTCCCTTTTATTAATCGGTATAAAGCTTATCGATTGGTGGAATAAATTTGAAAAATGGCGACTATTGGCGTGATGGATGACTCCACTCGTAATTGTGTCCTTTTTCCAGGGCATAAAGCAAATTCACATTTTCCCGCCCACTCCTCGATTAGACAAGCCTATTAAATAATACCAAATATCCTCCCTTTCTTCCATTGAAAACCTTTCTTGCCACTCTCCATTATCACCGGACCTTCCCTCATCCGTCAGCACCTCTGCCTTCACGCTCCCTGCACAGATCGAAGTAAGTTTCACTCGCTAACCTGAAATAATTTTGCTGTTTTACGGGAATGATGCTTGAATTTCATCATATATGTCAATACAATTTCTTAACGCGATTCAGTTCACCTTACGGGTTTGCAGTTTCTTTGTGAAACTTTCAGACATTTTGTTCGCGTTTCAAGCTCTGATATGCTATTATACGTATTTTGTGTTGAGAAAATTAATTTTTTCTGAGTTTATGTTTTTAGGGTTTTGACTGAGGGAGATGGTGCCTAAAAACGAAGTCATGGAAGAACCACTGGCAGATTCTCCGAAGTCGGTGCTTGAAGACGAGGTGTGTGATCATATTCATACCTTTTCCCCTTTTCGTTTACGCATTCTATACTTTACTTCGTATATGCTTAAAATCAACTTTTTCTCCGTGCGTGCGGGTTTATTGTTTATATTACCTGCACTACCTTTCCGAACCTCATTCGAGTTATGAGATCCTTGAATATTGTGAAAAGAGAAGTAGATTTGTACTTTCTGATATTGTTCGAATTTCGTTGATATATAACGTCAAACGACATGCCTTTCCCTCTTTCATTTTCGTTTTTTCAAACACTGTTGAGAGATTAATCATTTCCTGCTTATTTCAAAGGACATCTGCAAGGAGAAAGTCGGCGTGAAGAAGGAAGATGAACTGTTTTGCGAGGCAAAAAACGGGGACGCATCTCTCATCTCACCTGTAATGGCAGAAGAAGAAGAAAAACTTGAACAACAAAGGCAACAAGAAGATCAAAATGAAGAAAAGGAACCACCTACCTTGAACAACACACAGTTTACCAAACTGGATGAACTTCTTACCCAGACTCAACTTTACTCCGAGTTTTTACTTGAAAAAATGGACGACATCACTAAAGTATCCTCTCATTCCTTTCATCTTTCACCTTCTGTCCACAATTTATCATTTGCTGACGTCATCTGAGTTGCAATTGCAGAATGGAGTGGCTGAAGATGTTCACGAAGCTAAAGAGGAAAAGAAGAAAGGTCGTGGTTCAAAACGAAAATCTGCTTCAAATTACAACACAGTAATATCTTATGTTACCTTATCTTTCTTCTATTAACTGTTTCTCTGTTTTTTATAACAATTATTTATCATGTTTTTAGAGGAGGGCAAAAAAAGCAGTGGCAGCCATGCTTACACGATCTGAAGAAGGTACTCCTTTCAAAGACACCAATCTCACTAAAGAAGAGATAGCTGAAAAAGAACAGAGTGAACTTGTTCCTTTGTTAACTGGTGGAAAGTTAAAACCTTATCAAATCAAAGGTGTCAAATGGTTAATTTCACTTTGGCAAAATGGTCTTAATGGGATTCTTGCTGACCAAATGGGACTTGGCAAAACGATACAAACAATTGGTTTTCTTGCACATCTAAAAGGGAATGGCTTGGATGGGCCCTACTTGGTTATTGCCCCTTTGTCTACTTTATCAAATTGGGCTAATGAGATTTCAAGGTATCATTTTTCTTGGTCCACCAAGTTCTTATTTTTACTATTTATTTTTTGAAAATTGACTAAAAACTTTATGTTTTTATATCTGTAAAGGTTTGTGCCATCTATGAATGCAATTATCTACCATGGTGATAGATCTGCAAGAGAGGAATTAAGGAGTAAGCACATGCCAAAATCAATTGGCCCAAAGTTTCCAATTGTGATTACTTCATATGAAGTAGCAATGAATGATGCTAAAAAACACTTAAGGCATTACAATTGGAAATATCTTGTTGTTGATGAGGTGCTTATAATTAGCCTTTTCTTATTCCTATCATCCATTAAATATTAAAGAAAATTTCATAGAATAACAACATACTTTACTCTTGTTACCAATATGGGCAATGTACTGATTATTAAATTTCATTAATTTCAGGGTCACAGATTGAAAAATTCTCAATGCAAATTATTAAGAGAGTTAAAATGGTTGCGTGTTGAAAACAAGCTTTTGTTGACTGGTACACCTCTTCAAAACAATCTAGCAGAACTTTGGTCATTGCTGAATTTCATCTTGCCTGATATATTTTCATCCCATGAGGAATTTGAGTCATGGTAACTTTTATTTCATAAAAGAATACAATTTTATAAATCTTCACTTCATATAATGATACAATCTAAATTTAGGTTTGACCTCTCTGGAAAGTCAAACAATGAGGAAGCTGAAGAAGGCAGAAAATCAAAAGTATGTAAAATTTTGTATACTTTATTATTATTCCCTATTCTTTTCTTATTCATTTAATTTTTATATACAATTGCAGGTGGTAGCAAAGTTGCATGCTATTTTGCGTCCTTTTTTGCTAAGAAGAATGAAAGAAGATGTTGAACAAATGCTTCCTCGCAAAAAAGAGATAATTATATATGCTACACTTACTGAGCATCAAAAAAATTTTCAAGAGCTTTTAGTCAACAAGACACTGGAAGCATACCTGAGAGAGAAAGTCGACACCGGTAATTAAAATGCTTCTTTATTAAATATATAAATTAATAAATCTATAATATATGAATTTTAAAAAAAAATGCAGGTCGTGGTGTGAAAGGGCAGCTTAATAATCTGATGATACAACTTAGGAAAAATTGCAACCATCCTGACCTGTTAGAGGGAGCCTTCGAGGGTTCATGTATGTGTGAAAATATAAATTTAAAATAATATTTATATATTGGATAGAATATTAATTTATTTGGTTTTTCTTTTGGTAGGTTTTTATCCACCTTTAGAACAGATAGTTGAACAGTGTGGGAAATTCAAGTTGCTTGAAAGATTGCTGGAAAAGCTGCTTGCTCGCAAGCACAAAGTAAAAATTCTATTTTTGTAGGTGGATTTTCAAGTTGTTTTATTTTTCTAATGATGGTTAATTTTGCAAACAGGTTCTAATTTTCTCTCAATGGACTAAAATTCTGGATATAATGCATTACTACTTTAGTGAGAAGGGTATGGAAGTTTGTAGAATTGATGGGAGTGTGAAATTAGATGAAAGAAGACAACAAGTACGTAACATAATTTATAGAGTTAAAAAAATAAAAATTAAACTCTGTACTAGTAAATAATATATATTTTTTATTTATGATATTGTAACAACAGATTCAGGACTTCAATGATGTGAAGAGTAATTATAGAATATTCCTTCTGAGCACAAGGGCTGGTGGACTTGGAATCAATCTCACTGCAGCTGATACCTGCATTTTATACGACAGTGACTGGGTAAATAAATCAATTTTACTGTTTCCATTTTTTAATTTCTTTTAATTAATTCTCTTTTAACTTCTAACAAATTGAGTCCAGAATCCTCAAATGGATCTACAAGCAATGGACAGATGTCACAGAATTGGGCAGACAAAGCCTGTCCATGTCTACAGACTTGCAACTGCGCAATCTGTTGAGGTAATTTATTTATAAATTTTGGCACTTCTGGTCCCTGAGTTTGTTCAATATTTCAGTTTTGGTCCCAAGCTGAAATTCTTTTCAATTTTGGCCATGTACAATCTGGTTTTTTTTTTTTTTTTAAATGTTATTTGATGTTGAATAAAACTTTTTAGGGTCGAATTCTGAAAAGAGCTTTCAGTAAGTTGAGGCTTGAACATGTGGTGATTGGGAAAGGTCAGTTTCAACAGGAAAAGACAAACACAGAAGTTTTGAAGGTATATACATATATAAATCTACTACTCAATCAATCAATTGGTTTTTATATTTTTGTTTTTATATTATTTTTAGGAAGAGGACATGTTGGCGCTTCTGAGAGATGATGAGGATCCTGAAGACAAAATGATACAGACGGATATAAGTGAAGAGGATCTCGAAAGGGTGTTGGATCGAAGTGATCTTATTGCTGCGGGTCCTGCAAAAGCAAATGGAAAGCCTGACTTTTTGACAAGTGCACTTCCACTTAAAGGCCCTGGTTGGGAGGTGGTCCTACCCACGGCTACCGGTGGGATGCTCTCAACTGTCAACAACTAAACTAAACACTCTCTCTTTTACCACTTTGCCCTTTTTGTCTCTCTTTATTGGTATGCATGGCCATCAGACGAGGTTGGGTCTTTTTGGGAAATTTTGAGCTGTTTGTGACTTTGGTTAGAGATGGGATTTTCACCTTCTAAGAATGCCATGTAATTTGACAATTTCTAAGAGAGAATGGGCAGTAGGAAAGTGCTAAATAGAGGTTTATTTTATCTACTTACTTATTGATTTCAAATCATATTTAAAAAAGCAATTGAAGAAAAAAAGAAAATAGCGTATTATTTTAATTTATTGTTTTTCTTTAAAGCGTTACAAATAATACAACTAATTACACGTTACAACCAAAAGGATCTTCAAGACGCAAGAGCTTGAAACTAGTGAGTCTTGTCAATAGAAGTAATAGCTCCATATAAATCCGTTTTCAGTATTTCTCATAGCATGAATAAAATTGAAACATTTTTATATCATACTCGTGGAACAACAAACTTGCCACTTTTTGGAGCCGTTTTCCTTTCAAAATCCATCATAGTTAACACATCTGGCATCGACATGCCACCCGAGATCACAATCTCTGTATTTTATAACAATAAAAAAAATCAGATTAAAACCAAATAAAAGAAAAATATATTTTAGGTTTTTATTTAGATTCCTTACCTATACCTTCTCGAACTGAGATGTCGGGCTTCATGATGTCGTTTGAATTAACAAGAACCAAATCTCCAAGATAAAGATGGTTTGTTGGCACATAAACGCAACATAACTCTTCAGAGCCGGTATTCTTGCGCAATATAACGGATGATGTTATGAACCCAATCGCATATTCTCCATCATGTGGGTGCTTTATTATTGCCACTTCTTTAAATGCATGTGAAGATTCGCCTAAACCACAACCAAATTTAAACTTGTTCACAACTAACAACAGTAACATTGTACTTTCACATTAATAATTTTCGGATTAATTAATTATCCAAATGGAATATGCCCAAATTTAAAGGATTAATTAATTATTTAATAATTGTATTGAAGGAGCTTACAGGTTACAACCACATTATCAATAACAAAATTTTACGAATGTTACATGATATCTTTATCATTTTCATAAAATGACATCAAATGAGTAGTTGGATTTTCTTTTGATTTTTTTTTCAATTGTATGATATTTTTATTACTATTTAAATATAAGTTGATGTTTTTTAAAATCATCAAGAAGATTAAGTTTTTGTTTTTCATAATTACTTCATACTATATAAGCGTGGTCACTAGTAAATTTGTCCTCATAACTTGTTTTTATTAATTATCTTTTAATAAAAAGATAGATAATATTTATAGAAATAAAAATAGAAACTTTGATTAAATAATGACAGCAATGTTTTAAAAGACATAAAAAAGGAGAGACTTTGGCTAAATGGTAACAACATAAAAAATGAGGTCTTAAAAGATAAAAACATTCTCCCCACTTAACCAATTAAGCCCATTTGTTCACATTAAGTAAAAAAAGAGCATTATTATATATCTGTCGAGAATAAATTTTCTCTCCTTTAAGTCACTTCATTTTTATTTAAATAAACTCTTTTACCCCTGTGCTTTCTTTGACTAAACTATAATTGAACTTAAATAAATAAACCTAGCGAGTTACCTGGTGAGATTGCTGAACTAATTTGTTTAGAGGCAGCGTAAATATAACTCATGACAGGCATCTTCTTTATTATAAACTCCCCTAAGCTAAGTAGAGACGACCCCAACCATGATGACATGAACACACCAACCACAAAGATGAAAGCAATTGAGGTCACGAATCCAAAACCTGACAACAACATATAAAGAATGTGTTTTTGTACACAAAACCAAACAATGAATCATTATTTTATGATATATATAAGCATGTTGATCACGCGTTCAAATATGGACTAACCAAATGTATTGATCCCCAGAACATAATAGATTGGAGAGAAGATTCCATCCACAAAATGAATGAACCACCAAGTCACGTAAAATGTTATGGCTATCGGAAATAAAATCACACTGCAAGATAAATAAACCTTTAGAAACAGATCAGATACATATGCTAATCCATAATAACATGTTCATGGTGAGGAAATGAGAGCAAACCATCCGGTCATGAACTTTTTTGAAGCCCAACTGCGAACGACTTTGACAATTGCCTGCACATAGAAAGAAGAAAAATGCTTTCACAAAAAGTAGAATTCGCGTCAACATTCTATGTTAAACATGCTAAGAAATGAAGTTCAATCTGCTTATAGAATAGAGTTAGAATGAATATATATGTGACGGTGTGAATAGCTGTACACTTCTGCTCCTTCTAGATCGACGAATCTGTACCAATTCTGCTAAAAACTGAACAATATTACAACGCAGACGAATTCATAAAGTGTTTATGCGAAGAACAAGGATGTAATTTAGTCGGAACGAGACGTTTGGTTAATAATCGGTATCAATTGTGGCGAACAATTATATAACCACATTAGAAATAACAAAACCTAGCTGGTTTTTTTAATTGGATCGTGCATGAAAACAACAAACGGTTTAAGATATCAATCATGGATATGATGACGAACAAGGATACACAAGAGATAAAGAGAAACACTGGGAAACAAACCACAGGAAGAGACACGCACAAATTTGCAGACCTCCTTCCCGGAATGGTGTGAGGAAGATGGGGAAGCCCCCGGTGGGGATTCCGCCGGCGATGACGAGTTGGAATCACCATCAATCTCTGATCTTCCTGATGTGCTAATTGGTATAAGACGTTCTAGATCTCTATCTTTCTCTCTCGTCCCCATTTTTATCTCCGTTTCTTCATGCGAATAGCTGCGATCGACTCTGCAAGTAATAACCAACTCACGTTGATGCAATGTTTCGTATGTGTTATGGTTACATTCATAAATCGTCCCTTAACTATTGGTTATATGGCAACAAGGAGACCGTACTTTCATTTTTAAATTTGATTCACTTTATTTCCAAAATGATGAAACTTTAGTTGTTACAACAAGAGGTATATGAAGGATAAAATGAGTTTTTTCATCATGTAGAAACAAATTTCTAAATAAAATTTTCCCTGAACAACCAAAATATCTTATTAGACAAAACTAGCAATTAGTTAGCTAATTGATACAATACAAGAAATTAAGCTAAGTCATTTTAAGCCAATCAAATCACAAGCCATTAAACTCTTTATAACTATAAAGGAATCCAAGAAAAAAAAATCCCCATAACTGAATCGAAAAGATACTCCACAAGCAAGGTCATAGTCAGGATTTTAGAATAAACGAGGCTTAATTAGAATATACGGTAGACTTTAGATATGATGGGTTTTAGCTGGTTATGGACTTTCTGGTCCAATTAAAAGAGATGTTTAGGGCCATTAAGGGGGCTCAACACCCACTTCTCTCCCTACTAGCTCCGCCACTATCCACACACATGTAGCTAATAAGAAAACTGAATAAAACAACTTCTTGCGCATACCACTGAAAGCAACTGTTTCAAACCAGATGATCAACGATGATAAATACAAAGGAATACAATCCGCAATGCCACATCAAATTTTAACCTTTACCATAACATTTGAGCCAATTCCCCAGAGCAAATGAGGTGGGAATATGACTTAATTTCCAACTTGCATAACAGGCACACAAGAGATTCCACATCAATAACATGCCAACCTAGATTATCTCTAGTAGCCATATGATTCAAAGACTCCATCCCTGCCAAAATATTTAACTTTATCGTCACAAAATTATTTCATTTCATAGCACCATTTATTCTTAAAGAATTCCTATCCAAAAAATGCCAAAGAGAAGATACTAATAAGTCCTTTAACCTCCAAAATCCCACCGCCATTAGTCTTCTATATATGTAATAGCCAACCTTTAAGAATCTCAAAAAGATCACTAAAAGCCTCATCTTCAATTTTAGATCAAATTGGCCTCCTCCAAACAAAATTCATCCTATACCATTATACGAAGAAACAAAAAATCTACCTTGAATTGTCTCTAATGTAAAAAGTCTTGGAAATGGACTAATTAATGGTTTGAGATCCAATCCACACTTCATTCAAAAAATCTATCCGATTAACATTACAAGTATTTTTATCATAAATCTGAACATTTTGATAACCCAAAGCATTTCAAGCATAATTAATTTGTGTTGGAGGAGTTAACGCGCCCTCCTTTTATCAAATGGACAAAAATAACCATATTTACCATTGCCACTTTTGTTGAAAATAAGGTACAATGAACAAATAATATACTATACAGTTGATCATATGTGAACCTACATAGTCATACATAAAAGAGTAAATCAATTGGGATGAAATAAATACTATATTTACAATGGATAAATTTATTATTTACCAACTCCAATAAATAAACAAATAATAACTGTTTATTATTTATTGGTTAAAAAAGAAGAATAAAAAATAATAGAGCTCGTTTATTGTAAATTGAACAAATAATTATATTTAACTAAATGTCAATTAATTAATTTGTGGGTTTGTGTCTGTTAAGTTAGTTAAGAAATGTTTTGAAAATCCCAGACAACGACTTAATATAAAAAGGGAAGTGTTAGGTCATTACGGAAAAAAGGCAATACAGAAAACCCTAACAACCCTTTTCTTACCTAGTTTTGGGGACACCCTCTCCTCCCCCAAGTTGATCGATGATTTGAGAAGCTTAGAGAAAAGAGGTGTTTGATATGTTGGTATGCCTAGTAGCCATCCCTCAAGCTTTATGAGAATATATGTAGAGGTAACCTAATAGGGATTATCGTTTTTTGACATCAAAGGACCCTTCGGTTGAGGTAATAAAATTGAACCCCCTATGATTGATTTAGTTGATTTATTATGTTCTAATTGGATCATTGTTCGATATGAAAAAATGAAACTAGTTTTTCTTAACCTATGCTTGTTTTCGTAAGGGTTTTGGTATTAGCCAATCCCAAAAACCGATACATAGCCACTTTTAGACTAATAGACTGTAACACTCCTCACTAGGGAAATTTTAAATCATCTCTTAGAATCATTATATTTTAATTAAAAAACTTTTCAATGTTTTAAGGTGCGGAAATATGGTCTCAATGTTCAACACAGAGTTATTAAGTTTCAAAAAGTGATGTTGCACTAATCAATACAATAACATAGTTTAAATAAACCACTACAAAGTCATGGCTTTATAAATGTCCTAGTGTTCTCTAGTACTCATCTTTAGTGTCTTCAATCTGAGCACATGTCAAAGTATAATTAGGCATGGAAAGTCTTGTAAGATTAGCGGGTAGTTGACCATTTCTAGAGTAAGAATGATAGATTTCTTTCCACCCAAATTCATAGTCAAAAGGGGTTAATAACCCGTAATCCAATTCAAAAAATCTAATATAATACAATAAGCCAACGATGGTTAGAGAAAATTATACAAATGATCTCTATAGTTTGGAGTAACTTGCGCGCCTAGTCCCTAGCTCTTTTTTTAAACTCAGACTATCCTCTATCTGGAAACTAATTGCACACTTTGTCCCTCCCTATGGATGTCATTTGTTTTATCCGTGAGAACACCCCATGTGCTTTGCATGTTAGGGGTAATTTTGTCCTTTAGTAATTAAAGTCTCATATCCTTGGAAGGGTGAAAATACCTCGGAAGTCGTTCTCCATATTCTCGCTTTTTCTCTGACCGGATCCACCAAACGTCTTCTCACTTTTTTATCAAATCAACAATAAGGAGAGGCAATTGTAGACAACCAGCAGTGATTCACACTTCTTGGACAGTGATTCACACTTCTTGGACAGATACTAATCCTGCAAGATTGTTTAGAAGGTAAATACTCATATTTTTTCTACTAAACCCTAGTTGGGGATGTAATTAAGAGATTTGGTATTGAATCTACATGGACTAGGGGTGAGCAAAACCAAACTTGGAAACTGAGAAACTGACAAAACCGAAACCAAAACAGAAACCGATGGCTTGGGTTTGAGTTTATCAAAACCGAAATTTTTTGTTTGGGTTCGGTTTCACCCCCTAAAACCGACCTAAACCCAAAAATATTTAATATATTATTAATATATGATATATATATATATATATATATATATATATATATATATATATATATATGTATATATATATATATATATATATATATATATATATATATATATATATATATATATATATATATATATATATATATATATATATATATATATATATATATATATATATATATAAATATGTGTTAGTTCTATATGCCCAAGGATGATCATAAAATGATATTACTAATAATACATGATCCTATAGGGTCACACCAACAACAAGTTTGACACCAATTGATCATTTAGAACGTTAAATTTGATTTAACATCAAATGATACTAAACTTGCAATTTAATCTTGTAGGTTATTATTATTTGAGGTAAATAATAATAACTACAAAATTAAAGGTTGATTAATAATTCATATGTGATGAATTAATTAAGTGTAACAATTAAATTGTTTAAATTGTTAAAACGATTTAATTGATTTATAAGTAAGCCTTTTATTTAATTTAATTGGTAAATTAAATAAAATATATATATATTGTTATATATATATATATATATATATATATATATATATATATATATATATATATATATATATATATAAATAATTATACAATTAAGATTGTATATTTAGATGGTTTATTTATGTATATGATTATGGGTTAAATGTTATCCCATTTAAGAAATAAGAAGATGTATTATTTATAAGCTTTGATTATCTAAGTTTTATAAATAATAACAACCCACTAGCACTTCATTTGTCATCATAAAATCAGCCATATTGGAAGGAAAAGAATGCATTAAGAACTTAAAAGAAAAGGAAGATGCTTTGTGTCTTCTAGCTTTTGATTATAGAAATCAAATGGGACTTTCTTTTAAGCTAGTTGCATGTGCTTTTCTTTTTCTTTTGTGTGATATATGTTGGCCACGATTTTGAGGGTGTTAGTACATCATTCTTGCTTCAAGAAATCAGCCAAAAACTCTCCTTAAGTTCTTAAAAAAAATTGGTTTTTGGTTTCATAAGAAAAGGAGTCATATCTTGCAAGTTGTGGAACTAGCATTCAAGGGTGTTCAAGCTTGTGGTGGATCAACTATAGAGGGATTCTAATTTGATTCCTAGCTATCAAAATCATCCAAACCAAACCCAAGAACAAAGGTTATGATCTTGAACTTAAACTATGTTTGTTCTTCATCTTATCTCTACATGCATGTAGCATGATCCTCTTGAAAATGGAATTTGTGTTCATGATTTTATGCTTCCGTTGCAAACTCTTGTTTTTGAAACTAATTACATGAACCATGATTTCCAACAATTGGTATCAGAGCCATGGCTATATTGCATGTTTAGATAATAAGTTTATTTGGATAAACTTGGTTTTTGGAAGCCATGAATGTTCATCTTCTTAAATGAAAGTTTCATGCATGGCTTCTTTGGCAACATGCAAGTATATTATCTATGATTTTATGTAACCAACTAAAATTTATATTTGCATGCATTTGGTTACATAATTGTTGCCTTAGAAAAACAAAGTGTTGATTTTCTTATGATTTTATGTGATAAAATGGTGCATAAACAAGCCAAGGACCATGTGTTGCATGTTTTGTGTTTAAATTCGATATGGTTGTAATCTATTCTTTTATTCAAATGGTTTGTAATAATAATTAGTTATTTCCTTCTTATATTCATTTTGTAAGTATTAGAATAGTTGTATTTTATATCTTTCACAAAATGTAACAAGAGAAGGAGATAAAGACATAAGAAGATTGCACCCAACAGCAACGATTTTTCCTGCATTCCTGCTGCCAATTTCGAATCTGTTTGGGGGCTCAAAAAAAATTCTTAACCTCATTCCATGGTGCCAAGAAAGGGTGGTTCAAGTTTTATTTGATGATACAAGAAGATTGGCAAAGTTGTAGCTAAATCGGAGATCATTTGGATGAGTTTTTGGTCACCTTTTGTCCTTAGGATTGGACTTGATATTTCATGTATGACTCACATGAAATATCAACTAGTTGGCTTGTGTTTATGCACCCATGCATGCTTGTGATGATTGAATGTTTTATTATGTTATGTTGTGGATGAAAATAAGATTTTGCATGCTAGACAACCTAGATAATTAAACATAATCATCAAGGAGTTTGTATTTTCAAAAGTTGACATTTAAAACATAAGATGTGATAAAATTGGTTTTATTAAAATGGGTTTTGTTATAAAACCTATTAAGTCAAGTTTTGAAAATGATTGAAACAAGTAATAAAATGGAGATTTTATGAACTCTTACAAACTCCAACCCTAAGTAATAATGGTAATTATTTAGGATTATAAATTGGTTCTAATATATGTGATCAAACTCAAACTTAATATTGGATATTAATTGTAATCTTGACCACAAACAAAGAATCAATAAAATGGAGATTTTATGATTTAGGAACCAATTAACAAAATAAGATTTAATAGTACCATGTTCATTGGATGCATGCAATCTACATGATACCATATGTTTTTCAAAATTAGAATTGTAAAACATTCAAATCCTTTATAAAATACGAATCAATGCCGTCCCTCTTAAAGACACTCATGTATCACTTGTATTTCCTTGTGGGATAAAGGATACCTAACCACTTGGAATCTTTTTGTGATACAAGAAGTAGTTTTGCAATATTGATGGGATAAAGGACACCTAACCATTAATAGTTGTCAAAACTACACGTCCGTTTAAGTAGGATGATTCGTTTGGAAATCTCTTGTGATAAATGTCACCTAAGCATTAGAAATCCAAGACATAGATGGGATCAAACATGCCAAACTTATAAATGTTATAATAGGATCTCATAACTCTAGAAATTATATTTGGATATAATTGGTAAACCGTTACCTACCTTGTTGATTCGAATAGGCGGGATAAAGGATACCTAACCACTTATTCGTGATGTAACTTGGATTCTAGACCTTAATTAATTAAAGTTTATGAAACAAGAAAGGGTATTAATTATTAAGGACTTAATATCATAATTTACTAAATAGAACCTTGTTAAAATTTTATAGATGGCACCAAACAACACACACTCGACTCCTAACAAAACCTCACTACGGTCTCTCCTTGAAGGAGAAAAACTTAACCATACAAACTTCTTGGATTGGCACCGTAGTGTGAGAATTGTTCTCAAACAAGAAAAGAAAGAATATGTTCTCAATGAACCACTTCCAGAAGAGCCCCCTGCCATTCCTAAGCCCGCACACGATGCATGGCTTAAAAAGATGGATGATTCCATCGATGCATCATGCCTCATGTTGGCAACCATGATTCCTGACCTTCAGAAGGATTTGGAGAATCATTCCGCCTATGACATGATTCATCAACTAAAGGAAATGTTCCAACAACTTGCAAGAACGGAAAGGTTCGAAACTGTTCGGGCTTTCCATGCTTGCAAGATGGAGGATGGGCAGTCGGTAAGCTCTTATGTGCTCAAAATGAAGAGTCACATTGATCATTTGGCACGTCTTGGAGTTGTGATGCCTGAAGAGCTAGCAACGGATATGATCCTTAACTCCTTGACAAAGTCCTTTGATCATTTTGTCATGAATTTTAACATGAATGGTTTAAACAAGACTATCCCGGAATTACATGGGATGCTAATTACCGCGGAAAAGAATCTGCCTAAGAAAACCACTCAAGTTCTCATGATCAAGGAAGGTGGCACAAAGAGAACTAGACCAGAACACCCCACCAACTCCAAGGGCAAGGGGAAAGCAAAAGCTTTCAAAGGTAAGGGCAAGAAAGTTGTCCAACCTTCCCATCCGCCCAAGAAGAAGGCAAAGGTTGCCAAAGAAGACACATGCTTTGAATGTGGCAAAGCTGGGCATTGGAAGAGAAATTGCCCTACGTATCTTGCGGAGTTGAAGAAGAAGAAGGCCGGTGAAGGCACTTCAGGTATCTATGTGATAGACCTAGAACTTTATAATTCATCTCCTAACACATGGGTATTTGATACTGGTTGTGGAACTCACATATGTAATATGTTGCAGGGGTTCAAAAGGAGTAGGCAACTGAAGGCAAATGAGGTAGTACTTCGGGTTGGAAACAATGCAAGGGTTGCGGTGGATTCAACTGGAAGTTTTAATTTATTACTACCTAATGGCTTGTGTGTGACATTGTTGAATGTTTACTATGTTCCTAGCTTGACTAGGAATATTATTTCGGTTGCTAAATTAAGACAATGTGGATTTGATCTTTCCTTTAATAATGATGATATTTGTGTTTACAAAAATAATGTATTCTATTTTGAGGCTAGGCCTTTAAATGGAATTTATGAAGTAAACCTTGATGAAAAGACTAACAATGGCTCTTTATACCACACTTTCACCAAGAAACCCAAATTTGATTTGAGTCAAACCTATCTATGGCATTGTCGCCTTGGGCATATAAACAAGAATCGCATATCCCAACTTCAAAAGAGTGGACTTTTGAAGGCAAATGAGAATGACTCATTTGATATATGTGAATCTTGTTTACATGGCAAGATGACTAAAGCTCCTTTCTCCGGAACCAATGAGAGAGCAAAGGACTTGTTAGGAATCATACATACGGATGTATGCGGTCCTTTCAAGCCAATGACTAGATATGGTGAAAGATATTTCATCACCTTCACTGACGACTTTAGTCGTTTTGGATATGTTTATTTAATTAAACATAAACATGAGGCGTTTGAAATGTTCAAAACGTTTCAAAGTGAAGTGGAAAATCAACTCAACAAAACAATTAAAGTTCTTCGTTCTGATAGAGGAGGTGAGTACTTAAGTACAAACTTTATGGATCATCTTAAGACTTGTGGAATTGTTTCACAACTTACTCCACCTGGAACACCACAACATAATGGTGTGTCTGAGAGGCGGAACCGAACACTATTGGATATGGTTCGATCCATGATGAGTAGAAGTACTCTACCTTTATCATTTTGGGGTTATGCTTTACAAACAACTGCTCGTCTCCTAAACATGGCACCTACTAAGAAGGTAGATAAAACGCCTTATGAGATATGGCATGGAAGGGTTCCATCTTTATCCTATCTCAAGGTATGGGGTTGTGAAGCTTATGTTAGACAAGAAGCTTCAAACAAATTAGAACCCCGTTCAACTAAATGTATCTTTGTAGGGTATCCGAAAGATTGTCTTGGATACTATTTCTACAATCCCATCGAGAATAAAATATTTATTTCTCGAAAAGCTGAATTCCTAGAAAACAAGTTTCTGACGGAAGAGGATAGTGGGAGGTTTGTGGAACTTGAGGAACTTCAGGAACCACAACCTGATACACAACAAGTTGAATCTAGCATTCAACAAGAAATTGTTGAACCTGAACAAACGGTTGATCAGGAACAAATTGTAACACAAAGTGTTCGCAAATCTGGTAGGGTTCGAATTGAACCAGAAAGGTATGGTTACCTTTTGATGGAAGAGGAATGTTATACGATAGATTCTGATGAACCCGTCAACTATCAGAGTGCAATATCAGATCCTGAATCTGATAAATGGCTTGAGGCCATGAACACTGAGATGCAATCCATGCACGATAATCAAGTTTGGAACTTGGTTAATCTTCCCACCAATTGTAAGACTGTTGGGAACAAATGGGTTTTCAAGAAGAAAATCGACGTGGATGGAAATGTTCACACTTTTAAGGCTAGACTTGTCGCTAAAGGATACTCACAGACTCATGGTATTGACTATGATGAGACCTTTTCTCCAGTGGCAATGATCAAGTCGATTAGGATACTTTTTGCCATAGCCGCGTACTATGATTATGAGATATGGCAAATGGATGTCAAGACCGCTTTCCTTAATGGATACTTATTGGAAGATGTCTATATGGATCAACCTGAAGGTTTTGTCGATCCCAAGCATCCAAACAAAGTGTGCAAGCTTAAAAGATCTATCTATGGATTAAAGCAAGCGTCTCGAACATGGAACATCCGTTTTGATGAAAAGATTACGAGTTTTGGATTCATCAAAAATGAGGATGACTCCTGTGTTTACAAGAAAGCTAGTAGGAGCATTGTCATAATCCTAGTATTGTATGTAGATGACATACTTTTATTTGGAAATGACATCCCAACCTTAAAAGGTGTCAAAGCGTTCCTTGAGAGTTGTTTCTCAATGAAGGATCTAGGAGAAGCTGCTTATGTATTAGGCATAAAGATCTATAGAGATAGATCTAAGAGACTTATTGGTCTTAGCCAAAGTGTATATATTGATAAAATCTTGAAAAGGTTCAAGATGCAAGACTCCAAAAGAGGATTCTTGCCAATGCCGCATGGCACCATCCTAAGCAAGTCTCAGTGCCCAAACACTAGGACTGAACTTGAAAGGATGAAACATGTCCCATATGCTTCGGCAATTGGGTCCATCATGTATGCCATGTTATGCACTAGGCCCGACGTCTCATGTGCCTTAAGTATGACTAGTAGGTATCAACAGAACCCAGGTGAAGCCCACTGGACTGCTGTAAAGAACATTCTTAAGTACTTGAGAAGAACTAAAGATATGTTCTTAGTTTACGGCGGTTTGGAAGAAATCTTAAAGGTAAAGGGTTACACTGACGCAAGCTTCCAAACAGATAGGGATGATTCGAAATCTCAATCTGGGTATGTCTTTATTTTAAATGGAGGAGCCGTGTCTTGGAAGAGTTCCAAACAAGAAGTGATTGCACAATCCACTACAGAATCAGAATATGTTGCTGCTTCAGAAGCTGCTCAAGAAGCTGTCTGGATGAGAAAGTTCATAGAAGATTTAGGGGTTGTTCCTTCCATTCGGGACCCTATAGAAATCTTCTGTGACAATCTAGGTGCTATAGCTCAAGCAAAGGAACCTAGATTGTATCAAAAAACCAAACACATTCACCGAAGGTATAACTACATTAGACATGAAGTTAAGAATGGTGAAATAAGTATTCACAAGGTTCATACAGATCAAAATTTGGCAGACCCATTCACGAAACCTTTACCCCAAACTAAGCATGAAAGTCATGCTAAGGGTATAGGACTCCGTTTTTCTAATGAATGGATTTGATTTGTGTTTAATGTTTTATGAATATGAACTTATGTAAACGACAAGAATTATGTAATATATGTGACGTGATGTTTCATTCATAATTATTGTGTTTTATTAGCATGTTTAATCCTTTAATAATTTAGTTATTCTAAACGTCCATAGTCGATCATAGTTGTGGGAGCAATTATGAAGTAAGACTAATATGAATTGGATTGGTTGACTTTTATGGGTAAAAGTAGCAAAAGGTTGCAACCAAATTCATAGGTACTTGTCAGTGAACAAGTATTGGACTTGACCCGTTTCAAGATCACTCCATGGATCATCATCATAAGTGATTCTTGAATAAAGGTATTATCATTGTATCCTTTGACCTGAGATACATATTTGGGACTCAAGTGTAGAGTGTACTATGCTTTGATATGGTTTACTGTTGTTCTTGAAATACAGACAACCATAAAGGCCATACTCATGTATAGTACTAACTATATGAGGGGCGTATGTAGTCAAGACGGGATTTGTTCCTCTTATGTGTTGAGAGTTAGACATCTAAGGCGCCTGTTTGAAAGTTGAACATAAAATGAGAATGATTAAGATCCATGTCTCATGTTCAACATGATGTCTGTGACAAAGGGATAATTGATAGATAACCTTATACATCAATTAGAGCCTCGTGTTTTCTGAAGAATTGAATGTTGTTGAATGGCACAATGTCATGTGTTATTGGGGGCAGTGAAATGTTGCTAGACGTTTACCACTGTCGATATCATTCTATGATACAACCTTGTGCAAGTGGGAGATTGTTAGTTCTATATGCCCAAGGATGATCATAAAATGATATTACTAATAATACATGATCCTATAGGGTCACACCAACAACAAGTTTGACACCAATTGATCATTTAGAATGTTAAATTTGATTTAACATCAAATGATACTAAACTTGCAATTTAATCTTGTAGGTTATTATTATTTGAGGTAAATAATAATAACTACAAAATTAAAGGTTGATTAATAATTCATATGTGATGAATTAATTAAGTGTAACAATTAAATTGTTTAAATTGTTAAAACGATTTAATTGATTTATAAGTAAGCCTTTTATTTAATTTAATTGGTAAATTAAATAAAAAATATATATATTGTTATATATATATATATATATATATATATATATATATATATATATATATATATATATATATATATATATATATATATATATATGTATGTATATAAATAATTATACAATTAAGATTGTATATTTAGATGGTTTATTTATGTATATGATTATGGGTTAAATGTTATCCCATTTAAGAAATAAGAAGATGTATTATTTATAAGCTTTGATTATCTAAGTTTTATAAATAATAACAACCCACTAGCACTTCATTTGTCATCATAAAATCAGCCATATTGGAAGGAAAAGAATGCATTAAGAACTTAAAAGAAAAGGAAGATGCTTTGTGTCTTCTAGCTTTTGATTATAGAAATCAAATGGGACTTTCTTTTAAGCTAGTTGCATGTGCTTTTCTTTTTCTTTTGTGTGATATATGTTGGCCACGATTTTGAGGGTGTTAGTACATCATTCTTGCTTCAAGAAATCAGCCAAAAACTCTCCTTAAGTTCTTAAAAAAAATTGGTTTTTGGTTTCATAAGAAAAGGAGTCATATCTTGCAAGTTGTGGAACTAGCATTCAAGGGTGTTCAAGGGGCTGGTTTCCCCCCAGTCGTTGCTTGCAGGGCGTCTTTCCGGGGTGGACGTGGTTTGCGCCAGGGTTTGCCGATTGCGTGTGCGGGTCTAGTCTCTGTGCAGCATCTACTTGGAGAAAGGGAAGGTTCAACGGTATAACGACCGAGCAGTCCCATATGTACCTAGCTAGGCTGTAGTATATTACGTACCCGTGTAATAGGATTCATCCCTACTTGCAAAAAAAAAAAAAAAAAAAAAAAAAAAAATATATATATATATATATATATATATATATATATATATATATATATATATATATATATATATATATATATATATATATATATATATATATATATATATATATATATATATAGAGTATGTTAGGATATTAATTAGGGCCAAGTTAATGACACTTGTAAGATGCATCGGTAATGTAGATTGACATGTTTTATTTATTCTTCCATCTCCTTCACCGAGTTAATTTCTAATATCCACTTGAATATGCGCTTGAATACGCTAACGACTACATCAGTACCTTATTGCTTCTAGAGCCAAGTGTATAAAAATGTATCGAATTGCTATTCCTTGTAAATGATGTCTAAAAAGAACTGGTAGAATGCGTTTATTAATTTTCTATTTTTTTATAATTGCTGGAAACTGAGTTTAAACCTAAAACCCATGGGTTGAAACCCAGAAACCACGGGTTGAAACCGAAAACGACCCAAACCAGCTTTAAACCCCGAAACCGAAACCAATGGATTCTAGAAACCAAAAACCAAATTGATCGGTTTGGGTTCGATTTTTACCCCAAAACCGACCCAAACCGACTTGTGCACACCCCTAACATGGACCATTTTGTAAGTTTATTGGTTGGGTAGATGAGGAAACTTGGCACATTGCTCTACAATGTTTCTGGGACTATTGAAATAGATGAACAAGCTTGAAGGAGAGAACTGAAAATTAAAGATAATCCTCTTGTTGTCATGGATGTTGTTTATATGCATCCTTATTGTATATGCATATGATTCCTGATATCAATGAAAATGGCTCTGTTGGTTGTTTTAAATGGTTGTGTTTATCCATTTTTTTTTGACTTAATGTGCTGTGTTTAAAGTTGATTGAATGCCTTAATTGGTTGTGTTTATCCTTTTCTTGACTATATGTAAATTGAATGTCTTCATTGGTTGTGTTTATCCTTTTCTTGACTAAAGGTAAATTACATGTCTTAACTGGTTGTAATCACATAATATTAGGTTCATTACAAATCATATTTCACTTTACACATCATATTACACTTTACATATCATAGTACACTTTAATAACATCATATGACACTTTACACATCTAACACAACAAAGGTATAACCAAACACATAACATAATTAAAACAACCCAATATTACACTATAATAACATCATACTACATGTATTAATCAAAATATTCCAACATCGGGT
This sequence comes from Cichorium intybus, assembly GCA_023525715.1. Taxonomy (NCBI): domain Eukaryota; kingdom Viridiplantae; phylum Streptophyta; class Magnoliopsida; order Asterales; family Asteraceae; genus Cichorium; species Cichorium intybus. Next base: position 34,139,657 of record CM042014.1, read on the forward strand.
TCAATAGAATGTTCAATACTACATCAAGAAAACCATTCAGGTTCCATACACACAACACCCATAGTAGTTAAATTACAAAATAAACTAGAGTTCAAAATCAAATAAACTACTTAACTACCATCGAGTTTTTCCCTTTCTTCTTGATACTTGCAATCTGTGAACCACCAACATTCTTCCCTTTGCAACCCCTTGCATTATGCCCACTCGTGTTACATCTAGAGCATATAATTGTTTTCTATGCTCGTGACACTCATTGACCTTTAACCTAATCATCAGTTTCAAATATCGATTTCATTCTTTTATTCTTTGGTTGTCCAATTGGAACATGATACTTTGGAGGAAGCAATTTTGTTAGACATGTTGACTTTTCCACATGTTTTGCCCGTTGATGGGACCAATTGTAACAGAGTACATCTCCTTCCATGTTTCCAACTAGTATATGCAGTGAACCCATGATTCTGGTATCCTTACATCCTCATTGTTCTTTCTCATTTCCCATATAGCAGTTATGAATGTTTACATGGAATCCCTATGACTTCCTACTTCTTACAGGAGCAAGTTTGGTTACACATTTCAATCAGAAACTAGTCCAACATATTACCGTGACTTGATACTTCATATTACCACTATAAACGACCTTTAATTGTGTAGCCTCATTTATTTAATTTTCCAAAAATGCAGTAGTAGTAGGAGTCAAAGGACTAATTGCTTTATCAATCTTCTGTAGGACACTAACAATTTTCTTTATGGGGTAGTCTCTCATGTACTCCAATAACGTGATAATTGGCTTGTCTCGGGCATTGCTGAGTTGAATGTTGAATGATTCACACATATTGTTGAGTAAAACATCACAATGTGCTCTTCCTGTTGAAATTTAATTACATCATTATGATCTTAATTAAACAAAAATGTCTAAAAAACATGCACAGAGTTTAACATGTAAAATATATGTTCTAGATCAATGATGATTTGGGATATACTTGAGCAATTCATACGTAATCTTGTTAAGCTGTCATAATTCTTCTATAGTTGCTTGAAACTCTTGAACTGTGTAGCTTGTACACATTTCCAAAGGATATCTTTAAATGCTTTGCCCTGCCAAGACAACTTCAAGTTCTCGTGAATGTGATGAAGACGAAAACTATGCTTTGCACATGGAAACAACTTGCCTATGGCTGGTAATACCCCCTACAAAGAAAATTGAAATTATATGTCATGAATTTAAATGTTTTAAGTTCAAACTATGTCATTCACAAATATAAAATTACCTTTTGTCGTTCTGTAGTGAAGATAAAATTTGAGTAGGTTTGTAAACCTAAATCATCCCCTAAACAGCTTAGAAACCAATTCCATGAGTTGGTATTATCAGACTCAACCATAGTGTATGCAACAGGGTAAGTTCTATTATTGCCATCTACTCCCTTTTCAGAAGAAAACATCACACGTAAGTTAGATATAAGTCCAATACAACTAACATTTAGAGACAAAAAATTTAGATAACTTACCTTTACCAAAAGTATTTGACCGAGAAGGGGCCCTTCATAGACACACCGTCAAGACTCAAGACCAAGCAAATCTCTTTGACCAGTAACAAATCCTTGCTTTAAAGGACCCACACATATGTAAACTCGCCTAAATATTCTTGTTTGGGAGTCTGGGTTTGGTTGAGATTCCACTTTGATTTTCATTGTGGTGTTTAGGATGTGTGTTTGAAGTTCTAACATGTAATCTCTCAAGAGATTATATTGTCCATCATAATCACCACGAACAAGGTTAAGAGCTGTTGTTCTTGCCCTAAAAACTTTTGTTGATTGTGTGTCTTTGAAAGAAATGATTGTTGTGAGATTTCGTAACCTGTTTGAGTTCTAATTTGGCGCTTGTATACAATATAGAGGATAGGACGAAAATACCCCGACGTGGGTTGTTTTGACGATGTTTTTTAACAGCTCATAGATGGATGGACCAAGCATGGAATTAGTTTCCTAAACCATAGAGACCATTCTTGTAATTTTCTCTTATAATTATTAGTAGAAAGAATTGAAAAATTCAAATTTATCTTTTTTACAAATATCAAGGTTCTAAATGGCGTGAGGCGTGGCGTGGCGGCAATGTCAAGCCTCAAGTTTTACGAGCCTTGGCGAGCCATGACGTTTCTCAAGGCGTGATGTAAGGCGGTAATTTTATATGAATGTATAATTATATTATATGTAAATATAGATTTATATCACACATATAATGTTTTTAGAGGTGTTTTATCAATAATTAATAACCAAAAGTTAACTAAAACTCAAATGTTTTATGCCCAATCAAGAAATGCAAGAAAAAGAAGAAAAAACTGACCGCAAATAGTAAAAACTCACGCCTTGGCACGCCATGGCTCGCCGTATCCCGCGCCACGCCTAGCAGAGCCGCCATGAGGGTTTTCGGGATGGCAAAGTCGCGCCTCACGCCATGGCACGCCTTGACGCGCGCCATGACACGCATTTTAGAACACTGAAATATAGATATATAGATTTTACAGGTTACTATCGTGGGTCCATTGTGAATACGTGTGTGATTTTTACTCGCTGATGCCAGCTCAAAAGACATAGCCAGGCCCCACTAACCGCTTCTATGTTCTATCCAATACACCTATGCGACTATGCCAACTAGCAATCTCAGCCATCCCTTTATCCAAATATTTTATAAATTGCAAAGGGCCAAGAAAAAGTGAGTTATACCCCCCATTGAAAAAAGCAATGAAAAGTCATACTCTCCCCCCTCTCTACATCCATCTGGCTCGTAGATCATCGCGATCTTTTATTCCAATTAGATCATGGCGATCGATGTATTCCTCGACTGTAATTCTCGATTATTCCTATTACGTTACTCACGCGAGAGTTGAGATCTAGGATGTATGGAATCAGTGGCGAAATTTTATTGATCCACACCTCAGATCTGCAATATTTTCTTCGTGGGGAGACACATGGTAAAGTTGTCTTTCTAATTTTGTCTGTCGATGTGATTTTTCTGCGTTTATAGTTTGTCGCTCAAAGAGGATTAACACGGTATTTATCTTTTGTATTAGACCAGTTGCTGTTAAATCGGTTAATTATTCATTTTTGAGTTTGTAACAAAATTAATACTGAAATTATGTGGTGTAACGTCTGATTGCCGAAGATTGCTCTCGTATTCTGCTGGTCACCAGGATCTGTTGACGTAGGACTCGAACGTGTGTTTCCGTTCTTGAGCTGCCTGGAGATATTATTTCACAATCGGATTGACTTCGTTTCGGAATATGTTGGTGAAAACTATTAAGTATGAAGTTTGCAACCAGGTTTGTACATGTATGTAAATATGTCATATTTATATTTGTTAATCGGCCTTTGCCATGATGGGTGCGCTCGCATGGCAGGTCACCAGATCCTAATAAAAACGAGATACTTTTGTTTTTGGGTGGAGATGGCACGGTGATTTGCCGGGTTCTCCTCCCAGGTGCGTTGTGTATTTGTTTTCATTTGTTTCAAAGTTGCTTTAGCAAAACAAAGCAACCGCATCAACAAAAATCCAGTCCGCATAACCCGTCAATACAAGGTAACATTTGATCATATTAATTAACCGCATCCAGAAAATTGCAATTCATTCTTAATATCAAAAAATCCTGTTTCATTATCGATATTTGGCCCTCAATTATTCGCTTCCTCACTACATTCAATTACCATCGTATAATTGGCTAATTCTGCCATGTTAATCATGTAGTGATCTTGAGGTGTATTGATATGAATTTCATAGTGCTTGTATTGTATTGGTGTACTCTCGCTACTCTATGGGTTTTTTGTACAAGGAAGTAAGCGAGCTACAATTGAAATTTCTTGTGATTCTTAATCTATTGCTGTTTGCTGCTGAAGATATATGATGATGGTCGATGTGGAGTTTGGTTTGCATGTATTCTAGAGCACAGAAATAAAAGGGTGTATGTGTGTGTATTCATAAACAAGTGAGTAGCTAATTCTTCAGATTCTATTCTAAGTTCTTACTTATATCAAGTTGTTTTCCTTGAGTAGATGTTTATGTTTGATTCACAATTTACATGTTTACATGAAGATTGAAGCTGACCGATGACCCATGGATTATAATTTTACAAGCTCTATATATACAGTAGTAGTAGTTATTAATTCATAAAACGTCAAATGAACTATTTCTATTTATTATAATGATTATTGTGACGCAAACGTATGGAAGTACAATATAAATACAAAATAAAATTGCTGTTATTTAGAACATCTCCATCCCAATATTTTTTTACACTAAAATTGTGTAAAAGATGGGTGAAATAGCATCACCATTTTTACACCAAAGAGTATATTGGCTACCGTAATAATTCTTTTTAACTTGATTATATACTTATTTTTTGTTGTAATAACTTTTATGAAATATATTTATTACAAAATTATAACCAAATAAATTATCTATATATTATTAACTAATTTCAATTCAGTATACAACATAATATTATGATTAATAATTATTATATTTAGAATATTTTTAGTCATCTTTTATGAATTAGAAAAAAATGAACATAAAATTTAAGTAATCAAATTTAACACATGAAATCATGACAATTATGGTGTTAATGAATATTAGTACATAAATTTTGTATAATACTATTTATTCATTTACATCAAAATAGTGTAAGGATGTTATTTTGGTGTAAAAAATGTCAAAATGATATAGAGTTGAGTTGAAGATGTCTTCAAAAGTCAAAGGTATTGCGGTTTAGTATGATGGCCAATTCAAAACATATTTATTCAAAACATATTTGAAGGGTAAATAATGTTTTTATAACAGAGAAATCCGTAATTGCCGTATTTGAAGGGCAAATAATGTTTTTATAACAGAGAAATCTATAATTGAAAGGGTAAATAAAGTATGTAAAACAAGAAGATCTGTGAGCTCGAAGAATGGTTAGAGCGCTTGAGAGGGATGTGTTTATCATTTCCCTTTCTAAGAGGTTGGTGGTTCGAATCCACCCGGATCTGGCCTTCGTCTCTTGGCGGCTTTGAAAATTTACATTGGTTATACTTATATTCACTACGAATTTGAAAATTTACATTGGTTATGCTTATATTCACTACGAATTTGATATATTTTAAGCGTAGAAGTTGTTTTTTTTTCTTTCTAATAAAAGCAATGGGTCCTGTTTTAGTTAAATATCAGTTATTACTACATAGATGTTACAGAGTTATTCTTAATGATTGTATAGATTTTGTGATAATACGAGTATTTTTGGGATACAATCTCCATTTCTTTACTACTATTTCGTTGATAATTTGTTTGGCAAAAATTTGTTTAAATTCGTTTGTCTCCGTTTTGGTTGGTGCGAATTCACGTTTGTATTTAAGTTTGCAATCATTTATCGTAAAAAAAATCGGCAAGTCCTAATTTTTCTATCCATGTTTTAGCAATAAATCTGTCCAATAGGAGCCAAGCTATCGAACCTCCTTGTTCTTTTCACGTACGCTTTTTGCTCCAGTCTATTATGAACAATTGAACATAAACTCTGATCAATTTTGACGATGATGATAATTTCATAATTCAGATTTTAGTGCGATGAAATTAATTTGCAGTTGAGAGTATTATTACGAATAAATGATTAAAATTTAAAACTAAACAGCATGAGAATGGTTGTGGAACCTAAAACTTACAGATTCGGCCGGTCTTCATCCCATCACCATCCTTGAACAGGCCATCGACGGGTTGGACCAGCTCGCCATGACGATGAACGTCCTGCCGAAGGCTGCCGTCTATCGGAGGAATCACCTCCAGCTTTCTTCAAGGTGAAGATTTTAGCTACAAACGCCCAGGCTCCGTTCCTTCTCCGGCGGCCGTGATTACTGCTAGATTCAGCGACATCATAGAGGCGCATTGAATGGGAAAGCTTCTCGTAGGACATGAATCTGGAAGAGAGGGAAGAACCTAGCTCCGATGCGATGCGAGAGGAGTCGGATCTGGTGAATTTGTTGCTGTCGAAAGAGATTGATCTCCGTCCATCAAAGCTGAACCTCCTGTTCTTCAAATCATCCATTTGCTTTCTTTCTCTCTCTCTCTCTCTCTCTCTCTCTGGTCGTACTCAGTGGGAATGAACGGTTGACTTTTTGAAAATTCTAAACCCAAAATTACATGCCAACATGACTAAGACGTGACACCATTTTATATTTTTTTGGAAACGGCAAACGAATTAGTGGAAGCCTCACCCGAATATTTCACAGGTGACCCCGAGTTCGAGCTCCGCAAAGCGGGCAAACCCATCCCCCAAGGGGATTTCCAGGGAAAAATTCCACCACATGGAGCAACAGAACGAGGGTTACGGGAGTTGAACTCCCAACCTCTGCCCCACATGGGTATAAAACCCCACGCATCAAACCAGCTAAGCTGGCTATCATGTGCTGACACCATTTTATATGGTATTTGATCTTTGCACGTCAACCAACTAATGTATATATATATATTATTAGAAAACTGTATCCTTTTCCAACTATTGCTCGCAATACGGCATCGTATACCGTTTTACAAAATTGATCGGTAAGGTTTCATTAAGGATTGAATCACCCTAAAAACTATTATTTCTCTCTTTGATTAGGTAAGATAAACTCGACTTTGTGATTTTTTTTATGTTCTATATATCAATTTTGGATAAATAAATTATCAAGATTAACCGTTTACATGTATAATTAATTGTATAGAGTTTAAGTTTGGAATAATACATTGTTTAGGTTCTGTAAATCTGTAGACTCAATGAGATTGCCAAATCGAAATGAAGTTGTTTGTCAAATTGGAATATAGGAATAACAAGTTAGCAACACTCAGACATGTTTAAATGGTATTTGTCAAATTATAATCCTAAATTTTGACTTTTGATGACCAGTAAGTTAATTTTTGAAATTTAAGAAATTGAAGTTACTTCAATAGTAAATGATTGGTTCTGTTAGCAACTTAGTTTGTTGGAATTAGTCGATCAGGTGTTGTTGAGTGACTTTTGGAATTAAAATAATCTTGAATTTCTAGAACTTACTTTTCATGGTTACCATTTTTGTATGTTACTTGCTTACTATCTTTCCAAAAGTGCTAAGATTGGAAGGAGTGGTGGCAGTGTGCCAATATGACCACATCAGTTTTTTGAGAGCCATGTCATCGTCACCTCACTTTAACAAGACAACAAATTCATATTGGCGATTATGGTGCGATGGTTCGAGATGCAAAGTGGTTTAATCTTATCGGTAGCCCTCTTACTCCTCTTCTCAAAGATGCTACATTCACCTTCTCTCTCCTCTATCTCTCTTTCTCTCACTTCGGCAAGCCACTGGCGCACCTTTGGCGACCATGGTGGCATGGTGTGTGGCGAGTGCCACATAGACATGGGGAGGGGGTGGCGAGTGCCACTCCCCAAAGCCTAAGGTTGTCAGAAATCACATTTTAGAGCTTGTGATGTTTGTTCTTTGAATCAATGAGTCAATGAGTTATTGTTTATATTGCTTTTATAATTTATACCTTCATACTTAATAATGTATTTATGTTGTAGTTGTTTATGTAAAGCAAAGAAAATCAAAATGAAGAAGAAAGACAACACCGACCTTGCAATATTCAAGGAATAAAACGCCAAAAAGGAATGTTTTAATTTTCAGGTGTTTCACTTATTTTCTATTTATTTCTTGTTAGCTTAGTTATTATATGAAGATTCTTAAAAATACATTCGTCTAGAACGAGAAAATAGCTTCTTTGAGGGGTCTTTTCTTATTTTCGTAAAGGGGCAATAATATGTTTGGACCAACTTATACAAAATGTATTATTTGTTTTAGAAAAAAAGGAATAGTCATTGGGCTTCATATGTATTCATAAAAAAAACTTGATTAGTCATTGGCTTATCAGCTTATGATTGTAATCAACGTGCTTGACTTTACTAGTTATAATGTTATATTAACAGTTATTCGAAAATTTTAAGTTGCTATATTTGTAAATTGAGTTATGAGCATTACATTGTGTATGTGGTACAATTAAAAAGCATTTTTGTCGTCGTTAATTTTTATAAACATTTCCATGCTTTTGGAAGCGTTTAATTTTTCTGGGCTTTTAACTTTTGGTTTTTATGTAATTTATAATTTTAAAGTTAAATATTATTGTCAAACATTTATGCACAAATAAAAAAACTACAGCTTTCAGCTACCAACTACTTCTCTTAACACGCCGTAAGTATTTGTATATAGCTAAAATTTAACCAATAATTGACAAAATTATCAAATGATATCTCTTCACCTTAAATCAAAATTTATTTATTGACAGACTTCTATACCAATTTAATTATTCTCATCAAAATTTCATGTTAGTATTTGACATTGATTTTCAGGATTCAAGAAATAAAAAAAATGTCTCAGGTTTTATAACAGTTTTTTAAATCTGAAAATCTGAAACAAACAAGCCTTGCACAAATTTAGTGATTAATTAATGTTACCATAGAATAACAATGCACACCATGAACAAAACCCACTCTTTTTAAATACCAGATACAACATTACAAGATTCTGAACATTCATCAACTACAAGATTTTTCCAAAAAGAGACGGACTACCATAGTACCACAAAGTAAGCTTACTGTACAACATACTAAGCGGTGATTAAAGCTCACTTGAATGAAGGCACTCATCAACAAGTTGTCGAAGGTTAGGGTTCTCCATGGCAGCCACAACCCTTTCCTTGTCATTTAACTGTTTGTTAACTGAAAACAAACCAAAATAATTTAATTTTTTATTAATTAATTACCTCATGATTTATAAATTCATTATAAGCTTTTTTTACCTGCGGCTTCATCTGCATGTGATCCAGGAGCTACTTTGATGTCTACCTGTAATATTTATTTTAGCACATAAGACTAGGGTAATAATAATAATAATATAAAATTAATAGGTGACCTTGAAATGTGGAGGGAAACAATCTTTGAGTTTAACCCTTAAGCATAGACCAATTACTGTTGCCATACTGCAGTGCTGAATGGTTGGTGTGAAAGTTATCCTAACAACAAGTCAAATCGTCAAACCGTCAAAGGAGGAATTTAATGAATTTTTATATTAATTCTTATTTTATATGTAAAAAAACTAAATACAATATGTAGTTTTTAATTCTCTTTATGCATTATTTAGTTATAATTAGACTATATTTGGCAGGATAACAGAAAAGATAGCAGCAGCTGATTGAAAATGACATTTGGTAAAAACTAGCTGATAATATTAGAGCAAATTAAAATGATATAAAAGGGTATGTAGAAAAATAGTTTTTTATAATTAACCAGGTTAGAAGCTCGTGTTCAACACAGGGTTGACAACTTAATATTTTTTTTGTGTAAAAGTGTATTTTTGGGAGAAGTCTAAAAAAGCTTTATAAGCTCATTGAAATGCTACTCTATGTAACTCTTTAAAAAGGTAGTTTATTACCAACTTTTTGACTTGCCAAACATGACAACTTAAAAGAACTCAGAAAAATAAGCTAGCATATACAAAAACAGATATTAAAAATAGTAACTGAAGTTTTAATAAAAAATATATTCTCTAAGCTTTTATGAAATATTACAATTAAACTCAGAAAAATAAGCTAGCATATACAAAAACAGATATTAAAAATAAATGACGTGGGCCGACAACGTAACAACAACTGATGCCATATAGCGTTATCACTCTATGATATATATTGCCTAAATCAATAAAACATCGTAAGTATGTTGCTATTATGGTAAAAGTGAAAGCATATCAAATATTGCCTATATCATTTAAAATATAACATACAGATTGCATTTTAAAACCAGGTTGACCTGACGGTTGAACTGGTTGACCCGTGATCCGGTCACCACTCTGAGTCAACTAAAAACCCAGGTTTTAAAACATTGTTTTAAATGACTTTTAAACATTTGATTCACTTTTCCCTAAAGTTTATTTTATAAATGGGTATCAAACAATTTCCATTACATTAAAAATGTGGCGTTCCCTAGAAATAACGGTTTAAGATCTAGTAATTGGCTAATTGCATTTAGAGAAAATAAAATAGATAAATGTGCAAATGATTGATCTAAAAGCACTCTTTTTTAAGCAGGAAATAATTGAGACGTGGGAGTAAGATCTTTGTGAAAGTAAATAATGTCGCCCAAAAGTAGTGATACTAGTTTTAGTTTTTTTGATGAAACGATGAAAAGATTATTAAAATTCAAAGGATAATAGCACTGAACACAGATAACGATTACCGCCCCATGATTAGAGTCCGATAATGAAATCCGCTCACGTTTCACGGCGTACTTTTTTAGTTCTAAATTAACAGAAATGATTCTAGTTATAGAGTATTGTTGATCCACTATAATCTAAAGAAAATGTTGAATAACATGCAATCGAAACTATTAGAATCTATAGTCATGTAGAAAATTTCAGTTCTGAAATTTCAAAATCATAAGTGGAAGCAGCAAAAACAAATAAACTCACAGTATTCGGCCGAGCTTCTCGTCGACGGTGATAGACTCCTCAGAAAGAACACTTAGCTGTTCTAACGAATAAGGATGCTCCGGATCTCTGATGTCCCTCACAAAATTTGTCGATCTAAAGTCAAAGATCACAACATCATCATCTGACTTTTTTCAGTTCCACAAAATTTCTCCTTAAAACAGAAATCGAAGCAAACAACTCAATATCCAATCATTCCATAAATTATCAGCTAATAATCAAGCGATTGCAAAGCATAAAAAATGAAAAATAGAAAGGATATCATAAATATCAAGAGGATCAACGGCTTCATGGTCGTCGCAGTGAAGATGAGCATCTGTTCGAGTGATTCTCTCTTTCTTTTCACGTACAACCGGATTTGCGTTTATCAATCCTAAAGTCATTATTTTGATGAATTTTGCCCCGAATTTAGCTTAATCAGGATCAGGTGAGTACTGGTTTGTTTATTATTTTGTCTCAGAAGAAGACTGATGGTTTGATTTTGGGTTCCAATTTTGCCCCTCTTGAAACTGGGTACTTGTGCCCACAGATTCTAATTCCAATTGTAAATAGTTTTCTGAAAGTAGAAATACTCGAGAAAATGACATTCTTACCCTCCAGATACATGATCATGCCCCGGAAAGACTTTTCATCAAACTTTCATCAGGATTCAAGAGGACCTAACAGAGTTACAGGTGTTTATCGCTGACGCTGCATAAAGCACCTGGTTTTGGTTCTCAATCCGTCTGTGTAAAGGATTTTAGTAAGGTTCGGTTACATTAAGCCCAATCATAGGGGTCAGATACTTGGATATAAAGACTGGATAAGCCCAATGGTCTCACATAATATGGTCCCTAATTTTCATATTGATTGCATATTTGGTGTATAACAACTATTAACAAGTAAAGTTGGCGAAAAGAGAGATATTATGATATAAAACGATCATTTTTAATATGTTAATGATAAACTAAATCATTATATAATATGGTTTTTGCCATTTGCTGATAAAAAAAGTCGTCTTCCAATTTTCATGACAAGCTTGCCCGCTAAAAAGGTCGTATTTTAGCTAGAGACTTCTCTCAATAACCCCGTCGAGATTTTAATGACACGTTTAGTCTGGTTGTCGATTGATAGGAATTGGATAAAGTAATTCTAGAGGGGGTAAAGTTGTAACTTGGTTTAGGTCTAATCTAGTAAATAAATAGAGTCGTGAGGAGTCGTTTTTGGCAGTCAAGTATTTTGTTAGTGTTGCGTATAGTCTCTTTGAGATTGGCTCGGTGGTTTACGCCATTTGAGAGAGGGATTTATCCCTGGGCAATCCTTGATTGTACTCTTCTATCTCAATTGTGGTTCTAGTAGATTTCTTCTTATAATTCTGAATTTGATTTTCTGATTATTGAGTTCTCGATCTGCATCATTGGTCCGACCTGCCGCCACAATCGATTTGAGTACATCGATTTGAGGAAATTTAGTTCCGTCTCCTACTTCCGTTCTGTTCACAATCGATCTGCAATACGTGAGTACACCTTTTTCTTCAAGCTCATGGAAACCCGAGGTCAACAGTCTCGATTGGAAGCGCATGAAGAACAGATCCAACGTTTGCAAGCAGATGTGGCTGAAATCAAATCTTCACTTCAAGCAATTGCGGCCGATCGAGTGGAGAATGCTGAATTTCGCAAGCTCATGATGGCTTGGATGAAGCAACAAGGTAAGCAACCCATCTCTGATTCGAGTGGGGGAAAGGGTTCTGGAATTTTTTTCGAGTCAGAGGGGAAGAGTGGCGGATCGGGTGGTGAGGATAGATCTGGGGGTGATGGCGGCACTGGTGCGGGTCCTGATTTTCGTCACAGTGGTGCTATGGTTGTACCATGGGCAGTGAAGAAAGTACAGTTGCCGGAATTCTATGGGTTCGATCCTCAGGGGTGGATTCAAAAGGCTAAGCTGTTCTTTGACATCAATGGCACTCCTGTAGCTCTTCGGGTTCGATTGGCTCAGTTAAGTATGGTAGGAGTCGTGCAACATTGGTTCACCATCGTCCAGCAGGTGCATGATTCTTTGACTTGGGATCAATTTCAACTTGAATTGTTGCAGCGATTTAGTGGTCTCGAAATTCAGAATCCGTTTGAACAGTTAGCTTCTATTAAACAATCGGATTCCATTTATGACTACATAGATGATTTTGAGTACTTGTTGTCATTAGTTCCGAAATTATCCGAATCACAAGCCATGGGGTATTTTGTTGCTGGGTTGTGAGATGAGGTTAAGCGATGGGTTCGTCTCCATCGTCCTCAGTCGCGTTTGGATGCCATGTACCTGGCCAAAGATGTTGAAGAAATGCTTCATCCGTCATCCGGTAACATTTCTCAGTCGCGTTTCCGCTATCATCAGCCGGGTGGATTTGGGATCAGCTCTAAATTGGACAGAGGCTCGTTATTGGGTCCATCTCTGATTCGTGGGACTTCCTTAGTGGACTCGGGACTTAAGGGGGCTAACCCACCTCCTCTACCTAGTCCTCGTCCTCGTCCCTTGGTAGCGGCTCCATCAGAGAGTTCTCAAGTGTTGCACCGGGATCGTGGGGTGCGATCGTTGTCTCGGACGGAATGGGAGGAACGTCAAAAGAAAGGCTTATGTTTTCGTTGCGGTCAACAGTTCGGTCCAGCTCACAAATGTCCGGAGGGGAAATTACGAGTTTTGTTGTTGGGAGAAGATGAATACGAGACCAATGGAGACAACCTTTACCAATATGAGGAGTTGGGATCCCCGGAGTCGCCAGACTTGACGGGCCCGGGTTCTGGTGCGTCATAAGATCTTCGTGGAAGCAAGTCTTGAGGTCAAGACTTTTTCGATGGCGGGAGTAATGATAGGAATTGGATAAAGTAATTCTAGAGGGGGTAAAGTTGTAACTTGGTTTAGGTCTAATCTAGTAAATAAATAGAGTCGTGAGGAGTCGTTTTTGGCAGTCAAGTATTTTGTTAGTGTTGCGTATAGTCTCTTTGAGATTGGCTCGGTGGTTTACGCCATTTGAGAGAGGGATTTATCCCTGGGCAATCCTTGATTGTACTCTTCTATCTCAATTGTGGTTCTAGTAGATTTCTTCTTATAATTCTGAATTTGATTTTCTGATTATTGAGTTCTCGATCTGCATCATCGATCCTACCACCATTTGTACTATTTTTAGCATTGTTCTTTCTCATTATTGGCCCATATATCAACTTGATATAAAATGCCTTTTTGAACAGTGAAATTAACTAAGGAAGTGTACATGAAATAGCCTTCTAGTTATGTTCATCCCTCTTATCGCACCATAGCTGTTGGCTTAAATTAAAAGGCCTTTTATAGCCTCAACGAAGCCTCGTGTGCTTGGTGTCATTGAATTCTCTCTATCGATCCTTCTTATGGGTCATTAGTATCAAATCTAATACTTCAATGTTCACGTTTCTTTGCAGTCGTGACACACTCAATCTTTTTCTTTATGTTGTTATTATTATTAATACCGCTTCTTCTACAGCTCTAATTCAAATTTTCATTTCTCATCTTTCTGTGTAGTTTTCTATGACTATTCTTGGATCTCTCTCCTAATTTCTTAGTAATGCTACTACTCGTACCCTTTTGGTCTCTTTCTCTCACGGACTTCCTTTGCTTTTGATATTCTTACTCGATCCAACATGCTTACAAGCAATCCTTATAACTTATCTATAAATACGAAATCCACATTTCCCTCTCATGGTAACCTCTAACCTCATTTGCTTACCACCGCCCTCTATTGCAACCTTCTTGGTGCCCTTCAGTATCTTACCTTTAGTATTCAGATATCACCTATGTTGTCCATCAAGTCTGCATCTACATGCATGATTATCAGGATCCCCTGTCTGAATACATTAAAGTGCATCCTGTGCTACCTCTAGGATACTCTTACTTAAGGTCTTTGCTTCCTTCATCCATAGACTCCACAAGATATCCTAAGACTTGTCACTCTACTTCTAGTTTTTGTTTCTTCGAAGGTGATATTTTTGTCTCTTAGGACATCCAAGCGACAACATGTAGTATCTCATTCTAGTGTCGAAGAAGAATACATAGGTGTTGTGACTATTTTCAATGTTGTTGTTGAGGTCGCCTGGCTCCAAATTCTTCTTAAACTCAACTATCCCTTATCGCATTCCTCTATAGTTTTTTTGTGATAATGTCACTGACATCTATTTAGTGTCTAAACCTATATCGCACTAAAGAAACATATATGTATAGATAGAATTAGATTTTGTAAGAGAGTGTTGTCTTTGGCTATGTTATTGCATGTTCCATCTGTACATTGCTGACATTTTTACAAGAGGCTTTCCCTCGTAGTTATTCTTAGAGTTCATATCCGGTCTTTAACATTCAACATTCAGTAGTGTTTTGATTGAATAGAGTACAAGGACCCGATTAAAATGTGCACAAGATTTTTGGATTGTAGAGGTTGGTTTTAAAATATAGTTTCTCTGTTATTATAAGTATATAACTATTTTTTTTTTTTTTTTAAACTTTAACCTTCTAAAAGACGCTTCTTCATATGGTTCAAGATATTGTAAATAAATTATATGAACTTTTTACTTTAGTTTAACAATAATTATGTAATAGTTAATGACAATAAATTGCTTACTTTATACATGAGTTCATGAATTGTAATAGGAAACCTTCCTAACAAATAATAAAAGTCCTAATCTAACAGCGATTTTTTCCAAGTATATGCAAAATGATAAAGAATTAGATCAGAATGTATTCAAGTTTCATAGTCATATGCCATGAGCTAAAACACATATGCCTATTCGAATTCATAGTATTCAAAAGACTTAAAAACTTGACCAGTTATAAAGACTCAAGGGCTTCCTCAAGTAACTTCTCAGTGAGAGATTTAGAGAGTCCCATGACACTATCAGGAGTTCCAATCTACAGTCAAAAAAATTGGATAATAAAAGTTGTATATTTTATAATTTGATAACAAAAAATTGTATATTTTACAGCTTGATCAAGATTAATGAGAGACTAACCACAGTGTCAACAAATGGAGCTGTTAGTGGATGTTCAAGCATCAGTCCTCCAGCAACATTAAGTGTTACCCCTTCATCAACCTACAATATTAACTATAATCAAAACCACAAAAAATATGGTCCTATTGTTGAATAAAAAAATAATACATATATTTTTTCTGTACCATGGAATAAAATTTCGTTTTAGATAAGTTTTTTAAAGGAGTATGTATTGTTTTTTTTACATTACCAGCTTATCAATGGCCTCATCTGGTATATCATGAAAATAGACCTGTACCTCAACAAGAAGAGCATCAGCCAAATTTAATAATAATAATAAAAGTTTAACTGTTCTATCTTGTATTTGACCCTACGCCCTATTTGTTACACAGGACAGGACAAAACAAAACAAAACATGTTAAGTTGTACTGATGTCAAAGAGACAAAAGATAAAGATGACGATGATACCTCCGACCTATCCCATCCTCGTTTCTTGATCCCTGTGGTAAGGTTAGTTACTACTACGGATCCCACAACAATAGCACAACCGCCTGAATATCCTGAAATAAGATGACAAGATTTCTAGGCCCCACACAAGATAGGACAGGTTGTACTACTGTGTTTGACATGCGACATGCATTGAACTGAGAGTCTGGGATTGATGTCAACTGGACACATATTTCAATATTTTGTTTCACCGGAAAAGGTGGGACAGAGACTTGACTCTAGATCTCTAGTTTATGTAAAAGACGAAAATGCCCTCCGAGACGTAAAAAATAGTTGGTAACTAGCAAACCTTTGACAAAATGGCGTGCTTCTTCCTTGCTCGATGGCTTTTCTCGGATCGTTCCTTCATACACCACCACCTTAAATTAAATCAAATGTAGGTGAGTTAACATTTATTAAATTTCACCAACTCATATATGTGTATTCTATAACATATATAAGATTTTATTTTCAATAATGGAATAAGAAATGGGAACAGGGCATACTGTGTCGGCTGTAATTAGTAACGTGGGTTGTGTTTTTTCCTCTTTATGACCTGTAATTCCAAGCCTTGAAATGATGGCATCAGCCTGATGAATTTAAAAATAGATTAAAATAAGAAATACGAAAAGTTGAAAATCACTCACTAGGGACAAATTAGTTGAAAAATTGATGAACACAAAAGAATATACCTTTGCGTCAGCTAGAGCCACTACCAGATCTTCTGGTTTTTCCTTCCTAATACACTTTTCATCAATATCTGCAGTCTAAGACACATGAATGAATTTTCTATAATTGCAAACGTAAAGACAAATGAAAACTGATAACATAAGGTGTTTCTTCCTTCATTACAGAATAAACAAAACGGGTCTTAAACTTCCAAAAAGAGCCACGGGACATTCAATAGATCATAATGTAAGAATTAGGGAAGATTTCATTACTCACCATTATCGTAAACTCATACCCCATCTCCGCTAAGATTTTCCGACGAGCCATTGAAGAAGAACCCAATATTATCTTTGCATTTTTCATCTTAATAGCAAAATTATCACAGCAAATCAACGGAAAAATGAATATCAGGCTCTATAGGCGATGTGAGCAAAACCTAGTTCAGGATAAGAGAGATTACAGCATACCTTTATTTTAGGGCTCGCCATTGATGTCTCTTCGTTCCTGGAAAACTTTATCTCCCTCACAATCGAAGGGGAAGATAAAATGTGGAGAGTGGACCCAACTGGCGGCAAAACTTGTGCCTTTTATATTGTTCACGAATGGTCCTTGGACTATTTTCCACCATCCAACTTTTGTCCTTTAAAACTGTTTTGTATAATAACCTCACGGTTAATGGTTGTCTGATTTAACCGTTGTATTTGGGGTGTTCACACATAGGTTCGGTTGATATGGCTGTAAAATTCTCAATTACCTAGTTTTTTAAACCAAATTGGTTAAGGTACCCATAAATATTATTTAGTACATATTCATATCCATGGTTCGGTTTAACGTAACCTATAAAACCACAAATCGACTGTGAACTCGGTTTGATTTATTTTCAACCAGCTAGGCAATGTAAATATATATTGAGCCCAAGAGTGTCTCTCCAAAAGAGCCCTTGTAGAGAGAGGGGAGACTCCAACATATATACAGACCAATAAGACAATGTCGCACCAATGTGAGATACACTAACACTCACCCTCAGAGACGTAGGCTCGATGAGGTTACAGAGGTGCGGGACACTGGCTCTGATACCACGTAAGTATATGTGGAGCCTAAGAGTGTCTCTCCAAAAAAGCCCTTGTGGAGAGAGGAGAGACTCCAACATATATACAGACCAATAAGACCATGTCGCACCAATATAGGATACACTAACAGGCAATGTGTAGGGAGTTAGACTAACAAGTCGGGGAATTTGTTTTAGTTTTATGTCGTGGAAACCTCTGGAGGGTGGTGGGGGTGGGGTGGAGTGGACTAAATAGGACCATGGGGATGACTTTCGGAAGAATCCCCTCAAGGCTTGTTACTACTTCAAGTGAATGTTCATTGCTAAAAAGTTCGATTCACTAAGTTAGTCAAAGCCAAAATAATAAACATTTAAAATAAAAATAAATAGGAAATGATATTACGGTTGATCCAACGATCTTATTATTTGAACCTACGATTCTAACCCAATGTTACCTAAAAACGATCCAAGTATGATCGGGATCAATTTATTTATGTGGGATCATAGGATTGTACGATCCTGCAATCAGGGACCGATTTTTACAACCTTTATATAAATATTACATTCTATTTGTAAGGAATTAAAAATCATGAATTTCGATATATTTTTTTATAATTTTTCAATAAATATATTATCTAATAAATGGTTAAAAGAATAAAAAATAATAATAAAACATAACAAATAGTATGTTGACATGTGGCTCGGTTGGGTTGTGATTTCCATTTTACCAGCGAACTCATTTGTATATAAGAGGGTATACTTTGTTTCATGCAATTTGAAGCCTTGGTGGTGAACTGCCCAATAAACATGGTCTTAAGGTGTATAAAGTGATGATAGATGGGCTTGAAAGATAGGGGTGGTACCCAAGGTACCAACGGTACTGAAGATACCATTATTTCTTGTCCTCCATGGTACTCAAGATACCATTATGGTTTCACCATCTATGTGAACCCCATCACCCTCTTTTTTCCCAACTTGTACCATATGATTCATTATATGTATATTGTGAGTGTGTTGGGAAAGATAGATTGTTTGTGTTGTGAGTTTGAGAAAGATGGAAGTTAAATGATAGAGAAAAGTTGATATGGTGCCTATATGCAAGTGGGTTGGGAGGATTGAGAAAAATCGACTCCTCCACACTAATCACCAATGTATTAAAAGGGGGAAAATGAATTATGATGTTATTTATCTTTTCAGTTTGTTCACATTTGGGTAAATTCTTTTTTCTTTTGTACACAACTGACTATCGAACTTGTTTGAAGTGTTAACATTTTATCCTTATGACCGGCTATCATCTAGTTTTAGCTTACATGGCGTATACGTGCCAGTACATGGCATTATGTGGCATCTAGGTGGCAAATTAAATGGCACATGAGGATAATAATGGTGACATCTGAACAATTTAAACAAGTTGAATGTTCAACGGTGTAAGAAAAAAGAAATTACAAAAATGTGAACAAAATCAACAGTTTATTACACTTGTATGTCATTTAATTTGCCACCAAGATGTCACATAATGCCACATATTGTCACGTATAGATAACGTAAGCTAAAAACAGGTGATAGTCGGGCACGAATGTAATATGTGAATACTTCAAACAAATCCTTTGGTCAATCGCTTACTGAAAAAAGTTATCCATATCTGAAAAAACTGAAAAAATTACCAATCACAAAAGTCATTTTCCATATTAAAAAGAGGACAAAACTGCAAAAATGGTCCTTACGATTTGTAATATTTCCAGGGTTTGGTCTAAACCTTTTTAGATTTGAATAGATGGTTCTTTTTCAGAGGTTTCTTTGTTAATTTGGTCCTGTCCAAATTGAAATGTCTACTTTACCCTTTTAATTTTCTTTTTTCTTTTTCTTTTTACTCATTCACATTTTTAATAATTAAAGAAAATAAAAAATTCACCACCCTACCCCAACCCCCCTCTTTGTTCTACTTCCTTCTCACACTGTTTGCAAAGAACAAAAAATACATAGTATTAACAAATCCGTTCAATCAAGACCCAGATAACACAATCAATAGAAAGATAACATAATCGATTCAATCAAGATTCAAATAACAAAATCGATTCAATCAAAATCCAGATAATAAACTCGATTTAAGATAGCAATTTTTTTGTAGATCCAGAAGTAGAAAGGAGATGAACTTGGGTTTTTTTGTTCACCATTTCAATTTCTGGGTTAGGGTTTGTTTCTCGTCTAAATCGTTCTCCATCTCTTAGAAAAAACCTCATTACCACTCAAGAAAATAGAATGTTTGTTTACATGAAAGAGAAAGGTGCATCTTTGTATTATCTTAAAGGAAACCACAATGAAGGTTCCAAGGTAAATTTCCCTTCCTGAGAGACGTTTGACAATGCGTAATTGCAACATTTCAATTTCTGGGTTAGGGTTTGTTTCTCGTCTAAATCGTTCTCCATCTTTTCCAAAAAACCCTCATTATCATTCAACAAAATAAAATGTTTGTTTACATGAAAGTGAAAGGTGCATCTTCATATTATCTGAAAGGAAATCACAATGAAGGTTCCAAGGTAAATTTCTCTTCTTGAGAGACGTTTGATAATACGTAATTGCAACATACCTTATGCTTCTGCCTTCCTTTGTATAAGAAACTTGAAGCACTAATTCAGTATGTAGGCCGGTACAACCAATTTTAGGTTTAGACGTAATATTAGGGCTAGAACCAAAAATCTTGAAGCACTAATTTAGTCTGCTAGAAAAAGGATCATCCATAACTCACTCGATAATGTAATAACGCGCATCTTTGTAATTAGAGAAGCAGGTACACAGATCATATTGAACATTGAGCTCCCGTCATTGAGCTCTACCGACATGTTTCCAAAATTATGGTTCTTGATCCACCCGTCATTAAGCTCCACCGATACGTTTCCATGAAATATGTTTGCATATGTGTAGAAAGAGATGAAGAGAGAGAGAGAGATAGAGAGAAAGAGATATGGGGGAGAGGGACGAGTTTCAATAGTGGTGTGAGTGGATTTTTTTGTATATCGAAATATGTAAATAGGTAAACTGAAAAAGAAAAAAAAAACATATTACAATTGTAAAATAGACATTTCAATTTGGACAGGGACCTAATTCATAAAGAAACCTGTGGAAAAGGTCCATCTATACAATTCTGTAAAGGTTTAGACCAAAACCCGAAAAAATTGCAAACCATATGGACTATTTTTGCAGTTTTGTCTAAAAATAGATTGACCAACCCAACTCTATTTTATTATATCGAATTTACTTTGGTGTATTGGGGCATTTATGAATTTCGATTCCTTAATACATTTTATTACACCGAATTTACTTTATTAACATAACTCAATATTCCGTCACTACATAATTTTTAGCAATAATATTCAAGATGCCAAATTGATCCATGAAATTTTCTTCATTTGTCACAGCTACATTAACCCCATAACGTTTTGAAAGTGCATCTATTTGGTCCCTTGACTTTTTTCCTTACTGCCTAGGGGCTTAATGTTTTATACAACCGGGTAAGGGCAGGTCCGACCCAATGGGGGAGGGGGGCAGCTTGGGCGATGGCCGAGGGCCTCCAACCTCCTAGGGCCCATTTTATATAGACCTCAAATCTGATACTATCCTTCGTAAGGCCGTTGTCAGTGAAAATGCGGAATCAAGGCGTGCGATCTAGCGATTCTTCGGGAATTGATTACCAATGGACTCCAAATTACAATCAACGGTAACAAGATTGAAGAAAGGTAAGCCTGATTGATTTGCAATTTCCAATTCGCTCTTGATTTCAAAATTCCTTGCGTGAAATACTGAAAATTCTGAATAAATATTCTCTCTTCAGAGTTCCGTCTCATCTCAATTCCTCATCTGTCAGTCTCACAATTTCGATTTCAGTCTAATTCATACGAGTTGTGATTCTAATTTCTGATGTAACTTTCTGATTTCCTGAACAACTGAAGAGGGTTTAGTGATTAAGGTCTGGGGGGATCGTGAGTTCTGACTTTTGATTCGTGAAGAAAGCTGTGAGTCGTGAAGTGCTTTTGTCTGTTGAAGAGATTTTAGATTTCTGCAATTGTAGCTTGTAAGGAACTTCTTCTGGAATCCGATTCTTTAATTTCTTTTTCTGAAATGTTCTATAATTTATTTTTCTAAATTGATTTATGATTTTTGAAATATTATGATTTTTATAATTTTTTTCTGAAGCTATTTCTGGTTTTTGAAATGGTCCAAGTATGAAATATGTGTTGAATTTCTTTTGATTTATGAAATTGTGAATGCTGATTTTCTTTCTGAAATTATCCAAGTGATAATCTGAATTTTCATTTTGATGTTGTTTTAGATTTGTTTGTTGACTTCTGAAAATTGTCTACTTGATAGATGTGAATGCTGATATTCTGTTTTGATGTTGATTTTCTTTCTAAAGAGCCTCGTTTTCTAATTTTCCTCGGGCCCCAAATCGGCTTGGTCCGGCCTTGGGTAAGGGAAATGTAGAAATTGGTTCCACCGGGTTATTAGCTATGTCATATCCTGCCTATATGAGAAAATGATACAGTAACCCCACAACATTTTGAAAATGCATCTATTTGGTCCCTTAACTTTTTTTTTCTTTTGCTGATTCGACTTGAACTTTACCGGCTTACTGGGTCACTCACCCCCTGAATGACCACTTAAACTTTAATTCTGTAACATTAAGCCCTAGGCAGCAAGGAAAAAAAGTTAGCGGACCAAATAAATGCACTTTCAAAACGTTGTGGGGTTACAGTAGCATTTTCCTTAATACAATACGCACAATTAATTAGAACGTTGTGGGGTTACTGTAACATTTTCCCTGATACAATACAGACTAATTAGAATTGCAGTAAGTCCGTTCTTTTGGACTCTAGAATCTAACGTTCCATGAATAAATACATAACTTAAATCTTTTATAAATTCGAGAACGCTAAATTTTTATATTTTAAAATTAAATTTGATTTAAATGTGAATTGAAATGATGAGAAAATTAAGAACACTACGTATTGCAACATGAATATTTTTTTGAAATTATAAATGTAAAAAAAGCATTGAATTCAGTACTTTTCTTTCTGAAAATTTAAGTGCTGCAAAATGTATTGTCGATGGATAGAGAGCTACTTTACATCATTCTCTAGTTTTTTTTAGAACGGAAATAATATTATAAAAGAGGTAAGCGGGAAGTTTACACGCAACAAAGTTCAACAAAATATAACCAGAACTAGAAAAGCAGCAAAACCAAAAGGACCAACTAAGGTGAGGATAGGGGCAAAACTGTCCGAAAAAGACAAATCACCCAAAGAGCTAGCAACTAAAAAACTAAGGAGAATTTAACAATAAGCAGGGGCAAATTCGACCGAAGGACTTCAGCACCAAGAACCATAGCATCAGGAACTTTGATGGAGACCCCAAGAGGAGCATAATAGCCCACCCAATTGCGAAAACAGCTAAGCGCCAACCAGGGAGATTTGAAAGTATGAAGTATAATGCATTTGAACAACAGCACCAGCCCACCAGCAAAGATAAGTCAAACTGCGGAGCCAATGTGGAAAGAAGAACCAGATCGAAAAACTAATAGCAACAAAACCTTCAACTATGCCAAACACCAGGAGAAAACAAGGGGAGCACCAGCCAGTCTAGTAACCAAAGTCGTCTAGGCAGAATCAGAACCAGACATACAGCAGAGCACTCGAACCGAAAAAATCGCCAACCAGGGATCAAGTTGTAGATGAATAGTGTTATAAATTAAAACAGGGATAGGGAATTCACAACACAAAACTCCAATGTTGTTAGAAAATTTACAAAGGAAGCCACAGTCATTCGAAGTTCTCTTCAAACCACCATCAATGGAAAATTAGGACCTGCATCAGATGAGAAAAGGAAATACGCAAGAGAAAGAAACAAAACTCATACCACACCAAAAACGCACACACCCATTCCCCCTCCCAACCACCGGAGCAACACGAAGAAAGAAACACGAAAGAAGTTGTACTACATCGCAACATCAACCAACCAGAGTTCTACCATAAGAAACGAACAAACACACGCTAAAACTGTTGCGAGAGAACAAATCACCAAAACACCAAAAACCCAAGACCCCACACCCACCCATTTGAAAATTTCATGAGAAAGCAGTCTTTTTAAGAAAGAAAGATTACCAGCACAAATAAAAGGTCAGAAAATCAACCCCCCAACCCCAGAAAAGAACAGGAAACCTCAACCCACCAAAAACCCAATTCAAACATCCCAAAAACATACAAACCTCACAAGAGCCTGAGAGAGAAAACCAGAGCTTAGCGGATAGACAACCTAAGAAAACCAGTCTAGAGCATGAAACCCGCCCCTATGCTTCACCCAGTTGAATATAAGCATTTGAATCACATCAACAATTGCCATCGGATTTGGCTTTTTTAGCCTGAAATTTGCTTCATTCCTAGCCTTCCAAATTACCCAACAAGTAACATGTATCAAGGCTGAATAAAAATTTCTTTCCTTTTTTGACTTCGCTTGTGAAAGGATAGAGTCAATAAGGTTTTTTTAAGCATATTTGGTCTTCCTAAATCCGCACTAGCTATAGATGCGGTCCCAGAGCTTTTTTGCAAACTCACATGAAACAAAGATATGATCAACAACTTCTTCCTTAACACCACAAAATGAGCAATTGACATCTGAGGCTTGAACACCTCTATTCAACAGGTTGACTTTGAGCGGGATTTTAAATTGAACTCCACTTGAGTGTTTTAGGAATGAAATCTTTCTTCGATATGTCTAGAGCTTGTCTTAAGGATTTGACAGAGAATTGACCATTGTCTCCGATAATCCATTCCCAATTGTCATCATCTAGGGTGAATGTAAAATTATTCAATAATGTGTTCAATGTTTGGAATTCAGACAGCTCTACATTTGACATCCTAGGTTTCTTCCATTGCTAAGACATCTCAAAACTAGAATCGGGCTGCACAATAACCCGATCCTTAATCAAACAATTTTTGTTACCTTCAATCTTATAAATCCTTGGGAATTTATCTTTAATAGGAACTCCAACAATCCAGATGTCTTTCCAAAATCGGGTTTTGTCCCCCGACTCACTTTCCTTCTAAATAAATCTCTAAGGCTGATTCCTGCCTCCAAGAAATTCCCTTCAATCTCCGTTATATTTTTCCACATGCCATTGTAAAAGTTTTTTTGCTAATTTCCGTTTATCAAAATCTGTGATCTTATGAATGCTCTTTATCACCCGTGACCATAAGGAGGTGCCATCTTTCTTTAATTTCTACCACCATTTTGCAAGTAAACTGATATTGAAATCTTTTAGATCTCTAACTCCCAAGCCACCCATGTCCTTAGGGGTAGTTACGTTTTCCCAAGCTACCCAGTTGATGCATCGTTTGTCATTATTTCCACTCCATAGAAATTTTCTTCTGAAGCGTTCTAAACAATGGAGAACTTTCATTGGAGCCTTGAAAACCGAGAAGTAATATAGAGGTAAGCTACCAAGCACCGCGTTTACCAACGTGAGCCTACCTCCAAACGAAAGAACCTTCTTTTTCCATGAGTTGAGCTTGTTTTTGAACTTGTCAATAATTGGATTCCAGTTTTTTGCAAGATTCATGTTCGCCCCAATGGGAAGCCCAAGATACGTGAATGGAAAATTTGCAGCTTCATAATCCAGGAAATTAGCTAGCCTGCTGATATCGTCTTGAGCGACCCCGATCCCATACACTTTAACTTTATGAAAATTAACTCCAAGTCCCGAGGCCAACGCAAAACACCTTAACAGTCTTTTGAGATTCAAAAAATTTACCGAGGACCATTCCCCGATGAACATGATATCGTCAGCATACATTAAGTGGGAAAGACATTGGCCTCCATGATGGAGACGAATACTGTGAAAAAGATGCTTATCACAAGCCTTCTCCATGATCACGTGCAACCCTTCCATAGCAATAATGAACACAAAAGGAAATAGAGGATCACCTTGCTGATATCATTCTCTAGTAATTCAGCCCCGTGATATCCTATATTTTGACACACTACGGTAACAATAGTTAGCCATGTTGAAAAGTTACTACTCTATGTTATATGCATGACGTGCATGCCAAACTTTGGACCTAAAATTTGGATGGTCCTCTTTTACTTGTTTATTGTTGTTAAATATAAAGAAAATAATTGTATCAATCCAAGTTCACAATATTGTGCTATTTTGTTTCTATTTGCAAATTCTATTACAAGAAGAGATGATATATGATTAAAATAACATTTAATTAAACACTTAATTACAAAGATCAATCCTTTTTGAACGGCTACAAAAATCAATATTGATGCCCTAGATCAACTCGTTCAAGCAATTAGAGTTTCCACAACTTAAGAAATTTTCCTATGGATCTCATAATTGTTGTTTGCTTGGTGAACAACAAAAGAGAGTCAAAACGAGGGCATACACATCGAACACACTATGGATGATAACACATAATTAAACCTTTTTTTTTTTCTAAGTTCTTTAGTTTCAAAACAAAAATCAGAAATGGTAACAAAAAAATGGCAACTATGGTAGCTCCAAGCTTGAACGGTATATTTGTGACATCATCACCCATATCAATTGAAGTTGCGAATTGTAACTTGTAAGCTGTTTATGGAGTTTAGGTTAATTTGAAGGCTATTGAGTTAATCTATTACTTGGGACGGTACAATATATATCTCGTCGTCTATATATAATATTTATTTTCTAGGTTTTGCAAGTGTATGCTTTTAAACCATAGTCAATTTCAACGTGGTAGTCTTTTAATAGTACAGATCCAACAGTTAAACTGTTAATTTATATTATGCTCTTCATATATATAAATTTACAAAGTCTATTACTGTTTTTCTTTATACTAATATAAATTTTTGAGCCTCAAGTTAACTGGTAGGTATGATTTTATAAGGCATGTATGAAAATGAAGAAAAAGAAAGAAAAATAAGATCCCCATAGAGGAGACAATAAGAAGTAGCTGTCTTGGTTCAAAATCTTTAACTTTTCCCAAAGTACACAAGACTCTTGTTAGGGGCTTCTCCCATAAAACCCCATTTCCACTTTTCCATCTCTCTCTTGTCTTCTTCATCAAACCCCCTTTTCCTTTAAACTCATTTGTTACCTTCTTTTAACATCTCTCTTGGACCCAACCTCTCTCTCTCTCTCTCTCTCTCTCTCTCTCTCTCTCTCTCTCTCTCTCTCTCTCTCTCTCTCTCTCTCTCTCTCGTTAGGTTTAGTAGTTCTAGAGAGAGAAACAAGAAAAAACATGGATTCATTGATTTATGTTGTAGTTTCATCTTTTGAGAATTATGTTTTTTATTACTTCAAAACTCTCATCCATTCGAGGATGCTTCTCTCAACATTCTTATTCAAAAGATCTTCTATCATTGTCATTGAATACAACAAATATGTGAACCGGATAGAGTTGAATAATAAGTAAAAGCGAGTCAATTAAAATCGAATTAGAATTTATAACCCAATTCCATCTTAACCAAATAACAAGGCAAAAATTTTCAATCAACATAAACAGTATCTTAATAATAGGTTATAAATTTTAGAGAAATTGTATTTCTTCCTACCTTTTATTCCTACTCATGTTCCTACCTATGTGAAATTATGACATGTGGCTTAAAATATTATTTATTTTATTAAATGGGATACTTGTCACAATTTCACATGGATAGGAAGATGGATAGGAACAAAATGTAGGAATAAATACAATTTCTCTAAATTTTAATATAAGTTCAATTAGTTCTAAAAATATTTACGTGTGTACATATCAAATCAACATAAGTACAAAGATTATTACAAAATTGTTTTAGCATTTCGGTCAATGAAACACAGAGTCCTAGATACGAAAGTAAAATAAAATGATGAAGTGTGGTTGGTAACTTGGATATTGTAGGTCCCGCATTGCGGCTGGGAACGAATTACGAGAAGTTGCATGCGCTAATCATCATATACGTGCATCTATAACCCCAAAACACTACTCATCAACATTAATCCACGTGAGATCTTCTTGTAGTTGATTCAAGTTTACTGTTTGCATGCATGCATGCAAACTGCATTCCAACTTGGACCGTATTTTTTTTAATCATTTCATTTCAAAAAGTTTAATTAGTTAACACATCCGATTATGTAATTTTGATGTATAACATATCGAAGATGTTTGGAACACAAATCAAATCAGGTAAAATCATTTTTAGTAATAAATTATAGAAACACTTCAACGTTTAATGTCAATAAGGGAGGCACATGTCGCCGCAATTTTTTTTAGAACGGCGGATATTATAAAACTAGCAAGGGGCTAGCGAAAAGAAAGTACAGAAAATTACAGGAAATACATAAAAGGATTACTAGACCAAACATTCCAATTGATAGTACTACGATTGGCTCTAAATTTAAACTAATTAAACGAGGTAATCATAATATTATCCACCGTATTTGTCACCGAAGTAGCGATCTTCTTGAAAACGACACCGTTACGAGACTTCCAAATGCACCAAATTGTAGCATACACCAACATCGAACGCATTTCAAGCACAAGTTTGGGAGTACCATCAACATTCAACATATTATTGAGGCTGTCAACATCCACAGGAACTTCCAAGAAAGAGCAGGACCATTTGGCGATGCAACGCCACACCGAATCAGAAAAATGGCAACTAAAGAATAACTAACTTAGATCCTCCATGCTACTGAGGCAGAATTGATAGAAGCATGAGTCAAGAACGACTCCTCTAACCAATAGATTGCTTGAAACAGGGATTATGTTAAGAGAAAATCTCCACAAAAAGCAGTTAACCTTAAGAGGGGCTGTATGACACCCCTTGAACATAGAATTCTTATTCAGCCATTTGATTTTAGAAATTACGTTCCTCATTGATTTGAGCGAAAAACGTCATCACTACTAAAATTACACACCCACGAATCTATGCTATCAGAAAAAACTAAGCCTTCCATTAACCCGTTAGATCTTCGAGCTCCCTGACTTCGTGGCCAGCCCTTAACCGACGCTTCCAGCACCATCTAGCACCATGTGAATTAAAAGATATCTCAGAAACAAAACACTTTTTGTTAGATCCAATCATAAATAATTTTGGAAAGACGCCTTTTAAAACCACATTATTGCACCACCGGTCTTTCCAAAAACAGGTATTATTCCCCTTTCTGATTTTTCTGACCATTGCTTCCTTAATAAAAACACCATGATTTAATAAATCTTCTTCAACCTCCAAAATCGACTTCTAAATGCCTTTGATGCTTTTCAAAGCAAAAGGCTTATCGTCTATGCTACTAATCTTATGAATCGATCTAATACAAGTGAACCAAAAACTATTTGGATGAGCCTTCATTCTCCACAACCAATTAGAAAGAAGCGCCAAATTCATGTCCTTAAGACATCGAATTCCAAGACCACCTATATGCTTTGGTCTAACCATGACATCCCAAGCAACCCAATGGATTTTCTTCACATTATTATTGCTGCCTCTAATGAAACTCCTTCTAATCCGATCAATAGCTTCAATGACTTTTGAAGGAGCTCTAAATAAAGAGAAAAAATAAAGCGGAATACTACTAAGGACCGATTTAGCAAGAGTAAGTCTACCACCAAAGGATAGCAACTTAGCCTTCCAAACGGAGAGTCTATATTGGATTTTATCGAGAATGGGCTTCCAAAATTTAGACAACTTCATATTAGCATAGATTGGAACGCCTAAAAACGTTCACGGGAAACGAGCCGGCTCACAACAAAGAATACTTGCAAATCTCGAAAGCTCGACCTCATCCATGCCAACCTATTGAGATTTACAAGATTAGTTTCCGACCATTCTCCAATGAACGTGACATCATCCGTGCGCTAATATCTCAAAATGTCGTTGCTACTGCTATTAGTCGCGCCCTATCGCTACTAATGCATTGCCACTATTGCTCAAAATTCGTTCATATTGGTGTCGCCGCTAATATTGTCACCCCTATATGTTGCGAGTATTGATTTGTTACCCTTAATAGTTTCGTCTTATTGCCTAAAGTTGCCCCTATTGACGTCGCCACAAATGTTTTTTTAATACTTATTGATTATAAATGCATTAAGTCCCTAACAAACAGCTTAATCAATACAGAAGCTTCATCAATACATAAAATATAGAAAATGCAGACAACAAGCATATTATACAAAAATCACATAAACTACTACACAAAATCCACAATATATAAGTTATTTGTTCCACAAAAACCCTATGCAATACTGAATAATACATAGAACTATAGCTCGTCACTACCGTCGCCATCCTAGTTATCCTCGTAATCATTTTATTCTGACAAATATCAAAGCAAGTAACTAAGTCTCGCTCCAGTTGTCGGGTTCCTAAAAATATCCTTAAAAAGGATATGACTACAAAATAAATATGCACATAAGTAAACTTATAAGTTAAAACAACAAACTAAAATAAACCTAAATATCAAATTCTCAAATTATCAAACTACCAAGTTCATCACAAATGCATTGACTAACAAATAAGTCAAAACAAAAACAAATTAACTAATTAAGTCATTACAACATAATTACATAACAAATGTATATATTAAGTTCTTAACAACTAAGTCACGAAAAACATATTAACAAATCATTAAGGACTTTCCAACCAGATTAACAAAACATTAAACCCTTAACATTTAAGTCATTGTTAAAGTATCAAATTATAAACATAAATCAAAATATAAAACTAACAATTACCAAACTACTAAACTACTAAAGTATGAACATAAACCAAACTATCAATTACCAAATTTTATAACAAATAATCAACATAAACTAAAATTACTAAACTAGGCGCATTCATCGATCGTTGAATGAGACTTTGAAGTTGAATAAGTTGAATTAAATAAACTAGTTTTGCTAAATAATTATCTCGGAAATTGTGGTGCTTGTGATGACTGGCCCTCAAAATAAACACTAGTAATCGATGTTGCTGAAGTTTTATGTCTGATGCCTCTTACATGTCCTCTTCAAGCACCTAAGACCTTTTCAAACACGACTACCTCATCCATTGGATTGCTTGAGGAGGCTGAGAGTTGAGTTTGCTTGGAAAGCTGACACACCAAAGCATTCTATAATTTACAAAGATTAATATACTTCTAATTTAAAATAAAAAATAACAATGCACTTTTAAATATAAGCAAAAAAAACAATTAAACAACAAAATACTTCAATTTTAAACCATAAACACTTGCATACTTTTCCTCGAGTCTTGGGTCATCGAATGTCCCATTTTTATTGGCATGACTGGCGTGAAAGGATTCCAGTTTATTCAAGTTCTGTTTAACATCAAAAATTAGATTATACTTTAAAATAACATTTACATAGATATTATTTTTATCATTAACTTACTTTCTTGTAACGACTGCTACTGTGATTGCTCGTCCCTCTACGATTCTTGGTTGTTTGCTTGACACTATTACTTTTGTTTTGCTCAAAATGCCTCATATACTTTGGATCTGTGAAGAGGGTTACCACTTTATTCCAATTTCCCGACTCATACCAGGGGAGGGGTAGCCTTTGATCTCCACATCCTGATACCCTATCGTATGATATAAATGATCTTTTTCACAAATATTTTACAGTCTCTATAACGTCTACATCTTTGATAGTCAAAAGACTCGCCCATAAGATTGGTCCTTCGGGATTATTCATTACCACTTCAAAATCAAAGTATGGCTATAAATGAAAAAGTTAGACAAGTAAAAAGCAATCAGAAATAAAAATATGAAATATACTTATATAAATAATTTACCCAATGATGCTAGAACATGGAATTCTTCTCGATGTTTGAAACATTATTCCAAGCATCTCTATCTAAAGAAATATCATGCAAGATATCAGTAGAAACCTCACAAATGAAGAGGTCATACACATTACCAACCACCATGTATGTGGTGTCAGAGGTGTGTCTGTCAAAAAAATTTGTAGAGGCCGCTTGCTATTGTTTTCTCATGTCTCGTAAAGGCCAAGGTTTTTAGTTCGACGTCTTCTTCGTATGGGCATAGCTGCAAATATAATTTAAAAATATCATCCACGATTACTTAAGATAAAAGAATAAATATGGTAAATAAATAAATCTTAATAAGAATACCATTCCGCCCATGTTGGTCAGGGCCTCCATGAACAAGAACGAGATGGGCCGAGGATAGTTCATAGCTTGGCAAAAAACGAAAACAAGGGTGGGGAAAAGGATGTTCACAGCTGCAAGTTATCTAATAGGGTTACATGTAGTTCACTTAAGCACCAAAACGAGAGGGAGATGGGCTGAGGCTCATGGTCGAAGGCTTCAAAGCCTTCCCGTAAGCATGTACGACCCTATAAGGGTTCCCATGAAAAAATATGAAATTGTCACCTTTGGCCCCTACGGTTTGGTGAAATAATTCCCTTTTTATTTCCGTCCCTCGACTTCTATATTTAAGGTTTCTAACTATGTCATAACCCACCCCCAACTATTATAATTATGTTTTATTTATCATTATCATTATTATTATTATTATTATTATTATTATTATTATTATTATATAATTTAAGCACTTCAATAATTAAAATCGGATTTTTGAGCGTACTGGGAAACGAGGCGTTACATATGAATTGTGAACCCGGTTATGGTCTGGAAAGGTGATGGCTGGGGAGAATATGCATATATTACACTGAGCTAAATAAGGTATGTCCAAAAGACTGTTACCCACTCCCAAAATTGATCAAAAGGTTGAATTCCTCCAGCAATTTAGATGGAAGTGTTTTTTTAGACACATACAAGGATTACCATCAAATACTAATGAAGAAGGACGAAAACGAAAAAATGGCATTCTATATAAACCATGCAACCTTCTGTTACAAGAAATGTCATTCGGGCTAAAAAACACAGGTGCAACTTACCAACGCCTAGTGAACAAACCCTTCAAAAGGAAGATCAAAATGGAAGTATATGTTGATGGCATAACCATCAAGAGCAATTGTGAAAGAGAAATGCTAGATGACAATGAAGAAACATTCTTCACCTTGAGAACCATCAAGATGAAGTTAAACCCCACCAAATGCACATTCAACATAGATGAAGAACAATTCAGAGGAAGTTAAACCCCACCAAATGCACATTTAACATAGATGAAGGACAATTTTGAGGCTACTATGTCATGAAGACGACAATGGAGAAACATTCCTTCATTCTTGTCACCAACCAAGTAGCGGAGGTGTGATAACCAAAAATTTGATATAAGATAATGAATTATATAAGTATATTGATGTTTAAAAGTTTAAAGTTTGCATTTATTTCTTATGGAATGCAAGGGCAAAATCGTCAAATAATGTGAAAATTATGGAACTTCGATGTTAAGACCTTTTATTAAGTTAAAATGAAGTCTTGCTTCATTTAGAAAATTTGATTTAAAGATCCGAGGGCTAAAATGGAAAGTTGGGACTAAAAATGAAAAGAATAATTGCAACTCTTTAGAAATTAATATCTAAAAATTATAAGGAATTGGGACAAAGTCATCAAGGAGACTTTTGTGGAATTTGATGTAATAAAATATAGGAAAAAGAATCGGGCCATTTGGAGTTGTAACGAAGGAGTTATGAAGGTTTTAAAATGGCCCAAAAGTGACAAAAATGACCAAGGAGTCATTTTCAAGGGTTAATAACGGAAAAATCCATCAAGAAACAGACAAAGGTCAGTAGATGAAAGTTGTAGAGCTCATTCTCAACTTTCTTTTTGGAACCGGCAATTTAGTGGTCTCACCAGAGGGTACTCGACCCCGCCACCCAGGGCGGTTGGCGGTTACCTAAGGCGCAAGGGCTTTTCCCTCAACCATGCCTCGCCTCCAGGGAAAATCCCCCACATGGGGTTAGTTGGATTCGAACTCTAGACCTTCCACCACATGGGTATATAACCCGGGTGCATCCACCCAGCTAAGCTGGACTTCACTTGCCCATTCTCAGCTTTCTAGAGGTGTAAAGTACGTAACATTTGGACATCATATGAAGGAGTTATGCCCTAGTAAAGTCAAGGAAGAATAAAGAGAAAAGCTGGAAATTTCTCTAGACTAAGAGGACTCGTCTTAGTCTTATAAAATCGAGTAAAACTTAGACTAAGAAGACTCGTCTTAGTCTTAAGTCTGGAATAAGGGCATTTTTGTCATTTCCATTTAAAAACTGGTATTATACATCTGTGGGCTGCCTCTTCCCTTTTTGGTCACGCATATGAAATCAGAAGCAGAGAGAGATTGAGAGTCGGGAACGCATAGAAGAAAAGAGAAAATCGACACACACATTAGTGTGTGTGAACCCGATCGAGAGAAGTGAGAGAGGCGGGTCTAGGCCGTGTTTTCCGAGCAGCCAAGTGAAGAGAAGGAGCTGCAACAGCAGCCTCCGGCGACAGCAGCAGGAAGTCGCAAAAACAACACCACCGGCGCAAAATTCTGGCGATCGGTGGTGCTTGTCGGCCGGCGGACAGCAAAGGAAGGGCAGGGAAGTTTGTGTAGCTTGGTTTCTTGTCCAAACCATTGTCAATTTCAGAAAAATCTCAAGCTGTTGGGCAAAAATTGGAAAGGTATATGATAATCTTCCAAACCCTAGATATTAGACCCGAAATTTGTTCATGCATGTTGAAATTGAGCACGGGTTTTGGTTTCTTTTGCTATATTGAGTTCAAAAACACATAAAGGTTGAATATCTTGAACACTTGGGTTGAAATTTTTGATGCATGTTAACAAGATGGTCAAATGAGTAAAGAACTCTTTATGCTTGTCAAGTATGATTTAGTTGTATGTTAAAATGTTCTGTTTTAACTTGGGAATTCCCGAAACTAGATGGATCAAATCCTTGAAACACATTGATGTTAAACATTGGAATGGAATTGGCATGTTGGAATTGTAATCTCGTAGATTAAGAGTGTGTAAAGAACACACCATGTTCAAGTTGAGAATTTTAGTTTATACATATATTGAGGTCGAAAATTTGAAAAGTTGGAATAATTGGTTCATAAAATTCATACTTTGTGCGTTTAAGAACACAAGGATGCTACAAGCATAAAAGATTTAATAAAAACTAATTGTTTTGACGCTTAGTTTATAAACTTGGAGTTTTTGGGTAAAATGAGAAACAAAGTTGTTGGTTTGACGGATTTGGTCAAACTAGACCATAAAAGGAGAAATTGTCGCTAACGAGTTAATATTAGAAAATGTTAGAATATTACTTGCCAAAAGAACGTTTAACTTATTAGTTGACTAAAATTGAATATTTTTAGAATATTGCTAGTATGAACTCTTTTGATAAGGGTTGTAGATATGAGACTTAGTTAACATACATAGTATGTTAATATTTGAATATAATACTAATCTTCTATATTATCAATATAGAAGCTAAGGAGTGCGCAGAAGCAAGTAGAGGCAAAGACTAGCGGACCGAGGTGAGTACATGTGGCATTTTCCCTCTTTGGGGTACATGGCAAAATGTTTTTATAGTTTACGTGATTTTCGAGTTAGAAATGTTATGCAAACTTATTTACCTATGACATGATTTTTAAAGTCTAATACTATGATTTGAAAGCATGTTTTGGCAATCAAGCCATAACGATTTGAAAGTTATTTGAAAGGTATTTTTGGCAGTATGTCACAATGATTTGAAAGCATGTTTTGGCATTAAGCCCTAACGAATTGAAAAGTGTATTTTGACTCAGAGTCACAACGATTTGAAAGTACGTTTTGGCAATAAGCCATATTGTTATGAAAGAAAGTTTTGGGCATCTAGCCTCAATGCGTTTTAATGGACTGGTATTATGATATGAAATGCACAGTAATATGAAGTAATGGAAATGTTCTTGTACCTGGGGGATGACGTTCCCGCAAGGGAATCCAGAGGAGTCTACTGGGGTGGTACCAACCCCTTCGCGAAGTAGATTTCCTAAAACTATATGACGCTAGGGTGGACTGATTATGTTCTTTCCATCCTAGTCCAGACTTGGGGTTAATACCCCAAGTATAAAAAGCACGTATGTTGAGATACCAGTCAAAGCATGTGATATGACGCTGAGATGGTTTGATTATGTTCTCACCATCTCAGTCCAGACTTGGGGTATCACCACGAGTGATTAAGGCCCTAAGTATAAAAAAATACTATCATATTCAAATGCCAGTCAAACTAAAAGAAAGAAATAGTAAAGCATTATATTGCAAGTTTTATCATTTGATTGTTTGAAAGATTTTGAAAGCAAGTATTTTTACATGACATACGAAAGGTTTGACAATCAGTGTCTTTATATGGAAATTGTTCATAAAGGTTTTGGAAAAATACACAAGTTATGCTTTTGAATGTTTTGAGTCTAAAACCCATGTAGCTCACGAGACATTTTTGTCTTACGTATTTTTTTATGCCATGTGTCCCAGGTCTAGGTTCGCAAGAGTAGGATGACTATATGAAATGCTAGTTATGTTTTGGGAAGACTAGATGGAGTGGAGCTAAGCATAGCTCTCATATTTTGATGTTATGGTTTAATCCTTCTCTGCTTGCTATGGTTTGTTTTGATATAAATTCGTAACGCCCATGGTTGTAAACTTGTAAACCAAATGTTTTGCTGAACTTTATTTTGATATTCATGTCTTATAGACATGAAGTTAGCAACTATGCTAAAGCGATAGGTTCACCATGCTTTATGGATTATCATTACTGCACTTTTTGCGTTATTGCATTTTCGTTTAAAAAAAATGGATAAATTTTGGGGCGTTACAGGAGGTGTACAATGCCAAGGGCGATCACATGCAACGATACGTCACGAATGTTAAAGAACTCACAAACGCTTTCAAAACATTTCAGATTAAAATTATGTCAGTTTCTTGTACTTGACATCGAGAGCACTCATAAAGAAAGTCAACCAACTACTGTTTTGGGTCGCCTATTTTTTACAACAATAAACACATATATCAAATGTCGAACAGGCGCCATGGATATTTATTTTAGAAATAGGAATCTTAGATTTAATGTTTTTAATACTTTTCCAAACCTGTTATCATATTATGAGTGATCCAAGTGGATATGATTGATTACTTAGTGCATCAATTCACTCCAAAAAATCTACATTCTGATTCGCTTGATATTTTTATTTCTCAAGATGGGGACTAGGTGTTGCACATTATTAACATAAAATTGGTTGAGGAAGCATTCACAAGTGCCATTGAGCAAGGACGACCACCACAGATTCACCGAATAGAAAAATTGTCGAGAAATTTTTCAGAGCCTTAAAGCCTATCATTGGATGCACCACCTATTTTAGAACTTAAACCCTTCTTTTTCATCTTAAATATTTCTTTTTGGGTTCTAAAGATAGCTTATTTGTAATTATTTCTTTTGATTTGACAGGTGTACAAGAGGAAACATTACTAGAGGTGTTATACAAATATAAGGGAGTTATTGTGTGGATGATCACATATATGAAAGGAATTAGTCTAGCCACGCAGGCATCATACCAACACCAAGACTTGAACGAAATCGTCCCGAGATGCACAACGAAAACTATATACAAACTTGTAGGAAGTGGTAAAGAAAGAGGTGTTGAAGTGGCTCAATGCAGAAATTATCTACCCAATATCTAACAATGACTGTGTGAGCCCGACACATATTATACCAAAGAAGTCAGACATCGTAGCAGTAAAAACGAAAGACGGGGAGGCAATTTAGAAAAGACAGTTCATCATATGGAGAATTTGCATCGACTATCGCAAACTCAATGCTGCAACATCAAATGATCATTTTCATCTTCCATTATAGATCAAATTATTTGAAAAATTGTCTGATCAGAAATTCTACTACTTTTTGGATGGATACCTGGGGTACAATCGAATTCCATCCAACCCCGATGATCAATCCAAAACCATATTCACATGTCCCTATGACACATTTGCTTTCCGAAGGATGTCATTCGACTTGTGCAATGCTCCCACGACATTTCAAATATGTATAATCGCTATATTTTTAGACATGGTGAGGGAGTCCTTAATAAATTTTCATGGATGATTTTTTCAACATACGACTCTTCTTTCGAGACATGCTTAGGACAATTAGAAAAAGTTGTAAAAATATGTAATGAATCTAATTTGGTCCTAAGTTGGGAGTAAAGTCATTTTATGGTTAAAGAAGGTGTTGTAGTTGGTCTGTCGTCTCCGAATGTTACTTCGAGTTCGATCGGCCCAAGCACAAATTATTTCGACTCGTCCCAAACCACTTCGGTAAAAGGCGTTTGATCCTTCCTTGGACACACTGACTTCTATCGAATATTTATCAAGGATTTTAGTGCGATTTCAACCATTTTGCAATCTATTTTTAAAAGACACACTTTTTTCCTTTGATAATGCATCTATCAAAGATTTTACGATTCTTAAAAATAAACTGACTGAAATCCCTATCTTACAATCACTATATTTGACTTTATCGTTAGAAATTATGTGTGATGTAAGGTGTAACGCGGAGGTGGTTGTTTAGAGACAACAGATCAATAAAAAGCTCATTGCAATATATTATGCAAGCAAAACTTTTTTAGAAGCATAATTAAATTACACCACAACCGAAAAGAGTTGCTTGCAGTTGTGTTTGCATTAGACAAATTTAAATCCTACATTTGGGGATCTATAGTTATAATTTATCCCGACCACAATGATGTCTCTCTTGGGGAAAAAATATGTCATGAAAAAAAAGGATATCAAACCACGACTCATCTATTTGATTCTTTCTATTAAAGAATTTGATTTAGATATACAAGGACAAAACGGGTTCTGAAAATGTAGTAACATACCACTTATCTAAGATAGTTGTAGATGAAAGCTCATCACCTAGGGTTATTCAAGAAAATATCTCGAATGGGCGCATTCTTGCTGTTATCTCTTTACAATGATTTG
Organism: Cichorium intybus; assembly: GCA_023525715.1. Lineage (NCBI taxonomy): Eukaryota > Viridiplantae > Streptophyta > Magnoliopsida > Asterales > Asteraceae > Cichorium > Cichorium intybus. Next base: position 34,178,288 of record CM042014.1, read on the forward strand.
CTAACATAGTTAATTACATTGCAATAGGAAAAACACCGCCACATCTAACAACACAACAATGAAGGTATTTTTATTCATAAACAAAATATTTCATATGTGAGGATTTGGATCTCTTCAAGATTGGAACAGATCAAGTGATTAGGTGGTGTGTTTCGCATATGGAGCAACATGACATTCTTCGCCATTTCGCATGCATGCAAAGGCCATTTTAATGCTAAAAAGACGACGCGTCACATGATTGATTATATAATGATGTACTTGAAAGAATTTTGGATAGTTTCGTGAATAATTTTCGGAACGAAATTATAAAACAACAAAGAGTGATAGATTATATAATAATGGCCATCCTTTCATAGTTTTGTAAATTGCATAATTATATTTTGTAAGATCAGACGCGTCTCGTTGATTTTGAGGGTCCTGTCAGAAAAATAAAAAATGGACCCCAAGATATAATTTTTTTATATATAAGCAAAATTCATTAATACTATAATAACAATAATTTGAATTGTGGATGATTGACACAAGTTGGACATGGATGTTACCCGTACAAAATTACAGCTTATAACCTTACTTTTGTGCCTTCACTTCTTTATAAATAATTGAATCATTTGTAATTTTGGGCCCTCTACATGAGATGGGCCCTGTACGGTCGTCCACTTCGTACAACCTCAAAGACGCATGTCTAAGATCTAACAGTTATTTTGTCATAAATATGAAAAAACATCATTTTATAATCAAACGCCTCTTTATTTTGTATTCTTATATATTTGTGATGACCCTTTTCTAAAATGTCAGTTGAAAATAATGAAAATAATTTAAGGTACATTCACGAATCTCAAGACGATCTGATTCTCTCGCTCTCCAAGTGTTTTGATGTTTTGTTTGAATCTTTTTGTCGATTCGATTGATATTCCAAAGGGGCTGTGTTTGTTCTTTGGGGATGGGAACTATCACTGTGGCTGTCAATGTGGACCCACACCACTTTTGTTTTTTTTCTAAGATGTTCCTGCCCTATTTTTGTCCCTGGATTACACCCCAAGCAAATACAACATGGTCTTTTTGACCAATATGTTTGACTCACTCATACTTCTATCCGATTTAGTTTGAGAACTTTGTCCTACATATTGGTTGTTTGTATTTAAATACGTTAGTGTTAGTTGGCCCTTTTCGTCAGTATTAGGTTTTAGATATTAGTTGTGGTTACTGTTATTTTTGTTATTGTTTTTTGGTTATTATATATCAAGTCAATTGATGCACTATCAGTTTGTTATACGACAATATATCTATATCATTTGATAATGGTGTAGTTGATCATGTATGAGTCAAGGACAAGACTTATGTATGATACAAACCAAAATTAGATGTGAAATGAAGACAAATATCTTTTGTTTAATTTTTAAAGCAATAGTATCGTGCCTAACATTTAATACACAACATATTAGAATGCTTTATTGATAAATGAGAGAAGAATAGAAAAGCTGAAAATATACAAAATTTAAATGATCATAACTTTTAATTTATAAGAATTTTGAGATCCGTTCATATAGGTAGAAAGCTCTTAACGAGTCTGAACTCTTAACATTTTGACCCACTTATCGACACCCATTTCATTGATTTGACATCCAGTTTCGGTTTTCCCTATAATCATATATTCTATATAATTTTATTATTTTTCAATTGGTAATCATGTAAGATAATAATTTTTGTCAATTATGTGGTTGATTAGGTATTAAATTTGGTTATTTAGCAATCAAAATTAATTTTTAAAAATTCAGCATACCTATCAAATTTAGCCAAAACATTTATAAATGATTAAATGCATGTCTTATTGAGCAAACATAAATCCATAAACATCTATCATTAGGGGGTTTTTTTCAAATAATTATTGTTTTTTACTTTCATTCTGCATTGAAAACTTATGTTTGCGTAAGAAATCAATTTTCGATGTACATTTCCATCTAAGACTTTAATATAACATCAACACTTTGTATATAGAAAAAAAATTGATCAGTCTACCATATTTTCCATTGCTTAAAAAGATCTAGAATTAACAGCATAATTAAATTATCAGCCGAGTAACAAATTAAATTTCTTAGTTTTTGTTACTCTAAAAAGGTCACATTGATCTATCAACAATTTTTTCTGCTTATTTTAATCTTAAAAACAACTATTATATTAATAAGACAAAAATTTCAAACTATTTGAATACAATATAACTATCTAATTAAAGTTCTTCTTCGACACTTTTTCAATTATTTGATCTATTTGTGTGTGAGTGTTTCTTTTATGTGGTTGTGTATGTATATGTGTGTTTTTTCTTTTGAGAACAAGAGTGTATAATTATGCTTTTTTCCAAGTTGTTTTAATAATAATAATTTTGGGTCAAAGATTTTGTCCAAAACCCAGAGGAAAATAGGTTGCTTTGATGATTGCAGTAGTATCTACCATCTCCCTGTCTCTCTCTTATAATCATAACAAAATCTCTTGATTCCTCTTTTTCTTTTTCACTATGACTCCGATCGTGACCCACTGACCACCCTACCTTGGACCCCCCCTCCTTCAATCCAAACCCAAAACCCAAACCTAACCCCATCACGTGACCATACCCCTTAATAAAACTTCGATTATGTTTTTTAACCATATAATCTAACTTCGATTCGGTTCTATGATTAGAATCTTTGTGGATGGATTTTGTTTTGGATGTTGCTTAAGAAAATTGTTTGAAGGGTGAAGGACATAATGGTAATTGTAGCGCCTCGTGATCGGAGAAGTGTAGATCCATGGAAGACTGTTCCCCTGGTCACGTGGCTTCTTTTGACCATCTCCCAAAAGAAAACAACCCCCTCAAAACCCTCTCTCAATCATACCATTTTTGAATCTCTCTTTAGTTGTTGCAACTACACTTTGCACCATTTTTTATTGCCTACAAGAATAATGGTTTTGTATTATTTTATTACGTTAAGTTATGAGTTAGGTATCAGAAGTTTGTATAACAAATAGAAAAATAGATGACAAAATATAAAATACGATAAAAGGACAAACGATCATACCCTTCGTACACTCTATATTTGCGACATCCCCACTTTTGTATTAGCTCTATAATCTAATGTATTATTTTCAATGATATGTCTATAAGATAAAGTAACTAAATATGTTACCTTAGTTTTATTGAGATATTTGAATATTCGTATGAAAATTTCGTACCTTCCATCTTCATTAGTTTTTATTTATTTATTTATTTATTTATTTTCAAATTACAATAAGTGAATAAAATCAAAGATACAGAGTTGTAGCATACCAAATTTCAACAATTCCGCAACCTGAATTTGATTAACAATTGTTAACATAACCAATAATGCCAACCATTTGAACTTCAATACCTAATATTTTGCACCAAAAGAAAAGGATTATTATAATAACATATACAAATTTCTAGATTACAAATCTTATTTCACTCAAATACTGATTTGCTTCACTTAAAAACGTAAATGCACCCCATAATGCCTTTTCCCCCTAAAAATGCAACAAAAATACACTATACAAAATATACGGGTACTATTTTGATAATATACCTTTGGTACGTTGATACTTGATAGCCTTAACGTTCTATAGTACTTTGTCGTTTGGACCTTTTGCATGAATCTATCTCCTCAAGTCATTCTCTCTATATAAAACCTTTTCCTTAACTCTCAAGAAACATGGAGGAAAGATGCAAACCGCAAACAAGAGAATTATCTCTTTATTTTTATTTTCCAAACTTTCTTTTACTTAAAATGTATAAAATAAACCCTAATCTTTATACATAATTTATTCACCTCCATAACACCCAAAACATTATATAACCTTAATAAAACACCATAAACAAATATTTTACTAATCTAAAACATAGGGGTGAAAGAAAACAAAACTCTATGGATAAATTTATAATCTGTAACCAAATATCAATTTATAATTTCAAAAATACCATACATAGAAAAAATATATATTAATCTACATGTGTTTTCTGAAAACACAGTACTCATCCATACGAGGAACAAGACAAGACGACAAAATACATATGTGGAATATTCACTACCACTGGACCCACTCGTCTATACCTATATAAACACCTCAATCCCCTTCATCTCATTGCATTCCATCAGTTCTTCATTGGCCCCCAAAAATCTTCACATATAGCAACTCACCCAAAACCCACGTTAACGTCACGACAACTTCTTCATCTGCCACTCCAGTCCATTTGACCATTATTTCATCAACTACTCACATTGACATATAAAAACATGAACAGGTGCACTGGTTCAACAATGATGGGACCCTGTTCTTGTGGTCTCTACCATTATCAACCAAGCTCTTTCTCGTCCATATTCCCAATGCCGTACGAAGAAGAAATGTGCCCGTATTCGTCGTCGCCGTCTTCCGTCGATTGTACTCTGTCTTTGGGAACGCCGTCCACTCGCTTGACGAACGACCATGAAAAGCGTCGTGGGTCTAGTTGGTGGAATATTTTGCAGACGTCTAGCCACTCCGCTGCACCATCTGCTCATAAATCCAATCGCGGTGGTAATGGTGGTGATGGTCATGGTTCTGCCACCGCAGATAGTCTGTTTTCACGGCGGTGCGCTAACTGTGATACGACATCTACTCCGCTTTGGAGGAATGGACCTCGTGGCCCTAAGGTTAGTTTATAGTTCTTATTATGAAATCTGAGAAATTGATTATTGATCGAACAGGAGATGTAGTTATATGTCAAGAAAAGTGGAATTGCAATTCTAACTTTCGTTTATTTGCAGTCATTGTGCAATGCATGTGGGATTAGATACAAGAAGGAGGAAAGACGGGCAAACGCGGCGGCGGCGGCAGCGGTTTCTAACGGTGGTAGTGATTCAACGGAGGGATACCACCACCAATACATGATGAACGGGAACCAGTGGATGAGTCACTCACAATCCACCCACAAAATGCCGTCATGCTACTCGACGGCGTCGGCGGCATCGAATGAATATAGGTTCATGGATGACGTGGACGACAGAGATTCGCCATTCCTCTCGTGGCGGCTCAACGTTACTGACAGACCTGGCCTCGTCCATGACTTTACTAGATGAAAGGAGATATAATTAAATTAAATTAATGATGATGTGGCGTATCGTGCAGTCCCACCCATGATGACGTGGAAAATGTGGGGACGACGTTTTGCTTGTTCAAAATTCTTTACGTTAGGAAGATGTATTAGATCTGTTTTTTTCTTTTCTTTTTTTTTTTTTCTTCTCTTAAGCTTTAATTTTAATAGTAGCAGCCTTTTTTTTCACTTTTGCCGGTCAAATTATTTTTGTTCTTAATTATTTCTGCTTTTTAAACTTTAATCCAATATGAATATCTTTACTCTTCTTTATTCCTTTTGTTCCAATCCATAGTTGGCATTTGATTAATCTTTACGGATGTTCATTATGTTTCTGATTCCAAATAGGGTAATTCTGTGTCGGCATAAGTTAGTGCTATTTAAATGTGTTGAGTTTTAGTTGTATAAGGATTAATAGTATATAAATATATATATAAAATAATTAGATAAGAAAAACAGAAAATAAATAAGATAACAAACCCACACATTTGAAATAAAATAACATACCAAAATTCATATAAATATGAATTTCACTTAACATATGAATTTGATATTTATATATCTATACATACGAATATAATAGAAAAAAAATAATAATATATGATAATTGACGTCTGAACAGAAACAAAAAAACAGAGTTGAACAATTGCACTACGTAACTTCGCTTATTGTATGTTTCTGCATGAATTTCATATGTATAGGTCATAAACTAAAAGCCAATAAAATCAACAAACTTGTGTAATAAGATGATAAATTTATTTATATACCTATGGCTGGGAGCATGCATAATAACAAATATATATAAAAAAATATATAAAACAATAACATATAAACGGTATAATTATAAAACATAAAAAGGTTACAAATATATTATCTCGAAATGCAAAACGAACTAAAATAAATATATATATGAGAAAAATGATCGTACTAAAATCTTTCTTATCACACTATAACTTTTTATAAAATTGACTAGAACGCGGGATCAATCCATCTCGAAAAATATAACCATGTACGATAGATTAGCAAGGAAATCTTTCTTTTTAAATTCAACAGCGAGTAATGAAGACATAACTCTCAGTATTAGTCCATTGATAATTGTTTAGAATCCTCAATGGATTAGAGACAGAATTTAGCGGCGGGTCACAAACCTCCAAACAAACAAAAACCGATTGAGAGTGAGGCGAAGATCACTCCCCTTCTATTTCCATTAGGACTACGAAATACCAAAAGAGAGAGAGGCCAGTCCTGATAATTCGGAAGCCTTGTGCGAAAATCAAACTGAGGCCCTATAAAAATTCTCAGTAATATTATTTAGTAACGTCACTACCGCTAAATTCAAAGCTTGAAGTTGACAACATGCATCTCGTAAATTCTCTACCTAAGCAGCATATACGGGTCTTTATATACTCATTAGTAATAGATCTAAATTGTTACAAGAAGCATTCCAAAAGAAGATTAACTACCGTATTAGTATTTTCTGAGCAATGACCTTCTAGCATTTTTAAAGGCAAATTCATTTATTTAATCAATATTTTCAATAAACTCGTTATCAATCAAAATCAAAGCCAAAGAGTTTATCTCTTTTGAGATATGGTAGATCGTAAATAGGATTTTAAAAATTTTATTTTTAAAAAGCTTCTGTGTCTTGATGCAACTGTAATGGGAACAATCAACATATTCTTTATGATATACAACAAACTTGATAAGTATATGTCCTTTTAAGAAATTTAGTATGTCGTTATCTGTATTTTGTTCGGTTGGTAAATCTTTTTATAACAATTTCAGTTCTTTGAATAAATCATCACCATCAATGTCTGTTATATGGCTATTTTGTAACATTTTATTAATACTTTATAGCAGGTTTATCAAAATTAAAAACTTTTCTGGATATTTATTAGGAATATAATTTTTATTTTTCTCGGATATAGATACTTTAAAACTCATTAAATTGTTTGTAAACCCCAACGGATTTAGGATTTGTAATAAGATTTTGATTTTTTTTTTTTTGATTTTTTTATCATTGAGATGATCTTTTAAGGTTACATTTTGTATGAGTAATTGTCATAAATACAAATTGAAAAATAATACTATAGATTCCCCCTAAATTCAGAGGCCCCTTATGATTGGAGGCCCCGTGCGACTGCACCACCGGCACAGCCCCAGGGCCGCCTCTACTGAAAGCTTCTCCAGATCCACTATCGACAAGAAATGGTTAGGCCCCTGGGAAAGCCTCACGGCCTGGTGGTCGGCGGAGCTGATGGAGACTATTCGAGAATCCTAGCTTCTGACGTTCAGAAAGGTTCTCGAGATAAGCAATCCCTCCCCTTTTGTTACCTACTTTTACTCATATCTTGAGAGAGACGAACAAGAGATAACCGAAACATTCCAGAAAGTTGGGGTGAATATTGTAAGATATATATGTTGAGTCCAATATTTACTCTTCAAAAAATCGTTATGTAAAAATGGGAGACTACAACATATATATACATTTATAGGATCATGTCGCACTAATACGGGATACACTAACACACCCCCTCAGAGGAGACGGAGGCTCGATGATTATTGATAAAGATGTGTTAAGCTACAGGGTACATGAGACCATGTCTAATATCATGTAAAATATATGTGGAGTCCAATATTATCTCTCCAAATGAGTTCTTATATAAAGTTTTGCACATCGAATAAGAAATTAAAAGGTAATGAAATTGTTAAAGTTAGAAGAGAATATTTCAATCATTTGCAAAAGCAACCTTAATGAAATTGTTAAAGTTAAAAGAGAATATTTCAGTCATTTGCAAAAACAACTACCCGCAAGGTGTAAGGTCCCAATGTTTTTAATATTCCTTACAAGTTGGGGAATCTTACGGTACTACGATCGATGTTCGACATTGACGCCTTTATTAATCCCTGTTTTTTACATGTAATGAATCATAACATGTTAATTTCGTGATTTTCTTGTACTCATAAAGTCGTTGCTTGTTTTCATGACAAACACTTTTCGTATTACGAAAAAATTTTGTTATATAGAAATGATTACAGATGGCTCAATAGCAAATTTGGCGGTTGTTTTCGTTTTGTAGTTGATATGAATATTGAATTTCATATTTTATACGTTAATTATTGAACATAGTTTTTAAATAATATGATATTGAGATTGATTTATGTTTGGAATGTTATATTAGAATTATGTTTCTCAATAAATCATATTTTTACAATGTAAAAAGCTATATATCTAAAATGTTGATTGATAATTTCAAATAATATTTGGCAAAAAGTAATTGTCAAAATGATAAATTAGAAATATAAAAAATACATAATGACATTACTGTAAAGAATTGTTGTTTGAAAAAGGATAAACATGTCAAAAAATTAATCTCCATTTCATTGCTTAATATAACTAAACAAGAAAATGATTATTAAGTATATTTCTTAGGTGAATTCTTTGATTTGTCAAACAGTAAAAAAAAATTCTCTTGCTTAAATCTTTTTCTCTACATTTTTCATTGGTGATTCAATTCCAATTTCTATACCCAACACACCTAGGGATAGGAGCCACTAGGCATTTTCCAAGCATTTATGATATGTGGTATGTGTTATATACTCATGCTACTATTCCTTTTCATGTTATTTGTAGCAATATTGTTATCGACTTATTGTGACATTATTGTGTTACTTTAACCGCTTGATGGTGGCATATATTGCTATTCTGGCACCTACATTAAGAGTAAAGAGAAATTTTAACTTATGGACGATGTGTTAGAGCTAGGGGTGCATTTTTGATGATTTTATGGTTAGGGGATGTGTGTGTAACACCCTGACAATGTGAAATTTAGCAATACGTTGTACATGTAATGCCATGTTTTTTTATACCACTTCTATTTGAAAAAATAACACTTGGGTGCACTCTTTGCGCCATATTTTTTATGCAACTTGTATCTGTAAAACAACATTCACATGCAATGTTTGTTTGAAAGGTGTTACAAAATAACACAAATACATAATTTGAAAACAAATTCAAAAAATCCATGCAGGTCGATCAAGCAAATTGAAATCAACATTTTGAATGATTTTTGTCACCTGTGACGATACATTATGTGACTTACCAAAAAAACCGATCCTTGTTTACCAACCACACATTGTCTATCCACATCCAAATTTTCCACTTCGTCATTACACGTCTACTGTCTTTGCATGTTTGCAGCAGTTGGGCTTCATCAACTGCCGGTTATTGTTCCTATTCTCGCAATGACTAGAAGAAAAACGAATTTCAAGGAAAAAAATTTCAAGTTGCAAAAATAGTAAAAAGAGCCGAATATGGCAAGAATGAATTCGTATTTTGCAACCAATTAGAACCAACCCATTGGTATCTGTTATGTAAAATAAACAGTGATAATAGTGATCAAATTATATTATATATAGCAAATGATATAGGGTTGTTCTAAATGGTTGCAAAATAAGAAGTCATTTATGTATTCATTATTTCATTACTATTACTTTTGGAAATTCTTTGTTCCTTTTTGTCTAGTCAAAGAGAGAATATGAGCGGCAAATAGCAATTGGCAGATGATGAAGCCCAACAACTGCGAACAGGGACAGGGTAAGTCTTTAAATTGTTGATGTCTTTTTTGCCATCAAACAACAGTTTTAATCTTTTTGTTTACTGATTTCTTTCTTTTTAGATACGTTTCATTTGAAATTTAAGAAACTCAGAAAAATTTATAAATCCATATCTAATACCGGATCCTGTAAGAATATCTAACGTGTATCATCGATCTCGGAATCGATTCTAAATTTCTAATATTTCGGAAACCGTCGTCACCGGCTTCAAACGATTTTGACGGTTATCGCCGGTGTCACTCTGATATGCATCTAAATTACGCTTGTTTAGTTTCGTTCAAACATACGAATCAAGCTTCTTACATGAAATTTCCCATTGCAATTGCAGACTATAATGGCTCAATTATAACAAACCATTACATTTAAATTACAGCTTACATTGATAAAACATAAAATTATAATTCATACAGTGAAATCAAATGAAATTACTAGTTAACTTTGCCAATGAAGTTCACTGGAACTTTATGCGTACATCATAACGATCGAGTATCAGTTCACCATTACTCGAATTTGTTTCAAATTAGATGATAAAATTATCTGATTATTTACCTTAACGTCTGTAATTAGGGAAAGGAACATTCCCAGATTCAATGTGGCGAAGATCTTCAATGAGCAATTCATAGTGCCTCTTCACTTCTTCTGCAGATTTTCCACCCACAGCCCTTGCAATTTTCTGCCAACGATCAGGGGTGTCCCTATCATATACTGCAAGAGCTCTTTCAAATAATTTGTTCTGTTGAGGCGTCCATGAAGAGGTGGAGCTACTCGAGTAGAGTGAGCTTGATGCCATTTTTGATATGAGAAGGTCTTGAAAATGTACCTTGTTGACTTCTGTGGAGAGAAAGAGTATACTTGATTCCTAATAGTTATAGGAAGAAACGATCCAGTCAAGGTTGGTTTGAAGAATGCTGTCAATGGAAGCTTGATATAAATAGGAGGGAAAAGGTGGTGGGGGTGAGATATAACTTGAAAGAGGGAAAATCAGAACTATAAACACAGCATCTTCATTTGTGAACCACAGATGGAGTATAATAATAGCCAGTGAAATAGGAGAATCAGTATCGAAGGAAAAGCTTGACATTGTAAATATGTTAATATTTGTTATTAAGTCTAGTATTTGCGAAATTGAAGAAAAAAGCTTGGTTATATGTATTGATGTTTGAAGTAGATTGTGTAGTGTGTACTGTTGTCTACTAATAGCAGCCCATGGGGAAGCATGAAGTAACTATCAGCAAATATTTAAGTGGACTCGCTATTATTCTGAGAATATTGGGTTGATAAAGTAGATTCTAAGATCCTATTGGTTTTGACTTTTGACTATTACTATTTGCATTTTATGGCCCATTTATGTGGAATTAAAATGTGGTTGTGGACGTGTGGCTCCATAATCCATATATTGATCCACATAAGGAAAATAAAAGCTAGAAGAAATTGGGTATACCTATAAAGGCACCTATTTGCATTACTAGTTTAATGACAAAATTAATGATAGAAGACAAAAATAGTCCAATCTCATAAGTCTTTTGTAAAAAATAGTTAAAAATTATGACCAAAATAGTCATGATTTTCCCAGATGGGGAGAGTCATCCGGAAAAACCACCCATAATCTGCAAAAATAGCTTTTAATCTGAGATTTTTTTTATCAAGAAAATGATCATTTAAGCATCTGCGAAAATCCATCATAATCTGCGATACTCTCTCACCCATCTGCGAAACTTATTTTAATTTTTTTATAATTATTAATGTTTTTTTATACGTAAAGTTGTTTGGGAAAAGCTGAGTATTAATTGTGAAAAATAGAAAATATCCACTTTCTTATTAACTTATGAATATTTTCGGAGGACAATAAAAACGTCTTAAAAATGCTATTCAAACTTGATCGAAGAACGTGTTAATTTTAACGGTAACCAATCAAATTCAAATTCAAATTCTCTTAAAATTTATTATCGAACTTTTACATAATTTTATACAGCATATCTGTGACAATTGTAAATTTGGTTAACAAAAGTCAACTGTAATCAAACGAAGCGTACGTTAATCTATATGTTGAAAAGTTATTTTCCATAACTTTTGCGTTGAATTATTAATATTATAGTATTACGTATGCTAAATCAAAACAATTATCGGTTAAAAGTCAAAAATACGGACAGCAGACTACTGTAGCGTAAAAATTCGATAATTGTACAATTATTATTTTGAGAATAATAATATTCATAAAACGATCTACTCGTAAATACGAACCTGTGGATATATAGAACGTCGAAAACGGAGTTCATATGTGAAAGTTACAACCATTAAATCGCTGTGAACGGATAAATGTACACAGGGTTTGGACTCAAAATACAAAATGAGGTGCCTTAAACATCAAATATGAAATAAAAATTTATATGATAAATAACGTAATAATATCTAGTATTTAATTTCAAAGCTAAATGCAATTTCCGGTAAAATGCCGAAAATCGCGAAAACGGAAGAATACTGCGCTTAAACGCGTATTTCAACACCCAACGAGTTATAATTCAATCAAAATAAATGTTTAGCAATGTTTTTATACAAAATAATTATTTAGAACTTCGTTTCGTCAAAATCTCACAAAATTTCACTAAAACGTCTTACTATTTTATAAAAATCACTCATTTTTATAAGTAGATTGTTATTTTATAAAAACTAACCCACCCCACCCCCCTACCCTCATCGACAGCCACAAGGGCCAAGACCATCAAGACATGATCTTGGTCACTATTCACCCAATCTAGACACTTAAAAGGGCTAGGAATTTTATAATGGAAAAAAAATCAATGAACTAGATCTTTAAGGAAACTAAGCAAACCATTTGCACCAACTAGCATTCACTCATCACTCTCTTCTCTCTTCTCTCCTCTCCTCCTTCTCTTGCTCTCGGCCAAACCCGACACCACCACCTTCAACCTCAAATTCCATTTTCAAGCTCTCTTTTCTAATCCAAGTGGTAAGCTTTCTTCACTCTTTGATTCTAAACAACATAACACAAGTTTTACACCTTTTACACACACTAACATCCATCAAAATCCATTGGATATTAGATTTGTTCAAGGGTCTTTAAGCTCCAATATTCATCATCTTCAAGAATCTTTCAAGCTCTCTTGGTAAGTTATGATCATCTAGTGATTTAAGTTCTAAATACCTTCATTTACTCTTTTACACACACATACTCACAAAAATCCATTGGATAATAGCTTTGTCCAAGGGTCCTCCGGGTCTTAGAACCAAAATCTTCATTCTTATTCCAAGGAATCTTAAGATCCACACTCAAGGTGAGTTCATACCCCTCATTTTCATCTTTTCAAACCTTTTTGGGGGAGAATACAAGTTCTTTAATTGTTGACACTTTTTCAACTACTTGTATTCTCAGGAAATTGATTAAAGTAAGTTCAAGCGCTACAAGATGGGACGTTATGACGTCATTTTTGTTCATTTTTGATATCATTTCAATTGTAATTGAAACATGAAACAAGTAAACTTTGTAACATTTGCAATTGGTTAAATGATGGTTGTGTACTTGGATTCCACTATTGTGTAACTTTGTTATGATATTGTTCATGAAGTCATCCACCCTTGAACTATTCCGCCAATACGGTTTGAGGGTGTGACAGATTGGTATCAGAGGATTGTTTATAGTGAACTAAGTATATCAATCCATTTAAAGATATACAACTATAAATACAATGGGACTAAAACTCTCGAAAACATTTTCGTACATGTATACTTTTAAAATTACAACGATAATTTTTATAAAAGTATAAGTACATACATACATACTAGAACGATATCATAACGAAAACATACAAAACTAGTAAGGTGAGTTGAACACTACGGATATGCCTAAGTGTTTTGGTAATTATATCTTGGATAAATAGAGCCTGATCAACTGTATTGGTCCAAGATATGATTAACGCATACTTAGGAATGGTCGTGGTGAACAACAATTCCGAACACTTACCAATAACCAAATAAGATATAAAATACTATAGGAGTATTTTATGACGCTATAGAACTAAACATGAAATTAAAATACTATATGGGTATTTTGTGTATATTACTTAATTATATATATTTGCGTAATTAAGAATCCCCTCTATATACTTCTTATACCCCACTCCTCGTACAGACACCATGGCCGGACACCATTTGCCAGGAGACCCTTATTTCCCCGAGGAGGGAAATGGGGGATGGATTAACGAGGAACCAGAAGAAGAACCAGAAGGAATGACGGATAGTGAGGACCAGTGGGACGAGGAGGAGTCCGAGGACGAACCCGAAGTCATCGACCCCCGTCACCCAGTCCGCAGCTTACATGCACCACCGCCACCACCGCTATTTCAGGTATATCGCCATCCTGGTGGCCCGTTATGGATGCGTACACCTCGAAAGAGGGTACTTCCCATTCATCGCCCCTTACTAATAGAAGAACCTCTTCAGGGCCCGACACCAGAGTGGGCAGAGCAAATACGCCGCTGGAGCCGCGAGCAGGATTTGCGACCCCCGTACGACCTATTCTACGACCACTACGACATCAGCAGAGGGGGCTATGCAGACCGAGCTTTACCAGTCATGGTCGGACGCATCAGCCGTCAGGAGGAGCGGATTAGGGCAGCCTCTAGCCAGATCATGGATGTGGGAGCTACTGTCGAGGTCACTGCAGCGCGCCTTCGACGCTTAGACGAGACCCGTGGCTATACCGCTGGACGAATCGACTCACTCGAGGAGGACGGACGGACAGCTATGGGTATGTTCAGGAGGCCTTTGAGCGGATATCAGATTCTGAGCAGAGGATACGAGACATTGAGCGGAGGGCCGAGGAGGCCGAGCGAGAGGCTGCCGATCTGAGGGCACAAGTGGATGCACTACGCGGAGCTGGGGGATCCAGTTCGTCTTGAGTAGTACTCGTACTACTCAAATTTTGTTATAGACTAGGACCTTACAAGTAGGCACTATACGCTACTCGCTTTATATGTAGGCGCGACCCTACAATTAAGTGATTACACTCTTTGTGGGTCGTTACGCCGCCCGTTTATTTTTACATTGTAGACCTCTGCGAAGGTCAAATTTTCCGTCTTAAAAATCATGTAACGCTACAAATTATTATTAATATGATGATGTGGTTTATTTATAAAGCGTTGTACAAATATTTGATATGTGTGTTTGATACTAGCTTATGGTTACAATCTACGAAAAGAAAAAGATAAAGAGAAACTTAAAATATAGTCGCCATGTCCTAACAACATATACATAGACTGTACACTTACTCTGGACGATCACTCCTTTCAAATCGACTTAATGCTTGTTAAAATAGGAAGTTTTGACGTGATTGTTGGTATGGATTGGCTAATTCCCCATCATGCCGACATCATGTGTTACGAACGAGGAATCCGACTTCATCTGCCGGATGACAAGACCCTTGTTGTCTACGGCGATAAACCCAGTACCAGCCTCTGAATCGTGTCTTGCATCAAAGCACGAAAATACCTACAGAAAAGATACCATGCCTTCCTAGCCCACGTTGTTGACGAGAAGAAAGAAGTAAAGAACATCAAAGAGATCCCTGAAGTCTGCGAGTTTCCCGACGTATTCCCAGAAGACCTTCCAGGAGTACCACCTGCACGACAAGTCGAGTTCAGAATCGATTTGATCCCAGGAGCCACCCCAGTAGCAAAAGCGCCATACCGATTAGCCCCGGCAGAAATGCAAGAATTATCCAGCCAACTAAACGAACTGCTAAGTAAAGGGTTCATCAGGCCGAGCTTCTCACCTTGGGGAGCGCCGGTCTTGTTCGTGAATAAGAAGGATGGATCATTCCGTATGTGCATTGACTATCGGGAGTTGAACAAGCTCACCATCAAGAACCGATACCCGCTACCCCGAATTGGCGACCTGTTCGATCAACTCCAAGGATCGAGTTATTTCTCAAAAATCGATCTGAGGTCGGGATATCACCAACTCAAGGTTCAAGAAGAAGATGTTCCTAAAACGGCATTCAGAACTCGCTACGGTCATTATGAATTCGTTGTGATGCCCTTCGGATTAACCAATGCGCCCGCAGTGTTCATGGATCTGATGAACCGCGTATGCCGACCTTACCTAGATAAGTTCGTGATAGTGTTCATTGATGACATACTTATCTATTCAAGAAGTAAGGAGGAACATAGCCAACACTTACGACAAGTTTTGGAGACATTAAGAGCAGAGAAACTGTATGCAAAATTTTCGAAATGCGAATTTTGGCTTCGAAAAGTGGACTTTCTAGGCCACGTAGTCAGCAAAGAAGGGACACATGTGAATCTCTCCAAAATCAAAGCCATCGAAAGCTGGAAAGCACCAAGAACTCCGACAGAAATCCGTCAGTTTTTGGGCCTTGCTGGCTATTACCGAAGATTCATACAGAATTTCTCCAAAATTGCAAAGCCACTTACCACCCTGACATAGAAGGGTGTAACATTCAAGTGGGGAGATAATCAAGACGCCGCCTTCCAGACTCTAAAGAAAGCTTTATGCAGCGCTCCTATTCTGTCCCTTCCAGAAGGAACAGAAGACTTTGTGGTCTATTGCGACGCATCGAACCAGGGTCTGGGCTGTGTACTCATGCAGAGAGGAAAAGTCATTGCTTACGCTTCAAGACAACTTAAAACTCACGAGGTCAACTACACTACACAGGACCTCGAGTTGGGAGCAGTAGTGTTCGCATTGAAGATCTGGAGACACTACCTGTACGGCACAGAGTGTACGGTATACACCGACCATAAGAGTCTCCAGCATATCCTCAACCAAAAAGAACTCAATATGAGACAACGACGATGGATGGAGCTGCTAAGTGACTATGAATGTGAAATTCGTTATCACCCAGGGAAGGCCAACGTGGTAGCTGATGCCCTCAGTCGAAAAGAGTACTCGGGTCGTCGAGTGAAGTCATTAACAATAACGATCCATTCCCATTTGTCCACTCAGATCAAAGAGGCGCAACTAGAAGCCTTAAAACCTGAGAATGTCGCAAATGAAGCCTTGCGAGGAATGGATAAAAACCTTGAAGTTAAGGAAGACGGAGCTCGTTACCTCATGAACCGAATTTGGACCCCGAGGTTCGGCGGATACAGAGACATTGTCATGAATGAGGCTCACAAGACTAGATACTCCATTCATCCTGGGTCCGACAAGATGTACCTGGACCTTAAGAAGCTGTATTGGTGGCCAAACATGAAGGCAGAAATTGCTACTTACGTGGGCAAGTGCCTGACTTGTGCCAAGGTTAAAGTAGAATATCAAAAGCCCTCGGGTCTGCTACAACAACCAGAAATACCCGAGTGGAAGTAGGAGCGGATAACTATGGACTTCATAACCAAATTACCAAAGACAACTGGTGGGTTAGACACTATATGGGTAATCGTAGATAGGCTAACCAAATCCGCTCACTTCCTGCCAATCAAAGAGACTGACAAGATGGATAAGCTGGCAAGGCTCTACCTCAAAGAAATTGTAAAATTGCACGGTGTGCCAAGATCAATCATCTCGGATAGAGATAGCCGGTTCACTTCACACTTTTGGCAATCATTACAAAAGGCTATGGGAACCAGACTCGATATGAGCACAGCTTACCATCCGCAGACGGATGGCCAAAGTGAAAGAACCATCCAAACGCTGGAAGACATGTTGAGAGCTTGTGTGATAGACTTCGGTAAGGCGTGGGACACCCACTTACCGCTCATTGAGTTTTCGTACAACAACAGCTATCACACTAGCATCAAAGTTGCTCCATTTGAAGCCTTATATGGACGCAAGTGTAGATCCCCTCTGTGCTGCACTGAAGTGGGTGATACTCAACTAGCCAGAGGCCAAGTACCTAACAACACTCTCACCGGTC
Source organism: Cichorium intybus (assembly GCA_023525715.1). Taxonomy (NCBI): domain Eukaryota; kingdom Viridiplantae; phylum Streptophyta; class Magnoliopsida; order Asterales; family Asteraceae; genus Cichorium; species Cichorium intybus. The sequence goes on from CM042014.1 coordinate 34,195,912, forward strand.
CAGAGATCATACGAGAGACAACGGAGAAAATCGTTCAGATCCGCGAACGATTGAAAGCATCTCGTGACCGACAAAAGAGCTACGCAGATAAGTGACGCAAGCCTCTGGAATTCCAGGTTGGTGACCGAGTGTTGTTGAAGGTCTCGCCATGGAATGGAATGATACGCTTTGGAAAGCGTGGGAAGCTGAACCCCAGATACATTGGGTCATTCGAAATCCTTGCTAGGATCGGCCCAGTAGCCTATAAACTTCAACTACCGCAGGAGCTCAGCAATGTCCATCCCACCTTTCACGTATCCAACTTAAAGAAATGCCTGTCCGATGAGACCCTTGTCATTTCGCTCGACGAGATCGAGGTGAACGAGAACCTCCATTTCGTGGAAGAACCCGTAGAGATCATGGACAGAGAGATCAAGAGAACGAAACAGAGCCGCATACCAATAGTTAAGGTCCGTTGGAGTGCCAAGCGTGGACCCGAATTTACTTGGGAACGTGAAGACCAAATGAAACAGAAGTATCCACATCTCTTCCCAAACCCTTGAGGATCCACTCAAGAGTTAAATTTCGGGACGAAATTCTCTCTAACGGGTAGATGATGTGACAATTGTAAATTTGGTCAACAAAAGTCAACTGTAATCAAACGAAGCGTACGTTAATCTATATGTTGAAAAGTTATTTTCCATAACTTTTGCGTTGAATTATTAATATTATAGTATTACGTATGCTAAATCAAAACAATTATCGGTTAAAAGTCAAAAATACGGACAGCATACTACTGTAGCGTAAATATTCGAAAATCGTACAATTATTATTTTGAGAATAATAATATTCATAAAATGATCTACTCGTAAATACGAACCTGTGGATATATAGAACGTCGAAAACGGAGTTCGTATGTGAAAGTTACAACCATTAAATCGCTGTGAACGGATAAATGTACACAGGGTTTGGACTCAAAATACAAAATGAGGTGCCTTAAAAATCAAATATGAAATAAAAATTCATCTGATAAATAACGTAATAATATATAGTATTTAATTTCAAAGCTAAATGCAATTTCCGGTAAAATGCCGAAAATCGCGAAAACGGAAGAATACTGCGCTTAAACGCGTATTTCAACACCCAACGAGTTATAATTTAATCAAAATAAATGTTTAGCAATGTTTTTATACAAAATAATTATTTAGAACTTCGTTTCATCAAAATCTCACAAAATTTCACTAAAACGTCTTACTATTTTATAAAAATCACTCATTTTTATAAGTACATTGTTATTTTATAAAAACTAACCCACCCCATCCCCCCCTACCCTCATCGACAGCCACAAGGGCCAAGACCATCAAGACATGATCTTGGTCACTATTCACCCAATCTAGACACTTAAAAGGGCTAGGAATTTTATAATGGAAAAAAATCAAGGAACTAGATCTTTAAGGAAACTAAGCAAACCATTTGCACCAACTAGCATTCACTCATCACTCTCTTCTCTCTTCTCTCCTCTCCTCCTTCTCTTGCTCTCGGCCAAACCCGCCACCACCACCTTCAACCTCAAATTCCATTTTCAAGCTCTCTTTTCTAATCCAAGTGGTAAGCTTTCTTCACTCTTTGATTCTAAACAACATAATACAAGTTTTACACCTTTTACACACACTAACATCCATCAAAATCCATTGTATATTAGATTTGTTCAAGGGTCTTTAAGCTCCAATATTCATCATCTTCAAGAATCTTTCAAGCTCTCTTGGTAAGTTATGATCATCTAGTGATTTAAGTTCTAAATACCTTCATTTACTCTTTTACACACACATACTCACAAAAATCCATTGGATAATAGCTTTGTCCAAGGGTCCTCCGGGTCTTAGAACCAAAATCTTCATTCTTCTTCCAAGGAATCTTAAGATCCACACTCAAGGTGAGTTCATACCCCTCATTTTCATCTTTTCAAACCTTTTTGGGGGAGAATACAAGTTCTTTAACTATATATGTTATTTATTCAAGTTTATATGTGTTTAAATGATATATATGTTGATTTACACAAGTTTATAAAGTTAGTATTTGGGTAAAAATACCTTTGACATGAAACATGGATAGATCTTTGTAAGATGTTCATAATGATACAAAATATGTTTGTATAAAAGTCTCTAGATTATAAATAAATTGTGTAAAATGTTAGATCTTGGACAAAAATGTTATAAAGATGAATTTGGCATGAAATATGTATAGATCCATGTTTTGTGAACACTTTGACATATTATGTTGTGTAAAAGTTACAAAACTATAAATAAAGTGTACAAAAATACTAGATCTTGAGTAAAAACGTTATAAAAACGGAAACTAGTAAAAACTACGTTTTTATAAATGAAAACACTATTTTCTAGCAAAAATGGTTATAAACAAGTTATTACACCATTTTTGTGAGAAATATCTCAAAAGATGATATTTATAATCATTTGAATAAATTACTTCATTATTATTCACAAAATATGATTATTACGACGCAATACTAAAAATAGACTATTATTGGAATAGTTTATGAACACAATTTATTATGACGTTTGAACATGACAAAAATAATTATATAAAATTATATAATTATTAAACACTACTATATTATCATGGGAAAAATGATAATGGATGATTTCAAGAGTTTTCAAATACAAATCGTACGTAAACAAGTTGATTGGAATACATACATTTTTGTGAGATGAATCTTCAAAGTACTTTTATAAGTACCTACTATAAGTCCTGAATTTATATAACCAGAGTCTCGGTAAGAGAGCGCGATATTTGAGTATAGATCTATACGGGGCTTGACAAACCCCGCACCTGAGCTGCTAGCTACAGCTTGACCGGCAGGTCTGAGGTGTCCAAATGTCTAACATTCCGACGCCTGAAGAACGTCGCAGCAGGCCAACTAGTCACAGTATGGTTATATGGTATCTCACATGGGAAAATAATCAACTTAATATTTTATAAATTGTTTACGTGGAAACACACATTTCAAAGAAAGTACACTACAGTTTTTCAGTTTACATATTACATTTTAGTCTTTGGGATTTAAAGACTTGGACACTTTTATGAGAAAATATTGGATTTTCTTGGTTTTCAACACTATTGTTTACAAACAAAGGATATTTCTTATACAAAAATCTTATGAGTTCACCAACTTAATTGTTGACACTTTTTCAACTACTTGTATTCTCAGGAAATTGATTAAAGTAAGTTCAAGCGCTACAAGATGGGACGTTATGACGTCATTTTTGTTCATTTTTGATATCATTTCAATTGTAATTGAAACATGAAACAAGTAAACTTTGTAACATTTGCAATTGGTTAAATGATGGTTGTGTACTTGGATTCCACTATTGTGTAACTTTGTTATGATATTGTTCATGAAGTCATCCACCCTTGAACTATTCCGCCAATACGGTTTGAGGGTGTGACAATATCCTAGCATTTAAAATTTATTATCGAACAATTTAACTATTTTCTATTTATTAAATACAAAACAACATATTATCGAACAATTTATAATACGTCATATTAAATATAAAATGGCATATTATCGAACAATTTATAATACAGCATATCCTAACATTTAAAATTTATTATCAACCTTTTACATAGTTTTGGAAATAATATACGCAATTTTATTTAATAAAATGCAGCTGTTTTCCATTTATTAAATATAAAACGACATTGCAAAATATTTTTTACAATTTTTATTCCACTTTAAAATAAATAACTTTATTTACCCATCAATTTTAAAAATTAAAAACCGATATTTATTAATAAAAATATCATTTTTTCAACAAAAAATATCAATTTATGGAAAAATAAATTTATTTCAACATATTTTTTTGGTAAATGTGGGCATTATTTTCGGAACATTACCTATTTATTTGTACTTTATCCGAAATTTAAAAAAAAAATCTCATATACACACTATTTGTGAAAGCAGGACTGTTTAATGCACAAAACGCGCATTAAACACTTGTATATTCGCTAAAAAATCATTTTCACCCGAAAAAAAAGGGAAGTGATTTGTACACAACAAGTTTTCTCCATACACAACAATCTGTGCTTTAGCAGTATTGTACATTATGCATAAAAGACATCAAATTGTTGTGTATGGATAAAAATTGTTGTGTACAAATCACTCCCCGAAAAAAAAAAAGAGTGTTTTTTTAATATATTCATTATTTTCGGAAGTTTAGCTACATATTTATACTTTTTCGAATTTTTTTAAAACAAAACATGCATTAAACACTTGTACATTCTCTAAAAAACCTTTTTCACCCCAAAAAAAAAAAACAGAGAATTTTTTTTTAAAAAAAAATATACCCATTATTTTCGGAACTTTAGCTATATATTTATATCTTTTTGAAATTTAAAAAAAATCGCATATTCCCATTATTTTCGGAACTTTTCTCAAATGACATGGACTTTATAGCTACTTTTCACAGATGGCTCTCACAATCTGGAAAATCATGGCTATTTTGGTCATTTGGTTTTCTTTTTGCTATTTTTTGGAAAAACTTTAGGGGATTAGGCTAAATTTGTCCTTTTCTATTTCTTTATTGACTTAATACAAAGAATATATATAATAGAAAAATTAGGAACATAAAGTTCTGCTAACATTTTATAAATCAGTCTTTAACTCAAAGTTTCATCTCGTGCGTTGCTATGAAAATGTTGATAGTTTCAAAAATATGTAACCAAACCATTGTATTTGCTGTTACACGAAGAAATGACATAGGATGTTATATGAAAAAAAAAGTTGAAAATTTAAATTTAAGACAACTTCAATGTAAGAAACAAATTCAAATTTAAGACAACTTTAATATAAAGCTAAGAGGTGTCGTGACCACTCATTTCAATGGGTTTTCGTGCCACATATGCGTCATCTCAATTAACCATCACCAGGGCCGGTCCATAGGTTTACCATGCCCTGGGCGAAGAGGCTAAATAATGCCCCTAGTATGTAACATACAATAGTTAGAAACCCATATACAACATAAGGAAGGATGAAGGGTGCCATAATACATAAATAAATCAAAGTTGGTTGATATATCTCATATCAAGCCAGTCACAATATTAATATATAATTGAAGTGTCACGCCCCAAAACATGAAATAATAATCTTTACTCAACATGGAACACCTATATCGATACAAGAATGCAAAAACGTTTATCATAATACAAGAGCCTCATTTTCAACTTGGCATATAATAAAGAAATAAAGGGAAAATGTGCTACCTGTAGCAAAAAGATAGGGGTTTTTATTCTTGCATATTAGTTTCTTACCTCATACCTGATATGTCATAAAGGAACTTCAAAAATACCAACAAGAAAATTACAAAAATGGGAGTCTATAAAGGCATGCTACCATTTTTTTCAAAGTAACAACACTGCCAAAATTGGTATATCCCAATCCCCAAATTTAATGCTGATTATTGAAGAAAACACCATTCAGATAAACAATAACAAAACTACACCAAAATTCAGTCTATCATTTAGTGAAACAAATAAATGATGTATACTGCAAAAAAAATCAAGTTCTTAGAACCATTGACTTAAATCATAAACTAAAATGTAACGAAATCATATGATCATTTGTGGTCTCTTCTCTATGGAACAAGGCAGCAACATACCTAAGCAGAAAAATCAGTAATCAAACTCAAAACCGAAATCAGAAGACCTGATTGGAACTGCAAAAAAGACCAAACCTAATTCAATTCAAGAAAATCTGATTGAACATACTATGTAATACATTATAAATACCTGGAGACTCAATTATGAAAACCGAATCTCTGCAATTCAAAACCAAAAACCGAATCTCTGATTGAGTCTTAAAACTACCGAAATTAGAAAAACAAAATCACTAAATCAGAAAAGTAGCATATCATACCAAAAAAATCAAATAAATACCTGGACTCCTGGAGACTAGAGACTAGAGTGGAGTACTGGAGTTCGATTGAGTTCCAAACCGAAACCAGACATTTAGATGATTAAGTCTTCAAACTACAAAACGTGAAACCGAAATCAGAATGGACTAATGGTGATGAATCGATCGATCGAGAGACGAGGAGCAAAACAAAACGAGTTCTCAGTTCGATTAAATGATTGTCGATTGAATCTGATTTTGACTTTGAGCGAATGAAGAAATGGATTATAGTATTACCGATTAGGACTCCTCGATTCAATCTCTATACTTTCGGTTTAATTGTTTCCCACTTCCAAGGCGACGATTCCTTTCCAGTCGCTATTATTTCTCGCTTCCTGAAATTAAAGTTAACGTCTAATTGGGGCCGGTTATGGGCTTACATGTGAATTGGACTTTAGTTTTGGGCCATCGATATATATGGGGTATAAAGGGACTAGAACTTACGATGCCCCATCTTTTGTGATGCCCTGGGCCTAAGCCCAGCTCGCCCATGTATTGGGCCGGCCCTGACCATCACTAACCCCTCACCCCTTAAATTGTTGGAAATGATATACCCTCACTACCACTCACTTTTTTATTAATAAATAATTACTTTAAAATAAATAAAACTAAATTAACCAAATAACATTTAATTAAAAACGCATAACATTACAAAATTAAAAATCATACACAATAATTAAAATATTAGAAACGGGAAATTAAAACCTAAACACGATAATTAAATTCCAAGAAACAGGAAATTAAAACATAAATACGATAATTAAATTCTTAGATACCTAGGTGATTTTTTCACAACATTCCATGCATCGATATGCTTGAAGTCTATGTTGTGTGTCACCCAATATTGTTGTAGGGCTTGTCAACGATTTCATCGTCGGTTGTCCCGGGTTGTCGGTTCGCCGATAAGTGTTAGTAAATTTTGTTAAATTTACTCAGTTTTACCGACAAATTCTGTTGTTAAGCTGATACCTACCCCGATAATGTATTGTGCCTAATATACTGTGAAACAATTCCTCCATACGTTTCCAGAATTGGCGGTTGTTTCCCACATGGACCTCTTTATTGATGATGAGGTAGGCGGTTGCCAAAGCTGCTTCATCACGTTGACTTCATCCCCAACGAATATTTCTACATCCGACGCCAGCCATTTTTTATAAAACTTTGTAGCTTGTTTTATATTTTATTAAAAGTTGAGAAAGAAATGTGTGATTTTTAAATGGGGTAGAAAGGGATATTTATACGTGGTAAATTTAAAATATTTTTTTTATTTGAACTAAGTAACCATTAGGAGGGGAGGAATTACAAAGTTGGACATACTTTAGGGGCCAAAATAAAACTTCCATACTTCAAACCGTGCGGCTTGATATACCTGTGGAGGGCTAAACCCACGGTCACCCACCCAACCAGGATGGTGTACCTGCGCGGGTAAAAGCCTCCATGACAGACACCGGCACACCGCATGGGATGGGTAGACGACACCTATTAGTCTAAGAAACAAATACTTTCATTTATAGTATACGATGAATCTTACTTTTATTTTAATCCCATTTTAAGAAATGAAATGTATATAGATAAATAATAATAATTACATTTTTAAACTATTAGGATCAATATGTTGAATTGCGATTTAAAAGAATACATCATTAAAATAATATTTTGATATTATGATAAAACATATTAATTGCAATCTATATTTATTCATTATCCAAAGCAACCAATCATACAAAATACAAAGTTCAAAAATATAAAGTAAGAGAGCAAAATTGCTAGAGAAAACACTTTGTAAGTTATAAATACGGTAAACGAAACTTATAAACAACTAGCAAGGTAAACCACTAGATAAACAGGGACATTGAACTTGTTCAAGCCTTTAATGCACAAAATCGTAGGGTTTATGAACTGGAGAGCATTTAGCATGCGATAGGCATCACCTGCGTTTTCCAATAGAGGATTTCACAGGTGGCCTATGCTACATGCGTTTTCCTCTTGAGGAAAACGCAGGTGATGCCCCTATCACCTGCTAAATCGTCTGTTTTTTTTTTCGAAAAACCTATGAACCACCAAGAACCCTAACCCTAAAACCATGAGGATTTCGTAGGTAAGGTGGATGATTTCACTGGTGATGAGGAGCATTACGCAGGTGACGAGGCAAAAAAAATGAGGCTTCAGTTTTTTTTATAATGGTCATATGAGCATTACACAGGTGAAAAGGCAAAACAGGTTAGGTTGTACACATAGCCTAACAAACTCATGTATATGGATTTGTAAAAGGAACTGATCCGTACACAACAATTTTTTATCATAAACAACAATATCATGTTTTTATGCATATTGTACAACATATCTAAAGCATAAATTGTTGTGTATGACAAAAAAACTGTTGTGTACGGATCAGCTCCCATTTATAAATCGTTATAATTGTTTCACGTGGTAATTGGTTTCTAGTGAATAACTTGACTTCATAGTAATTTTATCATAAACTATGCATAACTTGACTTCATAGTAATTTTATCATAGTAGTTTTTAAATTAAAATTTGCCAAGTTGCGTTTATGGCTTTAATCAAACATTTAAGAATTGGTATCATTATTTATATCAAATTGTTAAGTGTTGTACAAATTTATATTTATTTTATGTCAAATATAAAAGACTATACATCATAGTTTATATAAGATATTTCTTATTTAAGTATCTATAGATTTCTTAAATTTTCATATCAAATATTAAGGTTATATCATTATTATGTATAAGGTACTTTTTATTTGAATATTTCTTAAGTTTATTAGATTTTGTCATTTACGATAAATACAATTCTCAAACAAAAAGTCATTCTTTCTATTTACTACTGATTCCACACTAAAGGTACTATAGTCAATTACCTTTATTCAAGCGGTTCATTCAGCATAAAAAAGAATTTGTTCATATGAAAAGAGATAGATAGGGCCTCTCCCTAGTTGTGTTTAGGCTTTGGGTTGAATCGTGGCCATGTCCAGTTGTGATTTTACTGTGTGTATAGGGGTGTAAACATGCTCAGGTTTTTACTTGTGTTGGATTTTTCCATCTTTTATTATTCCATTTTCATGTGGAACACATTTCTTGATTAAAAGCAGGATATTATTATCTGGAATCAAAGTCATGTAATCCAAGTTGACATAATATCTTGGGATTGGAAGAAAGTTTGAAGCTCCATTTTATTTCTAGTGGAAGCCACACTCATCTCTTGCCCACCACATTATCTCATATAGCTTCCTACTTGAAAAGAAGGAAGGCCAGCATATAACTTTTCGGCTTTTGATGCCCTACATGTATAAATACTTTTAGAGCTGATGAGTAATCCTAGTAATTGACCTTTCCATTGTTAATGCCTTTGGTCTTGTCACATTGCTTTAGGGATTAAATGATAGTGTATTTTGTTTTCGAGTGACACGATGTAAAAAATGGTAAATTGTACATTATAGATGGTCCATCTTAAACCTGTCTAAGAGCATTCACAATATAATTTTTTTTTTAAATTCAATTTAGAAAAAGGATGATGATTTGATAAGGTAACAAACTTTTAAAATTGTTTGCATTTGGTCATTGAACTTATTATTGTGTTTGATTTACCTATGAACTTATAAAATTATTCACATTTAGTCACTTATGTTTTTTTTTTGTACACATATGATCATTAAACTTTTTTTTTGTATATATAAGACCATTAAACTTATTTTTTTGTACACATATGACCAATAAAATAATTGTCATATTTGTGAACAAAAAGAACACCAAGTGACTAAATGCGAACAATTTTAAAAAATTCATGGGTAAATCAAGCACAAAAATAAGTTCAATGACCAAATGTGAACAGTTTTAAAAAGTTTATGGGTAAATCAATCACAAAAATAAGTTCAATAACCAAATGTTAACAATTTTAAAAGTTCGTTACACTGTCAATTCATTATCCCTTTAAAAAACTTTTAAAAAATGAAAAAGCTATAGTTATTTTCAATGAACTTGTTAATTAGTAAGCTCTTACAATAAGCTTTTTCAATTATTATATAGGTTCTATATATTTTAAACCATTTATAATTAGACAACATATTAACTATAGTAGAGAAATAATTAAATTTTTTATTTAGTTTTTTCATGAAAAATCTTCCCCAAATTTTTTTTTTCTATTATGAATGCTCTAATGGCTTTATCATGACGGTAAATTATGAAGCACCAATAGTATTTTTGGGCAAACAATGTTTTCAATACTGAATTTTACTTTAATATTTGGGTTATCTGGTTAACCATTTTTCAAAGGTCACCCTCACAAAATGACAATATTTTCCACAAATAACCTATTTGACCATGAAGTTTGGATAACTAAATTTTTGAACATTTTCAAACAATGTCATATGTCATAAAGTAGTTTCGTAAATCAAAATTTTCGAACATATATTCAATTTTCAAAAGATGTTTGAAAATACGTCTTTGGAAAAAATCCATTGTCCTTTGAAGTGTAATTTTCAAGATTTTCTAAACAGGAAGAACATATTTGAACTCTTCTTTGAATATGGATTAAGGAGTGTTCAATATGACCCTATTATGATATTATCTTGGCCCATGATACTCTTGCTACGAAGAATTTGCAAGCGATGGAACTAGAAAATTTGTTTTTCACCACCTTTTGGCTTTTTCAGTCGTGGAAAGTCAAATAGGTTTGAAGTTACGTTGATATTTGATGTAGATATACATTGTCTTCCTTTTAATGTTACTCTAGGAAAGAAAGATATTATAGACGAAGACTTGAGGACAAATCCTTTGAACTTTTTTGAGCTACAAATTTTGGAATGCGTTTAAGTTACCTTTATTTATGATTTTAATTGTTTCTATTTTATTAATTAAACATATATTACTTTTGCATTTAGGGTTCTTTGGGGTTTTATATTGATTTGAGATTTATAATAAGGAAGTGATCCGTACACAATAAAATTTTAACCATATACAACAATTTAAGATATTATATGCATAATGTACAACCACTTACATAAATTGTTGTGTATAGTTAAAAATGGTTGTGTAAGAATCACTTCTCTTTATAATAGTTCTATAAAGAATTAGAGATTCATGATTTAATATTAGATATTATACTTAAATGTGTTCTTAAATGTTATATTTTTTCGTTCCTAATTAATCGCTTCATTATGTAATCTCCACATCAATATTCGTACCTTGTACGATTTCAAGCATCAAAAAAGAATTGTGTATCGAGCATAAGCATCTCACAAAAGATTGGAAAGATGATTCCTTTACACCAATATTTCCAATATGTGGAATCCTTATCATATAAAAAATTATTGTCTTGGAAAGTAATACTCCATAATCCTTTCATCCTTCAATATGACAAAAAAAAAAAAAAAAGATTAGGATCGTTCAACTCAAGTTAACTTCATGATGTTATCATTCATTTCTTAATTAGTCTCTTTTAAACCCCCTTCATGTTGAATAGTTGGATAATTAGGCAAATCACATGAACATGTTTTTCGAACTTCGAAGAATCCAAAGAAACCAAAGAATGATGGACCAGAGTTGGTAGGGGAGGAACCAACTTTTCCAGGCAAAAAAAAAGAAAAAAAAAAAAGAAAGAAAGAAAGAAAAGAAAAGAAAAACAAACACACACAGCTGTATTGATAAGAGGTATGTGGCTTCAAAAACAGAATCTTATTTCTTGCGTATCCATAGAATATATGAAATTGATCTTCACTGTGGAACATTGCTTTCAAAAACGTACAACTTGCTCCAACTTCGTGTTTAATCTTATTATGTATAGGGGATGGAAAATTTTAGTACATATATAGGTTTTTTTTAATTGTTTATCATAGTGGGATTTTGTTTCAATTATTTTCATATAATTATAAGTTAAAAAAATGTGTTTTTATCGGGTAATGTTAGCATCCACCTCATGTTATTGGGCCATTTACAATTGTATTTGGCGTGAGTTGGTAGTGGACTTTGGCTTCCACAAGGAAAGTGATGTTTTGGACATTGAAACTTTTGGTGATTTAATTCAAAACTTTAATAACTTGAAGGAACTTTTTTAATCGTCTAAACTAAAAATAGTTATATTTTGTATCTATGAAAACACAACGACTTAAAATGATTAAGGAAAACCTCAATATAATCCATACGTTGGTTTATCAACAAAAAGATTTTATTGTTTTATTGTGAATTAAATATTTTCTTTTTGTTTAAGGATTTAACTTTTAATAGTTAATAAAGGAGCTAGTCATAGGGAATGACAAAATGAATGATTTGGTTAATACTTAATACAAGAGAATCAATTGATCATAGAATGTTAAAGAGATCCATCGATCGGTCTCGTCGTTTCAAGAAAAATAATATTTATTGTTTATTATATATTATTTATTAACTTCAAATAAAATTCATTTTATTTAAGTCAACTCCCGTTCTTATTAAAAGATAAATCTTAATCTAGAACGAAACAAATACATGGAAACATGGAGTAAAAACAAGAGAATTATGGGAGAATGTTGGTTGTTTCATATGAAACTAAAAGTCATTATGAAAATTCAATCAAATAAAAATGTCAAGGTTCCATAACTTTGACTTTTTATGGAGCTGACCGCCAATTTGGTAACAACCCGACCCATTTAAATTGGATTTGAAGGTGTCAAACCCGATTAGCAGTTGACCAAGTGCTTACGTCACTTCGCTTGTGACTAGGTCGCTTTTTCTCGAAAACAATCAATTTTAGTGTTCAGTATTTGTGGTATTACTTGGTCAAAGCCTGCCATAAATGTACTTTGAGCTTTTTCAACCATATAAACTTAAAAAATGGAATATGCATAGGATAAGGTCGTATTTAATATTTTATTTGTTTGTAATAAATACACATATAATACATAGATCTTATGGAATATGAATACGGGTTATCAAATGTGACTTAAGAATTGAAAGATACTATTTGTTCGGATAAAGTGGAGAAATCTAACTTTGGATTTTCAACGGGACAAGTATTTAAAGTAGGCTGAGGGTCGTTAGGTCAGAAGTCATACACGACAAATACTTATCCCACGGGAGGTGTGAAGGCGAAGTCTTCTGCGGTATGGACCTGTGTTGATATGTGTGTTAGTGTATCTCACATTTGTGCGACACGGTCCTAAAAGTTTGTATATATGTTGAAGTCTCCCCTCTTTCCACAAGGGCTCTTTTGGAAAGATACTATTGGGATCCACATATATTTACATGGTATCAGAGCCAGTGTCCCGCACCCCTTTAACCTTATTGAGACTACGTCTTTGAGGGGGAGTGTTAGTGTATCCCACATTGGTACGACACGGTCCTATAAGTTTGTATATATGTTGGAGTCTCACCTCTCTCCACAAGGGCTCTTTTGGAGAGACACTATTGGGCTCCACATATATTTACAATGTGTAGTTTGACCTTGCCTGATTACTATTTACGGTTTACAATATGCGATGTTGTGACACCCATTTGCTTTTAAAATCAACCATATAAATAAAAATATTAATTCGTTTACCAAAATTCTCAAAACATCAGAGTGTTAGGTGTTAAAAAAAATAACAACATAATAATAAAAAACATAAAATATGGAAGTCTTAAAACATATGGAAATATAAGTGAGATTGGAGCGCGCGTAACAATCAATTTCCCTCACGAAGAGGCTGGGTAACATTTAACTGTATCCTCACAAAGAGGCAGTAGCGTATCCTCACGAAGAGGCATTAAACATATTCTCTGAAAGAGGTAGTAAGATATCTTCACGAAACAGTAGTAACACATATCTTCACAAAGAGGCAATAACACATCCTCACGAAGAGGCAATAACATATCTTCACGAAACAGTAGTAAGCATATCCTCATGAAGAGACAATAAGTATCCTTACGAAGAGACGACAGGCATATTCTCACTAAGAGGCAGTTGTAACGAACCAATTCATCACTATTTATATATAAATGAAAATCAAAGTTAACGGAAACATGTCCCATTTTTTTCTTTTATTTAAACATGAATGGTTTATTGTAGAATTGTATGTCACAACAGATATACAATAGTCATAGTAAGTGGAACATACATATATATGATGGCATGCAAAAAAAACTATCAGTTGCTCTAATCCTCGGGTCTTTAAACGTTAGAGAGTCTTTTAGTGACAACGACCCAATCAACTCTCCTAATAACTCTTGAAATTATCCGTAGATATATACGATAATCAAACCACACAAAAGAGATAAGACTAACATGTTGTGAGTACATAAAACAATGTTAGTATTTTACAAATACGGGAAGCATGTTTCCTAAATCAATGACACATCAATATATTACATTTATGGGAAGCATGTTCCTCTAATCTACCACTCGTCAATACTTTACAAGTATGGGAAGCACGTTCCTTTATCCACCCCATTGGCAATACTTTACAAGTATAAAGAATGTGTTCTCTAGAAAATCTAGATTCCTCATTTCTTTGCCGACTAACAAGCACGGGAATCGTTATTCTCAAACCATGAACTGGATCGCTTGTCATCGGTGGGCCCTTCACCCTTAATGGTCTTTAATGGGAGTTCAGTCCCGATCCGTCAAGGCCAGCCTTGAAAGGTTTTAAGCAATCCATGAACTAAATATCCTAAGTTCACATGCAACCTATAAGGATCTATGTTTTCTTCTAATTGAACATATAACAAAAACCTAGAGGCCAGAAAAAGAAACTAAAGATCAAAACAGAAAAACCAACCTTTATTTCTTGGAAGCTGAGCAGCAAAAATATCCTGCCTCAAATGGAAGTCACACCCAAGCTGGAGGAGGATGGTCACGAAATTCTTGAGAGAGAATGATGATATTGGCGTGAATTTGTAGTGCCAGGGATCCCCTATTTATAGCTTTTCAAATGGCCAGTTGATAACCTTAGAGATAAACCTTTTTGAATTCAAATAAGATAAACCTTTTATCTTATAATTCAAATCCTATTTATCCTATATATTAATTTCGAAATTCATATATTTCCATATATGGATTTCGCCAACTTCTAGCCACTGACACACTGTCACTTACTCAATTATTGAATAATTACAGTTTCAGTCCCTACACCTTTAATTAATTAGTTTAATCCCCAAATTAAATCCAATTAATTCTGGATTAATTCCTAATTAATTAATATAGTTTCTAATTAATATATTATCACTTTAATATATTAATAAACCATATATTTAATTTCTGTTGATTTATTAATCCCATAAATCAACCTTTCTCTCTATCGAATTTTCTACCAAACCTCCAGCCATGAGGGCAACCCAAATGGACTGTGCTTCTATTAATTAGGTAAATACTAATTATTAGTCATGGCTTAGACACCTAATCCAACAGTCTCCCACTTGGATAAGTCTATGACTATAATTACCAATTTAACCTCTAATTAACCAGCACTTGTAGCTTCCTAGAAACCAATGCCAAACTCTGATCTAATCAGTCCTGTCCATAGATAAGTGATCAGATGATCCTCCGTCCAACAAGATATTTTTCAGACTCAAGACATGGATAAAATCAATCTGGTCTGATTCACTGTTCCTCGATTTCCGATTTGCATATGACTCTTAGACTACCAATTTAGTCCCGGTTGGCCAACCATTTTAGTCAACTTCAAAATCATCGAGAGGCCTACAGATATCTGTTTCCCGTTAGGGTCAAGGGACGAATAAACTTCGACTCATATACTTATGTCTTTTACCAGACAAATCACTCACAACAATACGTTTTATAACACCGAGTTACCGATGCGTTTTCGTATTATCAATGAACAACCGTCTTAGTAAATCATAACTCATATGTCTTAGCTTAAAGATCAAAAGATATTATCGTCTCAATATTGCTCGTGATGTAATCCATGAAGCAATCCATTGAGCGCGGGTTTATCCAATACTCAAATCTCCATTTCCAAGTACTCACGAATGGTGCAGCAATCCAATTGCAATGTCTAACTCCTTAGACAATCTATTACCAATTCATGACAGTCTTACTTCACACTTACTCCCTTAAAGTGTAATCGACTGTGGATATTTGAATAATCCAATTATTCAGGAAGTAAAACATGCAAAATTGAAACACAATGATAAAGTATTGACAAGAGTAGTAAACCATAATAAATCTCTATTATTAAATCACAAGAGTCAAATACAATACATTGTTACAAGTTTCGAAACCTATCTAATTACTAAAACTTATATCATCTCTTAATCCAATGCTCCTAGCATGCTGATTATGCTTAATCCTACTCAGAGCCTTTGTCAAGGGATCTGCAGGATTATCTTCCGATGATACCCTCTTTACAAGGAGGTGACCTTCTTCTACCCTATGTCTGATGTAGTGGTACTTTCTGTCGATATGCCTGGACTTTCCATGGTCTCGCGGTTCCTTTGTCAAGGCGACCGCACCTTCGTTATCGCAGAACAGTTCCAAGGGCTCCTGAATACTCGGGACTACTCCAAGGTCACCGATAAAGTTCTTCAGCCAAGCCGCTTCCTTTGACGCTTCACTTGCTGCTATGTACTCTGATTCGCACGTAGAATCAGCCACTGTTTCTTGCTTGGAACTTTTCCAAGTAACTGCTCCACCGTTCAAAAGGAATACCCAGCCCGACTGAGACCGACCACTATCTCTATCCGTCTGAAAGCTGGCATCTGTATATCCTTCAACTCTCAAGGTATCACTGCCACCGAGGACTAACACCATGTTCTTTGTCCTTCGCAGATACTTGAGTATATTTTTCACAGCTATCCAATGCGCCCTTCCAGGGTTACCCTGGTACCGACTGACCATGCTTAAGGCAAAAGCCACGTCAGGGCGAGTACACGTCATAGCGTACATGATCGATCCCACAGCCGAAGCGTATGGTACTCGACTCATCTCAGCTATTTCCTCGTCTGTACTCGGACTTTGAGTCTTACTCAGCTTCGCATTACTTTGGATAGGTAGCTCTCCCTTCTTGGAATTTTCCATACTAAACCTCTTTAGTACCTTTTCCAAGTATGTACCCTGACTAAGTCCAATTAGTCTTTTCTTCCTATCTCTCAATATTCTAATCCCAAGAATATAGACAGCCTCTCCTAGGTCCTTCATGGCGAAACATTTCCCAAGCCAAGCCTTAACATCTTGCAAGGTTGGAATATCGTTTCCCATGAGCAGTATGTCATCGACATACAGCACCAGAAAGGTGACTATTGTCACACCCCGATCCTTGGCGGAATCGATCAAGGCGTGATATATTGTTCAAAGTCTCATGACAACTATGTTATAATATGATTAGATTCAATTAAGTACTAAGTATGCAAACAAAATCCACAACATACAAATACAAATCCAAATACAACAACATTTATTACAGGAAATTTAAATAGTATTGTGGGTTTCTAAGGTACACCCTACTTTTCATCAACTCCATTCTTCAAATCTGCATCATGGGTAAAAACAGGTCAACTACGAGAGTTGGTGAGTAATCTAGTTTTATTAAAGAAAATTGTGAGTTTGAATAATTTGAAATTTGTTTTCTTTTGAAGTTGGCAAACAAGTGTTATTGAGATAACAATTTATAAATCAAAAATTGATTAACAAATGATAACAACAACAATAAGTCCTCACCCTATATATACATATAAGTATATATATAGGATGGAGCATCTAATCATCATACACACTCAACCACGTGCAATCAATCACCTTAGCGTCCCAAGGCGGGGTGGTCAACCCAATAGCGCTATTATTGTCCATAACGTACCTCAAGAATACGGGCATAGTCATGGAGATTAGACTAAAAATGATAATGCACTACAAGTACATGTAGCGTAAACAAACAATAATTATACAAATAATGATTCAAGTATAAATGTCCCAACAATGTCTCAATTGTGATAAAATAATAAAATGAAGTTGAAAACATATTAGAACCACATGATACACCCCAAAAGTATTGAAAATTATAAAATATGGGGTAGATTACTCACATTAGTCCAATAAGGAATGCGCGAATTGTACGATAGACGGCTCGGGTCAAAATGACGTGGAACCTATTATAATTAATAGTTTTGGTTTAGGAATCGATAAATAGGAATATAGTATTAATAAAATAATTTAGACACATATTATTATATTAGATGAATTAACAATTATCCAAATTTTGTTTTGAATATTAATGTATTTATATGTTAAATGAATTTTAAATTGAATTAATTACTTTGCTTAATTAATTTATATTTTCACTTTAGGAAATATTTTAATAATTTCTTATTAAAATAATAACTAGTCAAATTATAAGTATTTACAGATTTTATATATTATAAA
Organism: Cichorium intybus; assembly: GCA_023525715.1. Lineage (NCBI taxonomy): Eukaryota > Viridiplantae > Streptophyta > Magnoliopsida > Asterales > Asteraceae > Cichorium > Cichorium intybus. The sequence goes on from CM042014.1 coordinate 34,214,201, forward strand.
CAATTATTTATATGAAATAATCATTAAAATGCTTTTTTACATGCTTAGATATTTAGGAAAATGGTTTTAAATACTAAACAGTAATGAAACATTCTGAAATTATCAGAAAATAATTATTTCATAAAATAGTAATTACTGTAAAATTGTCATATTTTTCTTAACTGCTTTAGTATTTATTTAGTATTTTAATGTTTAAACAACAACAAAATTCGAAACAAATAATGAATGATCCCTAAAAATTCTGGAAAACTAACCACAGTTTGCTAACATTATATTGAGCCTACTGTAAATATTCTGGATATTTTGGATTAAGGGAAGTATTTCTTATGTTTTTCATTATTAACTAATCAATAAAATCATAAATAATAGGAAAATACTAAGAGAAATTAATTAGACTTTTTATTTATGATTACCATGTTATATATGATATTCTGATAAGGTGTTATAATTTTTGGACATGTGTAGCTATTTATTATCAATTTAAACCATTAAATAAACATTAAATCAGTAAAAATACGAAAAAATTCTTACAAAATTCTGTAAATTTATTCTTGGAGTCTTTAATATGTGAATAAGGTGCGAAAAATATAAAATCTAGTTTTTAACATACATAACTATATTTTGCAATTTATTTATCTACAACAAAATAAAATACAAAATAAGCATCAAACTGTAATATAAATGCATGAAACTTTATAAATCCACTTTACTCAATATATGGGTTGTTCCAAAATATTCCCAGAATTTATTGATTGCAAAAAGTATTTTATGTGAATTATTGCCTTATTTTAGTGCAATAATTATAGTAATTCAATAAAAATAAGTTATTTTCTGAAAATTTCCAGAACTTCTTATTTTATTGATGGGATCTTTAGAAAAATCATGTTTATGCATAAAATGAGTTTTAGATATTTTGGTGGATTTAATTTGTTTCATGTATGAATTTGGAACTTTTAACAACTTACCTTGATGAATGCTTCAATAGGGATGAAGATTTGAGTATGAGAGCTTGTTCTTGGCTGGAAAATTGGTATTTCTTAGATGAATTTCGAGATTGAGAGGGAGAGAAAGGATAGAGAGGGTTTGAGTGGTGATGAGAATAATGTGTGGGGAGAAAAATGAAAGGAAAGATGATGAGAGGTGTGAGTGGGAGACCATGGGAATAACTTTTGACTTTAGGTGGTCCTCATAATTTCCCACTAGTACAAGCATCTCTATGTAATACACTAATTAATATAAGAATTTTATAAAATTTAATGTAGAGTTTATAAAAATAGAGTTTTATAAAAAAAATAGGTTATTATTTGATTATAACAATCTACTTTGATTTGAAGTTTAATTATAGTATTCAAGTTTGACTCTTTTAATTTAATTAGAGTATCATACTTTGATTTGATTTTAATATGGTATCATAATTTAATTTGATTATAGTTATAACGTTTTACTATGCTATTTTGCTATTAACGTCAATTTATATCGTATTGTATATGTTTTGATCCTATTAGCGTCAAGTAAATCTTGAGTAGGGTTTATTAAATTTCCCAATTGGGTTGGGTTGACCCGAATCCATTTTAGGCGGATGTCACAGTCTCCCCTACTTTAGGAAATTTCGTCCCGAAATTTAAGAAGAGAGTACCTTAAGAGAAAAGTTGTGGGTATTTGGTACGCATTTGATCCTCACGCTCCCATGTATACTCAGGTCCACGTGCTGACTGCCACTTTACCTTGACCAGGGGAATGCGACTTCTTTTGAGTTGCTTTTCCATTCGGTCGGCAATTTCCAAGGGTTTCTCGATAAATTGCATTGTCTCGTCGATTTGGATATCCTCAAGAGGAACATGAAGGTTCTCGTCTGCTAAACACTTCTTGAGGTTGGCTATATGAAATACTGGGTGTACTTTATTAAGCTCTATTGGTAGATCCAACTCGTAGGCTACTGGTCCGATCCTTTCCAGGATTTTGAACGGGCCTACATAGCGTGGTGCCAATTTACCCTTGCGTCCAAATCGAACCACACCTTTCCATGGGGACACTTTTAACATGACCATGTCACCCACGGTAAATTCAAGCGGTTTGCGTCGCTTGTCGGCATAACTCTTTTGTCGGCTACGAGCTGCGAGAAGGTTATTGCGAATCTGAGTGATTTTGTCGGTTGTTTCCTGGATAAGCTCAGGACCAACGATGGGAGAATCCACTGTTGCGCGAATCACGTGGGACTCGCCAATTTCATGCCAGCAAATAGGAGATCGGCATTTACGGCCATACAATGCTTCAAATGGTGGCATCTTGATGCTAGAATGATAACTGTTATTATAGGAGAATTCCACCAATGGTAAATGAGAGTCCCAGTTTCCTCCGAAATCTAAGACACACGCCCTCAACATATCTTCGAGTGTTTGAATTGTCCTCTCAGATTGACCATCGGTTTGAGGATGATAGGCGGTACTGAGATCGAGGCGAGTTCCCATGGCTGCTTGAAGTGATTGCCAAATCCGAGAGAGAAATCTCCCATCACGATCTGAAATGATGCTGAGAGGGATGCCATGCCGACTAACTATCTCGTCGATGTAAATTCGAGCAAGTTGTTCGACGTTGAAATCTTCACGGATGGGAAGGAAATGAGCGGATTTGGTCAAACGGTCAATGATTACCCAAATGCTGTCGTGTCCCTTGGTGGTACGGGGAAGTTTGGTTACGAAATCCATGGCGATCGCTTCCCATTTCCACTCGGGGATTACCGGTTGGACCAATAGTCCAGAGGGTCGTTGATGTTCTGCTTTGACTCTGGAACATGTAAGACATTTGGCCACGAATAAAGCAATATCCTTTTTCATTCCCGACCACCAATAATTGGTTCTCAAGCCATGATACATCTTGTCAGCGCCAGGATGAATGGAATATCGAGTTTTATGGATTTCTTCCATCAGGAATGTACGAAGATTGTCGCGATCTGGGATCCAGATGCGATCTTGATAATAGAAAATACCATCAGATTTACTTTCCAACTCCCCATCAATTCCCGTGGGCATGTCATTTTCGGTAATTGCCGAGTGTTGGGCTCCTCGAATTCGGTCACTGAGATTGGACAAGATAGGAGAACATATTAGATGAAATGCTTTGGCATGTTCTTTTCGGCTTAACGCGTCAGCTACGACGTTTGCCTTGCCCGGATGATAGCGTATTTCACACTCGTAATCATTTAGGAGTTCGACCCATCGTGTTTGTCTCATATTGAGTTCTTTTTGATTAAGAATATGTTGCAAGCTCTTGTGGTCGGTGAAAATTACGCATTTAGTGCCGTAAAGGTAATGCCTCCAAATTTTAAGAGCGAAAACCACGGCACCGAGCTCCAAATCATGAGTCGTATAATTCCTTTCATGAATTTTGAGTTGTCGCGATGCGTAAGCTATAACCTTTCCCCTTTGCATCAAAACACAACCTAGACCGAGATGGGAGGCATCGCAGTATACCACAAAATCTTCGGATCCTTCAGGAAGTGTAAGAATCGGAGCGTCACACAATCTTTGTTTAAGGGTTTGGAAAGCGTCTTCTTGCTTGGGTCCCCAATCAAATGGCGTACCCTTGCAAGTGAGAAAAGTAAGCGCTAAAGCGATCTTTGAGAAATTTGAAATGAAACGCCGGTAATAGCCAGCTAAACCGAGGAATGACCGAATTTCCTTGGGGTTACGTGGGGCTTTCCAATTCTTAACTGCTTCAACTTTTGCGGGATCGACTAAAATACCCTTGTCGCTTACAATATGACCGAGGAATTGTACCTCATTTAACCAAAACTCGCATTTCGAAAATTTGGCATAGAGCTGATTTCCTTGCAATGTTTGGAGAGTTAGACGAAGGTGTCTTTCATGGTCTGCCTTTGTCTTGGAGTAAATGAGGATGTCATCAATAAAGACGATAACAAAACGGTCGAGATAAGGTTTAAATACCCGATTCATCAAGTCCATGAATGCGGCAGGGGCATTCGTTAGGCCAAAAGGCATAACGGTGAACTCGTAATGGCCATAGCGGGTTCGGAAAGCGGTTTTGGGGATGTCTTCTTCCCGTACTCGAAGTTGGTGATAACCCGAGCGGAGGTCGATTTTTGAGAAACATGAAGCTCCTTGAAGCTGATCAAAAAGGTCGTCGATCCGAGGTAACGGATATCGGTTCTTGATGGTCAATTTATTTAACTCCCGATAATCGATACACATACGAAACGAACCATCTTTCTTTTTGATGAAGAGAACCGGGGCTCCCCAGGGTGAAGTACTAGAGCGGATAAATCCCTTATCGGTTAATTCTTGGAGCTGACTTGCCAATTCTTGCATCTCGGTTGGAGCCAACCGATATGGAGACTTGGCTATGGGAGCAGCCTCAGGAACGAGATCGATGTGGAACTCTAGCTCACGTACTGGAGGGAGTCCAGATACGTCATCGGGAAAGATGTCGGGAAAGTCTCGTACAATCGGAATATCTTCGATCTTCTTTTCTTTGACCTTTGTTTCCACCACATGGGCTAAGAAAGCCATGTATTCTTTACGTAGATACGATCGAGCTTGAGTACATGACATAAGACTAAGTTTTTTTTGAACGAGTCTCGCCATAAATACGAAGACTTTGACCGTCGGCAAGAGGAATACGAATAAACTTCTCGTAACACACTATTTCAGCATGGTTTTGGGATAGCCAATCCATTCCCACGATGATGTCGAAGCTACCAAGTTCCATAGGAACTAAATTGACAGAAAATTTATGACCGCAAAAATCAAAAGTGCAATCTTGGATGACTGCATTGAGTGAAATGTTTTTTCCATTGGCGACTTCTACGGTAAAGTGTTCATCAAGTATCGTGCGAGGTGTGTGAAGTATGGGTTCAAATTCCAAGGACACAAAACTTTTGTCGGCACCTGAATCAAAAAGTACTGATGCGTAGCAGTCATTTATGAGAAACGTACCATTTACGACCTTGTTATCGGTCTGTGCTTGGGTTGCGGTAATGACAAATGCTCGGCCTTTGGGAGCTGGAACCTGCATTGTTGGATTTGCCTGGGCTTGAGTGTTAATGATATTGACAAGCCTAGGACACGCGTTTCTGAAATGGGTGGGGTCACCACAGTTGAAGCATGTTCCAGTTGGATACCGGGTTTGTGTTTGCTGATTTGAGGGTAGAGCGAATGGTCGCTGAGTTTTTGGTGCACGGCATGTGTCCGCCAAGTGGCCATAGCGACCACAAGTCGTACAAAGGCGACACGGGCTGGTGGACATATGGTGATAGTTACAATGGTTACAGAGGGGGTGAGGTCCGGTATACGGCTTTTTGTTTGGTTGGGTGACTTGGGTGATAGGAGCAGCAGGGGTAATAACAGCATGGTTGTGGTGATGGCTTTTCCGCTTCTTTTTGTCGTGTCGGTGTGAGGACTCGGACTTGACAATTAAGGGGGTCTCAGGGGTCGGCTTTTCAGTTGTCATCTTTGAACCCTTGCGTGGGAGGACACCATCGTTCATATTATCCTCGTTGAGTTGACCTGCTATTTCAATAGCGGATTCCAGAGTAGATGGCCTGCTGCTGGTCACCGAATCACGGATCTGGCGCGGTAACCCTTTGATGTAGCGACGTATTGCAGTTTTCGTAGGTTGAACCATGTGAGGTAGGAGTCTTGAAAGATCATAGAATCTATTAGTGTAGGCCGCGTTGTCTCCTCCCACCTGTTTCAGATTCCAGAATTCCTCCTCGAGAGTTTGCAATTCGCTGTCCGGACAGAACTTTTCTATCATGCGTTCCTTTAGTTTTGACCAGGTCATTCCCAAGGCAACACCCTCTCCTTTTGCCCGTTTTTCTAGGTTCCACCATGAGAGAGCATGACCTTGGAGGCACCCTGTAGCGTGACGGACCATCAGGTCCTCAGGGCACTCGCTGTGGATGAAAGTACTCTCCATTTCTTCGATCCATGTGAGGAGTGCGGTGGCACCATCTATGCCTTTGAAGTAAGGCGGATTACAGCTACGAAAATGCTTAAACGAGCAACGATGAGTGGTTGCTGGAGCTTGCGGCTGAAGAGTTTGAAGATGGGTTGCAATTGTTGGGATGACATTCGCTACCTCCTTAGCGATAAGGGCGGCTAGCCTTCGGTTGCTGCGAGCAGCGTATGGGGGTCGTAATGCCATCTATGAGAAACACGCATATGGACTTGTGAGTTTTTTGTAAATTGATTATGGAAATTAAGTTTGTAGACATTGTTGGGTAAAATGATTGTAAAACACTTGTTGGGCCATGGTTAGGAGTGTTGGGCACCTTTTGGGCTTTCCATGGGTACTAAATGTGAAGCATGTAGCAATTGCGTGGGCCCCCACAATACTAAGTTTTCACATGTTTTTCCCACTTCAAGGCCCATTAGGGAACTTAATAGTCCAATGAGTTGGCCATTTTGGAGTGTATCCTTTCGGATACGTTTGATAAGGTCGGGTATTTTGATGGCTCAAAAGTAATGTGAATAACGCGCTTTGGCCTATAGGTTTGGGAACTCTCGCCTTTGGTCCCCAGGTAAGCAAACTGGTCCCTCGGTTGATTGGGATGTATACGAATGCTTACCTAGTCAGGACTTTCAGGCTACCGGCACCTCCCCCTTCCAGTTACTACGCGTCCATTACTTTGATCCTACCCAACTAGAGTGGATGACTTTTAATTTCCTATGAGCTCTAAGGAATATATATGTATATAAAATCTTATTTTGAAACCATTTGAGTATGTGTGTGATTTTAAGAGAAAGAGGAGAAAGTTCACAAGTGTATGTACACATATAAGTGTCGGGAATAATACGTAAGCACATGAGGGAGCAATTAGCACACAAAGGTATTCCTAGGATTTTCTAAGTGCGAGTTGCATGCAGTTGTGTGTGAATTTTATAAACTAGCATACGAGAGGACCCTAGAGGCTATAGACTAGGTCAAGGCAATTAACCTAATTCACTATAGTCAAGGGCTCTGATACCAATCTGTCACACCCCGATCCTTGGCGGAATCGATCAAGGCGTGATATATTGTTCAAAGTCTCATGACAACTATGTTATAATATGATTAGATTCAATTAAGTACTAAGTATGCAAACAAAATCCACAACATACAAATACAAATCCAAATACAACAACATTTATTACAGGAAATTTAAATAGTATTGTGGGTTTCTAAGGTACACCCTACTTTTCATCAACTCCATTCTTCAAATCTGCATCATGGGTAAAAACAGGTCAACTACGAGAGTTGGTGAGTAATCTAGTTTTATTAAAGAAAATTGTGAGTTTGAATAATTTGAAATTTGTTTTCTTTTGAAGTTGGCAAACAAGTGTTATTGAGATAACAATTTATAAATCAAAAATTGATTAACAAATGATAACAACAACAATAAGTCCTCACCCTATATATACATATAAGTATATATATAGGATGGAGCATCTAATCATCATACACACTCAACCACGTGCAATCAATCACCTTAGCGTCCCAAGGCGGGGTGGTCAACCCAATAGCGCTATTATTATCCATAACGTACCTCAAGAATACGGGCATAGTCATGGAGATTAGACTAAAAATGATAATGCACTACAAGTACATGTAGCGTAAACAAACAATAATTATACAAATAATGATTCAAGTATAAATGTCCCAACAATGTCTCAATTGTGATAAAATAATAAAATGAAGTTGAAAACATATTAGAACCACATGATACACCCCAAAAGTATTGAAAATTATAAAATATGGGGTAGATTACTCACATTAGTCCAATAAGGAATGCGCGAATTGTACGATAGACGGCTCGGGTCAAAATGACGTGGAACCTATTATAATTAATAGTTTTGGTTTAGGAATCGATAAATAGGAATATAGTATTAATAAAATAATTTAGACACATATTATTATATTAGATGAATTAACAATTATCCAAATTTTGTTTTGAATATTAATGTATTTATATGTTAAATGAATTTTAAATTGAATTAATTACTTTGCTTAATTAATTTATATTTTCACTTTAGGAAATATTTTAATAATTTCTTATTAAAATAATAACTAGTCAAATTATAAGTATTTACAGATTTTATATATTATAAACAATTATTTATATGAAATAATCATTAAAATGCTTTTTTACATGCTTAGATATTTAGGAAAATGGTTTTAAATACTAAACAGTAATGAAACATTCTGAAATTATCAGAAAATAATTATTTCATAAAATAGTAATTACTGTAAAATTGTCATATTTTTCTTAACTGCTTTAGTATTTATTTAGTATTTTAATGTTTAAACAACAACAAAATTCGAAACAAATAATGAATGATCCCTAAAAATTCTGGAAAACTAACCACAGTTTGCTAACATTATATTGAGCCTACTGTAAATATTCTGGATATTTTGGATTAAGGGAAGTATTTCTTATGTTTTTCATTATTAACTAATCAATAAAATCATAAATAATAGGAAAATACTAAGAGAAATTAATTAGACTTTTTATTTATGATTACCATGTTATATATGATATTCTGATAAGGTGTTATAATTTTTGGACATGTGTAGCTATTTATTATCAATTTAAACCATTAAATAAACATTAAATCAGTAAAAATACGAAAACATTCTTACAAAATTCTGTAAATTTATTCTTGGAGTCTTTAATATGTGAATAAGGTGCGAAAAATATAAAATCTAGTTTTTAACATACATAACTATATTTTGCAATTTATTTATCTACAACAAAATAAAATACAAAATAAGCATCAAACTGTAATATAAATGCATGAAACTTTATAAATCCACTTTACTCAATATATGGGTTGTTCCAAAATATTCCCAGAATTTATTGATTGCAAAAAGTATTTTATGTGAATTATTGCCTTATTTTAGTGCAATAATTATAGTAATTCAATAAAAATAAGTTATTTTCTGAAAATTTCCAGAACTTCTTATTTTATTGATGGGATCTTTAGAAAAATCATGTTTATGCATAAAATGAGTTTTAGATATTTTGGTGGATTTAATTTGTTTCATGTATGAATTTGGAACTTTTAACAACTTACCTTGATGAATGCTTCAATAGGGATGAAGATTTGAGTATGAGAGCTTGTTCTTGGCTGGAAAATTGGTATTTCTTAGATGAATTTCGAGATTGAGAGGGAGAGAAAGGATAGAGAGGGTTTGAGTGGTGATGAGAATAATGTGTGGGGAGAAAAATGAAAGGAAAGATGATGAGAGGTGTGAGTGGGAGACCATGGGAATAACTTTTGACTTTAGGTGGTCCTCATAATTTCCCACTAGTACAAGCATCTCTATGTAATACACTAATTAATATAAGAATTTTATAAAATTTAATGTAGAGTTTATAAAAATAGAGTTTTATAAAAAAAATAGGTTATTATTTGATTATAACAATCTACTTTGATTTGAAGTTTAATTATAGTATTCAAGTTTGACTCTTTTAATTTAATTAGAGTATCATACTTTGATTTGATTTTAATATGGTATCATAATTTAATTTGATTATAGTTATAACGTTTTACTATGCTATTTTGCTATTAACGTCAATTTATATCGTATTGTATATGTTTTGATCCTATTAGCGTCAAGTAAATCTTGAGTAGGGTTTATTAAATTTCCCAATTGGGTTGGGTTGACCCGAATCCATTTTAGGCGGATGTCACAACTATACTCCCACTAGCCTTGACATATACGCAGGACTCATCCTCGCTCCTAGAGAAGCCAAACTCTTTGACTTTCTCATGGAAACAAAGATTCCAGCTGCGAGAAGCTTGCTTCAATCCGTAGATTGATCTCTCAAGCTTACACACCTTATTAGGATACTTTGCATCGACAAAACCCTCTGGCTGATTCATGTAAACATCCTCAGTCAGCTTCCCATTAAGGAAAGCGGTTTTGACGTCCATCTGCCAAATTTCATAGTCATGAAATGCAGCTATGGCCAGCATAATCCTAATAGACTTTATCTTAGCTACTGGTGAGAAGGTCTCGTCATAATCAACCCCTGGGGTTTGAGTAAAACCCTTCGCAACCAGTCTTGCCTTGAAAGTGTGTACCTTTCCGTCCATGTCTGTCTTCTTCTTGAAGATCTATTTGCACCCGACTGTCTTTCGACCCGGTACATTGTCAACCAAGTTCCAAACTTGATTGTCATACATGGACTTGATCTCGCTATCCATGGCCTCTTTCCACTTGGCAGACTCAGGGCCCGCCACTGCTTCCTGGTAGTTAGCTGGTTCATCCAAATTTATCAGTGTCCTATCACTGACAAAAGTGTCCCCATCCGAAGTTATATGGAACCCATAAAACTCGGGTGGCATGCTAACCCTACCAGAACGCCTAAGAGGTAAGGATACATCTGTCGGGCCAACAGGAACTTCTTCCTCATGTTGGTTGCTAGTTTCTCCTAAGGTTGCGTCATCTGATGACTCTTGAATTTCTTCCAGATCAATGGTACTCCCACTGTCCTCTTTGAATACGAGCTCTCTCTCTCGAAAGACCGCTCGTCTAGCTACAAAGACCACGTCCTCGCTCGGTCTGTAGAATAGATATCCAAAGGACTGTTTGGGATAACCAATGAAGAAACACCTTTCGCTTCTGTCTGCGAGTTTGTCTTGAGTCTCTCGTCTAACGAAAGCCTCACAACCCCAGACCTTGATATGTGCCAACGAGGGAGCTTTCCCCGTCCACATCTCATGAGGTGTTTTCGCAACCTTCTTAGTTGGGACAAGATTGAGGATATGGGCGGCAGTCTCTAAGGCATACCCCCAGAAGTGAATGGGAAGTGAAGCTCGACTCATCATGGAACGAACCATGTCCAACAGGGTTCGGTTGCGCCTCTCTGCAACACCGTTCAACTGTGGTGTCCTGGGAGGTGTCAACTGCGAACTATTCCACATTCCTTTAGATAGTCTAGGAACTCGATACTTAGATACTCTCCGCCTCTGTCGGATCTGAGCATCTTTATCTTCCTGCCTAATTGATTCTCTACTTCGTTCTTAAACTCTTTGAACTTTTCAAAGGTGTCCGACTTGTGCTTGATCAAGTAGATGTAACCGTATCTACTAAAATCGTCGGTAAAAGTCACGTAGAACCGCGTGCCATCCTTTGTGGTTGATCTGAATGGACCACACACATCCGTGTGAATAATGTCCAATAGACCCTCACCTCTTTCAAAAGACCCTTTGAAAGGTGATTTAGTCATCTTGCCCAACAGACAAGATTCGCATACATCATCCGACTTGAGGTCGAATGATTCCAACACTCCATCCTTTTGGAGTTGGGCGATGCGTTTCTTGCTGATGTGCCCGAGCCGACTATGCCACAGACATGCCTTTTCCACGTCACTAGTAGAATCAATATAATTTACACTTTGTCCTAGATTGTCAACACATTTCACAGTTTCATACACACCATTACAAGGATAAGCAGTAAAATTCAAAATACCATTTTTGAAAACAGAAATAGATCCAATATTATTATCAAAAGAAAAATGAAATCCTTGTCTGAATAATGCGTGAAATGAAATAATATTTCTTGCCATTTCTGGCGAATAGCAACAATCTAATAAATCTAAACAAACTTCACTACTAAGCACTAAACTATAAACTCCAATCTTGGTAACAGGGGACGATCTCCTATTGCCCATGATCAAGTTCAGTCTACCGTGCTCCACCTCCCTGCTTTCCTTTAGGCCCTGCATATCAGAACAAATGTGAAAACCACATCCTGTATCAAGGACCCAAGAATTAGAAGATGGTGAGTTTTTAGAGATAGTGTATATACCTGCTGTCGATGGCTTTACTTTCCCATCCTTGACATCCTGCAAGTATTTGGGGCAGCTTCTCTTCCAATGGCCCTTCTCTTTGCAGTAAAAACAGTTGGCTTCATCGGGGTTGGCCACACAAGGAATTTGGGAAGTCTTGGTTCTTGAGCCATTACTGGATGACCCGACCTGAACCTTTTCCCTCCAATTTTGCTTAGGAGGGCCCTTCCTTTTCTTTCCTTTGCCACTTCCAATGGCTAGAACGGGCTGATTAACCGAGGGTACACTTTTACCCTTCATCCCGTCTTCAGCAACTCGAAGCATGCGATGCAACTCAGTCAGGTTAGCCTGATTGTTGTTCAAATGATAAGCCAGCCTGAACTGGTCATAAGAACTCGGTAGGGAGTTAAGCACTATGTCAACGGCCAACTGTTCCGGTACAGGCATCGCAAGCTTTCTAAGCCGCTCCACGTAACCTTGCATTCTTTGCACATGAGTGCAGATGGACTCTCCATCTTTGGGTTTGCTGTTCGTGAAGTCCTTGACCACTTCGCACCTTTCGATGCGCTCTTGCTTGCGGAACTTTTCCGCAAGCTCCTTGTGCATCTCATAGGGCCAGTAGTCTTCGTATATTCTCTGCAATTCGGGGTTCATTGTGGCGATCATGATGCAGGCCACTTTGGTTGCATCATCAGTATGTTTTTGGTACGAGGCAATTTCCTCGGGAGTAGCAGTTTCGGGGTCGACATCGACAAGCTCGGTCTCGAGAACATACTCTTTGTTCTCATACCTCAGAGCCATCTTGATGTTTCTAATCCAGTCATTATAGTTTGTCCCGTTCAATTGAACCTTGGAACATAGTGAGAGGATTGAGGGAACACTGGAGTTTGATTGGGGAGCGGATTGATCAGCAGAAGACATCTATAAAAGAAGGTAAGTTTAATTAGATACTTGTCGGTCCTTATAATAACCCAATATAAAATAAGGCTAGGATCCAACTATAACAATTTGCAACATAGAAGAGGGATGCCGTAATCTATAAGCAAATTTTATAAAGGTAGGCGAATGACGATTCAGCCGATTCCACCGTGGAAAAATAATCTTATTATAAATGGAATTCCTAGTTTCTTATGAGATTTATTGAACTGTTCAATATCATGTTTAATCTCGGATATGCCCCACCGTTTGTGACTGGGATGCCGAGGATCACAAACCGGGTGTGAATAACCATGCAAATTAGCTTGGTGCTCTCGGGATCCATTATCATCTCAAATTGATGTGCCGGTAAACCACACACGCTCCATCAACAATGATAACACCCGAGACACCCATTGCCACTCTTTATGAACCCCCATTGGTGTGCCGGTAAACCACACACGCTCCACCAACGTTTCATAAAGTGCAATGTGCAATTTCATGGGGTAGCATCAAATTCACATTTTTCCTAAAGTAACTAGATTGGGAATTTTGTAAGGTTCTAGTACTTTGATCATTATACTTTTAATGATTAAGTGGTCCTTGTCAAAACTGTTCGGCTAACGACCCTCCACTGATCAGGCGAGCGGTGGGTGAGAGTGTTCACCCATTAGACTACCATTTTATAGGCAGTCTCCTTATACCCACTTTATAGATCAGCTTCGTGAATGAGGCCTACTATTGAATTGACTGACCAATTTTATCTCATATATATAGTATTAACTTTTAATAACATATATAAGATGTATTTTAAAACCCTTTAAAATATTTAAGGTTTATCTTTTAATTTTACCAAATTTAACAATTAAATTTTAAATTAAATTAAACCTTATAATTGATTTAATCAATTTTAATTACCAATTAATTAAATTAATCAAATCTAAATATTTTAAACATTTTAAAATAATTTTCTGGATTTTCTATTAATTTTTTCGAAATTTTAAATTAATTTAAATCCCTTTTGAATTATCTTTTAATTAACAATTAATTAAATTAATTCAAATGAAGATAGGTTTATCCAAATTAATCAAATTAATTAAAACCTATCCTTAAACCCCTAAATTTCGATTTCAACCAAAAGGTTTAAGGTTATCCATTTAATTAACAAATAAAGTTACCAAAAATAGAAAACCTTCTAAAACCCTAATTACAAATTTCGAAATTTAGCAAGGGGGAGGATTAGGGTTTCCAAAACCCTAATCCTTAAAATCGATTTCAATATATATTAGGGTTTATGGGCTTTAAACCCTAAAACAGTTATAGCAATTCAACAAGAAAACAAAACAGGCTCTGATACCACTGAAAGGTTTTAAGCAATCCATGAACTAAATATCCTAAGTTCACATGCAACCTATAAGGATCTATGTTTTCTTCTAATTGAACATATAACAAAAACCTAGAGGCCAGAAAAAGAAACTAAAGATCAAAACAGAAAAACCAACCTTTATTTCTTGGAAGCTGAGCAGCAAAAATATCCTGCCTCAAATGGAAGTCACACCCAAGCTGGAGGAGGATGGTCACGAAATTCTTGAGAGAGAATGATGATATTGGCGTGAATTTGTAGTGCCAGGGATCCCCTATTTATAGCTTTTCAAATGGCCAGTTGATAACCTTAGAGATAAACCTTTTTGAATTCAAATAAGATAAACCTTTTATCTTATAATTCAAATCCTATTTATCCTATATATTAATTTCGAAATTCATATATTTCCATATATGGATTTCGCCAACTTCTAGCCACTGACACACTGTCACTTACTCAATTATTGAATAATTACAGTTTCAGTCCCTACACCTTTAATTAATTAGTTTAATCCCCAAATTAAATCCAATTAATTCTGGATTAATTCCTAATTAATTAATATAGTTTCTAATTAATATATTATCACTTTAATATATTAATAAACCATATATTTAATTCCTGTTGATTTATTAATCCCATAAATCAACCTTTCTCTCTATCGAATTTTCTACCAAACCTCCAGCCATGAGGGCAACCCAAATGGACTGTGCTTCTATTAATTAGGTAAATACTAATTATTAGTCATGGCTTAGACACCTAATCCAACAAGCCTTTGTCATGGATCTATGGGCGTCACAAGCCCCAACCCGCAAGGGATGTTCCTCAACAATGCCATTGGGTAAGGATATCCCTTCACCCTCAATGGTCTTTAGTAGGAATTTAGTCCTCATCCATTAAGGCCAGCCCTTCTCATGGATCTATAGGCGTCAGGAGCCACATCCCGTAAGGGATGTTCCTCAATAATGCCATCAGGTAAGGTCAGCCCTTCACCCTCAATGTTCTTTAATGGGAATTCAATCCCCATTCATCAAGGCGAGCCATTGTCAAGGATTCATGGGCGTCACGAGCCCCATCCTGCAAGGGATGCTCAATGTCAGTGTTATCGATTAAGGTTAACCCTACACCTCAATAGTCTTTAATTGGAGTCTCGTCCCCATCCGTCAAGGCAAGCCCTCAGCATGGATGTGGAGCATTTCGTGCCTTATCCCTACATAAGAGATTTACCTAATTACACGCTTAGACTTACCCATCTATACACAGATCTCATCAGTTATCAACCTGGGAGCTAGGTTTCAAGTTCATATAAATGTCACTCGACATTCTTTTCCCTCATCGTATTCTTTCACTACCATGTAGTATTCACGATTTTGAATCCAATAAGGTTGGTCCTTGTCATGGATTCATGAACAACTCGTATTCTATCCTTACAAGGGATGTACGTCTATATCTAATCTCAGCTCAACCTAACAATGCATTGTTCTCGTTAGCTATTAACATAAGCTACTAAGTTTCAATCTAAGACAATATTATTCGACATCCAAACAACAAAATGATATTCTATCATTACCACACAACATATATCACAATATTAGTACATCAACACAACTATATTAATAATGCCATCTATCCAGTGTGGTGGCATGTACTGACCTTAGTGATATTGTAGGCGTCACAAGTCCAAGCTAACCATCCCGCTTCTTCTCTTGCCTTAGAAGTTGTCAAAACCACATGAAATTCTTGAGTATCATGACTCAAGTATCAATCATTATTCACACACTCGACTTAATGCTTCCATTAAGTCCATAATATTCAACCACACTTGTCAACTCTACTTCTTGGCTTAAACAATCCTATGTTTTAATCCATTAAGATATATGTATACCTGTCATCATAAGGATAAATCCTTCGCTAACAACTTATGACTACAACCTTCTATTTGTGGCTCAATCAGATGTCTTAACTACATCATCAATGTGAGAACCCGAAAAGTTATTAGCAATTAAGTTGTATTATGACTTAAGTAATACTTAGTTTGTTATATTTTAATTTAGATAGTAGAAAGTTGTAAAAATGGGCAATTTGGTCTTTTGACCCTACGACTGATTTTTATGTAATAATTTTATGTTCTTGGGATAAGATTGTAAGAAATGAAATCTTAATTGAAGTATTGAGAGTTTTGGGCCGATTATGAATAAAAAGAAACTAGAAGGGCCAAAATGTCATTTTTTTCAAAATAGAGAGGTATATAAAGGAGGAAGTCTCCTCCCCCTTTTGATTAAATCACGAATACAGCTTCACGAAGAAGAAAACATAACCAAGTTCTTGAAGGTTCTGAAGGGTTGAAGCAATAATTGAAGAATCAAGTTTGGCTTTGTGATTCCCAAGCCATTTAAGGTTAGAATTCCATCTTTTTAAGTTAGTTAACCCATTTTGAGTTGAGTTGAGTGGCTGAAAAACGAAATTCAGAGGTCGTGTGAGGTTTATTCTATGGTTCTAACCTCTAAATCGTGTTCCAATCATCAAAATAACTCAACTCAACCATTAGAAGTGGTTTGAAATCAAGATTTTGATGATTGAGCTCATAAACCCTAGAATTTAGGTTTATGTAGATTGGTATGATTCTAATGTTTATTGGTGTGTAAGGGTTATATAGGAAGTTTAGAAATGTTCTTAATAGTATGTTTGAGTTGTCATTTGATTCAGATTTGAGTTGGAACCAAACAGACCAAGGATCAAAAGTTGTGCAGAAAAATGAAGTTGGGTCTATAGCGTCACACGACCCGCGTGATGCTACACGGCCGGTGTGGTTTAGCCTGGTATGCAATCCGAGGATCTGTAGGTCCTACACGGCCTGTATGGGATCCAGTTGAATACAATCCGAGAGCTTTAAGGGTCTACACGACCCGTGTGACCTGAAATTCCTAAAATTCACCCTCTATTATTATTATACTTGTATAGTTGGTGTTTAACTCCTAGTATGAGTTATTAAAGTGTGGAAACATGTCACACCCCCAAACTACGATGGCGGAATCGTCTGAGGGCGGAACGGGACATAGCATCACAACCATTGCATACATTGAAACATAAGTAGATAATAACCATCATACATTATAATTGGAAAGTTACATTGTTCAAACGGTATTGTTTCAACCCAATTACACTATGATAATGAAATAAGTAAAAGAGACGTCTTCGCGTCCCATTCCAAAAGGTTAGTCGGACCTGACTAATTGTTCCCTGAGAATACAAGTAATTTGAAAGAGTGTCAACATTACGTTGGTGAGTTCATAAGATTTTTGTATTGAGAAAATCCATAGTCCATTTTTCCTTGTAAAGAGATAGTGTTTGAAACCAGAAAATCCAATATTTTTATAAAAGTGAGTCGTAGTCTTAAAACCCAAAGACCGAAAATGTATATGTGTTTCTCTACTTGAAAATAGTATTGCATAGTCTTATTCTTGTACGAAACCTTGTAAATACATGTTTATTCGTAGATTAATTGTAAATCTGATTCCGTAAAACCTTTACGTAGGTAAAATCGTACTTTTATTTATATCTTGATAAAATGTAGTTTTAATTTCCATAAAACTTGTATGTATAAGTAAAACCATACTTATATTTGTATCTTGTTAGAATATAGTTTTAATACCATAAAACTTGTTTGTATATGTAAATCGTACGTATGTTCACATCTTAATGAAATGTAGTTTTAATTTCCATAAAACCAGTGTGTATAAGTAAAACCATACTTATATTTGTAACTTGTTAGAATGTAGTTTTAATACCATAAAACTCGTATGTATAAGTAAAACCGTACTTATATTCGTATCTTGATAAAATGTGGTTTTAATCCCATAAAACCCATATGTATAAGTAAAAACCATACTTATATTTTGTATAGAGCAACATGTAGTTTTATATTTATATAAAACCATTTGAAGATGTTTTCCCCAAACTAAGGATATTCGTTGTCGTTCATGTGAGTAATTATAACCTTTTTGTGACTAGTATGTAGGCCTGCCACGACGTTCTTCAGACGTCGTAATGTTAAGACATTTGTCACCCCAGACCTGCCGGTCTAGCTGTAGCTAGCAGCTTAGGTGCGGGATTGTCAGTCCCGTATAGATCTATACACAACTATCTCGCTCATGAATGATTAAGGTTATAATCCAGGACTTAATGCGTACATCTTTCAGTACTGTGAATGAATGTCTCACATAACCACCCAACGTGATGTTTTATCCTAGTTCGTACTGAAATGAAAACCCTTTTATATTTGTAATTATCAAAATATACTCATGATAATTATAGTGTAAAACCTTGCTTGTAAATGTAGTGAAAACTCCTTTGTATTCGTAATTATCAAAATGTCCATGATAATTATAGTATGTAAATATACCGAAAACTCCTTTACGTTTGAAATTATCAAATCGTCCATGATAATTATAGTATGTAATAATTATATATTTATATAATTATCTTTAGTATTTCTATCGTATCTTTGTCGTTCGTTCCATAAATTATACCCATTATAATTTATATAAATGTTTTCATTGTGTTAACGTATTTAAGCCTAAAAGATGTCAATGAGTTGAAAAGTATAATTTCTTACATCCAATGCACTAAATATACTAATAAGATAGATTTATAGTTTATCAACATGTCATGGCAAGAAATTTGTTTTAGTCATTTTACATAAGTGATGACAACATTTTAAATCTTGTCATTTTGTCAAAATGATGATAATCTTTCCAAATGATCATTTTTTTCATACACATTATTTTGAATATAATCATTTTCTTGTTTAAAATACCAACTTCCTTGTAAAAATATCATTTCCCAAGTTTATTATGACGTTATAAGTCTAAATAGTCGTTATTACGTCAAATTGACGTTCTTTTTATAAATCACTAGGAAAGTCGTATTTCCGGTCACAAAAACATACTATTCCTATAATAGTCTATTTTTAGTATACCGTTGTAATAATCATATTTTTACGAACAACAACTAAATAACTTATTTAGATGATTATAAATAACATCTTTTAAGATATTTCTCACAAAAATGGTGTAATAACTTGATTATAACCATTTTTGTTAGAAAGTAGTGTTTCCGGTTACAAAAACGTAGTTTTTACTAGTTTTTGTTTTTATGACGTTTATATTAAAGATCTAGTATCTTTACACATTTTATTTATAGTTTTGTAACTTTTACACAAACATAATACATCATAATGTTCATATTACATAGATCTAACCATATTTCATGTCAAAAACGTTTTTACACAACTACTAGTTTTATAAACTTGTGTAAATCATTATTTTTAACATGTGAACTTGTATTCTCCCCCAAAATATTTAGAAAAGATGAAAATGAGGGGTATGAACTCACCCTTGAAGCGTGCTTTGCTTAGAAACAAGTTTAGTCTCGAGAGATTGACGATAGGAACAAGGATTCAAGCTTTGGAGCTCGGAGGACCCTTGGTCAATGCTATTACCCAAAGGTTTTACGTAGATGTTAGTGTGTGTAAATGGAATAAAACTTGTGTCATAGAGTTTAAAATCATGAGATGAAGATGTCTTACCAAAGAAACTTGTACAAACACTTGAAAATGGATGATGGTGGTGGTGTATGGTGGTGGCGGTTTGAAGAGAGGGTGGTGGAGGGAGAGAGCCGTGAGTTTGAGGGAGAGAAGAGAGAGTTTGATTGTTTTCTTCCTTGGTTCAAATGAAGGCTACATATCTTAAAGGGATTTAAGTAGATTTTTTTTTTTTTATTTATAGCCTTTTAATCACCTAGATTATGAATAGTAACCTTTAGATTGTGTTGGGGTATTGTGAGGGCTTGCTTTCAGCCGATGGGTATGGGGTAGGGGGTGGGGTGGGGTGGTTTTTAAATAAATAGCAATATACTTATAAAAATAGGTGATTTTTATAAAATCGTAAGACGTTTTAGTGAAATTTTATGAGTTTTTTGACGAAACGAAGTTCTAAATAATTATTTTGTATAAAAAAATTATCAAACATTTATTTTGATTGAATTATAACTCGCTGGATGTTGAAATACGCGTTTAAGCGCAGTATTCTTCCGATTTCGCGATTTTCGGCATTTTACCGGAAATTGAATTTGGCTTTGAAATTAAATACTAGATATTACTACGTTCCATAATATATGAATTGTTATTTCATAATTGATGTTTAAGACACCACATTTTGTATTTTGAGTCCAAACCCTGTGTACATTTATCCGTTCACAGCGGTTTAATCGTTGTAACTTTCACATACGAACTCCGTTTTCGACGTTCTATATATCTACAGGTTCGTATTCGCGAGTAGACCGTTTTATGAATATTATTATTCTCAAAATAATAATTGTACGATTATCTAATTTTTACGCTACAGTAGTCTATTATCCATATTTTCAGCGTTTACTCGATAATTGTTTTGAATTAGCATACGTAGTATTATAATATTTAATAATTCATCGCAAAAGTTATGGAAAGTAACTTTTCAACACATGGATTAACGTACGCTTCATTTGACTACAGTTGACCTTCGTTGACCAAAATTTACAATTGTCACAAAACATAAAAAGATAGATTCATATCATAATACAAATGAATTGTATAGGTGCGGATCAAGCGATAGAGAAACCATCAAACTTACACAACATAGTCAAAACACATATCATGACACAAATTTATCATGGAACATGGAAATTGTGTAATCTTTGTCCGCAATGATCAAATTACCCTTATGGTTAAATTTACCTCTTTAACATTATCTCTAATAGTAACGTATCCTCACGAAGAAGCAAAAAGCATATCCATTACAATTTAATGGTAAACATTAAATTAAACCATTACAATTTAATAGTACACATAACAATAACAACCATGAACATTCAAAACACAAATAAATGGGTAAAAACAATGCATTCACCTTAGTGAAAACTTTAATGATTTGCTTTATTAAATTATGCATGTAATCTAACAAACATTACTGTTTTCTGAAATAAAAATGTATACAACCATTAAAAGATCAAAATCAATATTTTAACATTTATAGTATGTTGATCGAACTTTCAAGAACACAAAGGACAAACAATCAAGATACTATAATTTAGTGATAATAAGTTCTAGAAGTGGCGATAATAATGTCTAAAAGTGGCTCTTATATCACTGTTAGGGTTTGACAAAAACTAAAATAGTTAAAGAAACCAAATTTACAGCTGAAAATAATATTTAAAATTTTGTGAACCTTCGAAAAGGATCAAACTAGACAATTAATATAAACAAATCACAACCATAAGATGTTTTAGAAATGATACCCTTGAAAGTAGGACATCCGATGAAGGATATACATAGTAACAATTAAGATACATTGTTGCTATGTATAGCCTAGGCAGTCAATAGCGCACTATAGCGTTGCTATAGCGTCGCTATAGCGTATAGCGCACCCAACCGGAATAATAAATCAAATAGCGTTTCAGTTTAGCGGTTCCGCTATTAGCGCGCTATTTGCCGCTATTTAGCGCTATTTAGCCAACCGCAATCTCGGTTTTAGCCCGCTATAATATTTTGATCAAGGTTTCCCAAAAAGGCACAACCAACGACCAAGGTTAACCCATAAGGCACAACCAATGGAATATTTTAAACTTTTTGACTAAGCCAAATGAATTCAGAAATAAATCCAATCACAAATAGCTGAGTAAATAAAAACCTTGACAAAGCTCGGTATTTATAATAGAAGGAGAACTCCCTGTTTCTTTGTTATGGGCGATGTGGGATGGTTTATAAGCAAACTTAAAGCTCTTCCCATTTCTTTGACTTCCCGATCAAAGCTATTGTCTTGACTTCCCGATCAAACTTAAAGCTCTTCCCGATCAAACTTTCGATTGCAATTCCGTATGCAGGTCTCGATGGTCTCGATCAAAGCTATTGTCTTGACTTCCTGATTTCCGTATGCAGGTCTCGATGGCGTACACTTCATTCAAGCTTCTGATTCGTTTAGTTGAAGTCGTCTTCAGTCGACTGCTTCCGGTTGCAGGTCTCGATGGCGTATACTTCATTCAAGCTTCTGATTCGTTTAGTTAAAGTTGACTTCAGTCGACTGCTTCCGGTTGAACTCGATTTCAGCTCCTAGTTGAAGTCGATTTCAGTTTTGTTTAATTTCGGTTGTACTCGATTGCAGGAACTGTTTAATCGAGATTATATAACCCAATCTTTTTTTGTTTAATTTCGGTTAGCATATTGAATCAGGTTCATCTCCGATTTGTGGTGGTTCGACTTCGATTCTGCAAGGTCTAGTGTAGGGGAACTTCAACAATATGCATATGAAGTGTTCGATAATATGCTTGAAAGAAAATTATGTTATTTTCTTTAAGTCTCTAAAAACATATTTGCTTGAAACATGAATGAATATTTGTTTTGTGGAACTAGAATGTTGTTGTTGAAACTTGAATGTTGTTTTATTGAATGTTGTTGAACTTGAAGCTTATACATAATATAAATTCTACGTAATATCAAAAAAACGCTATAGCACCGCTATACCACCGCAAAAATCGCTATTCCAAATAGCGTCAGTGGCCGCTATTTGAATTTTTACCGCTTTAACTGCTTAGTGTATAGCCATAGTGCCAATCCATACAACAACTAGACAATCAACTTGATCAATGACTACATGAAACTTTTTTCCTATGTGTATTGTGGTCGACGAACTCATATACGAGAGGTGGAAGAAGCCAACAATTAAGCTAAGAGGTAGGATTAGGGTTTGGGGTGTGTTGTTGTTTATTTTCTTATTAGCCTTAATCCCACCTTTTTATGACGGTGACACATACACACTCTAATATACTCCTAAATTACTCTTGAGTTCCACCCATGTTCCAGACGAGACTTGAACCCTAAATGTCATGAAGGAGGTTAACTCACCATACCGTTAAGCAAAAACCTGTTAATCTCCTTAATCTCACATTAAATACACATCTTGTCAGCAAAGACTTACAAAGCCTCTTTAAGCTCATCTAATTTGATAATTTCCACTATATCAATTACTATAATCAATTTATAACATTTGAATAAAATCCTATTAATCTAAATATTAAATAACCAAGTTATTTAATTGTTTCGATTTAATAAATAATAAATAAACTATTTTATTTTCGTATATTTTTCAGTTGATAAGAAATAAGTTTATTATATATAAATATTATTATATATTTTGGATCTTTTATGAATCTTACTGTGTGACCTCATAGTCTCATGCACAATTATCAATATAGCAATTTATTTATTTATTGCATACCATCTTAAACATACAACCTCATCATTAAAGAAAGTTGGCTTATGATGCTTGGTATATGGTGATATAATTGTATGTATGATATATATGTGACACATTATCATCTATAGCAAAACTTGGGTGGTATACGTATCCTACTTATCACCTCTAGCAAAACTAAGGTGATGAGGTTGTATGCATGAGTTTAAGTAGAAAGATGGTCAATAACTTCAGTTGTGCATATCATTTGCATGTGATTTGTGATATGAATGGACACAGATGAATGGTTTCTATAAAAAATGTGCATGTAAATAGGTTTAGGTGGTGTATATATGTTGAATTTATCATTTCCAACAACTATATCACATTTTGCTTCCCTTTATCAAAACTGCAACGTTACAGGTCCACCAAATATAGTTATACTCCATGTCGTTTGGTCCCTTCCAAATGGTTGAAGTCTCTAAAACTTGACAATCAGGTATTCTATGTTAAGCATGTGTCCTATCATGGGCGCTTTTTAACATGAGTCACACAAGCTTCATCCTGCATACACCTTTTTGGATGAAACAAATACAAATACAATCAGTCTTCCATCTTTACCATGATAGCAAGCACATATACAACGAAATCTCCATATTCATCCATCAAGAACACTAGTAGCAACAACTACAACTACAAGAAGATGATAACTATAAGCAAAAGCGAAAAACTTGGTTTAAACAATTTTTTTGATAAATGTGCGGCTTTTCTAGAAAGAAATGAGGGTTTATAACAGAGTAAATGAATGTATTTTTGGGAAAAAATTGTGTATTACCAAACAATATATATGATAACCGAGCAAAATAAAAAAATTTAGAAAATTATAGTTGTTCTTTGTATAAAGATAATGATTTTTATTTAAACCAAAAAATCATATAGTTTATGAGTCTTTTATAGAATTGAACATTAAAAAATTTAAACTTGTCTCAAGAAAGTTAGAATGTTGGAATGAGATTAATTCTAATAAAATGCTTAATTCTTCTTTATCTTAATTTCCGTTGATTTTGCCCATGTTATATTATGTTACGGGAACGTTTTTTTTTGGCTTGTGATACGCGGGGCGTATGTCGGATGCGGGTCGGGTTTCTGGGGTTCAGATCCGTCATTCATTATCCTCTCCAGTCTCCACCGCTTCATTCTCAATCGTCTTCACTGCGTGCACCACAACTTTGTTGAATTCCCGTCATTCCTTCCATCCACACTTCACCGCCATCGGAGGTTTTGCTTTCTACGCTCGGATCTTTGTGGATCCGGATTCTGCTCCCCTCTCCCACCGCCTCACTTTTATCGTCTCCAACGCTTCCATCTTCACTCCATCTACAATCCGTAATCCCTCTCAATCTCACGACCCGTCTTTCCTACTGCAATCCGGCAGCACCGCTTTCTCCTCGCCCCCTTCTCCGCCATCGTTTCTCCCTCACTTTGTTGCATCTTCCAAGAATCGAAGGCAACAACCGTCTATACTGGTCAGTATTGTTGAAGGTTCGAACGAATGGAGCGTTTACCTCTCGCGATTAGGTCGTTCGACCAGAGAACACGACGACTCCTGAATTGCGATTGAACTGACCGACGATCGGTGACGATTTACGGTACCCGACAGCTGGGATTTACACTTCCGATTGCTTTTTGCTTACGTCGTTTTGGATGAATGTTCTGGGTGATCTTAATGTTGCACGCCATATGTTCGACGAAATGTCGTATACAAGAAAATAACTTTTTTCATTGATTTTGTTCAAACATTCCAATATATCGTTGTGATTAAGTTCGTTCCACTAACTACATATTTGTTTTTCGGTTTACCAGTGATTCAGATGATTTTGGATATGATAGGTGGGGAATCGATACTTGCCCCTATAAATGAAACGGAATCAGAAACGATATAAATGGTACCGAATATTAGAGGTATGTTTCGATGATGCTGTTATCCTTAATAATCATGATGTTGTCCCTCGAATATTAGAGGTATGAGCAAGCAGCATTTTCAGATTAGTACTTTGCGAAACTGAAGTTGTACCCAAATGTTTATTTTTATTTTACGCTGACTTTTACATCTTATAATAGTAAAATCAAAAGCTTCATTGAATTTTAATTTTTGAAATTATATTTACTACCTTTGATTGCATAGTTCTGTTTTGCCTTTTGTTGTAACTAATATTGTTGATGAACTCTAAAAAACTGATCCTGATGATGAACTTAGGAATGATGATCCTTCACAGCTAGATAACTCTCAGGATGTAGAAAACAAGAAAATTAAGAGAAAATTCGTTGCAAGAGAAGGTATGAGATTAGTGATAACTCTATTTATCAAAGATATTGCTTACAAAATAAAAACCATGCGTTTAGTAGTTGTAATTTCATTATGATTAATAGTAGATTAGTTTTCTACATAGCAGGTATAGTAGTTTGTTGTTGATGCTCTATGCGTTTTGTTTTTAATTTTATTCAACCAAGATTTATTTTAGCTTTATTTGGAGAAGTCAATTTATGAAAATTAATAAAATAGTCAATTGAATCCTTTGATTTATATTTTATAGGATTATAAAGGTCCGACCAAGCATGCAAATTTCTTCTATAAGCCCTTATCTTTTGTATCAAATATACAAAAGAAATTCATAATCTTTTAACATATTATAACTTAATAGTATCTATTTGTGTGCTTGGACCTTATTGCAGTCAGATTTCACCTTTAATCGAGCTTAAGCCTATCGTTGTAATCATATATACTATTGAACCAATTCAAAAATACAGGATAACAGGACTATTAACCTTAGGGGGGAGGAATATCGAAAGGTAACCTATGAGACCGGGGAGTTATGTTTTTTCTCTAGGGAGGCAAATCATCTAAAATAGTCAATTGTATTCTAGAACTCAAATCTTATAGCGAGTGGAAACAAACAGGTAATGGAGTTTGGCTCCTGAGATACTCCTTGGCGTGGGACGTGGTAGGTTGGAATTTACAGTTATACCCTTTAATTAAATTTCTTTCTGCTGGATGCTTATCTTTCAACACTTTTCTTTCTTGCAGGTGCAAGAGCGGATTGGTGGTCTGTGGGTGTTATTCTTTTTGAG
The DNA here is from genome assembly GCA_023525715.1 of Cichorium intybus. Taxonomy (NCBI): domain Eukaryota; kingdom Viridiplantae; phylum Streptophyta; class Magnoliopsida; order Asterales; family Asteraceae; genus Cichorium; species Cichorium intybus. The sequence continues at coordinate 34,240,662 of CM042014.1, forward strand.
CTACTTGTAGGGATTCCACCCTTTAATGCAGAATTTCCACAGGTACACACACTAAAAATCAATATCTCCTGACACTTTGTTCAACAGAGATTGCATTAAAAAGTAACCTTACTTTATTTTCTGAAATTTGCAGCAAGTTTTTGGCAATATTATGAACAGAGATATACCATGGCCTAAGATCCCTGAGGAGATGAGCTTTGAAGCATATGATCTCATTAATAAGTAAGTTACAAGATTTTTTTTTTAAATTTGTTGTTTATCAACCAACAACATAAATATGCAAGTATTACATCAACTTTTTGGTTTATTTCAGTTTGCTGACTGAAAATCCAGTTCAACGCCTTGGCTCTTGGATTCATCCGAAATCGATTCCGATTCAACCGCAAATGCTCTTTCCAACTCCCTCAATAAACGCTAGCATGCAGCTCCCAGAGCTACCATGAGGTAAGAGCTATCACTAAGCTTCCAAACCAGGAGGACTCACGAAGGGGTCCAGGATAGGCCCCGACCCGTGCATAGCACGAGTTTCCCACTAGTTATTAATTAAAGATCATAATACAAAAGTTCGAAAAAAAAAACACTTTTAAAGTCCAATATCAATATCATAAGGTTCGTATAATAATAACCACAAATAGGTAATGCTAATACTATTAAAAAGCAATCCCATAAACACTAACATTTCCATTTATCCCCTGCCACGTTATTGTCACCTAGCTTCCCTTCTTAAAATTGTTCTATTACACCCTATTCTCGAAATTTTTTAAGGAGGGAAAGGGAAGGAAAAAAAAAGAAAGTTGTGTTCTCCAGTTTTTTTTAAGAAAAGAAAGAGAAGGAAGGAAAAGAAAGTGTGTTCTCGAATCTTTTTTAATGAGGGGAAGGAAAGGGAAATGAAAGAAAGGGAAGGAAAAATTAGACTTTTTTTTTAAATCAATCCCCTAAATGTCGGGTGATTGGGAGGGGAAGGAAATGAAGGGAAAGGAAAATAAAAGAAATAAAAAATTCATTTCTTTCATTCCTTTTTTTTTTTGTTTTCAAAATTTAACTCAAGAACGAAACGTGAAAGAAAAACTACAATTCTTCGTAGTTTAAACCGAAAAGACTCTTACACCACCGTTCTTTACGGCCCGCTCACCATTACCACTCTATATGCCGCAACACACCACCACCACCTTGTATTTATTTATTTATTTATTAACTGTTGATACTTCATTTGTCTTAAACTAAATGCACGAGTTATCTAACTAAGTGCATTTTTAATTTAAAAAAATACACTTATATCATTATTATTATTATTGTTATTACAAATAAATATATTTTTATTTTATTTTTTATTAATAAATAACACAAACCAAAATTACCAAACAGCGATATCTAATTCAGCAAGTCGTATATATAAATTATTTAAAATTTTCACGTAGTAGCGGTACATTCAAATTCAGCGAGCCCACGTAAAGACCATTACAATATACAAATTACAGCTTGTCCGGATAGGCGTTGGACTGTTCTTCTCGCTACTAATTGGTGCGCCTTTTGACCAAATAAAACTCGTAGTTTCCTTTTCTTCAAGAAGATTTGTTTTTGTATTCAAATTTTTGGTGCTCTACTGCGTATGATGACGACTGCTTTTGTATCAACCTCTCTTACTTTTTCTTATCTTAATGCGTCGTCGTTCCTATAGCTCGAGGTGGTAGACCCACATCATCGAGACATAGACCCTCAACTCAACCCAAAGATTCCGATATTAATTGCTATGCCCCTTGAAAAGTCTCTATTTCAGTCTGTTTGTGAAGCTTTTCAACTTCTTGTGGTGTAGCTTTGCCTCGAAATTATTCGTTTCCCTTCTTTTCTGTAACCCTTTTTCCTTTAAGAGCTAAAGGACAGCTTTATTGATGTTTCTTGGCTTCTTCATCGACAATTCTTGATTTTTGATTGGCTTTCTAGCGATTGTTTTCTTTGACTATGAGAATTTAGGTATAATCCATTGAAGGTTTTCGTATCCAGAATAGAGAAAGAAAATTAGGGGTTTTGACAAAGAAAAAAAGGATTTTTACTCTGATTTTTGCAGTCTGTTATCATCATGACAGCTTCTTGTGTATAATTTCTTGATTATCATGGAAAAGAAACGATACCCATAAGAGATTGAAAGTTTCTACTAGTTCAATTTGTCAAAGCGATTTCCACTTTCCCAAAAAGCGTTTCAAAAAGATCGAACATTTTACGTTTTGGGTAATACTCTGAATTGGGTTTCTGTCACATAAGACGATTTTGTAGTGGTGTTCAGCCTGTTGGTTATTAGTAGCAGTTTTCGAGTGTATTCAGCTAAAGCGAAGTCCCTGTAGTGATCACAATTAACAGGTCAGATGATTCTTCGATACTTAATCTGATGTTTCTTATGTATGTTTGAGGGTTAATTTTCCAATATTTATGCCGATTTCTCTACTCAAGAACAGCAATAGAGAAAAGTCTTACAATAAAGTTATAATTGTTCATTTGGATTATCACTTAGGTTCTATTAATTGTTTATTGACTCGTGTTTTGTTATAAGTCAACAAATCTCAATCAATTCACGTTGACACTCCATTGTAGCCTTCTTTACTCAATATTTATGCTAATTTCCCTACTCAAGAGCTGCGATAGAGAAAGGTCTTAGTCACGTGATAAGTTTTCATCTGGATTATCACTTGGGATACATTAATTGTTTATCGGTTCATGTTTTCTTATATTTCAACAAATATGAATCAATTCACCTTGACACTCCATTGTAGTCTTCTTTTGCATGCTATTCGTTTATAAAAATTTCTTATCTTTTTGAAGCCAAAAAAAGAAAAACCGACGAGGGCCGACGCATTACTGCCGACGTGTATCATATCGAACACCATTCGAGTCGTACACGTGACCGTTGGTTTAAAGGGACATGACTGAAACTTGTGTGTTTTTCTTGATTAAAGTCTATAAACAAGAAATATTTTGTAAATTCTGTGTGTAATGCAATTGACTAGTGTTTAATTCGTAAAAACCCCTGTTTCAATCTTTTTGCAGAATTAGGATAGCTAATTTACAGAGATGGGGACTGACGTTACTGAAACTGTCGAGAACCTGCCATTGCCTATGAACTTCAAGGTATAGGTTTTTGATCATGTTAAAGATTATTTCGAGTACTTCACAATTGTTATCGGGCTTAAGTCTCATATCTTATAACCTATTGGTGAAACCAGGTGCATGGCTTTATGTGCACAGAATTTATGAAGGTACTCGGGAGTGTTCTTGAAATATTTCCAGAAATAGAAGCAGCGAGACCTCGATGCGAATCTGGTATTCAATCACTTTGCCTGTTAAACAGTGCAATTAATAAAGCCAAATTACTGATTCGAGACTGCAGTGAGTCGAGTAAGCTTTACTTGGTATGTATGTGCTTTCAACTGCGGTTTTTTTTCCCCCAATTATCGAATTTTCAAACTTTGACATTTAATCTCGTTTTATCTTGAATTAATTCAGGCGCTAACTGGAAATACGATTCTTACAAGATTTAAAAATTCGAAAAGCTTACTGGAACAGAGTTTAAACCAGATCCAAAACATGGTTCCCGTGATGCTTGCATCAAAGGTTAGTCGATTTTATCGTCCGATACTTCAAAAATAATACGAATTATGTAAAATTAATACAAAAAATTGTTTTCCTTCAGATGTCACCGATAATTACAGAGCTTAGGAGGGTGAAACTTGCTTTAGATCCATATGAAGAAGAAGCTGGTAAAGCTGTAAGATCGTTACTTGAAGGATACAGAACTGGAAACTCTTCAGAAAACGAAACTGGAAATGATTTAATTCGAATAGCTGCTTTAAGGCTTCAAATAACATCTCAAAGAGCTCTTGTAACTGAACGAAGATCCATCAAGAAACTTTTAAATCAAGTTGGTGAAGGAGATGGCAGACAACAAAAGAAGCATATTCTTATAATCCTTCTAGATGTGTTAAAAAAACATGGCAATTCAATTACATCTGGGCTTGAAGAAAATGACAACATTCTTCGAAATCAAGATTATAGATCCCGGAGGGTTGACTATTCCGTTGACCGTGAAGAATCTCCTCCGAAGGGTATTTTGGGAAGACGTGAAAGTGAAAAAATACCGCCTGAAGAGTTCATGTGTCCGATTTCTCTCAAAGTAATGTATGATCCTGTTGTTATAGATACAGGGGAGACATTTGAAAGAATGTGGATACAAAAGTGGTTTGATGAAGGTCATGATATATGTCCAAAAACTAAAAGGAAATTATCAAACTTTTCATTGACACCAAATACTGCTATGAAGAGTATGATTTCAAAATGGTGTGAAGATAACAGATTCATTATTTCAGATCCGTGTGTTGACTTGTCAACCATTCCTAGCACATGGGAAAATTCATCAACTTCGGTTGCTAGTTTGAGTTCTATGTATAGTCTTCAACTTCCAGCTGATTATAGTAACATATCACTAAGCTCTTTGGATAATACGCGTGATTTTGATTTGGATTTTTTTCAAGAACTTGATGATTCACTTCCATGGGATAATCAATGCAAGTTTGTTGAAGATCTCATGACCCGTTTGAAAGATGATGACAAAGCATGTAAATTCATGTCATGCGAGAATTTGATCGAGTCGATTGTGAGATTCTTGAAAGTTGCACGCGATATAAATGATGTCCAAGCTCAAAGTATCGGATGCTTGTTGTTGCTAAGTTTGGTCACCAAATGCAGGTACTTATAAATTATATATATGCCGCCGTGTAAAATTACTATATTGATCTTTTTGTATCGAAATTAAAAAAAGTTTCGATTATTTTCTTTGCAGAAGTATAAATAGCTTGAGTAAAGATGCGTACGAGTTGATATCAAAGTTTCTTGAATCAAAAATGATAGAAGAGGCTCTTACGATATTGGAAAAATTATCTTCCCACCGAAACCATCAATCCGAAATCGCATCATCGGGTGCTCTTACTCATATCTTCAAGATTCTCGATACCCAAAACATACAAAATCAAACATTATCGTTAAAAATTCTCCACAACTTGACTTTGACCAGAAACTTCTGGTCTCTTCTTTCTTCAGATCTAATCCCTAAACTCGTCACCCTTTCTGAAGACGAATCACTCTCAACATACTGCATAGCAATCTTGACAAATCTATGCGGGAATCAAGAAAATAAAACCCTAATTGCGGAAACCAAGGGGTGTATTTCTTTTGTTGCTAAAGTTCTCGAAAGTGAAAGCTGTGAGGAACAAGAACAGGCTTTAGATATTCTTCTTTCTTTGTGCTCTCAAAGCGTTGAGTATTGTAGATTGGTGATGGATGAAGCGATTACTTCTATTGTTTTAATTTCCACAAATGGAAACGATAAAGGGAAGGCAAAAGCACATGAAATGCTTCGGCTTTTGAAAGATACAGAGAGTGAAGAGAATGTGGAAGAATCTCCTTCACCTGTTCATGATGTTTACAAGGATTCAAATAACTTTCATGTTGAAAAGAAGACGTCTTCTAGAACTTCACGGATTTTAGCAAAGTTTTCTTTGAAATCCAAAGGTTCTTTGGCTCAAAAAAGGAAAGTATAGGTGAAAATTACTTTGCAGTTATTTTCTCAACGGTATGTGCAGTTTTGGGTGGATTGATCTAGAAACTATGTTTTTTTTAGGTTTGTTGTTGTTTGTGCATATTAGTTGTAGTAGAATAGTTGCATGCAGACACTATTTTGAACTGTAAACACGCATGTATGTTTTTGTTCATCAAGATTCTTAACTCAAAGATTCATCGGATTCTGAGTCAAGAATCCAACTGGAGTTCAGAAGTCGTGATTCATCATGGTGATAGGAAAATCTGTAAATGTTAAACCGCTTAGTTAACTTTAAGAACTAGTTTGTAGACATATAAAGAACTGGTTTTGTAGTTTATTTCTTTGGATCACAATGATCAATGTGTACAGTTTTGTTGGTAGTTTCTTTTTAAAGTTTTTGAACAATCTGTATTTGATTTTGGATCCTGTTAACGTTTCTGGTGATGGGTATTCGGTTTTTAGTTTAATTCTCAAGCTTCTTTTTTCCATTTTTTTCATTTGTTTTTCGCTGCATGTGTGGTTAGTTGAGGTTCAAGTTTCATGGTAGGCGTAGAATTCTATGGTATCATCTTTTGTATGACTATCACTCTCATTTGTTATGCTTCCCCTGTTCCCCATGTTAACAGTGACAACCCAACCATTAACCATGTTGACAAATTGAAAGCTCAATGGCAACCATGTGAGAGGGGCGGTCCCAGTATAGAATAGCATGGGCTACTTCTCAAATTTTCCTGTCAAATGTAAATTTAATGTAAATCCATTGATAATCGGTCGGTAATGGGTTTAGTGGCGGATTAGTCATGCCTATAAACGTTGTTAAAATGTTGATGAAGTTGAATATATGTTAATGTGCATCCACTAAAATTTTTTGTGCAATGTATTCTTTTTCTGGATCCGCCCCGGCATGTGAGTGTGCAAAGTGTGGCTATATGCACCACTTGTATCTATCACAACTTACGGCCACAACGAGTGAATGCGTGTGTGAGGATTGTTTTTGTTCCCCCCAACCAATAAGCTATAGATTTGCGTACGAACCTTTGGTTGCTCCATAATGAAATACAAATCTTACCTTAATTTACAGATTCACAAAATAATTATCTAATATTCCCCAACAATTGGTAGCTGGAAGGCACATGTAAAACCCGAGTTTGACCAATGCAAATTTTGTCTCGGACGAAATGAATGTGAATCTCGACATGTTTGGTGCATTGGTGTTGAACTGGATTTTCAGATAAGTAGACGGATGAGACATCAATCACAGCAAACCATAGTAGCTTGGCGGACCGGTATATGTAGTTTAAGGAATAGATTGTGCATCCAACTCATATTCGTTGTAGCATTCGTAACACCATTGTATTCTGCTTCACCATTTGACTGGAAAACAATAAGTTGACGTTTTGAAGACTAATAAATGGGATTGTTGAGAGAAAAACGTAGTATCTGAAAGTAGAGCGGTATGAGTCAGGGCACCTCTGGTCAGTGCCAAAACTGACAGTCAGATTGTGTCGAGATGACACCAATAAGCATAGGCCGAAATGCAGGCTACCTTTAATATAGCAGAGGCAGAGTAGGGATGAGCAAAACCGAAACCGAAAACTGAAAAACCAAAACCTCAACAAAGCTGACGGTTTGGGTTTTTATTTCTTAAAAACCTAGAAAAACCGAACCGAACCAAATTTTATAAGATGTGTATTCCACATATTTTTTTATGTACTCGGTCTTATAGGATGATTTGATGCACGATGCGGATATCTAGGATCAAGACATTTCTAGATGTTTTAATATTTTGAATATTTAGTATTGGATGCTTAGCCGAGATCAATGTAAGTACATATATTACACTTCCCCTATGATAATAAAATGATTTTGTTGTTATGTGATATCTATGTCCTATGTTACATATTCGTAACTTCTATGTGATTTTATGTGCCATTCAGCGGAGTTAAAGGGTTTATTGAAAATGTTTATATACTATGCTACATGCATTGGTTTTTATGTGATATTTGATAACATGTTAGTGATTTTACTAATGAAACATGGGACTATTAAGTTATATACAAAGTACAATCTAAGGTGGATTTCATAAGGCAGAAAAAAGTTGTCACCATATCACCACAACAATTTAGCGCAGTTCCTAATTCCTAAGCCATAATAAGGCATTTCTCATTTCTCAATAACTTGTGGATCTTTTTAGTAGAATAAAATGTTTTTTTTAATTCAAAAATATATTATTATCTTGAAATATGATCCACACACTATATGAACACTTTAGTAAATCTCTTTTTTATTATTATGCAAATAATTTTGACTTATTGGTGATGGTTTAAGTTGTCCTTAAAGTATAATTAACTAATAATTACTCAAAAAAGTATGTAATTATTATAAAAGAAACATGTATTAACAATATTGATGCAATGATATTCGGAATGTGTGCTTGCATTGACATATTGATTTTTTTTAAGAAAAAAGACTCGTGTTTCGTCCAAAAAATCTAAACCAGAAAAAACTTACAACGTTTTATTTAAAATTTTAGCAGCCTGCAGACTTTTTAAAAAACAAACAGTATTTTTTTGCATACTGCAGACGTTTATTCCACATCTTCTTTTGCAGATGTGGTTTAAAAACAAACAATACATAAGTGTCTGTGCTAGTGAGGTATCACGCAGCTTTGGTATATTAACACATGAGTGACTTAGTCCATATTAAATATAAACACAAACACATTGCATCCAATAGGCATAAAAATTATAGACATTACATCGAAGCATCGAACCTATGTGTCTCTATCGTCCTTTTGCTTCACTTTAAATGAACCAAGCAACTTACATTACTAACACATTATTGAGTTTGATAGCAGCAAACGGCCAAAAGGTTTTAGGGTTTTTATTATAATCAAACGGAAGAAAAACAACCTCTATATATAGAGGAACAAACAAAAAAGGAGAGATACAAGGAGATAAAAAAGGAAAAGATGAGAACAAATATACGTTCAAATAAAATCTCCAATACTCCCCCTCAAGCTGGAGCGTGTATGTTAAGAACGTTCAGCTTGCCAAGAAGAAGGTTAAGTTGTGGGGCTCTCAATCATTTTGTGAATAAGTCAGCTATTTGCATCTTTGAAGAAATCGGAAGGACACTCACTTCCTTGCTTTCAACTCTTTCACGGACGAAGTAGCAATCCATCTCGACGTGCTTAGTCCTATCGTGGAAAACCGGATTGTTGGCGATGTGTCTAGCAGCTTGGTTATCACAGAACAAGGGGGTGGAATCATCAGCAGAAACCTGGAGTTCGCTTAGGAACCATCGCATCCACACAATTTCATCGACTGTAGATGTCATTGAGCGGTATTCCGCCTCGGCAGACGATCGAGAAACAACATATTGTTTCTTTGTTTTCCACGAAATAGGTGCCCCACCTAAGAGGAGAGTGTAACCGGTCCTAGATCGTTTGGTGAATGGGCAACCGAGCCAATCTGAATCGTAGTAAGCTGTTAGATTGAAGCCTCCAGCATAAGGAAGAAGAACCCCTTGGCCAGGGGTGGCTTTAAGATACCATAGGACACGATGTGCTGCATCAAGGTGGCTTTGTCTAGGATCTGCAACAAATTGACTTAAAACGTTTACGGTGTATGTGATATCCGGTCGGGTAGCTTGCAGGTACAAGAGCCAGCCAACCAACCGCCGATACCGGCTTCCATCTGTCTTTGGTCCTGCTTCGTCTTTATCAAGTTTTAGGTTGGGTTCGATGGGAACCGAGCTAGGGCGACACCCTTGAAAACCGCAATCCTCGAGGTCGTCGAGAGTATACTTCCTTTGGCTCAAGACCATTCCCTTTAACGTCTGTGTCACTTCTATACCAAGGAAGTACTTGAGAGCTCCTAAATCCTTTATACTGAATCGCCTATCCAAATCATTTTTCACGGATTCAATCTTGTCTTTGTCATTTCCAACTATTATGACGTCTCTACGTAAATTAAGGCGACAACGAAAATGTTGTTTTGTTTGTAAATAAAGAGAGAATAATCGGCCTTGCATTGACTGAAGCCGAGATCAAGCAGGGAGGTAGTGAATTTTTGATACCAATTGTGGGATGCCTGCTTGAGCCCATAGAGAGATTTCCTTAATCTACAAACTCTTGTCTCATTCTCCTTAGAAAAACCTTGTGGAATCTTCATATAAACTTCTTCATTGAGCTCCCCGTGTAGGAAAGCATTGTTCACGTCAAGTTGGTTGATAATCCAGTTCTTCTTTGTGGCAACGACTAAGAGAGTTCTAACCGTGACAAGCTTGGCAACTGGAGCAAAGGTGTCATGGTAATCAACCCCTTCTTGTTGCGTAAACCCCTTTGCGACAAGTCGGGCTTTGTATCTTTCAACTTCACCATCGGGCTTGTAACCATGTATACCCACTTTGAGTCTATGGCTCGCTTTCCTTCTGGAAGGTTTTCAAGAGTCCACGTTCCGTTTTCTTCAAGGGCCCGAATGTCTTTCTCCATGGCATCTTTCCATCTTTTATCCTGCATGGCTTGTTTGAAATTCTTTGGTTCATCGTGAGATTCGATGGCCGCTAAGAAACTTTTGTGAGAGCTAGAAAAATTATCATAGGTAACAAAGTTAGATATGGGATGTACCGTGGGGGATTCTTGATTAGAAACGGGCCGCAAAGGGTCTATCGAAGGGGCAGATCAACGTGGAAATCTTTGAGATGGGCTGGTTGCGTTCTGGTTCTCTTAGCACGTCCCTGTCCAAAGGTGTTTTCCGTGTCGGTGGGGTCTTCAGACTGGGTCGTTTCTTGTTGTGTCACAGTTGTATCATCAAGTTCATGTAGTGGGTCTTCTGGTTCAACAATCCCATCGCTCTCTTCTTCAATGTTTTCGTATGCGCTTCTACTATTTTTAGTAACAACCGGGTCTTCAGCTTGCTCAAATAAATCCTCATGCAGAGAATTCAAGGCAACCTCCTTAAAGGGAAATGTGTCTTCACAAAATTTGGTATCCCTGGATACAACAATTTTCTTGTGTTCAAGGTCATAGATTTTGTATCCCTTTATCCCGGGTGGATATCCTAAGAAAATCCTGGGCCTCCCTCTTGTCTCGAACTTATCTCCACCGGTGTTGGTGTTCCGGTAGTATACGAGACATCCGAACACTCTCATGAAGTCATAATCTGGTTTTCGGTTGTGAAGAAGCTCGAAGGGGGTTTTGTTGCCGATCACCTTGGACGGTAACCGGTTAATGATGTGGGTTGCTGTTAAGACGCATTCTCCCCAGAACCGTTTCGGGAGTTTTGCCTCAAATCGTAAGGCCCTAGCCATCTCAAGGAGATGTCGATGCTTTCTTTCGACAACCCCGTTCTATTGAGGGGTATGAATGCAAGTGGTTTCGAGTAAGATGCCGTTTTATTGATAAAAGGATAACATTTCGTTCGACGTGAATTCTCCTCCATTGTCACATCTAATCCTTTTAATGTTTTTACCAAACTGTGTTTGGATCATTTTGTGAAAAGATTTCAAATGACCACTGGCTTCATGCTTGAATTTTAAGAGAAATAACCAAACAGATCTGCTATAATCATCAACGATGGTCAAGAAATAACGTGCACCGGTAAAAGAAGATGTACGATAAGCACCCCAAATATCACAATGCATTAAATCAAAACATTCCATTGTTTTACTAATACTGTTCGAAAAGGAGGACTTGGTGTGTTTAGCCCGAGAACAAGAATCACACACTTTATTTAAAACAACGTTTTTAAGGAAACTAATCTTATTGAGTTTTTCAGCGAAAGCATGTCCCAATCTTCTGTGCCACGTCCCATGAGAAACAGTCATAGCCCTTCTCTCACTTCTGACCATGCCCATCCGATAGAGACCCCTTTCGCGTTTACCTGCACCAATCAAGCCTCTCGTGGAAAGGTTCTGCATGACACAAAAATCGGGGGAAAATGAGACAACACGTTGCAAGTCATTGGACAATTGTCCTACAGATAAGAGATTGCAGCTAAAATTAGGGACATAAAGCACGTCCTTGATTTTAGTACTTCTTGTGAGACTACATTCACCCTTTCCTTTGACAAGGACGCTAGTACCATTGGCAATAGTGACGGGAGCTTCAAACTTGCCTTCGGTTATGTTATCAAGACAGTGGATGTCATTTGTTATGTGATCTATGGCTCCTGAGTCCACTACCTATTTATCATCATCTTTTTGTTTACCTGCGAGGTCGGCAAAACGGGGTTTCTCACTCTTTTGGTTTTTGCCATCTTGTTTGAAGGTGTTTAGGAACAACTCGTACTGTTCCCTTAAAAGTCCCGGGATAGGGCTCGATTCGTTTTCGGCGTAGGCGGCTTTGGTCCCGTCATGCTTTGCTTTGTTTCCCGGCCACCATTCGGGATAACCGATTGACGTGTACGCAGAGGTCGTCATGCGGTCAAAAATAAGAAATAACCTAACATTCACTAGTATAGTGGAGTCAGGGTCGATCCACAGGAGCTACGTGGTTAGCCTAGATGAGAGATTACCAACTGATAGTGTCACAGCTATAGTCGGAGGAACTAATTTCTATCTTTCTACCTTGAACAATATTCAAACACCCCAGCCAAGCTTAGCTATGTCCAAATGACCTAGTTACTTTCTGAATTCAGAAGTACATCTCTGAATCAGGAGCAATTGAAGGCATTCAAACTAGCAAAACCAAGCACAGCATAAACTAGCTAATAACTAACAGTACTATGAGACAGTTAATAGCCAAGATTTAATGCTCAATATAACTAAGTTAGCTACTGTTTTCAGCAAGGGAAAACCGTCCTAACCAAGCCACAAACAAAATCCAATCACAATCAAACAATCAAAACTCCAACAAGCATCCGAAATACCGAAAAATCAATATTTAAGGTAACCGAATGATTTCATTCACTCAAACCAATATCCAAACATCAAATCAGTAACCAAAACTACTAAAAACAGAACCTTAAGCTAGAATTCAATGGTTGTCACACCCAAAGATTCAACTCAAAGCTTACAAATGTTTAACTAAAATGAAATAAAATCTAAAACATGAAAATACCAAATTATAGCTTCTGAAATGGAATCCTCGAGTCAAAGAGCTTCTAGGTCGATGTTTTCACCAGGTCTTTGCTAGGGTTTTCGGCTGGAAATGCCTCTATTTATAGTTGCAAATTTCCCGTGACCGCGCCGCGCAAATGTGAAATCCGCGGCGCGCATACTTATCCGTTCCTCGTTTTTTCGTCATTCAAATGTGTTCCACCGCCTTACATCCGCGTCGCGCAGGAGATAAATCCGCGGCGCGCGTACGTCTTCTCTTGATTTTTCATTCTTTCCATACTTTTTCCTTTTGTACACTTTTAGTCCCTGTTTCTGTTCTTTTTCTCCAGACAAGTCCTGACACGAAAAGTGAGAATACCCATGCATATTTGATATAATTTGACCAAGAACAGGGCTCAACAACGCCTAAAATACTTGATATCACTAGGCGTTGTCAAACACCCCACACTTGTGCCTTGCTTGTCCCCAAGCAAGAGAGTTTTTAACAAATTATAATAGAGAATCGAACAGTTTTTGAATGTGTTTAGTTTCAAAGCTTATTGCTCTTCGAGTTAGAATGGAATAGTTTGTGAAAACATAATTGAGTTGTTCTTTGGAATTCATGGCTTTCTAAAGAACCCTTGATTACAAACTTTCTGTCCACAATATAGTGTACTTACTCGTTCAGATTCTAAAGGCCATTAAGAAATCGTCCATGACTTTCGATGTTGTTCGTGTAGCGAGCTTTCAGAAATACCATCCCAGACCAGACGATCTTAGGTGGTAAGGTGCATAAATGCCTCTTTGAGGCCACCCTTTCGGACCTACCGGCTCGAACAACAAAGGCCACTGACTGACTTTTCCTTCCTAAATTCCAATCCTAAAACAGCTCAATCTTTTAACCTCGTAAAACTCAACTTATTTGACTAACTAATAGCATGATCACAACTAAACAGTATTTCTTGAAAAATATTGATGCTATCACAATCACGAACCATTCATTTCAAAAATTGCAATTCATTAAAAATTTTGAAAAATATTGCTAAAAATTAAAAAATTGATCATTTATACAAAAATTTCAAACATATCTCTTTCGACCGTCCACACCCCACACTTAAAACCGTACAACGTCCCCGTTGTACAAAAATTATTTCAAAGCAAGGGAGAAAGAGTACCCTTTTTTGGACGATGGACTGCTTGGTGCTTCATATCACAGGTATAATGCGTACAAAAAGATCCTCGATTCATATGCTGGAGTTGTAGCGCTACAGTAGGACACGCCGGTGGTCAAGACAAGTGGAGGGGGCACGGTGACCCCACACTTGTCTGAGACAACTCCCTCTCAATTTGGTATATCATGCACAACTTAACAAATAAATTAAAACACACATGACAGAAAAGAAAAATAATATACAGATAAATGTGTCATAAATTTATACATATATCCCAAAAAGAATAAAAAAGAAAAAGAAAAAAGAGAAAAAGGTACATCAATCACTACCAGGCGGCCTGGAGGATCCAGCCTCGTGATCGTGGGACCTGGCTGGGAATGGTCGGGGGTGTCTGCCCTGGGCTGATGCGATCTGTATAAGTACCTCCCCGATCCACTCGAGCTGGTCCTGGGTCCTCGAGAGCTGGTCCTCGATCCTCGTGACTCTGACCTCCAGCCGGCGGAGGGCTGGTGGGTCATCCTGCTGTGGCTGCGGCTGTGGCGGCTCTGGTGCTGCTGGCTCTGGTCTCCGGCGTCTCCTGCCGGGCTGGGCATACGCGGGCTGAGGTGCCTGAGGAGGCTCGGTCGGTGCCCGTATGTACTGCCCCGGACGCTGCAGCTCAATGAGCCGCATCCTCTCCAAAGTGCGTGCTGTAGTGCGCGATGGAGGCAGAGCGGTCAAGGAAGCTGCCACGGGGGCAGTGAGAATGCCATATGAACGGGCCAGGCGGGTAATGAAGTACCCCCTGGCTAGTGGGCTGCTGGAGGAGGCGCCGGTCGCGTAGGTGGAGAGAGCGATCGCAAGGGCGTAGGGAAGATGGAGGAATCGGGACGGGTCGAGGAGGATCCACAAATACGTCATGTCGTCGCCTGACACCTTCTCGCCCCCCTCCCGATGCATGATGGAGGTGGAGACGATCCGGTGCATGAGACGGTGGAGTGGATCGCGTAGGTGGCTCTCCCTCGAGGCCCCCGCCTCGTACATCACATTGGACAACGGTGTCCAAACCTCCATGTTGGGAGGGCGCTCCGGCTCCCCCTGAATGCATGACCCAAAGAACCGGGTGAAGAAACGGTGCTGGAGGTCCTCTGGAGTGTAGATGCCGGCGCGCCTCCCGAAGTCTCGGAGGTTGCACTCCCTGTGCTCACCCCCCCAAACGAAAACGTACTAGCCTGGAACGCGGGTCTCCCGCCCTGGGAGCGAAATGGACCGTAGACAGGAACTCCAGGAGAAGCTCTGTGTAGACCACGTCCTCGTCCGTGGCCATGATCCTGTCCCAGCCACGGCATGTGAATGACGCCTCCTCGTGGGTCCAGGTGCGATGTAAGAACGGCTCGATCGCACCCCAGAGCCCTGCGTCTCTAAGAATATCTCGATCAATGACCGTCGCCTCTAACACCCGGCGACTCCTCAAAGCATCCCTCCGCGAGGTATACTCAACAGAACTGGCTAGCTCCGCGGGGAACTGGAGGAAAGCATGCTCCATTCTGAATATCATCTGCAAAAAGAAAATATACCCACAAAACAAATTTTTTTTTTGCAAAATCAGTCCTTTTTCTTCCCCACCGCACCGCGGCGCGGCCCAAGAGCCAGGGCGCGGCGCGGCGTGCGGCTGTTTCAAAACCCCGAATCAATTCCTCATTTTAACCTGCTAAATCTCAATATAAATACACCACAGGGTAGCCTAGGTGCCGACTAGCTCATCTAGGGTCTCCATTTGGCAAAACAAACACCCTATAAGCTAGCATTAGTGATTCTAAGTTTTGAACTATTTTGGGCAAATCACTAAAATTAACTACCTAATCGCTAGTTTTAACGAGTAATAGATAGTTAGAATGGCATACCTTGGTAGTGGGAACAAAATGAGCAAGAAAAATTGCAAGAAAATTTCGATAACCAGAGCTCCGAGTCGCGTGTTGTGAGTTGTGAGCCGCGGCTCACCGTATAAGGGCAAAAACCGTCTGATCGTATCCCGCGGCGCGCATTTCCCGTTTCCGCGACGCGCGTGTCGCTAATTCAACCCCTGCGCATCGGGTTGAGTTTTGAACCCGCGTCGCGCAATTCCAAAACCCGCGGCGCAGTCTTGAAGATTTCAAAACCTTTTCACACGACCCCACACTTGCTTCAAACCACTAATACCTGCAAACGATTGATGTATTTTCTAAATTAATCCTAAGAAATATAAAACCTACTTATGACACGATGGGTTGCCTCCCAACAAGCGCTAAGTTTAACGTCTTCAGCCAGACGTGCTGCTCCTAAGCTGATCCTTCAAACTTTCCTGGGTCGAATGGCTTGTTGGTTCTCCTGTTGCTACCCAGCTGCTGTCTTCTAGTTAACTCCCGTAAATGCTTGGAGGTAGCTTTGAACCTCCAAGCTCGGTCCTTTCTTCTGCATCTCTTCAAGGTCAAAGGCTTGACCTGAAGCGCGCCCAGTGCTGCTCCCAGTAGTTGTGTTGTGCCTCGTTTGTTGCTCTCATATTGCGTGTTATTTTCATTTTGCAATTTTGGCTTGCAGTACCAATAAAAGTTTTCCAATCGAATGGGATCGGAAGGCAACATATCAGGATGCTTCCATATGTCCTCATCGATGGTATTAATCACATCTAATCTTCCATTCATGAATGGATCATGAGTGGTGATAAAATCATGTTTATTATTGTTTTCAAATTTCAATTCGTCAACATCAACTTCTTGATCATCGTCCAACAGGTGGATCGGAACCAAGAGTGAACGACTTGTTTGATCTGATGATGGTACAAAGTCACCCATCATCAGATCCTTTCCTTCAAATTTCTCAAAATTTTCAAAAATTACAGGGTCAAGGGTAGTATTGTCATCTACACCCCCTTCCCCAAAAATTTCGACAACTTCAAAAAAATTCGGGAATTGTTGGGTTGGAATCTGTACTGTCACTTACAGTCCCCTCCACAACATCCTCATCAACCAAATTTTCTGGTGATGGTATGGATTCACCCAGCACCAGATCAACATTATTAACATTTTCAAAAACATCAAACATATCAAAAGCTGTTGAGTCAAAGGTAGCATTGTCACCTACAACCTCTTCCTCAACAACCATTTCGACCATCTCAATGGTCTCTTGATTTTCCCACGGTGTATGCCCTTCCATCACATATTCAGGTGATGCAAGTTCACACACATTATCATTGGTATAAAATTCACTCACCTCCGGTTCTGGCGAAGGTGGTGAACATTTCCAACTTTCCTCTAACCTATCTAAAGAAGCTTGCACTTTTTCAAGAGCTTCAGCCTGGTCCTTCTGCTCGTGGTAGTTGTTATACATGAATACCCAAAGTTGGGCCCAAGTTACAGAATTCTCAGGCTGAGATGACTCCTCGGTCCGCCATCCATTGTCATAGAATGATCCATTATAACAATCATCCTCGTAATAGGTGTCGGCCGGATTTTCATAATAATCATACTGATCCGGGTACATGTAATCACCTATTATAAGGATGTACACATACCAAAAATCAGCAAACAAAAATCAATCATAAAAAATCAGAAACTAAGTCCTACAACTCACCTAACCTAAGCTCACAGCTCCCCGGCAACGGCGCCAAAATTTGACGTGTACGCAGAGGTCGTCATGCGGTCAAAAATAAGAAATAACCTAACATTCACTAGTATAGTGGAGTCAGGGTCGATCCACAGGAGCTACGTGGTTAGCCTAGATGAGAGATTACCAACTGATAGTGTCACAGCTATAGTCGGAGGAACTAATTTCTATCTTTCTACCTTGAACAATATTCAAACACCCCAGCCAAGCTTAGCTATGTCCAAATGACCTAGTTACTTTCTGAATTCAGAAGTACATCTCTGAATCAGGAGCAATTGAAGGCATTCAAACTAGCAAAACCAAGCACAGCATAAACTAGCTAATAACTAACAGTACTATGAGACAGTTAATAGCCAAGATTTAATGCTCAATATAACTAAGTTAGCTACTGTTTTCAGCAAGGGAAAACCGTCCTAACCAAGCCACAAACAAAATCCAATCACAATCAAACAATCAAAACTCCAACAAGCATCCGAAAAATCAATATTTAAGGTAACCGAATGATTTCATTCACTCAAACCAATATCCAAACATCAAATCAGTAACCAAAACTACTAAAAACATAACCTTAAGCTAGAATTCAATGGTTGTCACACCCAAAGATTCAACTCAAAGCTTACAAATGTTTAACTAAAATGAAATAAAATCTAAAACATGAAAATACCAAATTATAGCTTCTGAAATGGAATCCTCGAGTCAAAGAGCTTCTAGGTCGATGTTTTCACCAGGTCTTTGCTAGGGTTTTCGGCTGGAAATGCCTCTATTTATAGTTGCAAATTTCCCGTGACCGCGCCGCGCAAATGTGAAATCCGCGGCGCGCGTACTTATCCGTTTCCCGTTTTTTCGTCATTCAAATGTGTTCCACCGCCTTACATCCGCGTCGCGCAGGAGATAAATCCGCGGCGCGCGTACGTCTTCTCTTGATTTTTCATTCTTTCCATACTTTTTCCTTTTGTACACTTTTAGTCCCTGTTTCTGTTCTTTTTCTCCAGACAAGTCCTGACACGAAAAGTGAGAATACCCATGCATATTTGATATAATTTGACCAAGAACAGGGCTCAACAACGCCTAAAATACTTGATTTCACTAGGCGTTGTCACCGATCACCTTGAAACATCCTTTTTTATTGTGACCATCTCTTTCGCATATGGTGCAGTTTTGCACGGTGTCGTTGCGCTTGCCACCTTTGTCTCGTTTCACTACATCGCGTCCCCCATTACTTTCTTTTCGGTTCTGGAAGGATGCCTTGAAGGCGGCGGGTTCACTTGCTGGTTTCCTGTCGGAACAGATGGTTCTTTGCCTCTCATCTTCGGCCACCAGATGGTAAGCACTGCTCAGGGAAGGAATCGGCTTGGTAGCCAAGATCTGTGTTCTAATAACATTAAAGTCACTGTCCAACCCCATGAGGAATTCGTATAGCCTCTCCTTTTCTTTATCTTCACTTAGACGTTTCCCGATATCACAATTACACTTTATCACAAGTGCATTGAGGCGTTGGCATAACGGAACTAACCTCATCCCAAAGGCTACAAAGTTTTGTGTAGTACGTAGAAACAAATGCTCCGGATTGTTGTGTGGTGGTCAATGCCTGCTTCAACTCGTAAGCTTTAGGGGCACTTTCTTTCCCGAATCTTTCGAGAAGGTCGGACCAAATGTCATAAGCTGTTCCGGCGTACTTTACGCTACTCCTTATTTCCTTTTCCATAGCCGTTGTGAGCCACCCCTTTATCATGTCATCACAACGCATCCAAAGCATATACTCGGGTGCCTCCTTGTCAGGTTTCTTGATCGAGCCGTCAACAAACCCAAAAACCTTGTTTTTGGCAAACAGGAAATTCATCATCTCCTGTGACCAGTCTGTGTAGTTGTGATCGTTGAGGAGATCATTTACGTGGAGTTGTTTTGGGTAGTCTGAAGCATGAACGTAATATGGCGAGTTCATGTTCGGACCGTCTTCATTCTTGTTCCCACTGGTGTTGCATTTCTCTACCATCATGGTGCGGATTGGGATTTAGGGTTTAGAGTACGATCGATGACTGCTCTGATACCATATTGAGTTTGATAGCAGCAAACGGCCAAAAGGTTTTAGGGTTTTTATTATAATCAAACGGAAGAAAAACAACCTCTATATATAGAGGAACAAACAAAAAAGAAGAGATACAAGGAGATAAAAAAGGAAAAGATGAGAACAAATATACGTTCAAATAAAATCTCCAATACACATATATATCATGGATATCTATATCTGAAGCCCTAAAAACAACATTAACACCAAACAAAAATCCATATCTAAACCCATATCTAAACATATCCATAAATTGCCAATTAATGGATACCATTTGTATGGACACTCGAGTGCCAAACTGAAATTGCTTGCCAATCCACCACGAATCCCAACATAGCAAGACCTTATGCATGTACTTTAATGTATTTACTTATTTTATTAGTTTTGCATTTTGGGTTAATTCACTTAACTTTATTCTCTATTAGCCGAATGCACGAATGCTCGTGCATTGCACGGAATGCAATTACAAAGTTTAAATATTGAAAAATATGTTATCCAAAATAACTACGTTAGTGTTAGTAACTATGAAATAATAAATTTCATACTAATTTGATGTAGTACATTGTAATTATTAAGAACCATGTGATAAAGAGACATCTATTAGAGCTTAATCGATTTAATGTATTATATATGGGAGTTAGGCATCCGTACCGCTTAGCTTAATACCTGTAAATTATATGTTTCTATTGGTAGCCGATGCCGATGATTTCGTAGGCATCCATACCGCTTAGCCTAATACCTGTAAATTATATGTTTGGTCCTAGAACTTAATTTGGTGTTTATTGTCACATCCCGATCCTTGGCGGAATCGATCAAGGCGTGATATATTGTTCAAAGTCTCATGACAACTATGTTATAATATGATTAGATTCAATTAAGTACTAAGTATGCAAACAAAATCCACAACATACAAATACAAATCCAAATACAACAACATTTATTACATGAAATTTAAATAGTATTGTGGGTTTCTAAGGTACACCCTACTTTTCATCAACTTCATTCTTCAAATCTGCATCATGGGTAAAAACAGGTCAACTACGAGAGTTGGTGAGTAATCTAGTTTTATTAAAGAAAATTGTGAGTTTGAATAATTTGAAATTTGTTTTCTTTTGAAGTTGGCAAACAAGTGTTATTGAGATAACAATTTATAAATCAAAAATTGATTAACAAATGATAACAACAACAATAAGTCCTCACCCTGTATATACATATAAGTATATATATAGGATGGAGCATCTAATCATCATACACACTCAACCACGTGCAATCAATCACCTTAGCGTCCCAAGGCGGGGTGGTCAACCCAATAGCGCTATTATTGTCCATAACGTACCTCAAGAATACGGGCATAGTCATGGAGATTAGACTAAAAATGGTAATGCACTACAAGTACATGTAGCGTAAACAAACAACAATTATACAAATAATGATTCACATATAAATGTCCCAACAATGTCTCAATGGTGAAAAAATAATAAAATGAAGTTGGAACATATTAAAACCACATGATACACCCCAAAAGTATTTAAAATTATAAAATATGGGGTAGATTACTCACATTAGTCCAATAAGGAATGCGCGTGTTGTACGATAGACGGCTCGGGTCAAAACGACGTGGAACCTATTATAATTAATAGTTTTGGTTTAGGAATCGATAAATGGGAATATAGTATTAATAAAAATAATTTAGACACATATTATTATATTAGATGAATTAACAATTATCCAAATTTTGTTTTGAATATTAATGTATTTATATGTTAAATGAATTTTAAATTGAATTAATTACTTTGCTTAATTAATTTATATTTTCACTTTAGGAAATATTTTAATAATTTCTTATTCAAGTAATAACTAGTCAAATTATAAGTATTTACAGATTTTATATATTATAAACAATTATTTATATGAAATAATCATTAAAATGCTTTTTTACATGCTTAGATATTTAGGAAAATGGTTTTAAATACTAAACAGTAATGAAACATTCTGAAATTATCAGAAAATAATTATTTCATAAAATAGTAATTACTGTAAAATTTTCATATTTTTCTTAACTGCTGTAGTATTTATTTAGTATTTTAATGATTAAACAACAACAAAATTCGGGAAAAATAATAAATGATCCCTAAAAATTCTGGAAAATTAACCATAGTTTTCTAACATTATATTGAGCCTACTGTAAATATTTTGGATATTTTGGACTAAGGGAAGTATTTCTTATGTTTTTCATTATTAACTAATCAATAAAATCATAAATATTAGGAAATAATTAAGAGAAATTAATTAGACTTTTTATTTATGATTACCATGTTATATATGATATTCTGATAAGGTGTTATAATTTTTGGACATGTGTAGCTATTTATTATCAATTTAAACCATTAAATAAACATTAAATCAGAAAAAATAAGAAAACATTCTTACAAAAATCTGTAAATTTATTCATGGAGTCTTTAATATGTGAATAAGGTGCGAAAAATATAAAATCTAGTTTTTAACATACATAACTATATTTTGCAATTTATTTTTCTACAACAAAATAAAATACAAAATAAGCATCAAACAATAATATAAATGCATGAAACTTTATAAATCCACTTTAATCAATATATGGGTTGTTCCAAAATATTCCCAGAATTTATTGACTGCAAAAAGTATTTTATGTGAATTATTGCCTTTTTTTAGTGCAATAATTATAGTAATTCAATAAAAATAAGTTATTTTCTGAACATTTCCAGAACTTCTTATTTTATTGATAGGATCTTTAGAAAAATCAGGTTTATGCATAAAATGAGTTTTAGATATTTTGGTGGATTTAATTTGTTTCATGTATGAATTTGGAACTTTTAACAACATACCTTGATGAATGCTTCAATAGGGATGAAGATTTGAGTATGAAAGCTTGTTCTTGGCTGGAAAATTGATATTTCTTAGATGAATTTCGAGATTGAGAGGAAGAGAAAGGATAGAGAGGGTTTGAGTGGTGATGAGAATAATGTGTGGGGAGAAAAATGAAAGGAAAGATGATGAGAGGTGTGAGTGAGAGACCATGGGAATAACTTTTGACTTTAGGTGGTCTTCATAATTTCCCACTAGTACAAGCATCTCTATGTAATACACTAATTAATATAAGAATTTTATAAAATTTAATGTAGAGTTTATAAAAATAGAGTTTTATAAAAAAATAGGTTATTATTTGATTATAACAATCTACTTTGATTTGAAGTTTAATTATAGTATTCAAGTTTGATTCTTTTAATTTAATTAGAGCATCATACTTTGATTTTATTTTAATATGGTATCATAATTTAATTTGATTATAGTTATAACGTTATACTATGCTATATTGCTATTAACGTCAATTTATATCGTATTGTATGGGTTTTGATCCTATTAGCGTCAAGTAATCTTGAGTAGGGTTTATTAAATTTCCAATTGGGTTGGGTTGACCCGAATCCATTTTAGGCGGATGTCACATTTATAACACCTTTGATCAGACTGTCGCGATTGTTGGAAGTCTATTTTTATTTCAAACTAACTTAATACGTTTGGTCCTCGTCTCTTTCATTTTGTTTCCCTCCCACAGTCCCTCATGTGTAAGCCAGATGAGGGCAGTTTACTCACTTAATTTAAAGGTTGAGGAAAACATAGAGGCTCATGACTTGGAACAGACACTCTCAAAGAAATTCAACTACGACAATTAGTTTGTGTCGACATTAAACCAGTATGTGAGGTTATTAAGGGATTCTATTCCAAAAGCTTAGCAAGTCTAATAAGGGGTTTCAGTGTCTCGAGGTTAGTTCTTTTAAAGGTTATTGTTACTGTAGCCCAATAAAGTCACGATTTTAACCCGATTAGGTCCTTGAACTTTTTTTTTGCGCAATAGGCCCTTAAAGAATTAAAAAAACGTGTTAAATTGGGGAATAATCCTCTTTTCAAACAAGTTAGCCGGTTGATTGCGTATGTGGCTGTATGAGCTGGACAGACATGTGGACATCATGACCACGTCACGAAGGCGACTTTCAGTCGATTAAAAAGGGAAGGGTTTCAAGGGAAAAGGATTCAAAGTTTTTTCCCGTTTTTTAAACTGAAAACCCTAAAAGTAGAAAGTGATGGCGTCGTCTTCGAATGCTGTTGTTCCATTGGAGGAGAGAGGTCGTGAAGCTCGTCAAGCTCAAGTTGGCGATCGACCGCAGCTGTGCGGGTGCGACCCAAGGCTACCGGTTGTTGAACGCACCTCCTGGAGCCCGAGAAACCCTGGACGAAGATTTTTCAACTGCACAAACTCGATGGTATGTGTTTGTAAATCATTCGTATGAGGTCGATCTCTTAACAAATGAAAACTTTTGACGAAAAAAAGGAAATGTGTTGTCCGATCGAAGGAAAGGTGTTTGTAAATCGTTCGTATGTGTACTAACTATTAAACACATATAAATGCAGTACACAAATGTCACGAAAATACAAAACTGTATTTTAGGTTTTCGTTTACCGATTAACACATATTCTCAAAGAATGTTGACTTTATTCTACTAACACATCTACATTAACTTACCATTTGTCGTAATTCTTAATAAAAAAACTAAAATTCCATTGTTTCTTCGTAACACTAGAAAATACGAACCTATTTAAGTTGATTACAATACACAGGGTAAAGCTTTATTGGGAAAATTCTTAGAGAATGAAGCTTTATACGACTCGAAGAATGCTTGGACTCGTTGTATCTCTAAGTCTCGAAAATGCTTGGAATCTCCGTGTTTTCGTGAAATTAGATTATGAGTTTTGGTACCAACTGAGTTTCTAATACTTATTTTCCTAATTTTTGTAACTGAATCGCATAATCGTGTTCCGTGAGCGTAGCATTTTTGGGTATTAATCATAATCCATTCATTAATTATAGGTAATACCAATTTACTCTTATACCCTTTATCGGTAGTTTATTAAGAAAACTAATTAATTCTTTGTATTTATTTACAGGAATGCCACTAATTCTTAACATTTAACGGTTCAAAACAGTCTTACAATCACACAATAACTAACATTCTTATAGGTAATACCAATTTACTCTTATACCCTTTATCGGTAGTTTATTAAGAAAACTAATTAATTCTTTGTATTTATTTACAGGAATGCCACTAATTCTTAACATTTAACGGTTCAAAACAGTCTTACAATCACACAATAACTAACATTCTTATTTAATACTATATATATATATATATATATATATATATATATATATATATATATATATATATATATATATATATATATATATATATATATTCTTCTCTTTTTACCACTTTAAATATACACACAATTCAACATTTTAACAAACAATAAATAAACTTACGCTCTATATATTTCACTTTATCATATTTTAGAAAATGTCTTCTAACAATTCCCCCAACAATGCCACAAGATCAATAACAAATCTCTCTAGTTCGTCCATGGATGTAGTGCGATTAGACTGATCGTGTGAACCACATAATTCTCTTGTCATCGTTATATTTCTTTGCATCCTTTAAGCGTATGCTTGTCATTTGTATTCCTAACAACTAGTGCCAAAGTTATGGCTAAAGATGAAAATGTTAAGATCGACAAGTTTGATGTCTACAATTTTGGCTTTTGGAGTAGATTAAAGACTATCTCTTCCATAAAAAAAAGTTACATGAACCCTTATCCCGGTGAAAAACTTGAGAGTATGAAATAGAAGGATTGAGTGTTGTTTGATCAGCAGGCCATTGGTACGGTCATGTTTTCTTTGACGAAGAATGTTGCATACAAATTCACCAACCATAAAACAAAAGTTGGACTAATTAAGGCATTTTCCAATATGTACGAGAAACTCTCGACCACAAATAAGGCTTTATTGATTCAGCAATTGGAGACTAAATGCTTGTGGCGGTTGTCCCATATTAGAGTTGGTGAAGTATGAGAATAATAAATTATCCATCAATGTACTTCTAACTTCACCCTAAGCTCAATAATAAATCCCTTTGGTTTCCCATAATTGTAGTACGATTATACTGATTGTGTAAACCACATACTTTTTTTTGCTTTGTTTATATTTTTGCATCCTTTAATCATAGATTTCTCAGTTGTATATCTAAGAATCTAATGTTATGTTTTTTTTCTTATTAAGTCCTGAAGATACCGAATGAATAATGATATCTGTATAAATATAGTGTTGCTGATATATATATATATATATATATATATATATATATATATATATATATATATATATATATATATATATATATATATATATATATATATAATTTATATGTACCAAATTTACTATCTGAATCTGAATAAAATGACTACCATCATATTTAATATCGATGAATAACAAATGACTATTTATTTAATAACCGTTATAAACTAAAATTGTACATGTACATATTAAAAAGCTAAAAAAAATTAAAAATTTAGAAATAACATGATTAATAAGTTAAATTGAACATAATTTTAAGTAACATCAATTAGTAAAATTAAATTAAAACAACTAATATTTACATATATATAGTAAATTAAACGAAAAATAGCGAACTCATAATATTTGTATGACATTCACACATAAAATAGTAAATTACTAAATACAGAAACATGAAATAGACTCTATTACTCATGATTTTCGATATAAATATGATTTTCATTGAAGAAAATAACAAAAATTTAGGAAAATTAAATATAAAATCATGACTTAGTATTAACGACACATATTTCTTTACTTAACATACTAGGACATGTTGTTAGTATTATGTAAAAAAAGAAACAATTATAATTGAAACACTAAATTTTGTATACACTAAGTCTATTAAGTAAAAAACACCACATAGGTACCCTAGTCTAACAAATATAAACCTATTATTTGGAGTCACATCCCTTATATTAAATGGCGAAAATGACTTAATAGAGTAATATTGTTTTCGATTTGTACACGTTTAGTCCCTAATGACTTTTTTTTTTTTGCAAAATACACCATTAAATACTAAGTTTTGTATACACAAAGTCCGTTAAGTAAAAAAACACCACATCAGTATCCTAGTCCAACAAATATAAATCTATTTTTTGGAGTTACACCCCTTACATAAAATGGGGACAAGGACTTAATATTGTAACATTATTTTCGATTTGTACACGTTTAGTCCCTAATATTTTTTTCCTGCAAAACACACACTTAAACTTCTTGTTTTTGTACATATATAGTCACTTTTACCTACTGGTCCAGGTTAGCTGTTCATTTTACTGTTATGAGTTTTGATAGGGTAGCATTGTTTATAAGACTCTAATCCTGAAATGCCAAGCGTTGAGTTAAAAGAAATCAAATTTTGGGAGAAAAGAGGTTAATGTGCTTTTAGCGTCGTTAATGTGCTTTAGCGTCGCTAATGTTCTTTAGCGTCGCTAATATGCTTTTAGCATCGCGAATGTGCTTCTGTTGAGTGGGTTTGCACGATGTGCAGTTAGTGACGCTAACTGCTGATTTTGAGCCAAAACCCTAAATTTTGAAGTTTGGGCCATATATTAGGGTGGGGAACTCTAGGGCAGCTGTCATTTGACACATTTCAGCCCCAAGGTCGTTTTTCTCCTCTCTCTAGTTCTCTTGGATGGTTTTGGCTCATTTGGTGGCTTTGGAAGGTATTCTTGAAGAGATTATGATGCTAGAGGATGCATGGTGTTGCTAGGAGGCATTCTTCAAGTGGAAATCAGCTAAAGCTTCTTGTTTCTGGACTATTATGAGTAAAGTTCTCACCTTTATGCTTTTTAAGGTTGTTCTTGTGTTTTTATTGGTATCTTAGGGATTGAAATGGAGTAATGGTTCCTTTTTGGTGTTGTCCATGCTTGGGAAGGATAAATTCTGGAACTTTATGTATTTCAGTCCTGATTTAGAACCATTAAGTTGGTTTAGAGAGTAAGCCAAACTCTCTTTGGTGGTTTTGTTGAATTTTGGACCATTTTGGACTTGGATCTTGTTCATGAACTTGTATGGTCATGCTTGGATGGTAAAGTTAGGATTTTTATAGACATAGGGACTGTTTGGAAGGTCCCTGAAAGAATGGAGATCTTGGCTGAATGGATTAAGAGCTTAATGGATTTTTGAGACTATTTAAAGTTTGCGATGCTAACTAAGGAAGTTAGAGGCGCCAACTGCCTGTTGACCGTTGACTTTGACATTTGACCGTTGACATTTGACCAAACTTGAAGGTTCGGGGTATCGATCTTAGAGGTTTATTCTATTAGGGATTTAGGAAGTTCTAAATGAAGTTTATCCTTGTTAGGAAGTTCGTATTGTCAGGATTTGAAGGCACTAGCGTGGAGTGCTGCCTAGCTTGATGTCGCAGATCAAGTGAGTCTTCTCACTATACTATGGGCGAAGTTACATGCGTAGGTAGCTTAATTACTGTGTATTGAAATGTGTTGTATGTGCCTTACGTATTTACTAACAAATCAGGGCAAGCCCGAGAGTCAAACGATGAGTTGATTATTGACAGATTGGGGCAAGCCCGAGAGTCAAACGATGAGTTGATTACCGACGGATCGAGGCAAGCCTAAGAGTCGAACGATGAGTTGGTTACCGATGGATCGGGGCAAGCCCGAGAGTCAAACGATGATTTTATGTGATGAATCGTTTGGTATTTTGGGGAACTAACTAAGATTTGTGCTTACTCTTTCACCCTAGCTGTTTTTCAGGTATTTGTTGGTTTGAGCTTGGAGCACGATGCGACTGTACTGCATCCAAAGTTTTGGTATCTAAGCCTTCCGTTGAATAATGTTTAAAAATGTTTTGATAAATACGATTTGTATGTTTTAAATATAAAGTTTTAATTTGGATGGTTTTATTTGACAATCCGTTTTATGTATTTGAACCGTTTTTAAAACAAAAATTTATTATGGAATTTGGGACGTTACATTGTTCTTGATTTGTATATATTTAGTCCCTAATGTTTTTGTACATATATAGTCCTTTTGTATACGTTTTTTAAATATGGTTTTTATATATACATTTTTATTTACCTATTTAATATATAAATATTTTATATACGTATTTTATACATTTATATACATTTTTTAATAAAAACGTATATATAAAATGTTTTTTATATACGTTTTGAAATATATGTTTTCAAATACGTTCTCAAATATATATTTTTAAATATGTTTTTTATGTGTATATAAATAACCGTATTTTAAGGATACAAATATATTTTTTAGACTTATATAAATACGCATACACACAGTTTTATGATTTCTGAAAGTAAATACTTGTTTATAGATAGCGTTTTTTATATACTTTCTTTATAAAAACATATATAAATGTGTAAAATACGTATAGAATATATATATATATATATATATATATATATATATATATATATATATATATATATATATACATTAAAATACATATATAAAATTGTATATATAAAAACCATATTGAAAAAATGTGTACAAAAGGATTATATATGTACAAAAACATTAGGAACTATAAGTGTACAAATCAAAAACAATGTTACTCTATCAAAACTTATAATACCAGAATGACCGGTTAACCTAGAGTAGGAGGTCAAAAGAACTATATGTATACAAACACAAAAAGTTCAATGATATATTTTGCAAAAAAAAAAAAAAAAACAATAAACTAAACATATATAAATTAAAATCAATATTACCCTATCAAATCATTTTCCCTATAAAATGATCTAAAACTAATATTTGAAATTTATACATAGGACCCAAAAAAGCTTGTAGGTCATGTCATGTTCTCTTGATATCAGGTATTAACCTCGAAAGATGTTGCCCACAAAAATGGGTAATTTTATCTGGGGGAATTTTATCTGTACTAAAAAAAACTTATATGCACTACTTTATCATTAGATAATAATAGGTTTTGAATAATAGGTTTTCAATAGTTGATTTGATTTGTTAATTTAATTTATTTTATTAATGTGATATTACAATTTTGGATTCTATTTAATTTACTGGACCAAAATTTAATTTACTTATGCCATGCATATACATTCTCCCATTGTTATTAATTTTAAATCGAGTTGTTTTTTATTTTATTATTATATATAAGTTTTTATATGTGTTTTACTTATTTTTCAATTATTCTAGTAAAATATAGTTTGTATCTATTAAATATTAGACAAATCAAATTTTGACAAAATACAATTATAACATGGTTTATTTGGTGAATTGTAAGAATTCAGTCAAACGTTATAGATAGTTTCTCAACCATCAGATAATTGTGATTTGTAATTACGTCAAATAGAAATAATAGGCATTGTAAATCGACATTCACATAATGACAACCGTGAACGTATACGATAACAATAATTGCATGATTTTTGATGTCTTGCGTACCATGTCAGATCGAAAAATACATCATCTAACCGTGTTGGCTTAGATAATGAACGACATTATACATGTTAGCGATGACAAATCTAGTGTATAACATATTAATCTTCACGACAAATCTAATGTCCAACATATTAGCTGCCATCACCACTGCCGCCGCCACTGCCATATCTACCACCACTGCCGCCGCCACTGTCATATGTACACCGTGACTGTTGTGGTGGTGGGGGAGGTGGTCGCGATGGTGGTGGTGGTAAAGATAGCAGTGGCAGTGGCAGTGGCGGCATCCACCACCTCCACCTCCACTTCGCCACCATCACCACCACTACCACCACCTCGACCGCCATCACCACCACCTCCGCCACAAACCGTCACCACCACTAATGCCACCTCTACCTCTGCCGCCACCAACGCCACTACCATCGCCACCACCACCACCACCTCGACCGCCATCGCCACCACCACCTCCGCCACAAACCGTCACCACCACTAATGTCACCTCCACCTCTACTGCCACCAACGCCACTACCATCGCCACCACCACCACCACCCACCGTCACCACCACCTCCTTCATTTTCAACTTTTTTTAAGTAATTATCAAATATGTCAACTCTTGGAATATTACAGCCATATGAAGATGTTCAATCGAGAACACCAAAAATATTAAGAATACAAGAATAGTTCTTGACGAATCATTATATAATGACATAAACAGAAACTTGCAATGTATTTAAATTAAATAAAATTAAATTAAATCATATTATCCTAAAATATATTAATATGTGGATTATAAGCGTAAACCCTAATTGTAAATTTAATAACTTTAATTAAGATTTATATGTTAATATAAATTGAATATATATATATATATATATATAATATTTTTAAGAAAAACATTTTTATAGGTAATTCTAACACATTAAATTTGTTAAAATTATAAGTAAAAGAATTATGTTTCAAATCGTCTGCGCAAGTTAGTAAATATATTAATTATCAATGTAATGTGTCAGAGTAATAATTACATAGTCATAATTACTAAACTATTTGTTAGTGCAAATAGTAACACCCTTTTATCTGCACTAAAAGAACTCTATATACACTAATAATGATTGGGTAATAAGAGGTTTTATATGATTATCTGATTTGATGATTTAATTTATTTATTAATATAATATCGTTTTTTAAATGCGATTGACGTATATAGTATATATATATATATATATATATATATATATATATATATATATATATATATATATATATATATATATATATATATATATATATATATATATTCTTTATTATTTTTCTAAATGGAGTTGTTTTTTTATTTTAATTTTATTATATATAAGTTTTTATATGTTTTTTGTATATTTTTAATTATTCGATCATTAGACTCTTGATAGGAAAAAGTAAATTATAATTTGTCTTGATTAAGTATTAGATAAATTAAATTTTGACATAATACAATAATAACATGCTTCATTTGGTGAAATGTAAGAAATTTAGTCAAACGTTATAGATAGTTTCTCAATCATCAGACAATTGTGATTTGTAATTACGTCAAAATAAAAAATAATAGACATTGTAAATCGACATTCACATAACGACAACTATAAACGTACACGATAACAATAATTACATGATTTTTGAAGCCTTACATACCATGTCAGTTCGAAAAGTGCAACGTTTAACCGTGTTAACTTAGATGATGAAGGACATTATACATGTTAGCGATGACAAATCTAGTATCCAACATAGTAGTCGTCACGTCAAAATAGAAAGGATAAGATTAAAGCTCTTTATATACAAAACATTGAAATCATAGTTTCATTAGGTTACATATTTTTTTTTGTCCCTCCAGCGTTGCCGGCGCATTAGCGTTTTAATCACCACTATCGTCGTCGCCGCCGCCATCACCACTGCCGCTGCCACTTTCATCTCTACCACCACTGCCGTCGTCGTCGCTACTTCTGCTACCTCAGCCACCACCACCACCACCACCACCCCACCGCAACAACCTTCGACACCGCCACTTCTGCCACCTCTACCACTGCTACCACCACCCGCCATCACCACCACCTCCTCCATCTCTGCCACTGCCACCACAACCTTCTTCACCACCCAACACTACCACCACAGATAAATCATATATGATTATTCATATATGATTCGGAACAAAAAAACAAATATATAAACGGTTTTTTTCCGTATATATGTATATACCAAAAAAAACAAAACAAAAGAAAAATGAATATTTTTAAAAAACTGTATGTGTTGAGTGGTATTTTTTATTAGCGACTTATGATATTATCTTATAGAAATAAAATTATGTCTTGTCAAATCACATTTAATTAAATTGTCAAACATTAAAATTAGAACGATAATAATGGTTATACGGTGCATTTTTTTTCTTTTTTGCGGTTCGTCTTCATGCGGTTGCGGTGAGCAGACCAAGGAGGAAAGGAGGAACGCATGCGACTTAAATGCCTAATGACCGAGAGTGAAAGACTAAAATCGACAAAAACTTCAAACTTACGTTGACTCGCTTCCTTTTTTGCTTATTCCTACTTTCTCATAATTTTTATTTTACTTTTAATATAATATTAATTAGAAGCGATGTAGTGCGGTTCGATTAGTAAATCAGTTTGCAGTTCGGTTCCTAAAAGTCGCGCAGTTAAGTTATTTTTAAAATTAAAAATTGCACCGCTCCAATAACTTTCGATTTTTGCAAAATAATAACCACATATATGTCATCTATAGTAATAAAATATGAGTTTATTTAAGTAATTATTAGATATCTCAACTACTATAATATTACAATTATTGCGTGATGTATTTAAACGGATGTTGAGATTTAATCAATTACTATACATGGTTTCCACCGAGCAGAACAATTAAATCTGTAGTGACGCTAAAGTGGTAAAATAGTAGGCATTGAATACATTGGTTGTAAATCAATCTATATATAATGTCCATCGTAAACGAGAACAACGACAATAACTTCATGATTTGGTATGTCTTACGAACCATGTCATAGCGGAAAGCATGCGTCAAACCTTGTTTGCTTAGAAATATATGTCGTCTAAAGTAATAAAAGACGTACCCTTTTAAGTAATTATTAGATATGTCAACTCTCGAAATATTACTGTTATATAAAGATGTTCAATTGAGAACACCAAAAATATTGATAATACGAAAAAAGTTCTGGATAAACCATTATATAATGACATAAACGTAAACTTACAAAGTATTTAAATTATTATAATATTAAATTAAATCATGTTTTCCTAAAATATATTAATACGTCGATTATAAACATAAATCCTAATCGTAAGTATATATATTAGTAACAACTAACAAAATAACATTAAATAATAACCTTGATAAATCTGAATATATATATCTATGGTATTTTACAATTACTATAATATTTTTGATAAAAATTATTAAAAGTAACAATATTATATTTCAAAGGAAATCGTTTGCAGAGTCATATGTTGAATTAAAAGTTACTTGTCAATCAACGTGTCAAACTCATAATTTCATAGTCATAATAGCTTTTACATGATTTGTTAGTGTAAATAGTAGGGTCCTCCTATTTGCACTACAAATCATTGTGAAATTAGTATGAAACATAATGATCACAAGTACAGACATATCTTATCCCTTACTTTTATGGTCACATCACTCATTCCTTCTAACTTATTTATAATTAAATACTTATTACATTTGTGGTAGGCTGTGCTCCCGTCAATGCTTCTTCCTCCATGGTTATTATTCTTTATTTTTATTTTCCTCTTAATTAATGTTTTTTATTTTACTTTACTCATTCCATATAGTCTAAAAATCATATTTTGTCAAACCAATTTCTTTTATACGATGATATAATATCATAAATAACAAATAACAAATGTTACAATATATATTTAGTTATTTACGTTAATTAATATTGTAGTTTCTTATTATATGATACTTGTTTTGGCTTCGTTTATTTATTAAACAACGAACATTAAATTTTTTTTGTTTAATTTAAAAATACGTTGTTGTTTTGACGAATGATTTCTTTTTGACGATTCTATAAAAATATCTAACAGGCGGTGCGTTGACGTATCAAATTCTAAAAATTATCGAATTATAACAAAACAACATTATATCTTATTATTTAAAATATATGATAAGAAAACAATATCATAATTTGCGAATGTCTCAAATTATTACACTTTCAATATCGTTTTAATTATCAGATATCTCAACTGTTGGAATATTACAATCATTGCGTGGTGCATTTGGAGGGATGTAGGCCTACAATCGATCAGAATATAATGTCTCCCATCCAGCTGAACAGTTGAATCTGTAGTTACGCCAAAGTGGCAAAATAGTAGGCATTAGATATGCTCCTTGTAAATCAACCTTTACATAATGTCCACCGTAAACGAGAGGAATGGCAATAGCTGTAGGATTTGGGATGTCTTGCGGACCACGCCAAAGCGGAAAGCATGTCGTCGAACCTTGTTTGCTTAGAAAATAGATGATTACGTCATACCTGTTTGCAATGAGAAAACTAGTCGCCGGCATAATCATCCATTTGTCAGTTGGTGCAAAACCTGATCCATTGAATTTCAACGAGTGCTTTATGCTTCTAAAATCACTATCATAAATCCTTTCATATTTTATGGGGTGCGTTAATAACTCATTATGCAAATCTGATCGAATTCGACTCTAATTATCTTCAGTATAACCGAGAGACACAGCTATTGCCCTGAATCCACAATTTCCATCTCCGGACACATTTTCTATATGTGTGACATATGGATGAAATTCATTTGGAATTTCATTCATAAGTGGATCTGATTTTAAGTCAAACATATTATATCCCTTATAATGAAATTTGTTTGGACCGTTGATATTCATTGAAAACGATGACGAACCGTAATTTTATTATGGACCGTTGATTTTCATTGAAAACTATATCAAGTGCATAATTTGAAACAAAAACAGCATAATTGTCTAAAATATGGTATGTTGAACCGATGACGAACCGTAATTTTATTATGTTCGAGACTCGCTTTTATAGCTATGTCTTGAGATTGAACAACGTCGTTAATACGCTTTAATGATTTTGCAATATCTGCTTTTGACGTACCAAGGTATTGTTTTTACTTCGCATGTTGACTTTCAACTTTGTTAGTTGTGTGATTGCCAAAGTTTAGAAACTTATCGGTCCATGCAGATACAAACTTCTTCTTATACGGTGCCAACCATACTCTTTTTAGATAAGCAAGTGCATCTGAAAAGTAATCCTTTAGCATCTGGAAATATAATCTTGTATGCATTCATGAGAGCCAATTCTCTATCAGTCACTATAACGCGTGGAGACATACAGCCATCCATCATCGATTTTAGAGCGTCAAGGGCCCAAACATAGTTGGTCTCCTTTTCCTTATGCATATACACAAAGGCGACATTAATCGCCGAACCATGCTCCTCCCCCTCCCCCCAATTAGCGTTTGCCGCATTTTGCGAGTACAAACCGAAATACCCAAAAACCATAAAATTAACCATGGAAAGAAAAACTAATTGTTGAACCTTCCCCTAATAAAATAGTTTTCATATAGATACATTTTAATGGTAATGATATATATCTTGATTCATTGCAATTTTTTTTATAAATATAACAGGTTTAAAAAATAAAACTACACGATGTAAGTAAACCATTCAACGAAAAGAAAACATTTGTCGTCTCCTGTAAGTAAATTAATCGGCATCCGAAAATTATTCGCCGAAAAAGTATTCGCCGCCCGAAGCATCGCGCGGGTACGCACCTAGTACATATATATATATATATATATATATATATATATATATATATATATATATATATATATATATATATATATATATATATATATATATATATATATATATATATATATATAAAATCAATTTGGCTACGGTTCACATGATGACCGGAATAGAACTTTAAAATATATTGATTTTATATTTTGTTAATCTCTATGTCTACTAGTAACTCCTTAAAGAATTTCCACAAAACAAAGTTACTTATTTAAAATATATAATAATAACAAATGTATAAGACTTGATTAGATAGGCAAATCACATCATTCACAATTATTAGTTAATCAATTTTTAGTGTATATAAGGAAGGGTATTGGTAAAAAAACTCCTCATCATTAATTTATGATTTCACATCAATTTGGGTTTCTTTTAATATATATATATATATATATATATATATATATATATATATATATATATATATATATATATATATATATATATATATATATATATACATTAATTATGATATTTTTTAATTATTTTGTTTTTTTGTAATTTTATAACTATTATAAATTGTTTTTATTTAATAAAAATTCTTATTTTGGTATTTATAATTAAAATATTATTCTAAATTTTTTACGTTTAGTTCGAATACGTTTTCTCAAGTGTTTTTTAACGTTTTGTTCGTTGGTATCATTTAACGTTGTAATTTAGTATTTTTTTTTCTAATTTTTGACGTATTGTTTGAATACATTGTTATATGTTTGGTTCGTTTATATCGGTGGAAAGTTATTATATAATGTTAATTAGACTTATGAGTTTGCATTTTCTAATTTTTGACGTTTTGTTTGGAAACATTTTTATATGGTTTGTTCGTTTATATGTTTTCTTCGTTTCTAATTTTTGACGTTTTGTTTGAATATATTTTCTAATTTTTATAATTTTTGATGTAAATTAAAAATTTAGAAAATTAATACATCAAAAATTATAAAAATTAGAAAATATATTCAAACAAAACGTCAAAAATTATAAACAAACAAAACATATAAACGATATAAACAAACAAAACGTTAAAAAATGATTCCAAACAAAACGTCAAAATTAGAAAAAAAAACACATTAGAAAACGAAACGTTAACGAACCAACGTTAAATGATACCAACGAACGTTAAACAAAACGTCAAAAATGTTTTCAAAGAAAACGTTAAACGAAACAACGTTAAATGATACCAACGAACAAAACGTTAAAAAAACACATTAGAAAACGCATTCGAACTAAACGTCAAAAATTTAGAATAATATTTAAATTATAAATACCAAAATAAGTATTTATATTAAATAAAAACAATTAATAATAGTTATAAACTTAAAAAAACAAAATAATTAAAAAAATATCATAATTAATATATATATATAAAAGAAACCCAAATTGATGGGACATCATATTTAATGATGAATATGTTTTTTTAAGATAACCCTATAAGGAAATGTTAGTGTAGATAAAATCCTCCCAGATAAAATCCTTCTAAATAGTAACACCCACAAAAATCGGTCTTTTGGAATTTTGGCAAATCAAATCACACAAAATCTTTAAATAAGGTTCCACAATAGTTGATATTTTATAAGAATATTTTACGCATACATACACCTTGTCTAGTTGGGGTATTGTTTTTTTTTTTTTTTTTTTTTTTTTTTTTTTTTTTTTTTTTTCCGGGAAACGAAAATCAAATGTTGTAGCATTATGCAATTTCTAATATATATATATATATATATATATATATATATATATATATATATATATATATATATATATATATATATATATATATATATATATATATATATATATATAAGATGGCACATGTTATTTTATTTTATTTTTTGCTTTCTCAAAAAGCCCTAAAAACATATCCATAAATATTCTATGTGCACTTATTAAATGACATACGCGGAATCGTTGTTTTAAACTAGTTTGGTAAAGCTTAGATATTCATTTCGGAAATTCAAACAAATACCTACAATAACTTCATATTAACCAGAAAAAAAAAAAAAAAAAAACTTTCCTCTTAGTTTGAAAAACAAACTTGCCTCACGTCATGCTTTTACGTGGCTACGATATATTCATTTCATTTGTAGGCTCTAACATATAAAACTTTCACGATTGACATTATTTATTATTAGGCATGTATTTACATGTTGTGCATAATTAAAATTGTATGATAAAGTCGTTGATGAGTCAAATATAGATTTGAAACATTTTATCTAAATATATCAAATTATCTATAAATCGATTATTATAATTCATATTATGTATCAATAAGAAAGTTTTCATGAATAAGAAAGTTTTCATCAAAAGATCTGAACCAAATAACATAATCACCTTTAAACTCAAATTTTAAAGTTTTTGTAATGTTTTCAACATATAAATTTAACCAACATTAACATGATATCCAATAATATCTATGCATTATATATAGATAGTTCAAAATTACAACATAAAGAAATATATTTATATGAATTACCTATAGATAGTCTAATGTTAAAACATAAAAAAAAATTAAATAGAAAATCTGGAATAAAAAGGAAATTAACACATATTCATAATAATACAAATGTTACTTCTGTGAAACATATCGTTGTTGATCATTTATTTATCGTAGCAAGTGCACACAAGTCATATTTTCCTACGTATTATTCCCCAACCCTAGCAATATGATCTACCCATGGGATATATATATATATATATATATATATATATATATATATATATATATATATATATATATATATATATATATATATATATATATATATATATATATATATATATATATATATATATATATATATATAAACCAATTCGGTCTCATAACAAGAAACTAAGTACCGTAAGGTAAAAAATATTGAATTATGGTGGTTAATTAGTTGAACATTGAAGAGGTTTAGTATTAAAATAATTTTATCATACAATTAAGTTTTTTTTCAAATTAATATGGTCTAAGATATAAGTTGAATTTTTTTTTAAGTGGTAGTGATTATTTAGATGAAAGTTGAAGAATTGTAGGAGTTTTAAATGAATATTGTGCATTTTGATCAGCAAAAGACAAGTAAGAAGAGAGTGTGTGAGTAGTTTGTCGCATATCATTCTGAAGGTATGACACTAGAACGACATCATTATATTTTTAGTTTTTTTGTCATCATAATTCAAGAAAAGTTTTTTCTTATTAGGACATATAATTACTATGTATATAGATCAAGTTTTCAAAGTACAATGATTAAATAAGATGAAACGAAAGCGTATTGCTATCATTAACAAATATTTTAAAGTATTTTGCATTTAACCTCCCTTTAATTTTAACCAAGTTATTGGTAACACTGTAGTTAACCAGGTAAATTACTTACGTAGACAACAAAGTAAATTATTTTGCAAACGTGGAATATAATACGTGGGCATATGATTAATGACACTTAATCTTTTATTAAATTATAACAGTAATTAGGTTTAATGTAAATCTTTGACAAATTCAAAATTACTAAATTTGATCTGGCACATAACAGTTTATCCAGCAACATTCGAAAATCTTGCACAGCCTTAGGTGAATTTTAAGGTCCATTACGGTCATTCTTTTAGTACATTTTCTGTAAAAAAACTATTAATTTGGTCTGGAATCGTAGTCATTTCAAGGAACCATTTATGTCACATTTTCTATCATTTTTGGTATCAGTTTGTCCAAAAGTTGGTTGCTAAATAAACCATAAAGTTAATTAACATTGGTACCATTTCTGTCAAAAGGGGGACAATTTCATTAATGTATTGTTTTCTAGAAAATTAAGGTCCATTTATCTCATTTTTTTAAAGTAGGTTGATAAAAAGTTGTTATATACAAAGTAGGTTTCTAAAATCAGGCTTATTTGTTAGTCATATATATATATTTAAAAATAAATTTGGTTCAAATCAAAACATGTTCTAAAAAGACCATTACAAAGTTGGTTACAGTTTATTTGGTACCGTATCTGTAAAAAATGGTTTGGAATCGTAGTCATTTCAGAGTACCATTTATGTCACATTTTTTTGTACAACTTGAGTCATGTCTGCATAGTACCATTGTCAGAAATTAGGTTGCTAAATAACCTATATGTTTAGAAAGTAGGTTGCTAATTTTTTAGGACATTTTCTGTCATTTATTTGGTACAATATTTGTTAAAAAAATAATTTGGGCCTGAATCGTAGTCATTTCATGGAACCATTTATGTCATTCTTTTGGTAGCAATTTTATATGAATGTTGGTTGCTAAATACACTGCAAAGTTATTTAACTTTGGTACCATTTTCTATAAAAAATGAACAATTTCATTAACTTATTGTTTTCTGGAAAACTAAGGACCATTTATGTTATTTTTTTAAGGTAGGTTGGTAAAAAGGCGGTATATACAAAGTGGATTTCTAAAACAGGGCTTATTTGTAAGTCATTTCTACAAATTAAAAAATAAAGTTGGTTCACATCAAAATTGTTATAGAGATACCATTACAAAGTTGGTTGCTAGAATCGTAGTCATTTTTGTTATAAATTTTTTAGAACATTTATAAGGTTCAAATTGAAACTCAAGATTAAATCTGAAAACAAGGTTCTTCGATTGGGTTTGGAGTACATCTCTGTCCTAATATGAGAAGTGGTAAGTTGACTACATATGTGGTGACATCATCTTTACCTAGATTTGTAAACTTTTTCTATTTTTGTTATATCCAATCTATTCCCTTATAAGCATATACAATTGTTGTAAAAATAAATTTCATAGGTTATGTAAAACATGCATTTATTTGAAACTGTTCGCTTTTAACTGTATATTACTAAAGATTCGGTTGTTGGGTTGATGATAGAAGCCTCTGGTTTTATGTCCACAAAAGTAGCATACTATAAAGCAACAATGGAATGTTAATGTTGCTGAATACTTTTGATGTTCAAAACTGATAGATGGATAATCAGTGAATGTTGTTTTTGGTTTTTAGATATATGATTCAGTTAATGGAGTTTGAGAAGACAACATCGGTTGTGGCTAAGAACAAGCTTGATTCAAATCATGTGTCGATATGGATAACTGTAAGAACCCGCAAAAGTTGTAAAAGGGTAAAATGGTCTTTTGGCACATTATAAGACCATTAGATAAAATAATATGTTAATTGTGAAATAAGAGTATAAGAAATAAAAGTTTATGTGAAATTTGGAGTTTTACCGCGTGAATAGTGAAATTTGGACAAAAAGGGCAAATTGGTCATTTGACATGAAAATGACCATTTTGTTAAGAAATTTTAGTAAGGAGCTAAGTTAGTAATTATTAAAACTTGGTTTGCAAAGATTTGAACCTTGGGACTAGTTTTGAACAAAAAGAAAGAAGAGAGGGTTTAAAGTGTAAATATCTAATATAAATTAAATATATAAATGTGAGGGTATCTAACTCTCATTTCCAGAAAGCTGTGGAATTTTCCAGAGAGAGCGAGAGAAGGAGAGCACGGGAGGAACACGGGAAGATCAAGAACTTGAGAATTCTTACGAGGGAATCAAGGAAAAGCCTTGGAATTGGTGATTCCAAGCTTTAAGAGGTAAATATTTTAAGCTTAAAGCTCAATATCTTGAACGGGAATCAAGTCTCAACTTCTGATTTTCCAGAATTCATGGTCCTAATGGAATCATCTTGCTCAAAATCACCATTTAAACATATTCTAGCCATGTAATATGTAAAAATCAAGAAAATGATGATTTTGCTCAAGAACCCTAATTCACGGGTTTATAAGATCAAGGCTAGTTTTTATGGTTTTGTTGAGTCCAAATGATCACTTAGGATGTATTAAGACACTCCTAAGTGGTTAATTTCACAAACTTGGATTTTTAGTGACAAATAGCAAAAACGGATTTTCAAAGGATTGGAATTGGAATCAGTGATTCCATGGGTTAAAACCTGATGTAAAGCAAGGGTTTTAGTCATGGAATGGTAGTAAAATGATTCAGAACAGCAATAAGAGCTTAATACCTCAAAACTGCATGCTAAAGTGCCAAATCGCGACTGGTCTGGAACCCTGCCCAGGCGCCAGGCGCAGTGCGCCCAGGTCTAGGCGTGGTGCGCCCATACGCAGTGCGCCCAGGTTCCAGGCGCAGTGCGCCCTGAGACAGGGACTTCAAATATGTGATTTTTCGTTTGGCTTGTCCGATTTACCTCAAACTTGAACCATAAGTCCCTAATGGTTTGAAAAGTCTGAGAAAAATACTAAATTGAGTTTTCGACTCCTCGGGGGCACTGTAGAACAATACGAGTGTCTCGGTAAAATGTTGATTTTTGGAACTTGAGCTGGACTTGTCCAATTAACTCCAAATTTGAAACACAAGTCTAATATGACCTAAGATTCCATGGAAAAGTGTCGGAACTGAAATACGACCCCTCGGGGGTACTGTAGCAAAATACGCGTATTTCGGAGAAAATTATAAAATGAGTTTATTAATGGTTATCTATTTAGTATAACCCGAAGTTGAGTCGTATGAGACCTTAGAACTATAGAGTCAGTTGTATTATGTAATTAATAAGTATATATACGTGATACTTGTGTAGGAGGTGCTTCAAATACCATGGGGCACGGAAAGGGGAAAGATGTACGAGAAGTTTAGTGAGTTATAGCTACACCAAGGTGAGTGTTATGTGGATTTTCGGGTACATAGCAAAATGAATTTTACTTGAAAAATGTTTTGAAGTCAAAGTGTTTTTATGGCTTTAAAAGTATTTTATGAAAAATATGATTATAACGTGTAAAGGAAGAAAATCAGAAATACAGTGAACTAATAATGTGATTGGCCCATGATGATATGTTGTTTAGTATCCGGAGGAAGACCACTGCCTGCTGCGGTAGGGGTGGCAATAAGACACTACTGGGTTGGTACCTCCCGTCGCGAAGTAGTTGTCTTACCTTGATACATGAATCCGTTTCATGCTATTGGGGAAGTAGTTATACGGGTGCATCTCGTATAAAACCTACGGGTGCGCTCGTAGGAATATACCATCACAAAATAAGGAATACCTATGGGTGCGCTCATAGGAAATAAAATAT
The DNA here is from genome assembly GCA_023525715.1 of Cichorium intybus. NCBI lineage: Eukaryota > Viridiplantae > Streptophyta > Magnoliopsida > Asterales > Asteraceae > Cichorium > Cichorium intybus. The sequence goes on from CM042014.1 coordinate 34,283,407, forward strand.
TGGAAAATTTAAAGAGTGAAATTATTATTGGAAAACTGTTTTGGGTCTAAACCCTTAATACTCACGAGACATTATGTCTCACGTATTGTTTTTAAAATGCTATGTACTCAGGTAAGCAGGAAGGGCGTTAGAAGAGTCGGGTGTGGGACCGTAGTTTCTGCTGTACAAAATGTAAAATAAACAGGTTTGAACTGTGGTTTTGATGCGGATTTGTGATACCCCGTTTGTAAAAAAAACTTAAATGGTTTGTATGATTAAATATTTGTAATATAAGTTTGGATAAAAAAAAAATTTGTGTAAAAGTTGGGGTGTTACAATTTGGTATCAGAGCCATAGTTTAAGCGAACTAGGTGTCAGTACTTGAACCTAGACTTAAACTATGTAGGAGTTAAGTAGGGTACATACTTGAGTATGATGTTGAGAGTAAGTAGAACTGGGAGTAAATCTACAACAGCGGAACATGAGTCCTGGTGGTAAAACGGGAAGCAAATGTGTATAGGTGGTTATAATAATATGGGCCCGTACTATTCTAATCACAGGATATACATTTGAGTCTGGTGGAACCACACAGGAACTATGTGAAGCTGTCAGAGATAAGTGTAGAAGGTTTGAAGAGTATAGGTTCTGTAACGCCCCGGCCCTCCAAAGCCTAAGGTTTTACAAGATAATATCACCAGGGATCGTCCCATGATCCAAGCCGAGCGTTACCAAAACCTGCAAAACCACATAAAATAAAAGGGTAAGCTATAAAGCTTAGTGAGTAATCGAATCACAGTATGGCCTAAATAGCCACACTCGTTTCACAGACCAGCCTACTACTCTTGACTGTCATACAGTCCTTTCCTTACTCGTACAACATACTGTGAAACTACCGTATTACCCGACGAAACTCACGTCTCGTACACTCTTACTACACTTTCTTCTACTATCTGGTAACATATAATGTTACTCTCTTACTATTTTCTTCTACTGTCTGGTAACTTATGACGTTACCGTACTGTCTGCACTTTCTTCTATTACTTGGTAACTTACAATGTTACCATACTGTCTGACGTTACTAATTTTCGGTATCTCATATCGTGGTGTTACCTACTTCTATCATACGGTAACTCATTCACTACTACCTGTCATTACTCGCTTACTCACTTACGGTATCACATACCGTGACAACTCGTTCGTTCTTACTATGTTAAAATATTTACCGGTTCCGCACCGGGTTTCTCTTGACACTATCGCTCTTTACCAAATTCATCATTTGGTAATTGTCTTCATGATTTCCTATGCTTGCTTTATGGGATATCCATATCCCCTCTAACTTACTAGACCAATACTGGTGCAACATATAGTGTTGGCACACAACATCTACTTAATCTTCTTTCTATGTCATGTGTCAATATTCCACATGGACACTACACTACTGGTTAATCACACTGCTTAGTATCATTCCGTGACACTCTACTATTCATGAGGCGGACTCGTCAAACGGGTCCATAACATACCTATCTTCCATATAACTACTAATAAAAATTATAACTGTACTACTTTGCATTTTCTTCAATAATTTCTTTCTACTATAGTTTAACACGTATAAAATACTAGGGAGATACGGTAGTGATTACTCACCTGAGTTTGGTGCTTTCCCGGAGTCCTGGCACGGTTCTCGTTTCGGACTTCTGATAGCTCCCGAGCACCTCGATGCTAGCTACCGCTGGCTCCTTACTTCTCACTATCATCTCTCAACGTATACTCCTTACCAGAACACTCTCCTATATCATATATGTGTTTGGTGTGTGTTCTGCCTCAAAAATGAGGCTTGTGCCTCGTATTTATAGGCATCTGGAGCCCCGTCGCGTCGCGATCCAACCCTAGATCGCGTCCCGATCTCTGACGTAAGCACTTATCTCATCGCGCACTCAACCGACACTGCCGACAGAGATCGCGTCGCGATCCCATACCCCGTCACGTCGCGATCTACAAAATTTTTATCACTTAAACTAGACTCAATTTGCAAACTTTGTGCACTGGTTTGAGGTCAATCCGATTTTTATAGAATTAATTATGATTTTTCTAAGATCGGCATACAATGCTGATTTTTATATGAGATTGTAACTAATGTTTTGATCTGAAACATTATCCGGGACACGGGTGTTACAGGTTCGGTATACCTATGTAATAAAATCAAGTATGAATGAAAATACTAAAGTATAAAGGAAAAGTGTTAAAGATGAAGTAACAAATACGAAGTATGTAGTGGGGAAAACCCCATATCTCGTATGAATCAGTGTAAAGTATATGTAACAAAACATAAGAAAGTATGAGCAAAGAGCACTGAAAATAAGATGACAAGAATAAAATGGTAATGACGAAGGAAAGTTCAAATTTGTGGTTGTGATAACCACTGTATAATATGAGAAATAACGTAAAGTATGAAAGGAATCAGTAAAAGAGACATGGCCAGAAAGTATAAATGTATTGAAAACTTTAATGGAAGTAATGAAATATATAGTACAAATATAAAAGAAAGAGTATAACTGAAAATTCCGTTGTCTAACGGAAACGAATTATGATTATAAAGAAAAAAATAATAATAAGAGTAATGTCACTACAATGACTAAAGAAAGAAATATTGGAAAAGAAAGTGAATACAGATATATGAATGAAATTTATATAATAAAGAAGAATGAAAATTTTTAAGCAGAAAGAGTAAAAGGAATATGTGTTGGGTGTAATTATAGACAAACCCAATGAAAGTATATATAAAAATAATAAAGAGTAAATATTAAGAAGTAGTATGATGTGTTGTTCATGCACAACCAAGAAATTAAAGTATGTATATAAAAGTTGTGAGTAAATAAGATCGTATAAAATAAAAGCAAAGTATTTAACTAAGTATTAGAAGAGGAACCAAGGACAGAAAAGAAAGTGTAAGAAATGGGAAGTTGTGACTTCCAAACTCGAAAGAAGTATGATAAGAAATGATATCCAATGATTGGAATAAATAACTAAGTTATAAGTATAGTGCTATAATGAGTAATATAACAAAGTAAGTTACCAGAATGAGAAAGTAAAAAAAAATCGTTAAAGACTATGAGCAAGTTGCATTGTTATAATGCAAGAGAATGAGTTGAGAAATAGAGATTAAATGCCTAATCAAGTGTTGGGCGAAAAGTTAAAGATAAGACAGACAATGATGATAATGAGAAGAATATATAAAGACGGTTATCAAAGAAATGGCCATTTGAAATAAGATTTAGTAACTATATAAAATATAAATAAGAAGAATTGTGAATGATAAAAGGATAACCGAAAGAATGTGAGAAAAAAAAATGACTGAGAGTCATAAATAATAGGAGATAAAGAATAAAAACGAATATCCAGATAAGTATTAGACAAATAGTCAAATATGAAATAAGAGTTAAAATAAAGAAACAGGAAGTTACTACTTCTAAAAGGAAGAGATGGGTCAAAGTAGCCAAAGATTTAAAAAAAAATGTATAGCGCGTATCGCCTTAAGATACATAAAAGTAAAGAGAGTAAAGAAATGAAGCTTAAATGAAAGAACAATGCAATGTGTTGGGCATATAGCCTTATGACACATAGAGAGAAATGGTAAAAAGAATAATAAAAGAAATTTTGGGTATCAAACCTAACAAGTTTATGAGTAAAGTATATAAGACATAGGGACTAAATGTTTATGAAAAATGGTGATAATCTATATGATTATTAAAGAAGTGTATGCTTAATAAGCATAATAAGATAAAACAAGGAATTGTTAAGTCAGAAATGTCAATCGTTAAATATATATATATATATATATATATATATATATATATATATATATATATATATATATATATATATATATATATATATATATATATATATATATATATATATATATATATATATATATATATATATGATTATAGTGCAGACAGGATAAAAAGAGAAGTAAAAGTTATTTTTGGCATTAGCCATAGCAAGTAAAGAGTAAGCAAGAGATAGAATGCTAAACTAAGCATTAGTGTGAGAAATAAGAACTACAAGAAAATACTAAAACATAAGTAACAGAATGAGAATGGTACATGGGGTACCTAAGAAGACAAGAGGTGTACTCATAAGAATACTGTAAGAAAGCTGAGAAATGAAAAGAGACAATATTATATTAGAAAGTATAATGAGTAAAAGAGATTGAATTCTCCTAAATTATAAAGAAAAATGAAAGAAGTATTTAGATCTTAATATGTCGAAAGATGAAAATAATATAAGTGAAGAGTGATACAAGACATGTATTCATAAAAGTAATACATGCAAGTAACAAGAGGATAAAGGTAATAACCTTATGAGAATTAAAGATCAAAGATAAGACAAAAGAAACAAGAATAACGATTGACTTTTGAAAAGTCAATTCCTCTGGTATATATAGATATAAGAAGTTGCAAAAACTTCTAAAGGAATTATATAAAGATAATATGAGATTTAAGTCTAATGATAAGAAAGAAATAATTAGAAATGTAGATTGACTGTTGGAAAGTCAATTTTCTATAATAAAGTATAAAGTGATAGAGCTTCTAGAATAAGAGAGGGAAAGTAAATTTAAAATATGAAATTTACTCAAGTAAGAAAATTAAGTAAAAGCTTTTATTACATTAAAAAAAAAAAAGAAGTCGAGTAATGCGTCTGTCCTTATATTACCAGATGGGACAGAAGATTTTGAAGTATACAGCAATGCCTCACATAGAGGGTTTAGCTGTGTGTAGAAGCAGAGGAGTAAGAGTATAGCATATGTTCCCAGATAGTTGAAAGCCCTAGAAACAAAGTATATTACCTATGATATAGAGCTAGTAGTGATAATATTTGCCTTGAAAATTTAGAGGCATTACCTGTATAGAACAAAGCGCAAGCTATTCACAGATCACAAGAGTTTACAGTATGTGTTCACTCAAATAAAGCTGAACATAAGACAGAAAAGATAGTTAGAGTTGATCAGTGATTATGTTTGCGAGATTGTATACCATTCAGGCAAGCAAGTGTAGCAGCAGATGCATTGAGTAGAAAAGTTCCAGAGAAAAGAATCAATGCAAGATTAATATGTATATAACTAATGTCCAGTATTATAGAACAGATTAAAGCAGTCCAACAAAAAAAAAGTTGGAAAAAGTATAGACTTGAAAGATGAGAAACGAGGAAGACATGCAGTTTGAGATAAGTAGGGAAGAGCAAAAGACTTCTAGAACCCGCAATTGAGTACCGAAAGCAGGAGGTTTGAGGAAGCTGATTCTAGAAGAGTTGCATAAGTCAAAGTATTCCATACATCCAGGGAGTACCAAGACTTATCAAGATCTTAAAAGACAGTACTGGTGGCCTGGAATGAAGAAGAGGATAGCTAAGTACATCTCCAAGTGTGTCATTTGTGCACAAGTCAAGGCGGAACATCAGGACCCGCATGGAGATGCTCAGTCATTGCACATTCCAGCCGGAAAGTGAGAAGACGTAACCATAGACTTTATTGTCAGGTTACTGAGAACAAGAAGAGAAGAGGTTATGATAGTATTAGTATATGGGTCATAGTGGACCGGTTGACCAAGAGTACACTATTTCTAGCCATAAAAGAAACTACTCCATTGGAGTAGTTAGACCAGTTGTATATAGATGAAGTGTTAAGAAGATATGATGCACCGTTGTCCATCGTGTCAGACAGAGACCCCAGATTTACCTCTAACTTTTGGAGAGCTTTACAAGATAAAATGGGGACGAGAATTCAGCTAAGTACAGCGAATCATCTATGACATCCGCCTAAAATGGATTCGGGTCAACCCAACCCAATTGGGAAATTTAATAAACCCTACTCAAGATTTACTTGACGTTAATAGGATCAAAACCTATACAATACGATATAAATTGACGTTAATAACAAAATAGCATAGTATAACGTTATAACTATAATCAAATTAAATTATGATACCATATTAAAATCAAATCAAAGTATGATACTCTAATTAAATTAAAAGAGTCAAACTTGAATACTATAATTAAACTTCAAATCAAAGTAGATTGTTATAATCAAATAATAACCTATTTTTTTTTATAAAACTCTATTTTTATAAACTCTACATTAAATTTTATAAAATTCTTATATTAATTAGTGTATTACATAAAGATGCTTGTACTAGTGGGAAATTATGAAGACCACCTAAAGTCAAAAGTTATTCCCATGGTCTCCCACTCACACCTCTCATCATCTTTCCTTTCATTTTTCTCCCCACACATTATTCTCATCACCACTCAAACCCTCTCTATCCTTTCTCTTCCTCTCAATCTCGAAATTCATCTAAGAAATATCAATTTTCCAGCCAAGAACAAGCTCTCATACTCAAATCTTCATCCCTATTGAAGCATTCATCAATGTATGTTGTTAAAAGTTCCAAATTCATACATGAAACAAATTAAATCCACCAAAATATCTAAAACTCATTTTATGCATAAACCTGATTTTTCTAAAGATCCTATCAATAAAATAAGAAGTTCTGGAAATTTTCAGAAAATAACTTATTTTTATTGAATTACTATAATTATTGCACTAAAATAAGGCAATAATTCACATAAAATACTTTTTGCAGTCAATAAATTCTGGGAATATTTTGGAACAACCCATATATTGAGTAAAGTGGATTTATAAAGTTTCATGCATTTATATTACTGTTTGATGCTTATTTTGTATTTTATTTTGTTGTAGATAAATAAATTGCAAAATATAGTTATGTATGTTAAAAACTAGATTTTATATTTGTCGCACCTTATTCACATATTAAAGACTTCATGAATAAATTTACAGATTTTTGTAAGAATGTTTTCTTATTTTTCCTGATTTAATGTTTATTTAATGGTTTAAATTGATAATAAATAGCTACACATGTCCAAAAATTATAACACCTTATCAGAATATCATATATAACATGGTAATCATAAATAAAAAGTATAATTAATTTCTCTTAATTATTTCCTAATATTTATGATTTTATTGATTAGTTAATAATGAAAAACATAAGAAATACTTCCCTTAGTCCAAAATATCCAAAATATTTACAGTAGGCTCAATATAATGTTAGAAAACTATGGTTAAGTTTCCAGAATTTTTAGGGATCATTTATTATTTTTCCCGAATTTTGTTGTTGTTTAATCATTAAAATACTAAATAAATACTACAGCAGTTAAGAAAAATATGAAAATTTTACAGTAATTACTATTTTATGAAATAATTATTTTCTGATAATTTCAGAATGTTTCATTACTTTTTAGTATTTAAAACCATTTTCCTAAATATCTAAGCATGTAAAAAAGCATTTTAATGATTATTTCATATAAATAATTGTTTATAATATATAAAATCTGTAAATACTTTTAATTTGACTAGTTATTATTTTAATAAGAAATTATTAAAATATTTCCTAAAGTGAAAATATAAATTAATTAAGCAAAGTAATTAATTCAATTTAAAATTCATTTAACATATAAATACATTAATATTCAAAACAAAATTTGGATAATTGTTAATTCATCTAATATAATAATATGTGTCTAAATTATTTTTATTAATACTATATTCCCATTTATCGATTCCTAAACCAAAACTATTAATTATAATAGGTTCCACGTCGTTTTGACCCGAGCCGTCTATCGTACAACACGCGCATTCCTTATTGGACTAATGTGAGTAATCTACCCCATATTTTATAATTTTAAATACTTTTGGGGTGTATCATGTGGTTTTAATATGTTCCAACTTCATTTTATTATTTTTTCACCATTGAGACATTGTTGGGACATTTATATGTGAATCATTATTTGTATAATTGTTGTTTGTTTACGCTACATGTACTTGTAGTGCATTACCATTTTTAGTCTAATCTCCATGACTATGCCCGTATTCTTGAGGTACGTTATGGACAATAATAGCGCTATTGGGTTGACCACCCCGCCTTGGGACGCTAAGGTGATTGATTGCACGTGGTTGAGTGTGTATGATGATTAGATGCTCCATCCTATATATATACTTATATGTATATACAGGGTGAGGACTTATTGTTGTTGTTATCATTTGTTAATCAATTTTTGATTTATAAATTGTTATCTCAATAACACTTGTTTGCCAACTTCAAAAGAAAACAAATTTCAAATTATTCAAACTCACAATTTTCTTTAATAAAACTAGATTACTCACCAACACTCGTAGTTGACCTGTTTTTACCCATGATGCAGATTTGAAGAATGAAGTTGATGAAAAGTAGGGTGTACCTTAAAAACCCACAATACTATTTAAATTTCATGTAATAAATGTTGTTGTATTTGGATTTGTATTTGTATGTTGTGGATTTTGTTTGCATACTTAGTACTTAATTGAATCTAATCATATTATAACATAGTTGTCATGAGACTTTGAACAATATATCACGCCTTGATCGATTCCGCCAAGGATCGGGGTGTGACAGATTGGTATCAGAGCCCTTGACTATAGGGAATTAGGTTAATTGCCTTGACCTAGTCTATAGCCTCTAGGGTCCTCTCGTATGCTAGTTTATAAAATACACACACAACTGCAAGCAATTCGCACATAGAAAATCCTAGGAATACCTTTGTGTGCTAATTGCTCCCTTATGTGCTTACGTATTATTCCCGACACTTATATGTGTGCATACACTTATGAATTTTCTCCTCTTTCTCTTAAAATCACACACATACTTAAATGGTTTCAAAATAAAAATTTATATACATATATATTCTTTAGAGCTCATAGGAAATTAAAAGTCATCCACTCTAGTTGGGTAGGATCAAAGTAATGGACGCGTAGTAACTGGAAGGGGGAGGTGCCGGTAGCCCGAAAGTCCTGACTAGGTAAGCATTCGTATACATCCCAATCAACCGAGGGACCAGTTTGCTTACCTGGGGACCAAAGGCGAGAGTTCCCAAACCTATAGGCCAAAGCGCGTCATTCACATTACTTTTGAGCCATCAAAATACCCGACCTTATCAAACGTATCCGAAAGGATACACTCCAAAATGGCCAACTCATTGGACTATTAAGTTCCCTAATGGGCCTTGAAGTAGGAAAAACATGTGAAAACTTAGTATTGTGGGGGCCCACGCAATTGCTACATGCTTCACATTTAGTACCCATGGAAAGCCCAAAAGGTACCCAACACTCCTAACCATGGCCCAACAAGTGTTTTACAATCATTTTACCCAACAATGTCTACAAACTTAATTTCCATAATCAATTTACAAATAACTCACAAGTCCATATGCGTGTTTCTCATAGATGGCATTACGACCCCCATACGCTGCTCGTAACAACCGAAGGCTAGCCGCCCTTATCGCTAAGGAGGTAGCGAATGTCATCCCAACAATTGCAACCCATCTTCAAACTCTTCAGCCGCAAGCTCCAGCAACCACTCATCGTTGCTCGTTTAAGCATTTTCGTAGCTGTAATCCGCCTTACTTCAAAGGCATAGATGGTGCCACCGCACTCCTCACATGGATCGAAGAAATGGAGAGTACTTTCATCCACAGCGAGTGCCCTGAGGACCTGATGGTCCGTCACGCTACAGGATGCCTCCAAGGTCATGCTCTCTCATGGTGGAACCTAGAAAAACGGGCAAAAGGAGAGGGTGTTGCCTTGGGAATGACCTGGTCAAAACTAAAGGAACGCATGATAGAAAAGTTCTGCCCGGACAGCGAATTGCAAACTCTCGAGGAGGAATTCTAGAATCTGAAACAGGTGGGAGGAGACAACGCGACCTACACTAATATATTCTATGATCTTTCAAGACTCCTACCTCACATGGTTCAACCTATGAAAACTGCAATACGTCGCTACATCAAAGGGTTACCGCGCCAGATCCGTGATTCGGTGACCAGCAGCAGGCCATCTACTCTGGAATCCGCTATTGAAATAGCAGGTCAACTCAACGAGGATAATATGAACGATGGTGTCCTCCCACGCAAGGGTTCAAAGATGACAACTGAAAAGCCGACCCCTGAGACCCCCTTAATTGTCAAGTCGGAGTCCTCACACCGACACGACAAAAAGAAGCGGAAAAGCCATCACCACAACCATGCTGTTATTACCCCTGCTGCTCCTATCACCCAAGTCACCCAACCAAACAAAAAGCCGTATACCGGACCTCACCCCCTCTGTAACCATTGTAACTATCACCATATGTCCACCAGCCCGTGTCGCCTTTGTACGACTTGTGGTCGCTATGGCCACTTGGCGGACACATGCCGTGCACCAAAAACTCAGCGACCATTCGCTCTACCCTCAAATCAGCAAACACAAACCCGGTATCCAACTGGAACATGCTTCAACTGTGGTGACCCCACCCATTTCAGAAACGCGTGTCCTAGGCTTGTCAATATCATTAACACTCAAGCCCAGGCAAATCCAACAATGCAGGTTCCAGCTCCCAAAGGCCGAGCATTTGTCATTACCGCAACCCAAGCACAGACCGATAACAAGGTCGTAAATGGTACGTTTCTCATAAATGACTGCTACGCATCAGTACTTTTTGATTCAGGTGCCGACAAAAGTTTTGTGTCTTTGGAATTTGAACCCATACTTCACACACCTTGCACGATACTTGATGAACACTTTACCGTAGAAGTCGCCAATGGAAAAAACATTTCACTCAATGCAGTCATCCAAGATTGCACTTTCGATTTTTGCGGTCATAAATTTTCTGTCAATTTAGTTCCTATGGAACTTGGTAGCTTCGACATCATCGTGGGAATGGATTGGCTATCCCAAAACCATGCTGAAATAGTGTGTTACGAGAAGTTTATTCGTATTCCTCTTGCCGACGGTCAAAGTCTTTGTATTTATGGCGAGACTCGTTCAAAAAAGCTTAGTCTTATGTCATGTACTCAAGCTCGATCATATCTACGTAAAGAATACATGGCTTTCTTAGCCCATGTGGTGGAAACAAAGGTCAAAGAAAAGAAGATCGAAGATATTCCGATTGTACGAGACTTTCCCGACATCTTTCCCGATGACGTATCTGGACTCCCTCCAGTACGTGAGCTAGAGTTCCGCATCGATCTCGTTCCTGAGGCTGCTCCCATAGCCAAGTCTCCATATCGGTTGGCTCCAACCGAGATGCAAGAATTGGCAAGTCAGCTCCAAGAATTAACCGATAAGGGATTTATCCGCCCTAGTACTTCACCCTGGGGAGCCCCGGTTCTCTTCATCAAAAAGAAAGATGGTTCGTTTCGTATGTGTATCGATTATCGGGAGTTAAATAAATTGACCATCAAGAACCGATATCCGTTACCTCGGATCGACGACCTTTTTGATCAGCTTCAAGGAGCTTCATGTTTCTCAAAAATCGACCTCCGCTCGGGTTATCACCAACTTCGAGTACGGGAAGAAGACATCCCCAAAACCGCTTTCCGAACCCGCTATGGCCATTACGAGTTCACCGTTATGCCTTTTGGCCTAACGAATGCCCCTGCCGCATTCATGGACTTGATGAATCGGGTATTTAAACCTTATTTCGACTGTTTTGTTATCATCTTTATTGATGACATCCTCATTTACTCCAAGACAAAGGCAGACCATGAAAGACACCTTCGTCTAACTCTCCAAACATTGCAAGGAAATCAGCTCTATGCCAAATTTTCGAAATACGAGTTTTGGTTAAATGAGGTACAATTACTCGGTCATATTGTAAGTGACAAGGGTATTTTAGTCGATCCCGCAAAAGTTGAAGCAGTTAAGAATTGGAAAGCCCCACGTAACCCCAAGGAAATTCGGTCATTCCTCGGTTTAGCTGGCTATTACCGGCGTTTCATTTCAAATTTCTCAAAGATCGCTTTACCGCTTACTTTTATCACTTGCAAGGGTACGCCATTTGATTGGGGACCCAAGCAAGAAGACACTTTCCAAACCCTTAAACAAAGATTGTGTGACGCTCCGATTCTTACACTTCCTGAAGGATCCGAAGATTTCGTGGTATACTGCGATGCCTCCAATCTCGGTCTAGGTTGTGTTTTGATGCAAATGGGAAAGGTTATAGCTTACGCATCGCGACAACTCAAAATCCATGAAAGGAATTATACGACTCATGATTTGGAGCTCGGTGCCGTGGTTTTCGCTCTTCAAATTTGGAGGCATTACCTTTACGGCACTAAATGCGTAATTTTCACCGACCACAAGAGCTTGCAACATATTCTTAATCAAAAGGAACTCAATATGAGACAAACACGATGGGTCGAACTCCTAAATGATTACGAGTGTGAAATACGCTATCATCCGGGCAAGGCAAACGTCGTAGTTGACGCGTTAAGCCGAAAAGAACATGCCAAAGCATTTCATCTAATATGTTCTCCTATCTTGTCCAATCTCAGTGACCGAATTCGAGGAGCCCAACACTCGGCAATTACCGAAAATGACATGCCCACGGGAATTGATGGGGAGTTGGAAAGTAAATCTGATGGTATTTTCTATTATCAAGATCGCATCTGGATCCCAGATCGCAACAATCTTCGTACATTCCTGATGGAAGAAATCCATAAAACTCGATATTCCATTCATCCTGGCGCTGACAAGATGTATCATGGCTTGAGAACCAATTATTGGTGGTCGGGAATGAAAAAGGATATTGCTTTATTCGTTGCCAAATGTCTTACATGTTCCAGAGTCAAAGCAGAACATCAACGTGTTAGTTCTATATGCCCAAGGATGATCATAAAATGATATTACTAATAATACAGGATCCTATAGGGTCACACCAACAACAAGTTTGACACCAATTGATCATTTAGAACGTTAAACTTGATTTAACATCAAATGATACTAAACTTGCAATTTAATCTTGTAGGTTATTATTATTTGAGGTAAATAATAATAACTACAAAATTAAAGGTTGATTAGTAATTCATATGTGATGAATTTATTAAGTGTAACAATTAAATTGTTTAAATTGTTAAACGATTTAATTGATTTATAAGTAAGCCTTTTATTTAATTTAATTGGTAAATTAAATAATATATATATATATATATATATATATATATATATATATATATTGTTATATATATATATATATATCTATATATATATATCTATATATATATATATATATATATATATATATATATATATATATATATATATATATATATATATATATATATATATAATTATACAATTAAGATTGTATATTTAGATGGTTTATTTATATCATTAATGGTTTAAATGTTATTCCATTTATACACTAGTTTGAAGGTTTATTGTTTATAAACTTTATGGTATAAGTTTATAAATAATAGAAGTTATATTTCAACTCTAAAACTTCCTCATGTGGCTGGCCACATACTTGAATCAAAAGTCATGTGTGAAAAGTTTAAAGAGCATGCAATACTCAAGTCTTGACCATGTGGAAGTAACATGCCTTTTCTTTTTCACATGCACTAAGATTCTCCTTGTCTTTGGAGGTTATATGGCCGGCCATATTGTGAAGGAAGGTTGAACTTTCATGCTTTAGAAATCAGCCAAAAACTCTCCTTAAGTCGTAAGCAAAAATTGGTTTTTGGTTTCATAAGAAAAGGAGTCATATCTTGCAAGTTGTGGAACTAGCATTCAAGGGTGTTCAAGCTTGTGGTGGATCAACTATAGAGGGATTCTAATTTGATTCCTAGCTATCAAAATCATCCAAACCAAACCCAAGAACAAAGGTTATGATCTTGAACTTAAACTATGTTTGTTCTTCATCTTATCTCTACATGCATGTAGCATGATCCTCTTGAAAATGGAATTTGTGTTCATGATTTTATGCTTTCGTTGCAAACTCTTATTTTGAAACTAATTACATGAACCATGATTTCCAACAATTGGTATCAGAGCCATGGCTATATTGCATGTTTAGATAATAAGTTTATTTGGATAAACTTGGTTTTTGGAAGCCATGAATGTTCATCTTCTTAAATGAAAGTTTCATGCATGGCTTCTTTGGCAACATGTAAGTATATTATCTATGATTTTATGTAACCAATTATATATTATGTTTGCATGCTTTTGGTTACATAAATTGTTGCCTTAGAAAAACAAAGTGTTGGTTTTCTTATGATTTTATGTGATAAAATGGTGCATAAACAAGCCAAGGACCATATGATGCATGTTTTGTGTTTGTATTCGATATGGTTGTAATCTATTCATTTATTCAAATGGTTTGTAATAATAATTAGTTATTTCCTTCTTAATATTCCTTTTGTAAATATTAGAATAGTTGTATTTTATTTATTTCACAAAATGTAACAAGAGAAGGAAGTAAAAGTCCAAAAGAAGATTGCACCCAACAGCAGCACTTTCTGAAGAGCTGCTGTCCAGATTCGAAATTGTTTAAAAAGGGTTTTACAAATTCATATCTTGGTCATTTGGTAATATAATTGTTGGTAACTTTAATATCTAGTATATACATTAAGTTTCAACAAGTATAAGCATCAAAATGGCCAAGAATGAATTGAAAAATGCTACAAAAAACACAAAAAATCTTCCTGCTGCCCTTGATCCTGTCGCAAGTTTTGAGGGGCCAGAAGAAAATTCATAACTCACTCCATGAAGTCAAGAAATGGTGGTTCAAGTGTCATTTGGTGATATAAGAAGCTTGGCAAAATTGTAGCCAAATCGAAGATCATTTGGTTGAGTTTTTGTCACCTTTTTGTCCCTAGGATTGGACTTGATATTTCATGTATGGCTCACATGAAATATCAAACTAGTTGGCTTGTGTTTATGCACCCATGCATGCTTGTGATGATTGAATGTTTTATTATGTTATGTTGTGGATGAAAATAAGATTTTGCATGCTAGACAACCTAGATAATTAAACATAATCATCAAGGAGTTTGTATTTTCAAAAGTTGACATTTAAAACATAAGATGTGATAAAATTGGTTTTATTAAAATGGGTTTTGTTATAAAACCTACTAAGTCAAGTTTTGAAAATGATTGAAACAAGAAATAAAATGGAGATTTTATGAACTCTTACAAACTCCAACCCTAAGTAATAATGGTAATTATTTAAGATTATAAATTGGTTCTAATATATGTGATCAAACTCAAACTTAATATTGGATATTAATTGTAATCTTGACCACAAACAAAGAATCAATAAAATGGAGATTTTATGATTAAGGAACCAATTAACAAAATAAGATTTAATGGTACCATGTTCATTGGATGCATGCAATCTATATGATACCATATGTTTTTCAAAATTAGAATTGTAAAACATTCAAATCCCTTATGAAATACGATTCAATGCCGTCCCTCTTAAAGACACTCATGTATCACTTGTATTTCCTTGTGGGATAAAGGATACCTAACCACTTGGAGTCTTCTTGTGATACAAGAAGTAGTTTTGCAATATTGATGGGATAAAGGACACCTAACCATTAATAGTTGTCAAAATTACACGTCCGTTTAAGAAGGATGATTCGTTTGGAAATCTCTTGTGATAAAGGTCACCTAAGCATTAGAAATCCAAGGCATAGATGGGATCAAACATGCCAACCTTATAAATGTTATAATGGGATCCCATAACTCTAGAAATTATATTTGGATATAATTGGTAAATCGTTACCTACCTTGTTGATTCGAATAGGCGGGATAAAGGATACCTAACCACTTATTCGTGATGCAACTTGGATTCTAGACCTTAATTAATTAAAGTTTATGAAACAAGAAAGGGTATTAATTATTAAGGACTTAATATCATAATTTACTAAATAGAACCTTGTTAAAATTTTGTAGATGGCACCAAACAACACACACTCGGCTCCTAACAAAACCTCACTACGGTCTCTCCTTGAAGGAGAAAAACTTAACCATACCAACTTCTTGGATTGGCACCGTAGTGTGATAATTGTTCTCAAACAAGAAAAGAAAGAATATGTTCTCAATGAACCACTTCCAGAAGAGCCCCCTGCCATTCCTAAGCCCGCACACGATGCATGGCTTAAAAAGATGGATGATTCCATCGATGCATCATGCCTCATGTTGGCAACCATGATTCCTGACCTTCAGAAGGATTTGGAGAATCATTCAGCCTATGACATGATTCATCAACTAAAGGAAATGTTCCAACAACTTGCAAGAACAGAAAGGTTCGAAACTGTTCGGGCTTTCCATGCTTGCAAGATGGAGGATGGGCAGACGGTAAGCTCTTATGTGCTCAAAATGAAGAGTCACATTGATCATTTGGCACGTCTTGGAGTTGTGATGCCCGAAGAGCTAGCAACAGATATGATCCTTAACTCCTTGATAAAGTCCTTTGATCCTTTTGTCATGAATTTTAACATGAATGGTTTCAACAAGACTATCCCGGAATTACATGGGATGCTAATTACCGCGGAAAAGAATCTGCCTAAGAAAACCACTCAAGTTCTCATGATCAAGGAAGGTGGCACAAAGAGAACTAGACCATAACACCCCACCAACTCCAAGGGCAAGGGGAAAGCAAAAGCTTTCAAAGGAAAGGGCAAGAAAGTTGTCCAACCTTCCCATCCGCCCAAGAAGAAGGCAAAGGTTGCCAAAGAAGACACATGCTTTGAATGTGGCAAAGCTGGGCATTGGAAGAGAAATTGCCCTACGTATCTTGCGGAGTTGAAGAAGAAGAAGGCCGGTGAAGGCACTTCAGGTATCTATGTGATAGACCTAGAACTTTATAATTTATCTCCTAACACATGGGTATTTGATACTGGTTGTGGAACTCACATATGTAATATGTTGCAGGGGTTCAAAAGGAGTAGGCAACTGAAGGCAAATGAGGTAGTACTTCGGGTTGGAAACAATGCAAGGGTTGCGGTGGATTCAATTGGAAGTTTTAATTTATTACTACCTAATGGCTTGTGTGTGACATTGTTGAATGTTTATTATGTTCCTAGCTTGACTAGGAATATTATTTCGGTTGCTAAATTAAGACAATGTGGATTTGATCTTTCCTTTAATAATGATGATATTTGTGTTTACAAAAATAATGTATTCTATTTTGAGGCTAGGCCTTTAAATGGAATTTATGAAGTAAACCTTGATGAAAAGACTAACAATGGATCTTTATACCACACTTTCACCAAGAAACCCAAATTTGATTTGAGTCAAACCTATCTATGGCATTGTCGCCTTGGGCATATAAACAAGAATCGCATATCCCAACTTCAAAAGAGTGGACTTTTGAAGGCAAATGAGAATGACTCATTTGATATATGTGAATCTTGTTTACATGGCAAGATGACTAAAGCTCCTTTCTCCGGAACCAATGAGAGAGCAAATGACTTGTTAGGAATCATACATACGGATGTATGTGGTCCTTTCAAGCCAATGACTAGATATGGTGAAAGATATTTCATCACCTTCACTGACGACTTTAGTCGTTTTGGATATGTTTATTTAATTAAACATAAACATGAGGCGTTTGAAATGTTCAAAACGTTTCAAAGTGAAGTGGAAAATCAACTCAACAAAACAATTAAAGTTCTTCGTTCTGATAGAGGAGGTGAGTACTTAAGTACAAACTTTATGGAACATTGTAAGACTTGTGGAATTGTTTCACAACTTACTCCACCTGGAACACCACAACATAATGGTGTGTCTGAGAGGCGGAACCGAACACTATTGGATATGGTTCGATCCATGATGAGTAGAAGTACTCTACCTTTATCTTTTTGGGGTTATGCTTTACAAACAGCTGCTCGTCTCCTAAACATGGCACCTACTAAGAAGGTAGATAAAACGCCTTATGAGATATGGCATGGAAGGGTTCCATCTTTATCCTATCTCAAGGTATGGGGTTGTGAAGCTTATGTTAGACAAGAAGCTTCAAACAAATTAGAACCCCATTCAACTAAATGTATCTTTGTAGGGTATCCAAAAGATTGTCTTGGATACTATTTCTACAATCCCATCGAGAATAAGATATTTATTTCTCGAAAAGCTGAATTCCTAGAAAACAAGTTTCTGACGGAAGAGGCTAGTGGGAGGTTTGTGGAACTTGAGGAACTTCAGGAACCACAACCTGATACACAAGAAGTTGAATCTAGCATTCAACAAGAAATTGTTGAACCTAAACAAACGGTTGATCAGGAACAAATTGTAACACAAGGTGTTCGCAAATCTGGTAGGGTTCGAATTGAACCAGAAAGGTATGGTTACCTTTTGATGGAAGAGGAATGTTATACGATAGATTCTGATGAACCCGTCAACTATCAGAGTGCAATATCAGATCCTGAATCTGATAAATGGCTTGAGGCCATGAACACTGAGATGCAATCCATGCACGATAATCAAGTTTGGAACTTGGTTAATCTTCCCACCAATTGTAAGACTGTTGGGAACAAATGGGCTTTCAAGAAGAAAATCGACGTGGATGGAAATGTTCACACTTTTAAGGCTAGACTTGTCGCTAAAGGATACTCACAGACTCATGGTATTGACTATGATGAGACCTTTTCTCCAGTGGCAATGATCAAGTCGATTAGGATACTTTTTGCCATAGCCGCATACTATGATTATGAGATATGGCAAATGGATGTCAAGACCGCTTTCCTTAATGGATACTTATTGGAAGATGTCTATATGGAACAACCTGAAGGTTTTGTCGATCCCAAGCATCCAAACAAAGTGTGCAAGCTTAAAAGATCTATCTATGGATTAAAGCAAGCGTCTCGAACATGGAACATCCGTTTTGATGAAAAGATTACGAGTTTTGGATTCATCAAAAATGAGGATGACTCCTGTGTTTACAAGAAAGCTAGTGGGAGCATTGTCATAATCCTAGTATTGTATGTAGATGACATACTTTTATTTGGAAATGACATCCCAACCTTAAAAGGTGTCAAAGCGTTCCTTGAGAGTTGTTTCTCAATGAAGGATCTAGGGGAAGCTGCTTATGTATTAGGCATAAAGATCTATAGAGATAGATCTAAGAGACTTATTGGTCTTAGCCAAAGTGTATATATTGATAAAATTTTGAAAAGGTTCAAGATGCAAGACTCCAAAAGAGGATTCTTGCCAATGCCTCATGGCACCATCCTAAGCAAGTCTCAGTGTCCAAACTCTAGGACTGAACTTGAAAGGATGAAACATGTCCCATATGCTTCGGCAATTGGGTCCATCATGTATGCCATGTTATGCACTAGGCCCGACGTCTCATGTGCCTTAAGTATGACTAGTAGGTATCAACAGAACACAGGTGAAGCCCACTGGACTACTGTAAAGAACATTCTTAAGTACTTGAGAAGAACTAAAGATATGTTCTTAGTTTACGGCGGTTTGGAAGAAAGCTTAAAGGTAAAGGGTTACACTGACGCAAGCTTCCAAACAGATAGGGATGATTCGAAATCTCAATATGGGTATGTCTTTATTTTAAATGGAGGAGCCGTGTCTTGGAAGAGTTCCAAACAAGAAGTGATTGCACAATCCACTACAGAATCAGAATATGTTGCTGCTTCAGAAGCTGCTCAAGAAGCTGTCTGGATGAGAAAGTTCATAGAAGATTTAGGGGTTGTTCCTTCCATTCGGGACCCTATAGAAATCTTCTGTGACAATCTAGGTGCTATAGCTCAAGCAAAGGAACCTAGATTGCATCAAAAAACCAAACACATTCACCGAAGGTATAACTACATTAGACATGAAGTTAAGAATGGTGAAATAAGTATTCACAAGGTTCATACAGATCAAAATTTGGCAGACCCATTCATGAAACCTTTACCCCAAACTAAGCATGAAAGTCATGTTAAGGGTATAGGACTCCGTTTTTCTAATGAATGGATTTGATTTGTGTTTAATGTTTTATGAATATGAACTTATGTAAACGACAAGAATTATGTAATATATGTGACGTGATGTTTCATTCATAATTATTGTGTTTTATTAGCATGTTTAATCCTTGAATAATTTAGTTATTCTAAACGTCCATAGTCGATCATAGTTGTGGGAGCAATTATGAAGTAAGACTAATATGAATTGGATTGGTTGACTTTTATGGGTAAAAGTAGCAAAAGGTTGCAACCAAATTCATAGGTACTTGTCAGTGAACAAGTATTGGATTTGACCCGTTTCAAGATCACTCCATGGATCATCATCATAAGTGATTCTTGAATAAAGGTATTATCATTGTATCCTTTGACCTGAGATACATATTTGGGACTCAAGTGTAGAGTGTACTATGCTTTGATATGGTTTACTGTTGTTCTTGAAATACAGACAACCATAAAGGCCATACTCATGTATAGTACTAACTATATGAGGGGCGTATGTAGTCAAGACGGGATTTGTTCCTCTTATGAGTTGAGAGTTAGACATCTAAGGCGCCTGATTGAAAGTTGAACATAAAATGAGAATGATTAAGATCCATGTCTCATGTTCAACAAGATGTCTGTGACAAAGGGATAATTGATAGATAACCTTATACATCAATTAGAGCCTCGTGTTTTCTGAAGAATTGAATGTTGTTGAATGGCACAATGTCATGTGTTATTGGGGGCAGTGAAATGTTGCTAGATGTTTACCACTGTCGATATCATTCTATGATGCAACCTTGTGCAAGTGGGAGATTGTTAGTTCTATATGCCCAAGGATGATCATAAAATGATATTACTAATAATACATGATCCTATAGGGTCACACCAACAACAAGTTTGACACCAATTGATCATTTAGAACGTTAAACTTGATTTAACATCAAATGATACTAAACTTGTAATTTAATCTTGTAGGTTATTATTATTTGAGGTAAATAATAATAACTACAAAATTAAAGGTTGATTAGTAATTCATATGTGATGAATTTATTAAGTGTAACAATTAAATTGTTTAAATTGTTAAACGATTTAATTGATTTATAAGTAAGCCTTTTATTTAATTTAATTGGTAAATTAAATAATATATATATATATATATATATATATATATATATATATATATATATATATATATATATATATATATATATATATAATTATACAATTAAGATTGTATATTTAGATGGTTTATTTATATCATTAATGGTTTAAATGTTATTCCATTTATACACTAGTTTGAAGGTTTATTGTTTATAAACTTTATGGTATAAGTTTATAAATAATAGAAGTTATATTTAAACTCTAAAACTTCCTCATGTGGCTGGCCACATACTTGAATCAAAAGTCATGTGTGAAAAGTTTAAAGAGCATGCAATACTCAAGTCTTGACCATGTGGAAGTAACATGCCTTTTCTTTTTCACATGCACTAAGATTCTCCTTGTCTTTGGAGGTTATATGGCCGGCCATATTGTGAAGGAAGGTTGAACTTTCATGCTTTAGAAATCAGCCAAAAACTCTCCTTAAGTCCTTAGCAAAAATTGGTTTTTGGTTTCATAAGAAAAGGAGTCATATCTTGCAAGTTGTGGAACTAACATTCAAGGGTGTTCAAGCTTGTGGTGGATCAACTATAGAGGGATTCTAATTTGATTCCTAGCTATCAAAATCATCCAAACCAAACCCAAGAACAAAGGTTATGATCTTGAACTTAAACTATGTTTGTTCTTCATCTTATCTCTACATGCATGTAGCATGATCCTCTTGAAAATGGAATTTGTGTTCATGATTTTATGCTTCCGTTGCAAACTCTTGTTTTGAAACTAATTACATGAACCATGATTTCCAACACAACGACCCTCTGGACTATTGGTCCAACCGGTAATCCCCGAGTGGAAATGGGAAGCGATCGCCATGGATTTCGTAACCAAACTTCCTCGTACCACCAAGGGACACGACAGCATTTGGGTAATCATTGACCGTTTGACCAAATCCGCTCATTTCCTTCCCATCCGTGAAGATTTCAAGGTCGAACAACTTGCTCGAATTTACATCGACGAGATAGTTAGTCGGCATGGCATCCTTCTCAGCATCATTTCAGATCGTGATGGGAGATTTCTCTCTCGGTTTTGGCAATCACTTCAAGCAGCCATGGGAACCCGCCTCGATCTCAGTACCGCCTATCATCCTCAAACCGATGGTCAATCTGAGAGGACAATTCAAACACTCGAAGATATGTTGAGGGCGTGTGTCTTAGATTTCGGAGGAAACTGGGACTCTCATTTACCATTGGTGGAATTCTCCTATAATAATAGTTATCATTCTAGCATCAAGATGCCACCATTTGAGGCATTGTATGGCCGTAAATGCCGATCTCCTATTTGCTGGCATGAAATTGGCGAGTCCCACGTGATTCGCGCAACAGTGGATTCTCCAATCGTTGGTCCTGAGCTTATCCAGGAAACAACCGACAAAATCACTCAGATTCGCAATAACCTTCTCGCAGCTCGTAGCCGACAAAAGAGTTACGCCGACAAGCGACGCAAACCGCTTGAATTTATCGTGGGTGACATGGTCATGTTAAAAGTGTCCCCATGGAAAGGTGTGGTTCGATTTGGACGCAAGGGTAAATTGGCACCACGCTATGTAGGCCCGTTCAAAATCCTGAAAAGGATCGGACCAGTAGCCTACGAGTTGGATCTACCAATAGAGCTTAATAAAGTACACCCAGTATTTCATATAGCCAACCTCAAGAAGTGTTTAGCAGACGAGAACCTTCATGTTCCTCTCAAGGATATCCAAATCGACGAGACAATGCAATTTATCAAGAAACCCTTGGAAATTGCCGACCGAAAGGAAAAGCAACTCAAAAGAAGTCGCATTCCCCTGGTCAAGGTAAGGTGGCAGTCAGCACGTGGACCTGAGTATACATGGGAGCGTGAAGATCAAATGCGTACCAAATACCCACAACTTTTCTCTTAAGGTACTATCTTCTTAAATTTCGGGACGAAATTTCCTAAAGTAGGGGAGACTGTGACATCCGCCTAAAATGGATTCGGGTCACCCCAACCCAATTGGGAAATTTAATAAACCCTACTCAAGATTTACTTGACGTTAATAAGATCAAAACCTATACAATACGATATAAATTGACATTAATAGCAAAATAGCATAGTATAACGTTATAACTATAATCAAATTAAATTATGATACCATATTAAAATCAAATCAAAGTATGATACTCTAATTAAATTAAAAGAGTCAAACTTGAATACTATAATTAAACTTCAAATCAAAGTAGATTGTTATAATCAAATAATAACCTATTTTTTTTATAAAACTCTATTTTTATAAACTCTACATTAAATTTTATAAAATTCTTATATTAATTAGTGTATTACATAGAGATGCTTGTACTAGTGGGAAATTATGAAGACCACCTAAAGTCAAAAGTTATTCCCATGGTCTCGCACTCACACCTCTCATCATCTTTCCTTTCATTTTTCTCCCCACACATTATTCTCATCACCACTCAAACCCTCTCTATCCTTTCTCTTCCTCTCAATCTCGAAATTCATCTAAGAAATATCAATTTTCCAGCCAAGAACAAGCTCTCATACTCAAATCTTCATCCCTATTGAAGCATTCATCAAGGTATGTTGTTAAAAGTTCCAAATTCATACATGAAACAAATTAAATCCACCAAAATATCTAAAACTCATTTTATGCATAAACCTGATTTTTCTAAAGATCCTATCAATAAAATAAGAAGTTCTGGAAATTTTCAGAAAATAACTTATTTTTATTGAATTACTATAATTATTGCACTAAAATAAGGCAATAATTCACATAAAATACTTTTTGCAGTCAATAAATTCTGGGAATATTTTGGAACAACCCATATATTGAGTAAAGTGGATTTATAAAGTTTCATGCATTTATATTACTGTTTGATGCTTATTTTGTATTTTATTTTGTTGTAGATAAATAAATTGCAAAATATAGTTATGTATGTTAAAAACTAGATTTTATATTTGTCGCACCTTATTCACATATTAAAGACTCCATGACTAAATTTACAGATTTTTGTAAGAATGTTTTCTTATTTTTCCTGATTTAATGTTTATTTAATGGTTTAAATTGATAATAAATAGCTACACATGTCCAAAAATTATAACACCTTATCAGAATATCATATATAACATGGTAATCATAAATAAAAAGTCTAATTAATTTCTCTTAATATTTTCCTAATATTTATGATTTTATTGATTAGTTAATAATGAAAAACATAAGAAATACTTCCCTTAGTCCAAAATATCCAAAATATTTACAGTAGGCTCAATATAATGTTAGAAAACTATGGTTAATTTTCCAGAAGTTTTAGGGATCATTTATTATTTTTCCCGAATTTTGTTGTTGTTTAATCATTAAAATACTAAATAAATACTACAGCAGTTAAGAAAAATATGAAAATTTTACAGTAATTACTATTTTATGAAATAATTATTTGCTGATAATTTTAGAATGTTTCATTACTGTTTAGTATTTAAAACCATTTTCCTAAATATCTAAGCATGTAAAAAAGCATTTTAATGATTATTTCATATAAATAATTGTTTATAATATATAAAATCTGTAAATACTTATAATTTGACTAGTTATTATTTTAATAAGAAATTATTAAAATATTTCCTAAAGTGAAAATATAAATTAATTAAGCAAAGTAATTAATTCAATTTAAAATTCATTTAACATATAAATACATTAATATTCAAAACAAAATTTGGATAATTGTTAATTCATCTAATATAATAATATGTGTCTAAATTATTTTTATTAATACTATATTCCCATTTATCGATTCCTAAACCAAAACTATTAATTATAATAGGTTCCACGTCGTTTTGACCCGAGCCGTCTATCGTACAACACGCGCATTCCTTATTGGACTAATGTGAGTAATCTACCCCATATTTTATAATTTTAAATACTTTTGGGGTGTATCATGTGGTTTTAATATGTTCCAACTTCATTTTATTATTTTTTCACCATTGAGACATTGTTGGGACATTTATATGTGAATCATTATTTGTATAATTGTTGTTTGTTTACGCTACATGTACTTGTAGTGCATTACCATTTTTAGTCTAATCTCCATGACTATGCCCGTATTCTTGAGGTACGTTATGGACAATAATAGCGCTATTGGGTTGACCACCCCGCCTTGGGACGCTAAGGTGATTGATTGCACGTGGTTGAGTGTGTATGATGATTAGATGCTCCATCCTATATATATACTTATATGTATATACAGGGTGAGGACTTATTGTTGTTGTTATCATTTGTTAATAAATTTTTGATTTATAAATTGTTATCTCAATAACACTTGTTTGCCAACTTCAAAAGAAAACAAATTTCAAATTATTCAAACTCACAATTTTCTTTAATAAAACTAGATTACTCACCAACACTCGTAGTTGACCTGTTTTTACCCATGATGCAGATTTGAAGAATGAAGTTGATGAAAAGTAGGGTGTACCTTAGAAACCCACAATACTATTTAAATTTCATGTAATAAATGTTGTATTTGGATTTGTATTTGTATGTTGTGGATTTTGTTTGCATACTTAGTACTTAATTGAATCTAATCATATTATAACATAGTTGTCATGAGACTTTGAACAATATATCACGCCTTGATCGATTCCGCCAAGGATCGGGGTGTGACATCATCCACAAACGGATGGTCAGAGTGAACAAACGATTCAGACAGTAGAAGACATGTTACGATCATGTGGGATGAGCTTTGGAGGTAGTTGGGATGAACACCTGCCTCTAGTGGAGTTTGCATATAACAATAGCTACCATTATAGCATTAAAATGCCACCCTTTGAGGCATTGTATGGTAGAAAGTGTAGAACTCCTTTATACTGGTTGGAGGCGAGTGAGACTAAGTTGACAGGATCAGAAATTGTTAGAATGATCAATGAGAAGATTGGAGTGATTCAGGCTAACATGAAAGCAGCACAAGACCGACAGAAGAGTTACTTAGATCTAAAGAAAAGACTGTATGAGTAACAAGAAAGTAATTTAATGATGATAAAAGTGTCGCCATGGAAGGGTGTAGTCAGATTTGGTAAGAGAGGAAAGCTGAGTCCAAAAATATATTGGACCTTTTAGAATTCTGAAGAGAGTTAGATTGCAAGTAATTAAGCTGGAATTACCATCAGAACTCAGTGGAATACATGATACCTTTCATGTAAGCTATCTGAAGAAGTACTTTGGAAAAGAAGAGTTAGTAATACCGTATACAGACTTGAGGGTAGAGACTCCTAGCAGACTGATTGAAAAACCTGAAGCAATTCTAGAAATACAGACTAAGAAGCTAAGGAACAAGGAGATTGACTTAGTATTAGTCAAGTGGAAGCATCCGTTAGGGTCAAACCTGACTTGGGAAACATTAGAAGAGATGAAGAGAAGATATCCAGATTTCATCGATTACAAAAAGATTCCGAGGACGGAATCCGCTTAAGGAGGGGTGACTGTAAGAACCCGCAAAAGTTGTAAAAGGGTAAAATGGTCTTTTGGCACATTATAAGACCATTAGATAAAATAATATGTTAATTGTGAAATAAGAGTATAAGAAATAAAAGTTTATGTGAAATTTGGAGTTTTACCGCGTGAATAGTGAAATTTGGACAAAAAGGGCAAATTGGTCATTTGACATGAAAATGACCATTTTGTTAAGAAATTTCAGTAAGGAGCTAAGTTAGTAATTATTAAAACTTTGTTTGCAAAGATTTGAACCTTGGGACTAGTTTTGAACAAAAAGAAAGAAGAGAGGGTTTAAAGTGTAAATATCTAATATAAATTAAATATATAAATGTGAGGGTATCTAACTCTCATTTCCAGAAAGCTGTGGAATTTTCCAGAGAGAGCGAGAGAAGGAGAGCACGGGAGGAACACAGGAAGATCAAGAACTTGAGAATTCTTACGAGGGAATCAAGGAAAAGCCTTGGAATTGGTGATTCCAAGCTTTAAGAGGTAAATATTTTAAGCTTAAAGCTCAATATCTTGAACGGGAATCAAGTCTCAACTTCTAATTTTCCAGAATTCATGGTCCTAATGGAATCATCTTGCTCAAAATCACCATTTAAACATATTCTAGCCATGGAATATGTAAAAATCAAGAAAATGATGATTTTGCTCAAGAACCCTAATTCACGGGTTTGTAAGATCAAGGCTAGTTTTTATGGTTTTGTTGAGTCCAAATGATCACTTAGGATGTATTAAGACACTCCTAAGTGGTTAATTTCACAAACTTGGATTTTTAGTGACAAATAGCAAAAACGGGTTTTCAAAGGATTGGAATTGGAATCAGTGATTCCATGGGTTAAAACCTGATGTAAAGCAAGGGTTTTAGTCATGGAATGGTAGTAAAATGATTCAGAATAGCAATAAGAGCTTAATACCTCAAAACTGCATGCTACAGTGCCAAATCGTGACTGGTCTGGAACCCTGCCCAGGCGCCAGGCGCAGTGCGCCTAGGTCTAGGCGTGGTGAGCCCAGGCGCAGTGCGCCTAGGTTTCAGGCGCAGTGCGCCCTGAGACAGGGACTTCAAATATGTGATTTTTCGTTTGGCTTGTCCGATTTACCTCAAACTTGAACCATAAGTCCCTAATGGTTTGAAAAGTCTGGGAAAAATACTAAATTGAGTTTTCGACTCCTCAGGGGCACTGTAGAACAATACGAGTGTCTCGGTAAAATGTTGATTTTTGGAACTTGAGCTGGACTTGTCCAATTAACTCCAAATTTGAAACACAAGTCTAATATGACCTAAGATTCCATGGTAAAGTGTCGGAACTGAAATACGACCCCTCGGGGGTACTGTAGCAAAATACGCGTATTTCGGAGAAAATTATAAAATGAGTTTATTAATGGTTATCTATTTAGTATAACCCGAAGTTGAGTCGTATGAGACCTTAGAACTATAGAGCCAGTTGTATTATGTAATTAATAAGTATATGTACGTGATACTTGTGTAGGAGGTGCTTCAAATACCATGGGGCACGGAAAGGGGAAAGATGTACGAGAAGTTTAGTGAGTTATAGCTACACCAAGGTGAGTGTTATGTGGATTTTCGGGTACATAGCAAAATGAATTTTACTTGAAAAATGTTTTGAAGTCAAAGTGTTTTTATGGCTTTAAAATTATTTTATGAAAAATATGATTATAACGTGTAAAGGAAGAAAATCAGAAATACAGTGAACTAATAATGTGATTGGCCCATGATGATATGTTGCTTAGTATCCGGAGGAAGACCACTGCCTGTTGCGGTAGGGGTGGCAATAAGACACTACTGGGATGGTACCTCCCGTCGCGAAGTAGTTGTCTTACCTTGATACATGAATCCGTTTCATGCTATTGGGGAAGTAGTTATACGGGTGCGTCTCGTATAAAACCTACGGGTGCGCTCGTAGGAATATACCATCACAAAATAAGGAATACCTATGGGTGCGCTCATAGGAAATAAAATATTGGAAAATTTAAAGAGTGAAATTATTATTGGAAAACTGTTTTGGGTCTAAACCCTTAATACTCACGAGACATTATGTCTCACGTATTGTTTTTAAAATGCTATGTACTCAGGTAAGCAGGAAGGGCGTTAGAAGAGTCGGGTGTGGGACCGTAGTTTCTGCTGTACAAAATGTAAAATAAACAGGTTTGAACTGTGGTTTTGATGCGGATTTGTGATACCCCGTTTGTAAAAAAAACTTAAATGGTTTGTATGATTAAATATTTGTAATATAAGTTTGGATAAAAAAAAAATTTGTGTAAAAGTTGGGGTGTTACAATAACACTAGGAGGAGTTTTGAACATTATATTAGTTTAGTAAAAGAAAGCTATATTTGTCACTACATGTTCCTTTTTTTTTCTCAATAAGTGCAAGAAGTAGCATTGTACTTCCATTGATATGTTTATTATAGCAATATTATCTCATTTCATCCTTTTAGAACATCGTACTTAATAAGAAATACAAAAGCATAATGTTTTAACAATTTTTTAAAGTAGAGTGCTATAATAGAAAAATAATTGGAAAGTGTCCAAGTGTATGCGTTTTTGTGTGCTACGTGTGTATGTGGTAAAAATATAATTAGGCATGAATGAGTCTGTACTTAATAAGAAATAGTCATGGTTGGTTTTAGAGTTTTCTGAAAGATAAGGGTTCATTTATATTTTGTGGTGATGCAGAGTTCATTTACGACCCCACTCTCTCTTACACATCAGCCCACACCCACCCACCGCCCTCTCCATCTCTCTATCGTTCTTTCAATTGGAACCAATATATTAATGACGAAGAGTACCCAAGAAGATTTAGAAGTAAATGACGAGATTACACAAGTAGAAATTGGAGGTGTTGACATCGAAAATAGTCAGGATTAAGGACACCATGTTCTTTTCTTCTTCCGATAATGCCATTAGTCTGGTGTTCTTATGATTATCTGGTTAGCTTGCTTTGGATAATACGTTTAATACAATACTTTAAAAAGATTGTATTGAATGCAGAGTTCTTGACCTGTCAAACTTTTCCTGTATTACTTAATTGGTATTAGTGTACTAACATTGTAAAAGAGATGCATAATTGGATCCTGATTCATTTTCAGATGCAAAACATGCACACATTTTGATCAATCAAATATGATGCCTTAATATTTGATTTTTTGGATGGTTTTTTGTAAGGCCTCAATACACAAACCGGACGTTTGCTTCTTTTATTAAGAAGAGTTTAAAATGATCATTACTAGAAATCATTGTTATGACAAGCAAATTCTGGATTCTTTGGTCCCTTCTCGCTTATATTTACCCATTATTAAACACAAATTGATTATGTGTGTGTGTCTATATATATATATACATATATATATATATATATATATATATATATATATATATATATATATATATATATATATATATATATATATATATATATATATATATATATATATATAGGGAGGGTATCAACATAGAACCCCATTTTATGCATAGAACCATAGAACCCCTTTTAAGCCATTAGATTAATTAATCAATGTATATGATTAAAAGGGTGCACAATAAGATTATGCACACTAGTACAAAGAATTACATACTGGCAAGGGTACAATGAGGATTCTATATATTCACTACCACAAAAGCAATCATCACGTGAGATCTCGTGAAGAACAGATTGGAATCGAAGAACGAAAAGCCACAGCTTAAATCTCGTTAGATCGTTCTTCTTCAAATCAACAACTTAAATCTCGTGATCTAATATCAAGCTCTCATTCATCGAATCAATTCCATATCCCAGCCCTATCATTCTGATTGCAAAAATCAAGTGATATTGTTTATCGATTCCTCCGGTATCAGAAGCATATTGTTTATTGATATCGCGTAAATTATACATATTTTCCGCACGATATTAGTGTGATTTTAGTTTAGTTTTATACATGTTATGAACTAAAAGATACCTAATATGTTTAAATATTCGTTTTGAAGCTAAAAATACGCGTTTGGAGCTAGCGAACGAATTACACAAACATTTGAGCTTAAAAAGAAGCAAAATGAAAATCTGCCAGAAGCCTGGGCGCACCCCGCCCACAGCCAGGCGCACCGCGCCCAAAGGGGGACCAGATCCCGCTTTTCGTCAGACTTTTGATTAAAATAATCGAAGCGTGCGTTTATCCAATGATTCAACCGACCTGCCAAGCATGTGCAAGGGCGCACCCCGCCTACCTTTTGGGCGCACCGCGCCTCAGATCCGACATTAAAGCTGCAAATCACGTGCTCCCTCGTGCGACAGTTGGCGAACGTGCTGAGATCTCCTTTAGGCGCACCGCGCCCACCCTCAGGCGCACCGCGCCCAGCGATGTTCCAGCTATAAATACCAGCCATTCAGCTCTTCTTTTGAGAAAACACTTACACCACTTGGAGACCAGATCGTATCTCAACACTTCCACAGCACCAAACTCGGCCAGAAAGCTTGTAGAATCGAAGGGGAAACTATGGAATCGAGAGCTTGAAGAATGTTCGGCCGGGACTTCATTCGGTTTGCTTTATATATATTTAGCATTCTATTATGATTTCCTAAGCCGTATTCTTCAGATTATGTTATCTGTATTATTTGTTACTTAGATTTGATTACTGTTTAGTTATGATTTGATTGTTATTTATCGGATATTGAACGTTTTATATTTTATCTCGCATAATTCATTTGACGCCAATTTGATTATCATGACCATTGAGATCAAAATCTCGAATGAACCTTGTATGATACGAACCAATACATGATTATTTGGAATACATAATAGCATGACCATTGCCATTAATGACCTTATAATCATAGGATTAGGTAGTTGGACCAAAACATCTAATCGTTTTAGAAATCGGTATTTAACGTTCAATATCCATTGCACTAATAGCATATCAAACATAACTAGATGGTTCAATCGAATCTAAGTAATGTTTACTTTTATATTTTGTAATTTATATTTCCCGTAACTTTTGCCGAGGTGATGTTGATTCATTAATATAATATGTGTTGATCTAGTTCTTGATTCGAGTTTAATATCGGTTAGGATATATAACTTGCATGCTATACATATTAAATGTGGTTACGGTTTGTATTCTTGATTGCCATCTTCATATGATTAAGTTTAAATGGCCATTTAAACGTATTGATCACATGAACCGTCATGATGTATAATTGACAACTATATATCATTGGACTAGTTATTGACCATTTAACTAGGAAGGTTATCTAAGTTATAAACTTGATTAGTGAAATAATACTTACATCACATTTAGTTGCAACTCATGACCATTGATTGTATGAACATATCACTTTGACCATTAGGATATGGGCTATGTTTGCATGCTAGATTGTATTAATACTTGATGATTATAAGTTAATTAGTTACATGACCATTGTGCTATTTTAACTTATTAGTCATAGAATTGGTGACTTGACCATACGATCCTACAACTTAATGCAACTTATTTAAACTCATTGCACATAATCAAAATTAGTCAACATAGGTTTATATGAATCAACAGATCCTAGACGAAAGTTTCCCTTGTTATTTTTGTTATGATCATTTATTATTTCGTCATTTATTTTATAATCAAAGTTTTACGAGTTTTCATTAAAACTCGCCCCTGAGTATTTTCTTGAATAATTATTAATTGATAATTGATTTTCTTAACTTAAAGATAGCCGTTTTCCCTTGGGTCGACAACCCGGATTTACCATTACTATACTACAATCGATTAGGTACACTTGCCTAATTGTGTTGTTCTATTCATACATGGTATTTCCCTGTTCATAAATGTAAAACTAATGTGAAATCATTTTCGAAAATCTTATAAACACTAATAACACATCAAGTTTCTTGGTGACCTTTTTGGGTGTTTTATATGTATGTCAGAATGCACAACAAGTTTTTGGCGCCGTTGCCGGGGAATTCGGTTTTATTTTTATTTTATAGAAAATTAAATTATTAGTTAATATTTGTGTGATTTTAAATTTGTTTTTGTATGTTATGTATTTTTATTGATTTGATTAACGTATCACTAATCATAAATAGATATTTGCACACCTTAAGCATATTTTAAGTGTGGGGTGAATATTTGGGAAAAATGAAGTAACAAAAATTTGAAGTTTTTTTCTGCTCACGCAATGCGACGTGTATGCCATCCGGACACAACGCGTCGACAATCTGGATCGCGTTGAGAAAGAGACAACTTCAAAAATTACGCGATATGGAAACGTGCTTAACGCGTAAACACCCGAGGCAGATACTGGTCGTACATAATGATACATGGCTAAAAATCAGCCACTACTGAGAAGAGGGACGCTTCTTTACAGTAGGGGCAGCGATACTGACGACGGTCAAAAGTCGCACAGCCACACTACACCTGCAAACCGGTAGCCACGGATTTGAAACTTCAGGGACCACAAAATGAGTGATATTTTTCTTTCGTTGTTATTACTTTTACTTTTGTGATTTAATTTTTGTGTGTTTATTTGTGTGTAAATAATTTTTGTCCGAGTGATGTTTATGCAGATTTGCTAAGATTCCATGCTGGCAGAATGTTCAATGAATTCTTTTCTGTGGAAAGAGCCTCATATATGACGTCGACCGATACCCAAGGGGAGTCTGTTCCATTTTGCTCCCTTTACTGTTTTGAATTATATATACAATAGAATTATTGTATAATATAAGTGTAGGGTTAGGACGTC
This sequence comes from Cichorium intybus, assembly GCA_023525715.1. Lineage (NCBI taxonomy): Eukaryota > Viridiplantae > Streptophyta > Magnoliopsida > Asterales > Asteraceae > Cichorium > Cichorium intybus. Next base: position 34,316,538 of record CM042014.1, read on the forward strand.
ATACTGCAATGATTAACTGAGCCAATTAAAAATTTTGTTATCTTAAACATCTTTTCCAAAATTGAACGCTAAAAAGAAAATTGTTAAGAAAAATATTTTGAAAATAAATTTGTAGGTTACATTTAATTTTATGTATGTATTTTTATTTTTCATTGTTTTATCTAAAGTCTAGTTGTGTAGAGGACAAGTTTTTATAATGGTAGTTACAAAATGTTTTGCATAAATAATGAAATAGACCCGTTGAAAATTTATCAGTTGTTAAAAATTGAGTTTTTGCCAAAACAGATTGAGTCAGTTTCCCTACTTGCAAAAATGCACGAATTATATGCTGTTACTAAATTGAGGAAAATAAGCCTCGGTAAATGAACTTAAAATGAGAAAAATTCTCAAGAAATCTGATGTGTTAAAAAGCAGAAGTCAAGTAATGTTATACCATAAGATTGAGACTCAGGAAGGAAAATTCAATCAGTGGCCTTTGACATTCGAGCAAGTAGACATAAAATGGGGCCTACGGGCATTTCTACTCCTTATTACCTAAAACCATCTGGTTTGGGATAATATTGTCGAAAGCTCGCTACACGGGTGTCATCGAAAGTCATGGAATTTCCTTAGTGGCCTTTGGAATTTGAATTCGTAGACTCTGTATAGTCTTGAGTCGAAAATTTGTAATCAAGAGTTCCATAGAAAGTCACGAGTTTCAAAGGTACGGAAAAAATGGAAATAATAACTTAACTTGATAAATTTAGTCCAGCATGATTTTTATTCTAAATATGGGAAATTTGACAAAAAGTCTTGAGGTAGAAGAATCTTTAATGGGTGTATTCGATGTTATGTAAAAATGAGTTTTTATCAATCTGAAAGACTTGTCGTTTATAGAAAGAGAGTTTATTTAAAGTTTTGAAAAGATAAATATATGTACATAGGACTAGGTATAATCTACTATGTTTATTCTTAATTCTTTATTCTTAACATCGGTAATAAACGCTAGATCTGTGGTAGCGTATGAAAAGTTGTTTGGACATCAAAACATTTTGGCTTGGTTATAAATTGTAGTTTGCTTGAGGACAAGCAAAGTTCAAGTGTGGGGTATTTTGATATCGCGTAAATTATACATATTTTCCGCACGATATCAGTGTGATTTTAGTTTAGTTTTATACATGTTATGAACTAAAAGATACCTAATATGTTTAAATATTCGTTTTGAAGCTAAAAATACGCGTTTGGAGCTAGCGAACGAATTACACAAACATTTGAGCTTAAAAAGAAGCAAAATGAAAATCTGCCAGAAGCCTGGGCGCACCCCGCCCACAGCCAGGCGCACCACGCCCAAAGGGGGACCAGATCCCGCTTTTCGTCAGACTTTTGATTAAAATAATCGAAGCGTGCGTTTATCCAATGATTCAACCGACCTGCCAAGCATGTGCAAGGGCGCACCCCGCCTACCTTTTGGGCGCACCGCGCCTCAGATCCGACATTAAAGCTGCAAATCACGTGCTCCCTCGTGCGACAGTTGGCGAACGTGCTGAGATCTCCTTTAGGCGCACCGCGCCCACCCTCAGGCGCACCGCGCCCAGCGATGTTCCAGCTATAAATACCAGCCATTCAGCTCTTCTTTTGAGAAAACACTTACACCACTTGGAGACCAGATCGTATCTCAACACTTCCACAGCACCAAACTCGGCCAGAAAGCTTGTAGAATCGAAGGGGAAACTATGGAATCGAGAGCTTGAAGAATGTTCGGCCGGGACTTCATTCGGTTTGCTTTATATATATTTAGCATTCTATTATGATTTCCTAAGCCGTATTCTTCAGATTATGTTATCTGTATTATTTGTTACTTAGATTTGATTACTGTTTAGTTATGATTTGATTGTTATTTATCGGATATTGAACGTTTTATATTTTATCTCGCATAATTCATTTGACGCCAATTTGATTATCATGACCATTGAGATCAAAATCTCGAATGAACCTTGTATGATACGAACCAATACATGATTATTTGGAATACATAATAGCATGACCATTGCCATTAATGACCTTATAATCATAGGATTAGGTAGTTGGACCAAAACATCTAATCGTTTTAGAAATCGGTATTTAACGTTCAATATCCATTGCACTAATAGCATATCAAACATAACTAGATGGTTCAATCGAATCTAAGTAATGTTTACTTTTATATTTTGTAATTTATATTTCCCGTAACTTTTGCCGAGGTGATGTTGATTCATTAATATAATATGTGTTGATCTAGTTCTTGATTCGAGTTTAATATCGGTTAGGATATATAACTTGCATGCTATACATATTAAATGTGGTTACGGTTTGTATTCTTGATTGCCATCTTCATATGATTAAGTTTAAATGGCCATTTAAACGTATTGATCACATGAACCGTCATGATGTATAATTGACAACTATATATCATTGGACTAGTTATTGACCATTTAACTAGGAAGGTTATCTAAGTTATAAACTTGATTAGTGAAATAATACTTACATCACATTTAGTTGCAACTCATGACCATTGATTGTATGAACATATCACTTTGACCATTAGGATATGGGCTATGTTTGCATGCTAGATTGTATTAATACTTGATGATTATAAGTTAATTAGTTACATGACCATTGTGCTATTTTAACTTATTAGTCATAGAATTGGTGACTTGACCATACGATCCTACAACTTAATGCAACTTATTTAAACTCATTGCACATAATCAAAATTAGTCAACATAGGTTTATATGAATCAACAGATCCTAGACGAAAGTTTCCCTTGTTATTTTTGTTATGATCATTTATTATTTCGTCATTTATTTTATAATCAAAGTTTTACGAGTTTTCATTAAAACTCGCCCCTGAGTATTTTCTTGAATAATTATTAATTGATAATTGATTTTCTTAACTTAAAGATAGCCGTTTTCCCTTGGGTCGACAACCCGGATTTACCATTACTATACTACAATCGATTAGGTACACTTGCCTAATTGTGTTGTTCTATTCATACATGGTATTTCCCTGTTCATAAATGTAAAACTAATGTGAAATCATTTTCGAAAATCTTATAAACACTAATAACACATCAAGTTTCTTGGTGACCTTTTTGGGTGTTTTATATGTATGTCAGAATGCACAACATTTATCGATTCATCCGTTATAATCGATCGACTGATGTTGCTTCCATCTATGGTTTATCATCAGGTATGAAATAGATTTCAATTAATATTTAATTTAAATTGCAAATTTCACTTAATAACATTGAACTCTGATTTGAATATGTTTGAGTGAATGTTTTTGAGTCGAATTTCGATTATACTCGGTTTTTAGATTTTTTTATTATTTTATTATTATTATTATTTTTTATTTTTTTAATGCTACAGTGCTCGATTTTTAATTTTTTTTGTTGTTTTTCATTTTTTATGTATATTTTTTAATTTTAACGTTTTTTTTCGTATCTTTAATCTAATCATTTTGGATCATGATATTTTTAATCATAACGTTTTGGATCATGTATTTTTGGATCATAACATTTTGAATCATAGTTTTTTTGCATATTGGGTCATAAGTTTTGAATTATTTTGTCGTTGTATGTTTTGTTAACTCATTTTGGATCATAACGATTGTTGGATCTTGAATCATAACGAATTTTGGATCTTGGATTATAAGTTTTGAATCATAAAACATATTTTGGTTCTTAATATTTTGGATCATAGACTTTTTTTTGGTAATTTAATGAGTTTTTGTTTAAAAATAAAAAAGAATATACAAATAAAAACACATTTTCAAAAAATTCTTTTTACAAACTTACTAATATGATGTCTAGAATGATTCCTTAAATTTTTATAATTTTTGAAAGATTTTTTTTTGACATTTTAAATATAAAAATTAAAAAATATATATATATTTTTTCAAATTTTCATGATTATGCTTATTTTGTAGAGAATTAAATTTTAAAAACTTTGGTTTTTTCAGATTTTTTTTTACAAAAAAAAAAAGTTATGGCCAAAAAACAAACTGGGTGGAAAAATTAAATTAAAGGACCAATCACAAACTGCCATGTGGCGCTGAGAGTGGGGGCGCGTGGCTCTCTCTTTTGGCTGAATGTTATGGACGCAAGTTGTAAGCAAAATGACTTAAATAACCTTTGAATCTTCTATTTCCTACCCTCATAGTTTCTAATATTTACAAAAACAACCCCTGAATTTTAATACATGATCACTAATTGCACATTGAATCTAATAAATCCATTTTTCAAGATTAAAGGTCTAGATTTGTTCTCGCGGTTCTTACCGGATTTTGGGTTCCTACACTATCCTCCTTATATATATATATATATATATATATATATATATATATATATATATATATATATATATATATATATATATATATATATATATATATATATATATATATATATATATATATATATATATATATATATATATATATATATATATATATATATATATATATATATATATATATATATATATATATATATATATAAGGTGTGGATCCGGTGAGAATTCAAAAAATGGTGAGGACTGCGAGGACAATTCTCCTCCACCCACTTCGTCAAGTGCACAAACGTCAAACCCAATACTTGGACGTGATGCGATAGCATGCGACGCACATCCGTGGAACGTAGTACGGACTCGAGAATCTAATCACATTCGATGAACGTCCATAGAATGTCATTTAAATGGGGTTTTTTTTTTGTTTGTTTTTGTTTTTTAATAATTTTTTATTCTTTTATATTTTTTTTAAAATTTTAATTTTTTTTTAAAACCTATATTCTCGGTTTTAACTTATTTAATTTAATTTTTCATATTTTTTCGTTTTTTATTTTTTTTCGTTTTTATTATTTTATTATTTTATTATTTTATTATTTATTTTTTTATCTTTTAATGTTTTTACAACATGTTTGAAGCTACTAGTGTTATTTTTTATTTTTTTATTTTTATTTTTACTTTTTTATGTTTTTGAACTAAATATGAGTTTTTTATATTTAACAATCATATCATTTTTGGATCATAAATTTTTGGATCATATCATTTTTTTAATCATATAATTTTTGATCAATAATATATTGATTAAACAAATTTTTTGTTTATAACAAATTTTTGATTATTATATATTTTGAATCATTTAATTTTGAATCATAAAAAAATATAATTAACGATCATTAAATATTTGAATCAAAATAGTTTTAAACCATAACAAATTAAGGATCATAAATTATTGAATCATAACTTTTATTTCTTATAATTAAAATATGTACACTTCAAAAACTTATTTTTTTAAAGATTCTTTTTAAAAAGTCACTAGTATAGTGAGTAGAAGTATCATTTAAATTTTCATGATTTTTGGAAAATATTTTTTTCTGGGTTTTTTATAAAAATAAAAAATTTAAAAAATATTTTTTTTTCAAATTTTCATGCTTGTGCTCATTTTTGTAGAGAACATTTTAGGAAGCTGGGGTTCCAATGGTTCATAGTTTAGGTATGAACATTTTAGGGAAAGTCCATCCTCATGTCTAATGTGTTCCGTCCAGATGACTTGATCCAATTCCATTAGGAAGCTGGGGTTCCAATGCCTTCTCTTTGACTGAACCAGAATTTTTGCTGTGCACATTGTCCTTGTTGCACGATTTTTAATTCTCAGTTGGATTATGTTTTGAGTTTGATTTTTGGATGAGAGCTTTATCTTCATGTCTAGTGTAACTCATCCAAAAGGCTTGACTTATTTCCTTTCAGAAGTCAGGTTGTTGGACAAATCTTGTCAACTTATGCTGAGTTGTGACAGAAATGTTGCTGCACATTTCCTTCATATTGTATGATTTTTAATTCTTAATTGGTTTGTCTTTTGGGTCTGAATTTCGGAGGGTATTCTCTTGGTTATATCTAGTATGCCTATGTAAGAGGGTTTTCCTTGATTCCATTCCCAAGTGGAATGGAATTGGTGATTCCTCCGTTAATCTAGATTTGTGACAGATTGCACTGTCAATCTTGTTACTTATTTTCTAAGGTCTTAGAGTGTGATTCAAGTCTCGGTACCTTCTCGAGACTTGTCATCTATTGTGTCTACTTTTCAGAATGTTTGAGTTTGTGTCATTCGGGTTTCTGAGTTGGGAGTTATGGTCAATTCTTTGACCATGCGTCTTAGATATCAAAATCTAAAAAATGAGTAAATAATGTGATATTAATCTATTACGATGTAGATTAAGAGGTCTTTAATTGTTACTAAGGCCTAGCTTGTATTAACTAGAATGTTAAATGAACTCCTTAGGTATTAAGGAGTAAAGTTGAAGGAAAGGAAAACACAACGGGAAGAAGTGATTCTAGTTAGACTTCTCTAACTAGACAAGGTGAGTACATGCAGTATTTTTACCCATTTTGGGGTACATGGCAAGTAAGTATATCAAGATTTCTTATAAAATTTTTATATGTGAAGTTATATGCAAGAGTATGATTTCTAACTTGTTTGTGAAAGTTTAATACTATATTTGAAGTATGTTTTTGGACTATAAGTCAAATGACGTGAAAGTATGTTTTGGCATATAAGTCAATTATATGAAAGTATGTTTGGAATATAAGTCATATATATTTCTAAGTATGAAAGATGTTTGGAAAGTATGTTTTGTTTATAAATTATTATGTTTTCAAGTATGAATGAGCATATAGCCATAAAATGTTGGAAAGTATGGTTTGACATAAAGCCTAGAATGTTATAAAGACGTGTTTAAAATACATGATTTATATGAGATGAAAGTTATAAATTGGCATTTAGCCATAAAGACAGAAAGTGATGAAGTTTGGCATTTAGCCACTATATATGTAAGTAATGTTCAAGTAAGCAAAAAGTATTTTGTATGACTGGTATTTGTAGCAAGCAATGTTAGTAAGGGAACCATGCCGTGTTCCACCTACCCGGGTTAGGTGTGGAGTCTACTGGGGAAAAAGCCCCATCGCGAAGTAGATTTCCTAAGCAACTTCTACAGGTGAGGATTGATCTGTTCTTTCTAGCTGTAGAGACTTGGGGTATCACTTATGGTATTAAAGCCCTAAGTATAAAAATCCAGCAAGTTTATAATACCAGCCAAAGAAAGTAAGAAAGATGCTATTTTTGCAAAGTATATTATGAAATGATTTTGAAAAGTAAAGAGTTATAGTATGTCATTACTATATAGTTTTGACAAATGTGTATGTTATGAATTTTATTAAAAGGTTGGAAAAAGAAGTTAAATGTTTGAGTCTAAAACTCATGTAACTCACGAGACATTATTGTCTTACGTATTCTATGTTTTGCCATGTATTCCAGGTTAAAATGCTATGCTATAATTGGATGAAGTTTAGCTGGAGTGGAGCTTGAGTTAACTCCTATTTTGGACTCAAGGTTTAATCCTTTCTTGCTTACTATGGTTAGTTTTGGTATGGATTTGTAACACACACTGTTTTTAAACATGTAAATTATCGGTTTTTGATAAACCGTATTTTTGTATTCATGTATTTATACGAAAAACCATAGTATTTGCAAACAGTAGAAATGGGGTGTCACAAGTTGGTATCAGAGCCATAGTTTAAGCGAATTAGGATTGGATCGTTCCACTCCTAGGCTTAAACTCATGCTATAGGAAAGTTAGTTCATGAAGGTATGCTATATGATGTCTTAAATGACTAAGATATTATGCATCACTTAATATATGCAAATATATAACACTAAGAAATGTTAAGCTAACGCTTTGATTGAGCAAAACAAAATTTGACTGTTAGGAAAATTGTATGTTATTTTCCGTAATTGTCTATATTTATTAAAGACTATGTTTATGAAGTAATAAGATTTGTAGTATTGATCATCATGTATTATAATGGTGTTATGCTAAGGGAACCAGTGACCCATGAAACCTTGTGGTAACAGCAGAATCAATATGTATAGGTGGTTATGGTAATATGGGCCCATATTTTCATAATCACAGGATATGTATTGAGACTGGTGGAATCGTAAAGGAATTATGGTAATCTGGTGGGTAAGGGTTTTGAAGAAAGTAGTAAGGATAACATAGGAGTTATATGCCTATGTAATAAGAACAAGTAAGATTATAAGTATTAAAAGATAGTGCAGTTGATATATACCACTTAGTATGGTAAAGTAAAAGAAATCAATAAGATAGTTAATACTCCTTAGACAGGTTGAAAGGCATTAAAGTATATGTCTGCAGAGTCGAGAAAAAGTATGAATAAGAGCAACTTAAAGAGGAATTAAATTCCGCAACCAAATGAATGAAATAAAAGAAGAAATACCAGTAATGAAAGAGTATAATGAAGTATGTTAACTGAAGAAAATCCAAAATAAACAGACGAGAAGTTACTACTTCTGAATGTGAATAACAGGTAAAAGTGTTTCATAATTGTGAGAAGTGGTCGGTACATGGTTAATAATTATGAAATGTAAAGATACGCATATGAGTGTACATATATGTGAAAGAAAGAGTAAATGTGAAAATTATATAATATAAAAAGTGGGATAATGTATTTGACAAATAACTTCAAAATACAAAAGAACGAAAGATAACGAGAAAATAAGTGGGAGTTGTGTACCACCTAAAGGTATATAAGAAGTGAGTCTTATATGAAATATGAAATATATAATACTGTAAAGAAAGGTATGGTGTATATCTCCTTAAGATACGAAAAAGTAAAGAGTGTAAAGAAATGAAGTTTAAATGAAAGAATAATGTGATGTGTTAGGCATGTAGCCTTATGACACATAAAGAGAATGGTAAAAGATACAGTGAAATAAACTTTGGGTTTAAAACCTAAAAAGATTATAAGTAAAATGTATGAGATGTAAAGATCGAATGTCTATAAAAAAACGATGGTGGTAACCTATATAATTACGAAAGTGGTGTATGCTTAATAAGTATGATGAGATAAAACAAGTAATTGTTGGGTCAGAAATGCAAGTCTTTATTGAAGTATTATTATGATGCAGTTGGGGCTGAACGGTAAAAGTTATTTTTGGCATTAGCCAAAACAAGTAAATGGTAATGAATGGAAAAAGGTAAAACTTAAGTTGTCTATGAAAGTAGTAATTTAATTTTGTTTGAAAAGTAAATGATAGTTAATATATGTTAGCTATATTTCTTCTTAGTAAAGAAGAAAGAATGTAAAGGAAGAAAAATATATGAAAATAAAGTTTAATGAATACAAGATAAGTCTAGATGGTAAAGTGGAACATTATTCTAAAAGAATGGTTAGAACGTCATGAAAAGTGTAATAAGTACGAAAAGATGAATTATCATACATAAAATGTATGAGATTTGATATATTATTTGAAAAATCAAATCAATTATGGTAAACAATTGAAAGACCGGTAGAAAAAGAGTAAGTAGGAGATAAAGTGCTAAACTGAGCACTAGTGTGAGAAATAAGAACTACAAGAAAGAACTAAAACATAAGTAATAATATGATAATGGTACACGGGGTACCTAAGAATATAAGAAGTGTACTCATGAAAATACTGTAAGAAAGCTGAAAATGAAAAAGACATGATTATATTAGTAAGTGTAATGAGTAAATAAGACCGAAATCTCATAAATAATAAAGGAGGATGAAAGAAGCATTTAAATTGCCAATATGTCAAAATTGTGAATGTATTATAAATAGAAGTGATATAATGTATGTGCTAATGAAAGTAATACATATAATGTACAGGAAATGAGTAAGAAATATATGAAAATGAATTTTCATAAATTGAGAATTAAGAAATGAAAGCAACAATTGAGTCATTAATAAAAGCTAAGATGTGAAAGTAATATATGTACTAAATGGTACGGGATATGTATTTATAGAAAATAATACATGTAGATTGTAGAGTGGAAAAGATAGTAATTTATAGTGAACGTATGAAAGCTAATAGGGATTAAAATGAAGTATATAATTAGTAATTTAAATGTCAATAGTAGAAAATAAGGAAGTTGACATAAATAATAGGTCAACTTCAACAGCAAAACTGTACAAATCTATCAGGCCAAAAATTATGTATCATAAATAGAAAGAAACCTACGGATGTCTAGTTTCTAAAACAAAAATCAGTACGTCATTTTGACTTTCTAGAGTGAGATATGCAAATTCTCGTGTGAGGTGTACTGTTTCGACAGATTCTGTTCCAAACAGAAAAGTGAGAATGTAAAGTGTAACGAAAGAAAGAGAATACTTACCTTATAAATGGTAATGAACCGGAAGTTGTTAGTAGAGAAAACGAAGAACAAACTTGAAGTTTAAAAAAAAATTTAAAGAATAAAATATATAAAAGATAAGGAATTGTAAAACTTCTGGAAAGAAGAAATAGCAATAAATTATCTATGTAATAATGAGTGAGTAAAGGAATGAGAAAAAGATAAGAGTGAAAAGAATGAGGAGGTGTTATAAAAAAAATTTGCTTAAGAAAAATGTCCACTAAGGGACAAAATTTTACAATAAAAGATTTAGTGTATTTATGAATTTTGTATAAATACAAATTATGTTTAATTGTATTTGGGAAAAAGTTTTATAAGTAAAGAATATGATTAATATAATCTCATGAAGTTTTGGTAAACATATGAGAAGGATTACAAAGTAAGCTGCTATTTTTGATAAGAATATGAAAGTATGAAATCACTTTGTAAAATAAGCTTTACTAAAAGATTTATATATGAATGAAATGAGGTAAAAAGAGATGTAATGAGTATATGGGATGGGTGAATTCTTGAGGAAATGAAGCAGAAATATGAAGCACCTTATGAGAAATTGAAAGAAATATTCAGGAGGAGGAGACTATGTAAATTCCTCATAAAGAATTGAAAATAGAAACCTTTAAAGGTTGATTAAAGAACCAAAAACAATTATAGAAGGAAATACTATAAAAAAAGATAAAAAAATAAAGAATATGACTATTTGTTGATAAAAGGAAGTATTTACTAGGAACTAAACTTTGGCTGAGAGCCTTTGAAAAGGAGGGAGAAGTGATCCCTTAACTTAGTAGTTGTGTGATGATTCCGAGGACGGAATCCCAATAAGGGGGAGGTAGTTGTAACGACCCAAAAATCTTGAATTTATATTCGAGAAAATACTTAAGGTAAAGACCAAAATATTTTGAAAGTTTTAAAATAATATAGTGGGAAATGTAGTAAAATTCCAAGAGTTTGGAGAAAATTGGTGAAAAGGGTAATTTGGTCATTTGACCATATGTAGGACTCATATTGACATTATATTTTGGTTTTTGGACTAAAAATGTAAGAAAAGTAAGTTCTATGTGATAAAAATTGATTTTTGTGGCCAAAGTTCAAGATATGGAAATTGAGGGGCTAGAGTGTAAAAATGGGAAGTATAAAAGGGAGAAAATATCTCCCATTGTTGGCTGATCATTTTGAGGCTACGGGAAGCTTCTTGAAGGTATGATTTCTAGAAAATTTCAAGAATTGGAGTAGGAATTGGAAGCATTAGCTTGAGAAATTGAAGATACCGAGATATAAGGTAAGTGATAATCTTCTAGCCTAAGTTCTTGAGTTTGTTCTTCACAGGATGAACTGAAAATCCAGTTTCAGTTATGATTCCAAACGATTTTTATGATCTTTAAGTTCTGCACATGATGGTATGTTAAGTTCATACCAATTAATCCAAGGATGAGTGAAGAATGAAATCAAATTTTTGATTTTCGGATGGAAATTTGTCCTATGTTGTATAATTCGTAGAAAAATCATACGCTGTCCAAATCAGGTGATTCCAGTGCCCATGGTTTAGCCTCGATGTCGTTTTCAGTTTATCAGTTGGGGTTCAGACCTCATTCAGTCGTTTTCCAGGGTTTTGAACCCGATTTCCCTGAGTATGATTTCTGTATCCAGTTGTGTTGTGAAATTCTTGTAAAATTGTGTGTTCACTGGATTGTTCTGAAATTTTGTGTGGAGAAGAATCCTTTCATGAGCCATACTCGACCAAAAGGGATTGACTCAGTTCATTGTTTTGGATTGGACTTTGGTATGTGCAATCCGACCTCCACAGATTGGTTGCTGCACACCTAGGTCAACTTGTGGAATTTTTATTTCCCAAATGGTTCATAGTTTAGGTCTGAAAATTTTAGGGAAAGTTCATCATAATGTCTAATGTGTTCCATCCAGAGGACTTGATCCAATTCCATTAGGAAGCTGGGGTTCCAATGCCTTCTCTTTGACTGAACCAGAATTTTCGCTGTGCACATTGTCCTTGTTGCACGATTTTTAATTCTCAGTTGGCTTATGTTTTGAGTTTGATTTTTGGATGAGAGCTTTATCTTCATGTCTAGTGTAACTCATCCAAAAGTCTTGACTTATTTCATTTCAGAAGTCAGGTTGTTGGACAAATATTGTCAACCTATGCTGAGTTGTGACAGAAATGTTGCTGCTCATTTCCTTCATATTGTATGATTTTTAATTCTTAATTGGTTTGTCTTTTGGGTCTGAATTTCGGAGGGTAGTCTCTTGGTTATATCTAGTATGTCTATGTAAGAGGGTTTTCCTTGATTCCATTCCCAAGTGGAATGGAATTGGTGATTCCTCCGTTAATCCAGATTTGTGACAGATTGCACTATCAATCTTGTTACTTATTTTCTAAGGTCTTAGAGTGTGATTCAAGTCTCGGTACCTTCTCGAGACTTGTCATCTATTGTGTCTAGTTTTCAGAATCTTTGAGTTTGTGTCATTCGGGTTTCTGAGTTGGGAGTTATGGTCAATTTTTTAACCATGCGTCTTAGATATCAAAATCTAAAAAATAAGTAAATAATGTGATATTAATCTATTACAATGTAGATTAAGAGGTCTTTAATTGTTACTAAGGCGTAACTTGTATTAACTAGAGTATTAAATGAACTCCTTAGGTATTAAGGAGTAAAGTTGAAGGAAAAGAAAACACAACGGGAAGAAGTGATTCTAGTTAGACTTCTCTAACTAGACAAGGTGAGTACATGCAGTATTTTTACCCATTTTGGGGTACATGGCAAGTAAGTATATCAAGATTTCTTATAAAATTTTTATATGTGAAGTTATATGCAAGAGTATGATTTCTAACTTGTTTGTGAAAGTTTAATACTATATTTGAAGTATGTTTTTGGACTATAAGTCAAATTACGTGAAAGTATGTTTTGGCATATAAGTAAATTATATGAAAGTATGTTTGGAATATAAGTCATATATATTTCTAAGTATGAAAGATGTTTGGAAAGTATATTTTGTTTATAAATTATTATGTTTTCAAGTATGAATGAGCATATAGCCATAAAATGTTGGAAAGTATGGTTTGACATAAAGCCTAGAATGTTATAAAGACGTGTTTAAAATACATGATTTATATGAGATGAAAGTTATAAATTGGCATTTAGCCATAAAGACAGAAAGTGATGAAGTTTGGCATTTAGCCACTATATATGTAAGTAATGTTCAAGTAAGCAAAAAGTATTTTGTATGACTGGTATTTGTAGCAAGCAATGTTAGTAAGGGAACCATGCCATGTTCCACCTACCAGGGTTAGGTATGGAGTCTACTGGGGAAAAAGCCCCATCGCGAAGTAGATTTCCTAAGCAACTTCTACTGGTGAGGATTGATCTGTTCTTTCTAGCTGTAGAGACTTGGGGTATCACTTATGGTGATTAAAGCCCTAAGTATAAAAATCCAGCAAGTTTATAATACCAGCCAAAGAAAGTAAGAAAGATGCTATTTTTGCAAAGTATATTATGAAATGATTTTGAAAAGTAAAGAGTTATAGTATGTTATTACTATATAGTTTTGACAAATGTGTATGTTATGAATTTTATTAAAAGGTTGGAAAAAGAAGTTAAATGTTTGAGTCTAAAACTCATGTAACTCACGAGACATTATTGTCTTACGTATTCTATGTTTTGCCATGTATTCCAGGTTAAAATGCTATGCTATAATTGGATGAAGTTTAGCTGGAGTGGAGCTTGAGTTAACTCCTATTTTGGACTCAAGGTTTAATCCTTTCTTGCTTACTATGGTTAGTTTGGTATGGATTTGTAACACCCACTGTTTTTAAACATGTAAATTATCGGTTTTTGATAAACCGTATTTTTGTATTCATGTATTTATACGAAAAACCATAGTATTTGCAAACAGTAGAAATGGGGTGTCACATATATATATATATATATATATATATATATATATATATATATATATATATATATATATATATATATATATATATATATATACATATATGTATATATATATATATATATATATATATATATATATATATATATATATATATATATATATATATATATATAGGTTCAAATACATTTTCTAAATATTGTGTGATTGTAAGACTAATTCTGGACCAATCATTTGTGAGGGGCACTTTAGTAAATTAAAATAATAATTAATTATATTTTGTTCTCTCTCTACCAATTTCCTTATTATACGATCAGTTATTTTCTCTCTCCACCATCATTTTCTCTCTCTCTCTCTCTCTCTCTTTCTCTCTCTCTCTCTCTTAAAACCCTAACCCCAAATCGAACCCGAAGATGGTGAAGGTGGCGATTGGTACTACTACTTCCATCATCGCCACGACAATCGGTGCAGGCTCTCACAAGAACATCGACGAGGAAGAACGGGGAGAAGCGTTGAGTGATCGACGACTTTCATGGGCCTGGTTCGGTAAACAATGGCGATGGATGAAGCTGGAACACCGACGAAGGGCGTTTGTAGCGATGGATCTACGCTCAACTACAACCATTCGTCAAGTCTGCACAATTTTATTTGCCGTCGTCAACTGTTCGTCTAAAAATTTGATCTCCGCCTTTTTTTTCTGGATTTCGGAAATGCATTCTCTGAGAATGTCTATGAGAATAGTTCAAGTTCATTCTCTGAGAATGTGTCTCTTGGTACGTCATATTGGACACCGAGAATAGATGAAGATATAAAGCCCCAAATACTCATTCTTTGAGAATGAGAATCATTATGTGTGTACCTATTCTTTGAGAATGAGTCATACTTCACGTAAGATTTTTTTTAAGACTGTCTGCATCTATTTGTGTACCTCATTCTTTGAGAATGAGAGTCTTTCATTGTGTAAGTCGATAAGCATAAATATAGAAATCCTAAATTGTGTCTTGATTCTCCAAGAATATGCTTTCGGTGTCCTATTTGATTCGCATTCTCAGAGAACATACATGATTATATATCTTGAATGCTTATTTGATTCTCAGAGAATGTACATGATTATGTATCTTGAACCATTCTCAGAGAATAAGATTGCCTATGTGAAACTATGTAACAGTCATCGTATACATTCTTAAGAATGTGATACTAAAAACACAAACCCAACCATGTACATTATTAGAGAATGTGATACTAAAAACACAAACCCAAACTACGTAACAACCATATGCGCATCGTCAATGTAAAAATCGTAAATAGAGAAAATAAAGGAACCGAAATAAAGAGCACGGCCCGTCATTTTTGTTTTGATCTTCAAAATCGATTTGAAAAAAATATGGTTTCCTTATTTGTAGGTATATTAAAATTGCCATTATACCCTTAATCGGATGATTTTAATTATTTTTA
This sequence comes from Cichorium intybus, assembly GCA_023525715.1. NCBI lineage: Eukaryota > Viridiplantae > Streptophyta > Magnoliopsida > Asterales > Asteraceae > Cichorium > Cichorium intybus. The sequence continues at coordinate 34,332,143 of CM042014.1, forward strand.
TTTAATTATTTCATTTTAATTACACAACTGTCACTATCATCTAAGCTATTATTTTTTCAATCTAATGGTCCAAAATTGGTTCTACATTCACACAATAATTAACAAATATATTTAATACTAACTTATATATATATATATATATATATATATATATATATATATATATATATATATATATATATATATATATATATATATATATATATATATATATATATATATATATATATATATATATATATATATATATATATATATACTATAATATAAACCATATATAAATTACAACCTTCTAAAGCACAAGAGTCTTAAAATTAAGACTATGTACAACCTTCCAATGCTTTGAATTTCAGCCGCTCTTTAAAAAAGCATAACATTTGATTAAGCGGTAAAAGGTTTCAAATTCGTTTTGAAATCTTTTAAAATGTCTTGATTGTTGCGCTTGACTGAAGACCGAATATCTCCCCATCCCCTTAAATCGCGCTTGACTGAAGACCCTTAAATCACATCTCTTTCTCTCTCTCACTCTCTCCAAATTCTCGATCGTCTATCTAACCCTACCCTCCGCCTTCTTCATTGCCCTCACCATCTTCTTTACAGCAACTAGGGCTATTATAACCACCATTGAAGAACCAGAGCACAATACAGAGTAACCGAACTTCGACCTTTGTATCTCATCTTCCATTTGCTGTTGTTACCACCACCGTCAAGCTACATCTCCGGCAACGAACCATCGCTGCTACTCTCATCTCACCCCTGATTACTCTTCCGGCCGTTCTCTCCTCAAACATAAGTCCCTCAACAGCTGTCACCATCCATTATGCATCCCCATCTGATCCAGCCACCACTATGACGAACCCCCACCTGAAGTTTACGGTTTTGAAGAACAAATCGAAACTTCCAGGTTTGAATTTGTTTTTTTTATGAAACTTGAAGCTTCAAGGTTCGTTTTCTTGATGATTATGTTGGATTGGGGTGGAAACTGAGTGCTATGTTCACTCTAAGTCTCCAACCCTTCGTTCTCTTCTTATTTTCATAAATGGAGCTACCTCCACCACATAACACCAGAATGAAGATTTGAAGGTTTTTGCATCGTTTCCCTTCTTTGTAATCGTCGTTTCCATGAGTTTTGTAGGTTTTTGCGTCGTTGCTACCTCCACCACATAACACCAGAAAGATGATTTGAAGGCACGGTGCTGCTACCCAGATGCAATCACCACCACATATCATCTCTTCGTCTCTCCCGAAACTCCACTGCCTGCATCAACGACCTATTGCCAGTTTCCGCTACGGAATCTATAAGCCCTACCCATTACAGGTTATATCAGTATCTTTTTCTCTTTTTGGTTAAATTGTTTTGATGAAAATCAACACCCATCAGTGCTTTGCGAACCGCTACCAACCCTATCAGTCCCTCTCAGCACCCGATTTTCCGTCTGAATATTATCGATTTGGTATATTTTGGTTTGAAATTGTGACACTATTTTAATTACTCAAATTGGATCATAGGGTGAGATGGATCCAGAAGCAATGCACATTGAGTTTGGGATTTGAGGGTGGCACGCCACATGTTTGTTAAAATGCTTGAACCAAAGTGTAACATTCAGGTTTGCATTTTGTGACTAGATTTGAGGGTGGCACGCCACCTGTTTGCATTTTCCACTCTCATATGTTCTGAAACCCATCACAGGTCCCATTGAGTTTCTACTTTTGCTTATAATACTTCAGAATCCTTAAGTTAGTCTTTAAACCTTTTTTTTTTTTTTTTTTTTTTTGCAGATGCTAAAATATTGTCAAGCTTGAAATTTGCTGGTGAGGTCTGCAGGGTTCTGAATATGTGCAGGTATTGATGGTTTTTTTGTTGGAGAAATGAAAGCAGGGGGTTTTATTTGGAACTTGAAGACGGAGAGTTTTCTTTTTGCAACTGGTTTCGATTTTCTTTTCTTCTGATGGTCTAGATTTTCTGTTTGTATAGATTGCTGTTGCCGGTGGTGCTTTGTTGCACCTGTTCAGCCCCTAACCTGGTAACCTATTTCCTATTTTGGATACTTTTAAAGATTTTTTTCGGATTTGGGCATTTTGTTTTATAGTAATTTCATCTCCCGATTTGCCTGACCACGTCGTCTATGTCTGTTAGTTGTTTCATTGCGTCCGCAAAAGTCACAAGATTCATCAATCTCTCAATCTGGTCTTATTTTCTTCTTTTTATTTATTGGCGATTTTTGTTTATTATACATTGTTAACAAGTGTTGTAACCAGTGGAAAATGACATTCAAATTATTGGTGCACTTGTGATCGATGCAGGGCTATGCTTGGTTATAAGGGTTAATAGCAAGGATGATGTTAAAACCCATAAACAAATTATGAGAATTACTTCCAGTTGATACATGTTATAATAATAGGCATGTAGGTGAAAAGTATTCAACATCGGGTGCAAATTTCTTGTAAATAATCCAGAGGCAAATTCAATTATATATTTAGAAGCAACACAAACCAGTGGAGGATAATGTGTTAGAAATGTCATCTGGTGCAAACTTACAGCAATAGGAGAATCAAGCACGTGGGCAAAAGATTTCTTATTATTGTCTTGATAATGAAAGATCTGTGAGTAAAAGTGATTTGAAAATTATGAATCTGTGAGTAAAAGTGATTTCAAAGATTTAACTACTTTCTCTTTTTATATGTACACCAAATGTTTGCTTAAATGCTTGAATGAAATACGCCATTCTAATTGAATGAATGTATTTTGAAAATCTTTGTAAAATTCAAATAAATGTTTTCTTGTAAAGTCCAAAATTGCAGGTCTGATACAGTCAACGTATTTCATCGCTGCCAGCAATACTTTCTCCAGTGAGATCTTATTTGAAGCGTAGAAATGATTAGAGTTTAGAAGCTTCCTGTAAACAATTTGCAGCAGGAATAAATTGTAACCACTATTAGATCTAATTGTAACGATTTCCTTTATATTTTCCTATTTGTAACGATTGTCCCTGTATGAAATGCGAGTGATTATATGTGTATTTGGGTGGTTATGTCCTGTTGCAATGAAGCTTTTCGACCGACATTGTACTTTGGTTATTGGTTTTAAAACAACAATGTACTTTGGTTTAATGCAAGAAATAATAGCGTACTTTGGCTTAAACCCAACATAGACAACTATTTTGAACCAGATTTATGATGACCAAATAACAAATAACATAAGGTGGTATTGAAAAAAACCCATAATTTGAAAATTTGAAAATTTCGAAAAATTGAATAATTTGAAAAGTTCGAAAATTTGAATGATTTTGAAAATTTTGAATTATTTGAAAATTTTCAAAATTCGAAAATTTTAAAAATTTCGGAAATCTGAATAATTTGAAATTTTTTAAAAATTTTAAAATTGAATAATTTTAAAAGTTTGAAAATTTTGAATAATTTGAAAAATCTGAAAATTTGAATGATTTTGAAAAGTTTGAATCATTTTCGAATTTTGAAAATTTTGAAAATTTCTGAAATTTGAATAGTTTGAAAAGTTTTAAAATTGAATAATTTTAAAAGTTTGAAAATTTTTTGAATAATTTGAATTTTTTTTGAAAATTTTCCATGATCAATTGTATATTCTATATCATTATGATTTTAAATACTATATTTATTATATAAATAATAGTAAATAAATTGCTTCAAAGCTCCACTGGGTAAAAGGAATAACTGACAAGAGCATATGCTTACCACTGCTATGGCTACCAAAAATGGCGTCTTAAGGGAGCTCGATAATTCTTTTTATGTTAATAAAAATGCTTTATTTTGGAATAATAGGAAAAGGAATATTCTAATGGTGTGGCTGTGTTCACCAGAAGCCAATAGATAGCTCAGATAGTGGTAGGATGGCAATTGAACACAAAAAAAAAACCAAAATTACATCAAGTTTGTACAATAGTAAGTATTTGTTTACATGATGAGACACATTCATGAACTAAAGAAACAACGTGGGAATTGATCATATTATGTATTTAAATGAATTTTTTTTAGTTTTAGACATCGATAATTGTATCATATCTAATTTGGTTCGACCTCCAAAATTACCAATCAAATTATTGAGAATTTAATATTTTCCAAATTATACAAGAAAATCGGTTATACAATTCGACCTCGATAATTGCTGCTATCTTGTTTACATGGTGAGACACATTCATTTTGCCAAAAGGGCTTATGAACATTGACAAATACATCATTCTATTTTCAATATATTTATCTTGTGCAGGTTTTGGAGTAAAGATTTGACAATAAACATGCTAATGCTTAATGTTAGATGGATGCATATGAAGATGTGGAACTGAAAATTGATCTTTTGTACAACCCAATGGACGTTGACACAGTATGTAATTCGGCATACCTAAATCTAAGTACCAATACTTTATGCAAGAGCCTTTAGTTGAATATACAGGAGTTTGTAAAGATTTTAGCAAAATTGGACTATTGGTGGTGCATGTAGTTTTTTTTTCTGTAATTGGATGTTAATTTAATCTTCTTTATTGTTTGTTTAACAAATAAGTTTGATTTTAATGGGTTTGCTTTTGATTATAGTGGTAATTTATGTGAATGAACTTTGAGTAAAAATCTTTCACATGTTGCATGTTAAGTTACCTGAAATTATATATATTAATGGTTTATTACTTAACTATATCTGAAATTAAATATATTAATGGTTCATTATTTACCATTGCATCATGTGTTTTTTTTGGAATAATGACGTGTTTCCAAAATAACCTAATTGATGAAAAAGAAACTAATCGGTAAAATGAACCTCATCTCTTAAAGAACACTATTTATCGAAACGAACTATTTGCTGACGCCGCATCGCGCGGGTACGCAGCTAGTATATATATATATATATATATATATATATATATATATATATATATATATATATATATATATATATATATATATATATATATATATATATATATATATATATATATATATATATATATATATATATATATATAATTTGATTGTTTGTTTATAAGTATATATAACTAGGGTCTCGACTGTCCGCGCGATGCTGCGGAAGCCCGGTATATTAAAAAACGCAGCTCGACAAAATAACAAATTATGTAAGGGACGAAAAATGTAACTTTGATATATAATAATGGGCCGGAATCGCAACTTAGAAAATACCGATAATATAACTTTATAATAAATAGGGATGAAAACAATTAATTCGAAATTAGTTAAGGGAAAAAAAACGTAAACATGAAGTTTTATAAAAAAAAATAAAAAATGCTATTTTCAAATAAAAGTTTATTTGTGTTTTGTATTCACTACTTTAACTATTATACTATAAGCTGGATTAAGTGATTTTGGTTTTGGAGATAGTAAAATCAAAATGAAGTGAGACAAACCAAAGTTTCAAATTAATGTATATATATATATATATATATATATATATATATATATATATATATATATATATATATATATATATATATATATATATATATATATATATATATATATATAATATGAGCTTTTATTTGTAAACTATATGCGGAAATTGTAGTACGCGTCTATATTTTTGGCATTTTCATATATATATATATATATATATATATATATATATATATATATATATATATATATATATATATATATATATATATATATATATATATATATATATAATATGAGCTTTTATTTGTAAACTATATGCGGAAATTGTAGTACGCGTCTATATTTTTGGCATTTTCCATAGGACAAAGGCTCTCTGCATCGTAAGAAGCTGCCCACGAAACTTCTTACTGGCCATAGAGAAGACTCAAGTAATTATATAACCTTAACGAAATTCTCCCAAAATTAAATAAGGGATAACACTTTAAACCTATTCTTATATAAACAAATGCAAGCAGATTTCTAGAAGAGATTGGGGGGTAGGGCTGTTTTTCGGGTTTGAAGGGGGGTGGTGTTGTTTTGGGTTTTCTCCTGTTGACATGTGGATGTATGATGAGGATGGTTATTAAATTTTAAGCTGCTGTATCTATAATCATGTGGATGTATGATGAGTATGGCTATTAAATTTTCAGCTGCTATATTTATAATCTAAATTATTTGGTTGGGTAAGGAATGATCGTTCAGTTGAGAAGCTCATGGGTGTTTGGTTACTTTTTAGTTTTATATTCACGCATGAAGATCGTCGTATGTATGCTTTACTTCGGGTAGAAGAAATGGAGGGGCAAGGTTTTTTTACGATTTTAAAGGGGTGGGTTGGTTTTTCACCAATCACATTCCACCAGGTCTTCTACCCAAGACCTTCATCTTCCCGCCACCTCCGCTACCCCTTTCTTGCGCCACCCCTTTCTGCTATCCTATCTAGCCGCCACCTGCTTCATCTTCAACAAATTGAATCGCCACCTCCTGCTTCCTTCTGCTTTTCTTTCCTTTTCCCGAACGTAGGCTAACCGGAAAAGAAAATGAAGAATATGAAATTTCGCCTGTGATCTTCAATTTCCCCAAATAATTCCCCAAAATTGACGAAGTGAAGGGAAGCAACAAGATCATAACTCAGACGTTTGTCACCTGTGTTAGTGCGCGAGGTCCACGACGGACGACTCTCGCCGTGCCCGGAGGATGCGCAGAAGGTAAACTTTGGTTTTGGTTCTTCGATCTGTTTCTTCCTTAATCTACTAAATTCAATTAAGCATTTCGTAAATTGGCGTTAGATTTTATGTTCGTTTGTCAATTCTATTTCGTTCATCTAATTTGTAGGTTACCGTTTGTTCGGATTCTGTAACGATTGATGTATGTTCGATTATTGAAATGAAGTCGATTTAAGCTAAATTGGTGAATGTTTTAGTTGCTTTTGCTTCTTTTGTAGCTATGGAGATTGGGATCTGAGATTTTAGTGTGAGGTAATTTGAGATTTTGTTTGCCTTTTCACCTCCAACGATACCAAATTCCACAACATCGAATAGTACAGGGAACTCGACTGCAGTGGCTCTTCAAGCTGTAAATGGACCGCACATGTGGAGTCATCAATGGTCCTTCAGCGTATTTCCCAAGGAACCTGGCCACTGGTAAGTACCCGTTGACTAGAAACTTCAAATTGAATGATGTTGTGCGTGAATTCTCTGATTTCTTAAGAATTTGCGACTTCCTTCATGTTCTTGAGACAACACTTGAACACGGCCTGATTAGAAGAGAATTTCTTCCGTAATTTTTTAAATCATCAGTGTAGCAGATTGTAATTTCTTTCCGTTGCAGTCCGTAGTTGATCAATCGAGAAGATTTTCATTCAGAAGAAAATGAAAAAGGGTGAAATCGAGGTTGCACCTTGATAGATCGGAATACGAAATTCCAAGTAAATTTACGGTGTTGGGTTTGTTTTTTGCTTACGCTTTTACATTTTATTATTGCAAATTGTGTGGTGAGAATTAAATCGTTTCTTGACCGAGTAAACTAATATCTGTCAATTGTTGTTGGTGCTTTTGTACTCAATTAGTACCTATTAGATCATTAAGATTCCTTTTTGCATTCTTGATTAAACAATGCATAGATTTGTGAATTTGTGATTAAGTTGTGCATGGTTTCAAAAATCACTCTGAATTATTTGAGAATGGGTTAGAAAAGATTGTGGTCTACCCCAATTTCAGGTTTTGGTCACCTCGATCCCATATATAATTTGTACTTTCTCTAAAATCTTTTCATTGCACTTTGGTGTTAGGTGCTAAAAGTGATATTTGTATTGTTAATTTTTGCACAGACTTACATTAGAATCTCAATTTTACGACGAATCTGGTCCGATGGCTGTATATTTGAAGCGGTTAGAGCTACTGGTTTGCGGTTCCAGTCAGATCCCTTGAATGGAATATCCGATTCCGCCAAAGAATTGATCAGAGGAATGCTTCATACCGATCCTTCCGTGAGGTTCACCGCCCAACAAGTTCTTGGTAATCATTTGCAATAATCCAATCAAGTTACTTGCCATTTTTATACGTAGAAAAACGGACCAAAATGGTAACATTTTAGAGCGCGCCAAAATGCGTTTCGGTCAACCTGGACTAAATTTTATTTTTTTTCCATTTGACCGTTATAATATATAACCCAAATCTAGCAATTTTAGGTAAATGGGCCGACATTTCACTCTTTTTGCTCGGTTCTTTTGTGTAGATCATACATGGACTAGCGGGACGGGCCAGATCCCAAAATCACCGCCGAACTGTGGAGAACTCGCGATATCTGGAAGCCCGACATCATCATTATTCATGGCACGCAACGATGACATCAGTTTCGGGCTCAAATCGCTAATCATCTGTGAAACATTCAGTTGCAAATCATCATTTTCTTCATTCCTTGTGGAGCCCGTGACACCTCTCGTGAATTCGTGCAGGTTTTCTTTCTGTAGCAGTGGCGGGTCATCGAATGCGACCCTTGACTTCTGCACCCCAATCCACTCCATGCCAAGTTTCACCTTCTTCGGACCGGGTCCGGATACCGACCCAGATCAGGACCCACCTGTGTGCTTATTGGGTTTGGGTACGAAGGAAGTGAAGGAGCAAAGATTGGGTGAGGTTAAAAGGGGAGGCGAGTCGAGGATATCGGGGATTCATAGCAAGCGGAACCGTACGATCGGGCTTGGAGAGTTTGTGTGTCTCACTTATGTGTTATGATACAAAGTGGCTGCATTTGGATTTATAGATTCTACTATTTTTTAGTCATATTATTAAATAGTCATTATCATGGATATTCTTATTCTTAACACGCTTAAGTGATTTGGCGGAAAATAAAAAGACGAAAAAGTGGTACGATACGTAAAAAAAATGGTAATTATATTTTGTCCATTCAAAGGATATCAAACAGATTATGGATAAGTTTTAATGTATACTGGACGAATGTTCTACGTACGTTTCTTTAGATCTCATATTGGTAAAAAGAAATGCTCTGATTTTTGTTCTGGATAAAAGTAGGAATTTCACAATGATATGTAGTTAGTATTGTTTTTACGAGTCAAGTATTTGAATGATCTCAAATTCTCAATCATAGGCCACTCACGTTTATTTAAATCTAATGGATAAAATAAATCAATGAATGGAACCTAATTGTTATCTAAATGTAAAGAATCTTCTACGTTTTGAAATCATGTGAAGGACTGTGATGTTATATCGTCAATTTGTTGGAGCTAAATATGATATTCTAAAGAGATATCTCGACAACCAAAGGTAAGTATTTCTGGCTTTCTGTCATCTCTTTCATTTTTGCTCTAATTCCCTTCCAGCCCTCCTAAAATTGTACACTAATAATGAAGATAGCGATCAACTTTTATATTTGGACATTTAGACCCTAAACTTTTATTTTTTTTATACGACACGAAAGAAAAAACACTCAAAATCTTTAAAGAATTAAAATCTATCTAACCTACTTACTAAGTTTTGGTCCAACCCGTGCGAAGCACGGGCTCAACCTAGTTATATCATAAATTTGGCAACATATAATTACGAAATACATTCATGTTGCAAATTAATATTTTATGAGAGTTACTTTGTGGAAAACCTACACGATAACTTTTAAGTTTATCAACAAATGACTATTTTATCTGCATAATGATTTTGTGTGTAAATACCTAAACTTTGTAAGTTTTTTTTTTCTTCATGTTTTTATATGTTTTTAAAGGTTACATTTATATAAAATTCATAAGAGAAACCTTTAATTTTGCAATTGTTTTTACGTTTTTACCCTATACATGTTTCTTTTTCATATTGTACATATTCATTCAGAAAAAAAAAACCCTATCTATACAGGAAAAATATTTAATTCAACATCGTAGTTACATAAAAAAGCACTACTTTTATATACGTTTTTTTTTGCCAATTTATACGTTTAACAAAAATAAAAAATACTATTTTTGTTTTTCTAAAAAGGTGAAAAACTAACATCCCTAAAATATTTATTTATGGATTTGGGAGTATAAATACATTTTACGTATTTTTCATATTTTTAGAAGTATAAATACATTTTTAAAAGTAGAAGTGTGTTTTTTTTTTTGTTTTTTAGATGTATTTTTCATATTTTTAGAAGTATACATACATTTCTAAAAGTATTCATATACATTTTAGAAGTGTAAATACATATTTTTATGCTTTATATATATATATATATATATATATATATATATATATATATATATATATATATATATATATATATATATATATATATATATATATATATATATTAGACTTAAAAATACATGTTTTTTAATGTTTTTCGAAATATAGATAAACTTTAGAAGTATAAACACGTAAGTTTACGTTTTTAGAATTGTAAATATATTTTTTACATAAAAACGTGCATATATCAATCACAATCGTATTTTAAAAGAAGTTTGAGTCTCTTTCTCAGTATTTTTCAATTATAAATATGATTGTAATTAATATAATACGTGTTTATATTACGGTTTGTGGTTCGGTTTCTACAAGCGGTGTGGTTCGGTTTTTTTTTGCGGTTTTTGTTAAATTAAAAACTGCACCGCATAAAAAAATTTGGTTTTTGCAAAATAAAAAACGCATGTTCGGTTTTTTTGAGTTTAAGTGTTTGAAAATCCGATTTTATAACCTCTTTAATGTGTGTAATTGAGTTCATATTTGTGATCTAAGATGAAAATTGGTTCACCAAGTATATTAATCTAGTAACAAAACTAATTTAGGGTTTCATTGAAGTTAAAAATCGCATTGTAGTTTAGCTGATTGATTGTTGATTTCGGTATTCATCGATGAATACACTAAATATGGGAAAAATTTCTTCATAATCCAGCTTTAAATGTATTGGACCTTGTGTATTCATCGATGAATACATGTCTTTTATCAGGGATTATGATTCAACGACGAAAGTGTTTCCAAATAAATCAATTATCGGCTGTATTCATCGATTCATCGATGAATACAGGGTTTTTGCTTTTTTTTTGTGTACAACCCTTTAATTCTTTGTACTACAACCAATATATTATACTCAACTGTGAGTACTTTTAGGTTTTATATAATGTAGTCGACACACCCTTTGTTTCCAATGATGTTATTAATTGACATCAGGAGTGTCATGTTGAAACATCCTCAACTGCATTTATATATAATCCAGTTCATATAATATTAAATCTCTTCATCTAATCCTTGTACATGTGTGCATGTGTAAAGTTTATGTTAGAAAACGAAATAAATGAAAGAACATTGTAAACCCAATTTGAAAAGTAGGATGCTATAATAATAGTATCAATTAAAGTATGATGTATTCTTGTTTTGTAATTATATAGCAACAAATAGCATCATACTCTTCATTAATTCCTTTATTATAGCAACATACTTTAAAAATGGAAGTTTAATCTCGATTATATAGACAGAATCTTGTGGGTGGTTATTAAGAGAATGAAATTAAAGCTAGAAACCAAAAAACAGGAATGGGACTCTGTAATGGTAGATCAAAGTGAAACATATATACAGAATCTTGTGTCTTTTCTGTCTCTTGAACATTTTTAGCCTTTACATTAAGTCCATAATTTCAAGATTTCTGAATTTATGTATGTCTGTGTGTTTGAACAATTTCAAGATGCCAATAAGTAAAATCTCGATTATTAGAAATGCAAAATAAAGACCAACATCAACACCAATAGATATTGGTAAACACAACCTTTTTTAGCATCCATTAATTCATGGTAACCATTTTAAGTATAAAGTTTGTCCTAATACATTGAATTCACTGTTATATACGGTATTCATCGATGAATTCATTGTTATATGCGGTATTCATCGATGAATTCACTGTTATATGTGGTATTCATCGATGAATTCACTGTTATATACGGTATTCATCGATGAATTCACTGTTATATGCGGTATTCATCGATGAACTCACTGTTATTGTTACAATATTCATTAACGAATCCATTATCATTTTCCTGTTTCATTTGTACTTTAATATTAATATGTACTAACATGAATCATTGTCACATTAATGTTTTTGCAGGGATTTAACTTGAAAATTAGTGAGATTTTTTCTAAGTTTGAGGATTTGAAAGAAACACTGGAAGAAAAAATTAATAGTGCTTGTACTAAGTTCCCAGACGATTCTAGCATCCTTGAGTGGCGCCAGAAGTTAAAATCCATGTTTTAACTTTCATGTATATTTTCATCAATGATTATATTTAGTATATGTTGTATAGTGTATGTTATGACTTTTTAATCCAACTTTTTGGTTTAAACCGTAAACATGCAGACTAACTTTGGATGCCGGTTTTATTATAATTAATTAGGACATACAAAGATATTCTTATTGGTCATGGTATTGTTGTTTAGTACATCTTTGTATATATCATTCTTCGTTGAATTTGGGCATGTTTTCTATTTTTGCGTAAGCATTCATTTATTCATCGATGACTTCAGCTAATATATGATAAATTGAAAAATAATGGATAATACATTCATTAATGAATACAGTTAATGTATTATTAATTGAGACTAACTAAAGATTTATATAACATAATACTTTGTCACAAAAGAAAATACCACTACAATTATAGCAACATTTGTTTTCCGAAACTCTCATATAAACTACTAATAATTTTACAAAAACAAACGTTTTATTATAAGCAATCGTTATTCATTGATGCATATACTATTAACTCAGAATAAAGAATTATATTACATACTATATTGAAGAAATGAGAAACTACCAGTACATTAAAAATATCATTCATCGATGAATACTTTCATAACTATACCCGTCACAACTACAAAGTGTACTTATTAATCAATAATGAGCCTAAAATTTAATATCGTATGAAATATATGCTTCATCTCTTGCAATTCTCTCGGGGCAAGTTCGCCAATTGTGATTGATGTATTTGTTACACCCGCTGCACTTTCTTGTTTTTGATTTAGAAGACGACGACGCTTTCTCACTTGCACTGGCTAACCTTTTTTAGTTCCACAACCCTTATTCTGTATTGATGGTGGTACACGTATTTCAATTTTTTTAGGCACTCTTACACCCAAAAGTTGCATCACTTCTTCTTCATCTGTGTGTTTGTTTGCAATTTCTGTTGTACGACTCATTAGTTGGATCCTCATCTTCAAATCCTACAAAAAAGAGACATCAATAAAATATTTAACTTTTCAATTCATAAATACAACATTATCATGGATGTATTCATCGATGAATACATTATTCAATGATGAATATAATTTATATATTATTCATTGATGCTTTATATATTATTCAGTGATGAAGATGGTTTATGGTGTACTAATAATCAATGACCAATACAATCAAATATCATTGCTATATTATTACGGGTTATTTACAGAAAAGTCCCGATATTTTGGGGAGATTAATGAAAAAGTTCCAAAATATTTTTTTTGAACAGAAAAGCCCAGGAAATCGGTAAAATTATTCAATTTAGCCCTTTTTTTGCCGGCTACCGGCAGAAAATGGCTAAACTGAATAATTTCACCAGTTTTCTGGGCTTTTCTGTCAATAAAATATTTTGGGACTTTTTCGTCAATTTCTCCAAAATATCAGTTTTGGTCCTTCACAATTGGTTCTTAACACTTTTAGTCCCTAACAATTAATCCTTCACAATTTTGGTCCTTAACAACTTTGGTCCTTCACAGTTATGGTCCTTCACGGTTTGGTCCTTCACAGTTTTGGTCCTTAACAGTTTTGGTCCTTCACAATTTAATCCTTAACAGTTTTGGTCCTTCATAGTTTTGGTCCCTAAACCTTAATTTTGTCCCAACTATAGGAAGGGCTAAAAAATTCAGAAAGTCATGGAGATGTTATATGTGGGACAAACGATGTTTTTACGCAGACCCTAGGTACTCAGGAAAACCGTGGGCTTGTACGTGGGATGAGAAAATATGTAACTCCGCACCAATACTTTTTTCTCATTGTCTATGTAGTGCTTAATGGTCGTGGCCAAAAAAAAATTGGTGCGGGGTTACATATTTTTCCATCCCACGTACATGCCCACGATTTTCTTGAGTACATAGGGCCTGCATAATAACATCGTTTGTGTCACATAACCTCTCCATGACTTTCTGAAAGTTTTATCCCTTCCTGTAGTTTGGACAAAATTAAGGATTAAGGACCAAAACTATGAAGGACCAAAACTGTTAAGGACTAAAATTGTAAAGGACCAAAATCGTGAAGGACCAAACCATGAAGGACCAAATTGTTAAGGACCAAAACTGTAAAGGACCAAAGTTGTTAAGGACCAAAACTGTGAATGATTAACTATTATGGACTAAAATTGTTAAGGACCAAAATTGTGAAGGACCAAAACTATTAATGACCAAAACTGATACTTTTGAGAAATTAACGAAAAAGTCCAAAAATAATTTTTTGACAGAAAAGCCTAGGAAACTGGTAAATTTATTCAGTTTAGCCCTTTTACCGGCAGCCGTAAAAAAAGGGTTAAATTGAATAAATTTTCTACTTTCTTGGGCTTTTCTATTCAAAAAAAATATTTTAGGTCTTTTTCGTTAATTTCCCCAAAATATCGGGACTTTTCTGTAAATAACCCATATTATTACTAACTGTTTTTAGGGAAAAGTTGAAAAAACAACACAATAACATCCAAATTCAATGACGAATTTTAGTTGTCCACTGTTTTTAAATAAAACTCATTGACGAATTCTATATTCATTGATGAAAACAACCTTTTCAGTAATCAATAACATCCAAATTCACTGACGGTTTCTATATTCACTGATGAAAACAAGTTTTTACATCCAAATTCAAGGATGAATTTTAGTTGTCCACTGTTTTTAAATAAAATTCATTGACGAATTCTATATTCACTGATGAAAACAACCTTTTCAGTAATCAATAACATCCAAATTCACTGACGAATTCCATATTCAATGATGAAAACAAGTTTTTAAATAAAATTCAATGATGAATTTCAGTTGTTGACTGTTTTTAAATAAAATTCATTGACGAATTCTATATTCACTGATGAAAACAACCTTTTCAGTAATCAATAACATCCAAAGTCACTGACGAATTCTAATACATGATAAAAAAATCAGATTCTTACCTTCTTCGTATTCATCTGCTTCGCTGTTGTCGTAGAAATCTTGATTGTCCATCGTGATTACAACGATTTTTTTTTTCAGAATCTGTAAATTGAATGTCGATTACGTGATGATCGATCGTGATTACAATGAAAATCAATATTCTAGTCGAATGTCGATTACGTGATTACAATGAAAATCAATAGTCTGTAACTTCAATGTCGATTACGTGATGCTTGATCGTGATTACATGATGCTCGATTGACTAGAATTTTGAGTTTCTGCATTTAGTTCGGTTTGTGATAGCTACAATCAAGGAACGTGATATCAAATCGCAGCATATTAGGAAACTCTTAATTATCTTAGATTTTATTAATTATTAGAGAATTTTTCAAGATTACTATTATACATTTGTGAAACGATTGGTTCAGAATTGTCCTCACGTTCTCAACCTTTTAATTGTCCTCATTTGAACCTCTCCTATATATATATATATATATATATATATATATATATATATATATATATATATATATATATATATATATATATATATATATATATATATATATATATATATATATATATATATATATATATATATATATATATATATATATATATATATATATATATATATATAGGTAATTGAAAATTAAAAGTTTATTTTTAAACTAGACGTTAGCCAATGTCTAACTTTTACACTCGCACGGTGCCAAGACGTTGCACGGGGTCAAGAATGTGAGCCGCCTGCATGGGGGGGGGGGGGCGGTGTTCCCCGTGCAGGGGCGGATTCAAGGGGGTTCCAAGGTGTGCCCTTGCACCGGCTCAACTTTCATGCGACTCTATCATATAGTTTATACTCTTAGCTTCGCGTGGATATATAATTCGTCTTCTATTGATTTTTCCTTGATTTGATATGATTTTTACAAGTTATGACCACAAAACAGACTCACCCAAAATGATTAGTGAGAAATGGATCTTTTCACACTACTTATGTTCATATTCAACTTTCGGGCTCAACTAACTAGGGGTGCAAATGAGCCGAGCTGGCTCGTGAGCTACCCGGGACCGGCTCGATAAAAGCTCGGCTCGAAACCGATTTTAAACGAGCTCGAGCCGAGCCCGAGCTTAAATATAAGGCTCGTTTATTAAACGAGCCCGAGCCGAGCCTGTGCCACCAAGCTCGATTAGGCTCGCGAGCCCTAAACGAGCCTATATATATAATATTATATACATATATATATATATATATATATATATATATATATATATATATATATATATATATATATATATATATATATATATATATATATATATATATATATATATATATATATATATATATATATATAACTTAAAACGTATTTAATCATTTAGGGACTTAGGTTGTTTATTAAACGAGCCCAGCCTATGCCACCAAGCTTGATTAGGCTCGTTTAAAAGCTCGTTTAGGCTTGTTAAGAATTAAACGAGCCGAGCCCGAGCCTGAGCCGAGCCTGTGTATTTTCTTAACGAGCCCGAGCCGAGCTTAGGTCCATAAAGCTCGTAACGAGCCGAGCCCGAGCCGAGCCCTATATATTTCTTAACGAGCCCGAGCCGAGCTTGGTCAGGCTCGAGCTCGGCTCGGCTCGTTTGCACCCCTACAACTAACCAAAGATACTAAACTACAATACGGAACTTTTGGCACTAACCTCAACCTCATACGACTTTTCTAGAATTAGTTATGATTTTTACAAAATAGGGACAGATTGCAGCAAAATCAGAAAAGTTTACTAAAAGATGTTCAAGCTAGGGTTTCTATCCGGGAAATTTTTTTTGGATGCACCTCCTAGTAATAATTCTTGGATCCGCCACTATCCCCG
Source organism: Cichorium intybus (assembly GCA_023525715.1). NCBI lineage: Eukaryota > Viridiplantae > Streptophyta > Magnoliopsida > Asterales > Asteraceae > Cichorium > Cichorium intybus. Next base: position 34,349,052 of record CM042014.1, read on the forward strand.
TGGTGTCGGGCATGGGCTCTCAAAGCACACCGGAGGGCCTAAAAAGCTATGTAAAAAAACTCCATTAATATTAAAACTTCTCCCTGTTAATCTATTATTATGCTGTAAGTAAATTCTTATATAGTTTAAATGTGAGCAGGTTTCTAGAAGACTTGATAGGGGTGGGGGGTTTGAAGGTTTTAAACGGGGTGGGTCTGCTTTTGGTGGCCTTGGTATTTACGCTTTGTCCACCTCCTGCTTCCTCCAATTCTTCCTCATCCGCCACCTCCTGTCTGCTTCACCATGCCTCTTTATCGGGAGTTGTACTGCAACATAGTCTTCCTCAAAGAAAACCCAAATCGCTGAAAGAATTTCGTCCAAACATCAACGGCAATGTCTCGAATTGTTCGCTCATCTTCTTCAGATTTGACCGCGAGAAGGGATGTCCGTTAGGGAGCCTTTTCCGTCTATGGTGATAACGGCTGAAGGAATTGCCGCCAAAGGAAGATTTGCTGAAGCGCAGGTAACGTGTTTGATGTGATAGAGTAATTGTCGTCTTCATTGGTAGGAGAACTTGCAACTACGTTGTTAATTAGGTTAAGGAAAATATGAAGATTAATTAGGTTAAGGAATTCTCCCCCGGGACTGATTAATTAGGTTAAGGAAAATATGAAGATTGTTTTTTGTTCAATTGATTGTAGTTTCGCAACAAGAGATAGTTTCCTTGTACCAAAGGTTCAGTCAGTTGGATCGCAACAGTGGTGTGGTTCACGATTCTTCATGTATTTGCTGATTTATATTAGTTGGAATATCAATGGCAGTAATTAGGAGAAGGAAGCAACCAGAGGACGAAGTACAGCAGCATCCGGTTCCGAACCCAGATGAAACGATGATAAGGAAGAAAAAGCATCAAAAAAGTCAGGAAAAAAGAGTAAGAGCAAGAACTATTCATGTCTGGATAACTGTTGTTGGTTTGTAGGATGCGTATGCTCGGTGTGATGGCTATTATTGTTTCTATATAATGCGATGCCGGCCTCTTTCCCGCAATTTGTGACGGAAGCAATCACCGGACCTATGCCGGATCCTCCCGGTGTTAAATGCTTGAAAGATGGTTTGAAAGTGAAGCATCCGGTGGTGTTTGTGCCGGGGATTGTCACCGGTGGACTTGAATTGTGGGAGGGGCATCAGAGTATGGATGGATTATTCCGAAAAAGGTTATGGGGTGGGAGGTTTGGCGAAGTCTATAAGAGGTATTACCTACCAGATCATCGTTTTTGTTTCTATTGCCTATTGGAACTCTAATGATTTGATTGATTGCTGGAGATCTACTTTCTTTAATTTACGTAATTACTCAAAAGGCAATCTAGAGTAAGAATTGACATCTGATCTACGAATATTCGACCCTTTTGGTCTTTATGTTTCAATTGCTGTATACGCTATCATCATCCACATGTTATCTTGGCTACCTTACAACATAATTACCTCTCTTTTAACACTAACTAGACTTATTCCCTTTTACTCATTGACAATGGAACTCACTCTCTTTTTTGCAGTCATATTTAAGGTTTATAATTCTCATGGCAATGGGAAGGTTGCATTCTATGATTTGTTAGATGTTTTACGGGACTTGACAGGGCAATTCATTTCTGAACAACAAAGAGAGGTAAGTGGCATAACTGTAATATGTATCAATACTCTGGATAATCTTGATGATCAATGCATAATGATGTGATTATGACCATGACATGTATTTATAACTACAAATTTATAGCATAAAGACTTGAGAAACAAATTATACACAAAACTTACTAACAGAAGCTTTTACCTTTTTATATAACTTCCCTTTTACACAATCTTAGATTGTTTTTTTATAACTGAATTGATGTTTATGTTAATTTTTTTTCTACAGCTTGTCTTCACACAAGTTCTTGAGGAAGGTGGGTACAAAAAATATTCTTTATTAGTTCTATCCAACTTCATGAAGGTAATTCTGATTTCTATCTTATTTAATATTTTTTAAAATTACAACTTTTTACTGTTATTACTCAATTATAAACGGCTTTCTCATGGTATTTTAAATTGCGTATAGTCGCCATAATCTTTAAGTTTTTCATTTATTTATTATTTGAAGGGGTGCCCCGACCCATCCCGATCCACTTAACAAACTGGGCCACCCAACGATCTGACCCGACCCGTGCGTAGCACGGGTGTAACAAGCTTTTTGACCCCAAAAACGTTTCAGGAAATGCTTTACATGCTTTGAGAAGTAACCTTTTTTACCCGAAAAACGTCTTACAGACCTGGGATCCTACCCTTGATTGATTCGATTCATTAGTTATTGTTTTTTACCATATTCCCTAATTTTGCCTTTCTTGGTGTTGTAGGTTTTGAGATTCTCTTTGGCGCCTTAGTCTCCAGTGAGCACATCAAACGCAATTGCTTCTAACTGACAAATCGGATACTTCTATTGATCCTGTTTGACTTAATCACTCTCCGCCAATCTCTCCAAACCCATGTTCTTTATGAAATCATTGGTGCCAATAAAACACAATCTGCATTTTAGAAAGTTGTGGGAATAGCAACGTACTTTACTTCTTTTACGTATTTGGACAATACACTTTATCTTTTACCCATAATGAAACAAAAGAAAGTACAGCAAAAGTGATTTATACTGTTGCACCTGCAATGGGACATAACAAGGTAATTAACATATGCTTTTACATCTTTCATGTAGTTCATCACTTCATTCAGAAATAATAAAGATAAAAGATTCCATTTTTATCAGTTCACATCTTTTTTAGTTTTTATGACTTGGGTTTGTGGTACTTGATGTTTTTGTTTTTTTATAGAAAAATGTGTAATGGAGAGACTTGGTCAAGTTTTACATGATATTGGTAACAGGAAGCACATCCATACTGCAGTTCAAGAGTTCCTGCAATTGTGAGTGCTCTTGAAAAGTTAGAGCTCACTTCAAAGGTAAAAAAATATATAATTTTTCAAATTAATCTGGTCTTTTATTTAAAAGATATTCCAATATCAAAAAGGCTATAATTGTGTTAATTTATATGCTTGCAGTTTCGAGGATTTGAGATTGTTCAACTTCAAAATTTTAGAACTGCTACAGCAGAAGATATTGCAAGTGTGCATACAGAATCTTATATTTTTGGTCTTGAGAAGGTAATAAAGATTTTTTTCTTGACATAAATAAAAGAAAGAAAGGAGAATTGTTAAAACTAAAAATAATGGTGTTATGTTTCTTCTTTTTTGATTGTTTTCTTTCCTACGGTTCTGTCACGGGTAGTTCGAGTAGTAGTAGTAGCTATCTTAGGAAGGTCTTCTGCCTTTTTAAAATTGAAAATATGCAAAGTCAAAACAAAAAAGAAACAAAAGAAACAAGTCAATTCCGTGCGGAGCACGGGTCGAACCTAGTATATAACAATTTCAAGCAGGTTTTTAGAAGGTTTGGGGTGGGGTGGGGGGGTTTGGAGGTTTTAAGGGGGGTGGGGTTTTTTGACCAATTACATTCCACTAGCTTTTCTGCCACGTTTTCCTTCACTGCACAAGTGTAGCTGATACGCTTCAACGCCAAGGAACGGGAGTGGGTGGAAAGAGGAGCGTGGGGGTGGCTTTTTGGTCCAATCGTCTCTACGATGGGTTGAGAGACAGTGAACCGTTGCTTCCCTTCTTCATATTCTAGGTCCTAGCATCTCTTCTTCCTCTTTCTCTCTCTATTAAATTCAACTGAATTCAATAGCTTCGATCTGAAGGAAGATCATGTTAGTTTGGAAATTCCGACAGATATGAATGGTGAATTTCTTTTGGTTCTTTTCAAATTTTAGGTGTGGTTTATATCAAATTACCTCAAGTCTGGATCTGGATCTGAAGTCTGGAGCTTGACAGAGTAAGTGGGTAGTTTATTATTTTATGCTAATTAATGTATCCATTTCAAATAGATTTGCTTATTCGTGTATCAGATCATTAACATGTTCATCAGATCTCGACACCTGCTTCTTCTTCAAGCTTGCTGCTGGTCACTTCCAGGGTAAAGCTTCTTCTCTCAAAGTTCATCACAAAGGTTGGTTTATTTACATTAATCCGAGAGTTTTTGTTTATATTAAGTTGTGGTTATTTTGGTTAATGTTTTAAATGTTTTGAGTGCAGGAAAAAAAGAAAACTGCCACTGATAACATAGATCTGATAGCTGAAGAAATGTAAGCGATGATCCGCTCATCTTTTAACATTTAAAATCTTGATGGCTTAAGTCATTTTTTTCATTTTCATAAACAAGGGTTCATGCTTTTTTGTCGAGTCTGTGCCATTTAGAACTATAGTTATGTTCATAATCTTCCAGATTGTTTATGAGGAAAGTAAATATTCTTCTATTTTTTGCAAGGTTGATATCGATGAAAATGAATTCTATCCCTCTGATTCACAAGTGTTAAGAGGATGCAAATTTAAGGTTCAAAGGATATTGGTAATTCACAAGTGTTAAGAGGATGCAAATTTGGAACATGAAATACTTGAGCAAATTGAAATGGGATCATCTCACGAAAGAGATTGGTATGCCATTTTGCCATCACATTTCATATTTTCTGTTTGGGTTAATGAGAAAAAGATGGAAGTAGAATGCTATAATAGAGGTTTAGTAACTGCTGATCTGAGGAGTTTCAAAAAAAATTTAGGTAAACTTTTGTACCATCCTCTTTCTGGTTTAGTATTTCATCAATTTCACCGGTTCTTGATCATTACTCAATTTCACCTACATTTGATTTACATGTGTGGGTGTGTTTCATGTTTTGGATATGGATGAGGGCAAACATAAATTCAAAGCAGAATATTTTATAGGTAATTTATATATTTTTAGTTAATTATTGGTGTTCATTTATGTATATTAAAGTATATTGTTGTTGACAACAAGTTTTCTAACAGATGGGGAGGTATAATTAGCAGCTAATGAAATTGTCTCATGAGAAATTTGGCTAATTTTGTTCGCTTGATCTTTGAAACTGTTGGAGGAGAATATGCTTTACGATTTTACCCCTCCCTTGCATTTTATTTATTTTTATTTTAGGTAAAACTGCACAAATAATTTTCAACTCATTGCCATTCATCTAAACTTGGATCTATTATTCTGTGAACAGCTTTAATACCATCTTTGGTGTTGTCCGGCCATGTAGTCGCTTGAGGTTATGCATCGATAATTGAAGCCTTTTGGTTAATGATAAGGTAAAGCTCTCCCATGTTCTGAGTGATTAAAGGCAGTAAAGTAAACTAAATCTTGAGGTGTTGTTGGACAAGTTTACCCCTGAAAATAGTAATAAAAAAAAGACGTTGACATTGCTTTCATACTATGCAATTCTTCATGTGAAATCTTCTCCACCTGTACATTTTGTCTATAAATGATCATTTAACCCTTTGTTTATAAATGACCATTGTACCTTTTGTCTGCAGACAGTGTTTATTTTATGAACTGTCTAAATGAGAAAATGACCATTTTACCCTTTGTCTATACTTGATATCTATTTCTTTTTTAAATTGAATGATCTCATATTACCCTTCGTTGATAAATGACTATTTTACCCTTCAGGCTTGCAAGATCATTGAGGGACAAAGATGCACGAAGGGCCTCAACAATAAGCAGATAACTCCGTTGCTAAAATTTTCATGTCAGAGGCCTAAAGAAGAAGAAAAGGAAATCCTACAGGTTTGATCAGTTGGAGATAGTATGCCAGTCTTTTACCTGATTTATATCTCATATGTTACTGCAAGAAATAACAATGTACTTTCACATATTTGTTTATTAAACTACTTTTATTTATTTGTGATTTTATGACTTACCCACTTGGATTACGATGATGGTTGGGTGATGATAAATTAGGTTTTAGAGTAGAATGTATAGTGGAAGATGATGAGGATGATTGTAAAGAAGAGAACAACATCGATTCGAAAGCCAAATATTTTCTTTATCAACCGAAAGCCAAAACTTAAGACTAGATCTATCCAACAAGTTTCAAGAAGCAATAAAGGCAAAAAAGACACATGAATCCATGACCGAATTGGGACAGAAAGATAAAATAAAATAACCCAAGATCCAAATAAAACCCGTGCGAAGCACGGGTCAACCCTAGTTGGATTAATTTGTCTATTCTCTTATTTCAAATCATATACTCATTCTTAAAAGCACCCATCCAAAAACATTTATAACGATAGTGTCAAATCAACTCAATGACTAGAAAACATGTACGTACATGGGATCGTGGGAAGAAAAAATCAACACGGAACAGTCACTTGGTCAAGTTGCTGGATTTCGCCTGAGATTTGTTCCATCTGGTGACCCGATTCTGAAAACGAAGTTAATTTCAACACCTCCCGTTGGTGCCAGACATGGTGGTCCCGGCTACCGCCGTCCATGGTTATAGCGCCCATCCGTCCCTGTTCCACCCAGCCCCTCCCTATAAATCTCTCCGGAATCAGATTACATCAACGCAAAACTTCACCCGCCTTTATTAAATTCACGGTTTATATAAACTTTCAAGAAATTACAGTGGCGGAAAGCGACGGAGATTCTCAGTATGTCGGAAATCTTACAGATCTTCCAACACTCACCGCCGCCATACCACCAAATGCCTCCTTACATTCAACGAGACCTGGTAAACGCCGATTCCGAATTTGACCGGTTTATGGATTCGGGTTTTCCCTCGCCTGACATCTTTGACGTAGCCAATCAAATTCAGTGTTCCGAGTTCACCGAAAGCTCTTTCACGGACTTTTCCAGTTCGTCGATTGATGAATTATCGAAGGTGACCGCCATCATTGGGCATAATCAGAGCGTGAAGAAGAGAAAACTTGAGGTTTGTAACTGATAAAAAAATAGTTCATTTAGCTTTTATGGATCTTCTCGTATACTGAACTACTGAAGTAACAATTACACATTAAGTTTACTATAAGTATATCGCATTATATTTAATTATTTATTGGGACGTGGTCTTTATAGAATCAGATACGAAGTAACCTCTTATTATTTCTTCATTTATAACTTATTAAATAAATTTAAATAATAATGGAAAAATAATATTACGGTTGTCAGGATTAATTGTTTAACATGTTTGTTAAAATATGTTTTATAAATTTATATGTTTCCCTGTTGTGATGCTGTTAAACACATCTTTTACAAAAACGTTGGTATACCATTTAGGTACTATTTATGACATCCTCAATCCGGTGAACATTTATGACATCTCCAACCCGTTATTATTTTTGATGTAAATATAGTACAAATATTATTCTCTACATCATACAAAACTTGATAGGAAAATTTCATATATATGTTAAATAAACATCAAAATATCATATACATACCCTTTATTAGCTTCTAAAATATCATAAACAAAATTACAATAAATTTAGTGTCCTACATTTCATTAACAATAAATTTCCGAATATCATTTTGGTCATTCAAATTTGAATTTATATACATCATATTTCAAATGTAATAATTGTTTTAAATATATTTATAATTTTGAGATCTTTAATAAAATAATTATATGTGATATTAATGTAGTTTAATTTAAAAATATTTATTTTAAAATTTTAATGATATAAAACTTATCTGAATTAATTATATGAAAATTTTATCTATTTGGTACTTATATATATATATATATATATATATATATATATATATATATATATATATATATATATATATATATATATATATATATATATATATATATATATATATATATATATATATATATATATATATATATATATATATATATATATATATATATATATATATATATATATATATATATATATATATATATATATATACTCAAATTGTTTGGTCATTTGTGGGAATGATATCAAAGACAAAAAAGTTCACATCAATTAGGAAATACGTTAATTGACCATTCGTAAGGAGGATATCTGAACACATAAAATTTTGTTTTTTCTTTATACATATTTGTAATATTCCTTCTCATACAATATTTCTATAAAGAAATGTTTAGTATTTAACTGTTTATAAAAATGTGTTATAATGTAATATTTACATATAATAAAACATTTGTTTTAACAATATAGCTTTTAAGTCAAACCAATTACATATACATTTTTATTTGATTATATTTGTTTAAGAATATGATTTGTAAAGTCACTAGAAAAACTATATGACAAAGTTATATAATCTGTGTCGATAGGACAATCCTACCAACAAAATCGCAGCTCACGATTGGAGATCGCCGGTAAGCTGACAAAATCGCAGGTCAAAGGATGCCAACAATGAGAAAATCACATGTGGTGAGAAAATCGCAGGAGAAAGTAGCCCACCTGCGATTTCTCTTGCTAGTTTTGAGGATTTAGCTATTTTTTGATATTTTAAACTAAAACTTTATAATATTAGACTATTATTATTATTTTGTCTTTTTATTATCTTAGTGCACGGAATTATGTTGTAATGGAAAATAGTTAAAAAAAATTGAACATCACATAGATTTATTATATAATATAAAACCAGAATTCTGATTACAAATTACATAAATATAATCTAAAACAATTTCAAATATAAGTTATCAAGATGAGAATATCTATAATTGGGCATTTTGAGAACTTTTTCATACCAAATATCTCCGAAAATTGGAAAAACTATCGGATGAGTTTGAACACAGATTTTTCAATAAATTTGTTAATTAGCGGATTTTTGTCATGAGTTTTTTCATTGATTTGGTGGATTCAAAAGTTTTCAACTATTCGGAAATAAACAACTTACATAAAAACAAAATTAATAAGTTTCATAAATAAGCATATTGAAAAGTTTATATTGGGAATATAAAGTTAGTTTTTCCATTTTAAGTTGTTTCATAAAAAAAATCCAGCAAAAATCTTAGTATTATGAATGCATACAATAATTTGAATAGCAAGTTACCATAATTTTGACTAATTTAATAAAAATATATTGAATTAAAATATATATATTATATTATGTTTTATTAATTTAATTAGAATTTTTTAACTTTTGTTGTTGTTTTATTTAGTTATATATTATCAAATAAACAGAAATAATTTATTATAATAATTTATCTTTTTCAAAATAAAAAATGAAGTTAATTGAATCTATTCTTTATTTAAATAGAACATGATAGCACACCAATAATCTATTGAACTATTCACAATACAGTAACGAATGTACTCTCATTCAATTATGGATGCACGTAGGATTCATCATAAAGAAAAAAAAAAGAATAACTAAAATTGTACATAATATAACTTTTTCCATGAATATATTTATAACAAATTACCGAATAATAATCATTTGATTCTCCTATATTAGATGTTAGATCCAACTTTATTGGATTTAATTAATCAGTACATTAGCGTTCTGTTTTTTATATGACTTTCTTTTTTAGTTTCTATAATCAATCGAACTTTAAAAAGTTCAATAGAATATATATTCCAAAAAAATGTATATAACTCTTTTGTTAATCATTTTTCTCATTCAACATTTCAATTATTGTTGAACTTCAAATCCATAGTAACCACTATGAGTGAGTTTAATCCATTGTATGCTAACTAAGTATTGTATTTTATTCAACGATTCCATTCAAACTATGGATGCTCTTACACTTCTTGTTCAATTTCCTTTCGGTTATTTGATATAAATTGTTACATACAAAAGAACACGACAAAATAGAACCCAACCAATTTGGTTACATGCAACATCTATTTCTATATTTCAAGTTCTAGAATTCTATTCTCCTTTTCTATAGATTTTCAATTTATAATCAATAGATAATCATTATGAGCCTAGGTTTTTATAAGTTATTTTATCAATTAGCATATGAAAATACTTTTGATCACATCATAATGAATGTGATGTTTTTGGAATCTAGAGAAGATTTCTAACTTGTACAAAACCGACAAGTTCTACCTTGTCACATGTTAAACATGTTCGATACTTTTATTCAATCTTGATAGGGATCTAATTCAGAAACTTAGTTTGATGATGTAGAAGTGGCCTCTCAAAAGCAAAGGGCTGATAACGATATATGTCTACTCGAATCATCCAAGGCCAAGACAAACACTCGCAATGAAAAATTAAAGCCAAAGATGGATCAAAAGCCTGATTACATTCATGTGAGGGCTCGTCGTGGACAAGCAACTGATAACCATAGCATAGCTGAAAGAGTGAGTTACCAAATCCTTCCATTCTCCAATTTATTGAAAGTTGATGACACCTTCAAATTACATGGATAAAAAAAACTATGATCATTTTATTATAGGCTAGAAGGGAAAAATTAAAAAAGAAAATGCAAGTTTTGCAAGATATGGTTCCTGGCTGCAAGAAACTCACCAACAAGGCTGCAATTCTTGATGAAATTATTAGTTATGTTCATTGCCTTCAAATGGAAGTTGAGGTAACCCTTCTTTTTCCACTCATTTTCTTTTTCTATTATGGGATATCTTTTAAATGTTATAACCTTTCCCATTTCAACAATCTTCTAGTCTACTATAATAAGAAATTGATCCCACTAATCTACAAAAGTCCACTTCTTGTAATTAAGGATGTTTAAGACATGTGAATAATCAGCATTTTACTAAACCATATTTCCACTTAAACACTGATTTTCACAAGAGGTGATTGAAATTTACGTGAGTACAGAATGAAACCAGTAGCTAAATCCAAGTTCTTGATTATTACACCTAATTTTCAGCCAATGTTATTAACAATTTACATGTCCACTTTTTAGTTTCTTACAATGCAACTTGCTGCCTCAACCACAAGTCTTAGACTTCAAGATGGACAACTCATTGCCTAAACAGGTAAACAATACATCTTAATCATATTTTCATCCATAATTGCTATCGAGTTCACTATTTATTTTGCAAATTTTCAGGCAGAATAGGAGCTAAATACTACATTAGCATTCTTGAAAAAGATAGGAATTTTGTAAAAACGGATCAGAGACCCTGTTTTTTGTCAAGGTTCCGACCTAAGTAGCGTTACTTAACCTTCTTTCTCATTGTTTACACAAACATTATTCAATCATTTGTTGTAATAAAAACATAAATTAAAAACAAGATTAAATATTCAAAGTCCATAATATTTGTCATTCACATGCTGGTTTAGTGTCAAAGCTACTAAGGCAAATCGCAAAGGCTTGAAAAGCAGACAACGGGTAGCGATAATCCATAGTGAAAATATCTTGTCCAATTTTCCCAAATTGTAAAATCACTTTATCTTTTTCTTCATTCGACACATTATAAAAATCTTCAACAAAAGGTCCAAGTTGAAAGTTTTTCACAGAAGCAACCGTAACACGCCCTTTAAAATTCAAACACCAACATTGTAATTGTTCGTGCCATCTTGGGGACTTGTTTTTGAGGACTAAAGAGTCTTTTATGGTGGAAGGTATGGAAGGTGAGGAGAGAGATTTTGGAGTGGGGGCAGTGCCCCCTTCTTGAATTGAGGAAATGGGTATGTAATGCATTGAACAGTTTATTCTTCGGGGCCCTCGTGTACGGAGTACATTGAGTTCGTATGTGATAGTGGCAATGTTGTAATTATATGCTGGTAGTTTGGGCGATACTTGTTTTGTTTGAAACCTTCGACTTGAATGTGTGTGATTGGCTTGAAATGCTTCGTCATTTGGTGGTTGGCTATCGTACATTATGAATTTTGTTCCAAGAAAATTAGACCTAATAATAGAAAAAAAAAATATTTGATTATTAAGATTTAATACTTTCATCATTATATTGATTCAGCCACTGAACTATAATTTATTTATGATTGTTTTGGTGGTGAAATCGTAAGAAACAATAGCTAAATAGCCAAATCAACAAAATAGTAAAGATACGTTCCAGGAAAAATATTTTTTTATAGCGTCAAAAAAGATATAATGGTTTAATCGCTACAGAAAATAGTTAATTGGCTAAATCGATAAAACCAATAGTTTGGTGGCTAATTCAATAATTGAAATTACAAGTGTTTTTATGTAACTTCCACGAAAGTAAATGATGCAAAATTCATGGAACAAAAGTACAAGATACAAATATATAAATTAAGTACCAAAACTTGCCTTAGTTTGCCTACGTAAGTAGAGCTAGCTCGTGAAAAATCATCTGCAACTAAAGATATCAAGAATTCTGTACATGTTGCCCTTCGGATTTTCTTGGCTGCCAACAATAACTTATCACTTTCGTCTTCAGCTGTCAATAAAGTAAACTTAATGATCATAACAAATTATTCATGAATGTTAAAATTTACATATTTAAGTAGAATTCTTGACCATATATTTACTTACATGGTGAGAGCCCATAATACAAACGAAATGTGGAATTTGGTCGATCTCTTTTTATGTAGCACTGAATTGGTAAATCACGGGGACCCGGCTATTTTAAATGATAAAAAAAGATTAAATATTGAGTTGTATGAACATTGGTGTGATAATATATAACAAATTCGAGAATCTAACCTGCTTTAAGGAGATGGGGAATGTTAACCTTCCACATTCTTCAGGGGTTTTGACGATCTCTTTAGTGATATCTCTCCAAGGTTTACAAACAGATGCACAATAAACAACAACAGTTCTTGCAGGCCAAGATGTTTCACTCTCTTCAACTCTACGGATTATGTCTAAAAGCAGTTCAGGAGGTAAGTGTGCCCACCGGCCTTCTGTTATTGATGAAGATATATCAGGGGAAATATGTGATCGAGTACTATTTCGCCAGTGTTTTCCTTCGATTCCTCTTCTTGACATGCCTCCGATTATGTCCCTCATGTCTTTTAGCTCGCGAACGATGCTTTTGAATGACATTTTTTTATGAATATAGCCAATCTCAGGTGTTTTTCTTAAGTAGTAGCAAACCTGAGGCAAAAACCCTAGAAACGTTAGGTGAAGTTTTAGAATTCAATTATCAATTTAGATGGAACAGATAGATCTGATGTGATGACTTTACAAAATGGTACAGCTGACTTTGAATCGTATAAGGTGTGAACTCTGAAAACTTGTCATATCTTGCACCATGCTTTTTAGTTTTCCTTTGACCAAACTTGTACCAAAAAATAAATTTAGCAATTAATTGCTTTGAATAGACTCTTCTTGGGAGATTGCGAAGAAAAGTAATCATAAAACGTTGTCGTCAACTCGGCTTGCGATTGCCATGACGATTTGATGCAGGAGAATAGTTTCATGGTTTTCGAAATGCAATAAAATCAAAGGAATCTGAACAAGCTAAAATGAAGGGAAATGACGAAAAGTGCATACCTCTGAAGGCGATGGGATCCAAGAAGGGATACTCCGAAAGTATACTTTAGTTCGGACGATAGAAAGGAGTTACAGATCGGAGAAATTTGCGGAAAATGAAGAACGTCATCCATTGCTTTTAGGTGGTTAGGATTATAGCAAATGAGCAAATCCCCTTGTTGCCACAGTTTCCTTCGATCAAGGCATGGCCACGGTACTTACCGCCGCAGTCTCCGGCACCGCCTGACGAACTCTCTCGGATGAAGAGAAACAACTCCTTCAATCAAGCGCCCAGGATTCCCACGCTCTTAATTATACTATCTGCACGCACAGTGAACTGAGAGGATCTTCTAGATTGATTATTCTCCCAAAATCTAACCCCACAACTACTTTTATATCGATTACGTGATGACGTGATCCGTATCTTTTTTTTTTTCTCCGGAAGGACTGGTTTGCAAATTTCAGTCGTACAAAATATTTATCTAAATGGTGTAATTTCAAAATATATTTACTAAAACAGTATTATAATCGAAAAATTTATCAAAAAAGTGTTTTGGTACGAGCTAAGTCAATAAGATAATTGAAAACCGTAGAAAACCATAAATCTAACCTTTATTAAAGATAAATGTAGCGGAAAACTCATTACAAACGCCTAAAACTACTTTCTAATTTTACGCATTCGATAATCTTCAATAAAGAAGCAGAAAATAAGACTAAAGAATAAAACCAATTTCAGTTTAAACTCTAGATCACAACTTGAACGAGAGAGAGAATTCTTCTGAAAAATAATAGCATCTCTAACAGAGGCGGAGGTAGGGGGTTCCCAAGGTAGCACCGGCTACCGCTTGGGTCCAATCACGTTGGGTAAATTTTTTCGAGAATTTTTTTTTTACATAACGTTGCTCCCGGTTGATAAATTTTGGGTCATCCTTAGGTAAACTTAGTCCAAACTTGAGAGTCTTTTAAAAAATTGTCACCCCCTTAGCTATATTCCTGGCTCAGCACCTGATCTCTAAACTGAACTAATAACTCTTAGATATAAATATGAAGGGTAAGACCCATGGGTAAACCATTTGTGACCCATGATAGCATGTCTTCAATTTATGCTGGAAGTGAGCCATCGTCCTTCTACTTTGCAGCTTTTCCACCTCTAGCCCTTCAGCAATATTATGTAGAAACCAGCACACACAAAGTACATCCTCCACATTCCAGCAAATGACACAATCTATCTCTGAATTATCTGCATTAAACAAATTAAGTTAGAAACCTAAATAATTAACTCAGGTTGTTAAGTTTGAAAAGGAGTATAATTTCAACAAAAACAATTTAAAAATAATATATCATCTCCTTCTTCTTCCTCACTACGGTCAAAGAAAAAGCAAAAAACAAGTTATATTTGTTTCTTCAGGTCAGAACAATAAAGATTGAAATTGATATGATTCAAGTTCTTTCTGCCAAGCATGAAAAGGTACAGTATACAGAATCTCTTTTATGTTATTTGGGTTTGGTTGCTTGGTGTTCGGTCTTAAGATTATCAGGACTTTTAAGTTCAAATGATTATTGCAAATACAAAAAAAAGAAAAAGAGCTTAGTCCATTCACGTTTTTTATGGGTTTACACTTACAGGAAATGAAGAAAACGATGTTTGTGGTGGAGAGGGAGTGGTCGGCGTCTGCTGTAGCGGAGACAGACTCGCCGGCGTTGGCTGTAGTGGAGGCGGACTCGCCGGAGTCGGCTTTCGCTGGAATCGAAGAAGACGATGTGAATACTTTGAGTGTTTCCCGATCGCAAGAAATGGGGAGGGACGTGCTATTTTCTATTGATATACATTCTAATTTTGACTTGAGATATTATTTAACCCTAAATGATAAATATTTTCAAAACTACACTACATTGGCAAATATGTTTTTAGCAATGTTTTAAAACCCGGTTTTTTAGTTGACCCGGTGCGGTGACCGGGTCACGGGTCAACCGGTCCAACCGGTTCAACCATCGGGTCAACCGGTTTTTACATTTTCCATATATTTTATATTTTTCAGCATAGTTATATATTTATAAAACATAAACAATGTAATTTAATTTTTTTGATTAAAAAAAAATATTTTGTCCAGTTTGTATAAGAAAAATTTACCAAATTTGATGAATTAATGGTGAACTAATCTTAAAAGTTTGAGTCTTGATCTCTTTAACCAAGTTTTTAAAGTCCAAATTCTATTTTTTTTCCAACCACCGGGTCAACCCGGTTCCGGATCACCGGTTCAACCGGTTTTTTGAGAAAACCGGCCGGTTCAATCCGAGTCGAAAATTAACAAAAAACCGGTCATAATTAACCCGCTCTCTTCACCGGTTCACGGTCCAACCGGTTCAACCGGCCGGGTCAACCCGGTTTTTAAAACATTGGTTTTTAGAAAACACCATTTCAGTAAAAAAAAAAAACTCTGATTTACAACTTACAAGTAGAAGCGATCTGTGTTCATAATTTATAAACTTTTTTGTTTTCTAGATATATTTTAAATAGTTAATTATTAAATAAAACAACCTTATATAAATTTATGCGTGTAATCTCAAGTGGAATGTTTTCGTAATTGTTATTTACCGTGTGAAAATAATGAAATTTTAATTGATTTGTATTTAACTAGCGTAATTCTACCGCCCGTTGCCGCGGATAATTTCCTATGCAAAACCTTCTATAAAATGGCTTGTTAGTTTGTAAAAACCAAAAGGTCTTTAAAAATCATATAAAATACAAAAGTATAAAATTCATTAAAAACAAATTTGCTAAAAAATGTTGTAAAAGAAGTTGTCCAATTTAAAGAAAAAACTAATTTTGAAGTAAAAGAAGTTGTCCAATTTAAAGAAAAAACTAATTTTAAAGAACAAAAAAAAAACAAAATTATAGAAAAGGTTGGAAAATTTTTGTAATGTTAGTTGTTGAAAAATGTTATCCAATTTGTCATAATAATTTTACAAAAAGTTGTAAAAGAATTTGAGAAAAGAAATCAATTCTAGCAAATAAAAAGTTGTAAAAAATTGGAATAAACTTGCAAACTTTGTTTGCATTGAATTTGTAAAATCTATTTAAAATAGACTAAAAGAATAAATAAATGAAAAGCTATGGGAGAATTTGTAATAATATGTATACCAAAAATGAAGGTAAAACTCATAACTAAAGTTTGAAAGAATTGCATATAAAAAGAAGCATAACGGGTGAGGGATTCGAACGCCGGTCCTTTCCTTTCCAAAGCATATCCCAAACCGTTGAAACAAATACTTTCTTTGTATGAAAGTTGCAATGGATAATCTTTAAACACAACGGCGCAGGTTAGCAAAACCCACAAATGAACAGTGATCGGCGCATGTTAATCGGCGACAAATGTATGTGTATATATATATATATATATATATATATATATATATATATATATATATATATATATATATATATATATATATATATATAATAGTAAGCTACTTTCAAAATCAAGGTTTACGACAAGTGTTTATAAATTCGGTAAATAAGTATTTGTCTCATTGTTAGGGCGAAATTAGTGAAGGAATGAAAGAAAGTTTTGTGGGTTAATGTAATCAACTTCGTGTTTTGTTTTGAATTGGTCGCCAAATTATTTTTTTTTGCTCAATATGTGATTAAAGTCACAAATTACCTGTTTGTTTTTTCACCGGCAAACAAAATATCATTAAAGCCAAAGTAAACAAAACAAGTACAGATGCCGATCAACGAGGTGCAAGATCGAAGGAAACACAACTTATTTACAAACAACTACAAACATAGAAGTGGGGCTAGATTCCACCGAACCCAATCGAGATTGCCTTTGTTGCCCCTATGTTTAACCCACATAAACATCACAGCTTTAATTTGATCCACAACATCTTGCGGGGACGCCTGCTTGTGGCCAAACACCCTGCCATTACGTGCTTTCCACAAGCACCACACTGTACCAAACACTATGGTAAGCAGCATCCTCCTTTTCTTTGGGCATCTACCCCATTCATTAATCGTGGTTAAAAGATCCTCCAACGTATTCGAACCACCCAACCGGACTTCACACCAGTCCGAGATACAATCCCACACTCTCCTCGCTGCTACAACCCACCAGGACATGATCACGCACTTCCACCTTCAAGGTACAGCCGCTACACACCACATTTGTGATGTTAACACCCATATGACTTAGTGCATCAGCTGTAGGTATACCCCTATCGTGGCTTTCCAAATGAAACAAGAAACTTTGTGTGGGACTTCCTTTGGCTATTTCATAATTTCACCGTTTTGAGGGATTAGATACAAGAGTTCTAACCGGTTTCTCATAGCTTTCGCAATGTACAAACCATCCGGCGACAGTTCACATCTCCAAATATTCAAAGCAGTGTATTTCTTGAAAATAGTATTATAATTGAGATTTCTTTGTCTAATACCTTACTCATACCCGCAATATTGTTACACACACCGGTTAGACTTTTATCAGAAAGTTTATCGGGAGGCTTGTGCTCGAGTTGTGGATCCCTGCGATCAAACGACTCTAAAGAGCCGATGGATCCCTCCTTAGTCTCCACCACCACTTGACCAATAAGCTGATGTTAAGAGTTTTCAACGATCCTACCCCGAATCCCCCTTTTCTTTACGGTGCCATGACTTTATCCCACGAAAACCATCCGGCGACAGTTCACATCTCCAAATATTCAAAGCAGTGTATTTCTTGAAAATAGTATTATAATTGAGATTTCTTTGTCTAATACCTTACTCATACCCGCAATATTGTTACACACACCGGTTAGACTTTTATCAGAAAGTTTATCGGGAGGCTTGTGCTCGAGTTGGGATCCCTGCGATCAAACGACTCTAAAGAGCCGATGGATCCCTCCTTAGTCTCCACCACCACTTGACCAATAAGCTGATGTTAAGAGTTTTCAACGATCCTACCCCGAATCCCCCTTTTCTTTACGGTGCCATGACTTTATCCCACGAAAACCAACAAATCTTCTTTTATTCTTCAAACGCTCCCCATAAAATCTCCTTCTTATTTTCTCAAGATGCTCAATAACTTCATCTGGGTCTTTGAATGGTGATAAATAATAGTTTGGAAGATTGCCAAGAACTGCTTTAATAAGGGTCACATGACCACCAAATGATAATGCTTTCTTTTCAAGATGCTCAATAACTTCATCCGGGGCTTTGGCCCCACCTAGACCCCAAGGTAATTGAATGGAAGGGATCTTGCCTCACACCCAAGTATAAGGACGCTTCTACCGACCTCACATTGTGTAACGTTTATTCCAAAGACTTTAGACTAGTGAAAATTAACTTTTAACCGGATACAACATAAAAGAATCTAAGTATTCTAGCAAGGTTTTTCATATTATGTCGTGACTATTCCCCAACAAATAATGCATCGTCCGCATAAAACAAATGTGAGATAGATGGGCCACCATTCGAAATTTGCACCCCGTTAAATATACATTTCTCTTTTGCGGTCAACAAAGCAACGTTTAATACCTCCATGGCTATTATGAAAAGAAATAGGGATAAGGGATCGCCTTGCCTTATACCTCTTGTTATATCAAATTCTTTCGTGGATCCCCGTTTACTAATATTGATGCCTTTGATGAGCAAAGATATCCGTTAACCATTTATGCCATTTTACTCTAAATCGCATTTGATTGAGCACCGAGTCTAAATAGCCCCAATTTATCGAGTCGAAAGCTTTATCAAAGTCGACTTTTAACATTAACATCTTCTTCTTCTTCTTTTTTTCCCATGAACAAACTTCGTTGATGATTAGCGGACTGTCTAAAATATTCCTCCCTTTAACATATGTCGTTTGAACCTCTCCAATCACATTGCCAATTACTCGTATTAGCCGTAAGGCAAGTAGCTTGGCAATGATTTTGTACATACACCCGATAAGGCTTATGGGCCGATAATCACTCAAGAGAGTAGGGTCTTTTGTCTTCGGAACCAAGGTAATGAATGAGGAATTGCATCCTCTAGCAAGGCAACCAAATTCTTCAAAATCCTGACAAAACTGACTACGTCATCTTTTATTGTATCCCAATATGATTTTATTAATTTAAATGTGAAACCATCTGGACCCGGGCCCGATCGCTTCCACATTGCCACACCGCCGCCTTAATCTTCTTAATCGAAATAGAAATCTCCAACTGAGCCGCTTGTTCCAAAGTAACAGTCCGGAAATTGTTGTTAATAGATTTTGGTCTTGTAGTGCATGGTTCTTTAAATTTCTCACTGAAGAATTTGAATACTTCATTTTTAATGTCGTCCACCTCTTCCGTCCAATACCCGTTTATTGAAAGCCCGTTAATCTGATGTCAACGATTCTTGTAATTGATAACCCCATGGAAGAACCGAGAATTCTCATCCCCGAAGACAATCCATTTTCGCCGTGCCTTTTGCTTGAGATCTTGGACTTTAAATCTACAAATTTCCATAATAGGATGCATAGCATGGTTACGAGCATTTCGTTGAGGGCTCGTGAGTGGCTCGTGTTTAGATTGACGATCAAACGATTCAACCATGCTTTTTAACTGTGTAATTTCCTCCAATTCAAGTTGTTGTTGTTATGACTCCAATTTTTAATGCGATTTTTTAAATACCGAAGTTTAGCAACTAAGAAGGCATCAAGCATACCATAACCATTGAATTCATTCTAGGAAGATGTTACAAGTTCAACAAAGCCATTTTCTGACAGCCACAAATTAAAGAGTTTGAACGGAGGGGGACCAAAATCAACAACATTAGAGATCAGCGTTACCGGATAGTGATCAGACAATTCCCGGGGAAGTGTTGTGACTCTGGCGGAAGGGAATTTTGATAAAAAAAATTAGAGCATACTAGAAACCGGTCCAGTTTGCTTAGTTTCGCACCATCCTGACAAAAGTAAGTGTACCGATGGCCACCCATGTTAAAATCATGTAAATCGGCCTCGTGGATAAACTGATCAATTGACGCAGTACTTCTTGAACATAATATCGAATTTAGCCTCTCTTCGGGATATCTTACTGCATTAAAATCTCCAAATACTATCCAAACACCTTGATGGTTCTGTTTTATTAGTAATAGTTCATCCCACAGTCTCGATTTTTCGGAAGGTTCTTGAGGACCATAGATATTAGCGAATATGACATTCCCCATTATCCCCATCCACCGACCCACAACGATCAGGAAATACATGGATTTAATAACATTCACCTTCTTGAGAAGAAGTCGGTTCCAGATACATAATATACCCTTGACCTTTTGTGTGTGTTGACTCCTTCATAATCAAATTCGTCTGTTTCCCAACACCCACGAACATTAATCTTCTCAAAATCAGCCATACATGTCTCTTATATTCCGATAACGTTGATTCTGTAGGCTAATTTCAACCTCCTTACCCAATTGACCTTGGCATCTTCTCCCATCCCTATTATATTGATCGTGAGACAATTCATTGCATACCAATTTGATATCAATTATCATCGGTCGTTTGAATTATCAGCTTATTGCCTTGTTCAATCTGGAACCATAGCTCAGCCCAATTATAATCTTCTCCTCCACCTCGTCGACGGATTGAGAGATGTATTTGTTTTCTTGCATGCCGGGTACACCGGGACCTGATGGCTGGGTATTAACATTTAAGTCTATCGAGTTTGTGTTTTTTCGAGACGCGTCCGCTTTATTGGGGCTAGAATAAGGGGAATAACTTCTACTTACTATATCAGCTCTCCTACGTTTGGGTCTTTGTGCTCCAACCGGATCTTTATTGGGCTCAAAGATTTTAAATTTGAAGGGAATGGCCCAAACCATCCCAACAGTACCAGGTATTTGTAAGGCCCAATACCATTACCAATTTTCTTCGGCCCTTTTTCCACATTGTCGCATTTTTCTGGTTCCAAAGTTGTCTTTTCGCCTTCCAATACACAATTATCCCCAATCTCGAGTGTGACATAGACCACCGGTCTTCCAAGTTCCAACTTCCACGTCCCGATTGACTAGTTCAGACGGTTCATCCGGTGGAGTTGATTCAATGTTTTCCATCGCCGGAGAGTTCATCGTCGAATTATCATTCCGTCCTTATTGCTCATTAATTTCAATGTCACAATTTCTTCTTCCCTCCTGATTTGGCACCTTTGGTTCAGGTCGGAATTCGTCGTCTTCTGGACATCCTCCTCCATATTCACCCACGTATCAGAAATAGCTTCAGATTCATCGTCCTCCCCATCTTCTTCTTCATCGGATTCAATTGTTTTATCAAAAGGACAGGATTTAAAAGGTGACCAATCATCTGTAAATTCAACGATACCGACCAAATACACCTTCCCATCAATTGTTATGGTAACTTCCTCATTGATCCATCGTCTTCGAGAATTAAGGACCCCCACCTTCCCCATTGACCTATCTGATCTATTAAGAATGTAATCAAATGGATTTATTTGTAAGGACCCAAAAATATGTCAAAATGAAAAGTACGAAGTAAAGGAATAATTAGTAAGTAATTATTCATATTTTGAGCAAAAAGGGTATTTTGGTAATTTTCAATTACTATTATAAAATGAAAAGAATTATATTTTCATTAAGGATGAAGTATACGGACTATATTATAGTTATAAGTATGAAGTATGAAGAAATAAAAGATAAAAGTGAGTGAAAAGTATAAAATGACCTAAAAGGATATTTTCGTCATTTTGAAGTATTTAACCTCATGATGAGTTTTGTATCTATTAAAATATTCCTAATATGTGAAATAAGTTTAGAAGTGAGGCAAAACTCTAAGACTTAAAAGTTCCAAGAAATAAAGAGAGTTTTGTGCCTAAAGTGAAAAGTAGAAAAGTTGAGGGACCACATGGTCATTTCTTGAAAGTAGGGAAGTATAAATAGGTAGGAACACTCTCTTTTCACTCATTTATGAACGAGAGTAGCAGATGGGGGAAGAATTGGGGCTATTTCATCATGAATACTTGAAGAATCACGAATCCCTAGCTTATTTATGAAGTATTTCAACAATCTAAGGTAAGAATTTACTCAATTCTAGCAAGAAACCCCGTTTTTGGGTTGATTACATGTATGATCCGATTCTTGATTGTTGGGGGAAGGTTTTTCCTAATGATCCCAAGTGTTTAAATTGTGTTTGTAGTCATCTTAGGATAACTATCCAACATATGGATGGTTTAAAGTCATTGTTTTAAGGAGATGGGGAATGCTAACCTTCCACATTCTTGAGGGGTCTTGACGATCTCTTTAGTGATATCTCTCCAAGGTTTACAAACAGATGTACAATAAATAACAACAGTTCTTGCAGGCCAAGATGTTTCACTCTCTTCAACTCTACGGATTATGTCTAAAAGCAATTCAGGAGGTAAGTGTGCCCACTGGCCTTCTGTTATTGATGAAGGTACATCAAGGGCAATATGTGATCAAGTGCTATTTCTCTAGTGTTTTCCTTCGATTCCTCTTATTGACAAGCTTCTGATTACGTCCCTTATGTCATTCGGCTCACGAAGGATGCTTTTGAATTACATTTATTATGATATAGCCAATTTCAGGTGTTTTTCTTAAGTAATAGCAAACATGAGGCAAAAACCCTAGAAACGTTAGGTGAAGTTCTAGAGTTCAATTATCAGATTAGATGAAAGATATATAGATCTTACACCATGCTTTTTTAATTTTCCTTTGACCAAACTTCTACCAAAAATTAAATTTAGCAATTAATTGCTTGGAATAGACTCGTCTAGTGAGATTGCGAAGAAAAGTAATCATAAAATGTTGTAGTCAACTTGGCTTGTGATTACCATGACGATTTGATGTGGAAGAATATTTCATGTTTCTCGAAATGCAATAAAATCAAAGGAATCTGAACAAGCTAAAATGAAGGGAAATGACAAAAAATGCATACATATGAATGCAATGGGATCAAAGAAGGAGACGGTGGTGGTGGTACAAAGGTGACTGGGATCAACAGTAACATTGATGCTATCGTTAATCTGAAATATCAATGTTTCATCTCTCTTCCCACAGTATTTGATTACCGCTATGTTCGTTGGTGTCCTTGTTGTAACCATCAACACCCATTTCTCCGCTTCACCTACCATCTTGTGCGATCCTTTTCCTTGAAATATCTATGGCGAATCAAAGATCCGAGGCGTAGGGCAATTAGGAGGGAGATTAGGGGTTTGGTGAAGGAATATGGTATTTTACAGGTTGCTATGAAGTGAATGTCAAGCTTATTTATATGGAGGTTTGGAAGGAACCCCCCATTGTTGACTGAAATCATACATACATTCACACACATAATACAACAGATAACAGGCAATCCTAAAAAGGTAATATTCAACTTATACACTAACCTCTGCAGTAGTATCTTTTCCAAGCATGTGATAGGGGCTCTTTTCCCGGTTCAATTCTAGGACACTACACTCAAGGACCTAGTAGTATCTTAAACCACTACTATGATATGTAACACCCGGTTTTCCATACAAGGTATACCAAAAAATTTTAAAACTATAACACAACATATACTGGTATTTAAAACATGAAATAAAAGATTTTATCAAAAATATAATACATACAAGAGATCTTATGGATTAAGTCAGGCATTATAATTATCAAAATACAAAGCCTGCTGCTAAAGGACTAGATCTAAGTTGTCCATCTCTCAATCACATGTCTTTTCTTTACCACTGCTACAGATACCTGTAAAACAATCACACAACCAAATGGTAAGCTTATAAAAGATTAGTGAATAATCTCCTAGCTCGACATCATCACGAGATGTATTAACATTTATATAGATATGACAATAACCAAAATCTTACAACACAATCAACGTCTTTCCCTCATTACACATTCCAACCATCTATCTTGCTAATTATATTATCAAGGACATGCGTCCTCTTTTCATTTGTGATCTGCTAATTCCGTCAGCTATACAAACATCCATTAATTACCATCAACCATCAATTCAGCAGTAGGTACCACAACAGATATTGCTTAAAAGCTCAATTATAATCGTTCACATGTACTCATTCAGCTATCAGCCGTACTCAGCTATAACAACCCTCACGGCTGTATCAAAACGACTAAGAACTTGTTAGTTGAACCATATTAGAAACTGCTCTGCTTTTACTAACCAATTATATAATCAATCCAACTATAGCAACTATAGATAACAAAATCACTCGACAAATTGGTCACAACAACAACAACATAGCACACACACACACACACACACACACACACACACACACACACACACACACACACACACACATATATATATATATATATATATATATATATATATATATATATATATATATATATATATATATATATATATATATATATATATATATATATATATATATATATATATATATATATATATATATATATATATATATATATATATATATAT
This sequence comes from Cichorium intybus, assembly GCA_023525715.1. NCBI lineage: Eukaryota > Viridiplantae > Streptophyta > Magnoliopsida > Asterales > Asteraceae > Cichorium > Cichorium intybus. The sequence continues at coordinate 34,373,710 of CM042014.1, forward strand.
ATATATATATATATATATTGAAGTAGGTTCCATTGAGAATGAAAAAAAAGTTGAGAATACAAGAATGAATCTCAGCCACATATTTTTTCTTGCTGCTCTAGTGCTTTGGCGCCGTCGGAGCGTTGACGCTCTAACGACGAGACATACATTATTATTCACATATGATTTTCACCACCGCTACCACCTACACCACCTTTGTCACCACCACCACTACCGCTGCCACCGCCATCTCTACCACCACCATCGCCGCCGCCACCTCCTCCACCGTCACCGCCACCAACCACCACTACCACTACTGCCAACTCCACCACCTCTATCACCATCTCGACCACCACCACCACTACCACCTTTACCACCACCTCCACTGCCGCTACCACCACCCACCGCCACCACTACCACCTCCATCACCGCCGCCGCCACCACCACCTTTGTCACCACCCACCTCCACCAACACCACCATCACCACCATCATCGCCACCCTCTATCGCCATCATCATCATCATCGCCACCTTCTACCACCATTCCGACCACCACATCCATATATGTTTATTCATAAATGATTATTCATATATGATTATACGAATAATCATATATGATTATTCATATATGATTATTCATATATGATTATTCATATATGATTATATGAATAATCATATACGACTATACCCATTCATATATGAATAAATCATATACGAAAAATTAAACACATCTCGTCATCGTGGAGCGTTGCGTCAGCGCTAGCGCTTCTAGTGGCCCAGATTCATTCTCACGTCTCTCCTACACATATTAGGTGTATTTGCACATCATTGAGTTTGTCACAATCATCCTCACAAGACTCCAAAAGCCTAGCTTAAAAGGTTAAGCCATTTAAAAGATACAATGTTTTTGTCCATGGGAGATAATGTTGCTATCATCAGTATGCTAAAGTCCTTTGCTACTACACGCGAGATAGAGTCGCTATTATCAGTATGTTGAAGTCCTTCGTGACTGCACGCGAGATAGAGACGTTATCTCTATAGATAGCGACGCTATCTACGCTGCACAACAAAAGTTCACCTTTGAATGAATTCAAACCTCATACTGAACCCTACTTCCCTAACTCAATATTTATCTTATAAATAAGTTTTAATCATATAGAATCTAAACAATACATCTAAACATGAGAATTTGAGCAATCTAGGATTCCAAAACCCTAATTTCATTAAGATTAACCCGACCCACCTTTGATTTGTGTTTTAGCAACGCTTCTAGTTGTTAATTATACTCTTTCTATGCTTCCTCCTTCGATTCTCCGTTCCAATTGGGCATAATTTCTTGGTTTCACACCTGTTGTGCATGTTTTGTGTTCTTGGGGGGGGGGGGGGGGGGCGGGGGTTTCCTTTTCAGTTTACGATGAAATGATATATTTCTTGATTTTTGGAGATAGCGTCGCTATCTCTGAGAGATAGCGTAGCTATCTCTATCCTTTCCTGAAATAACAACCATATTTTAGATAGCGGCGCTATCTTTTATAGTTAGCGGCGCTATCTCGCCTGTTAAGCCATATGTCCACCAATTTCTTGTTTAATCATCATACAACATCAAATTCACCCATAACAAGTTCTAGGCCATACCACAACTCATAAAAATGGCATTTTATCACGTTTTACCCTCTCAAATCGTGTATGCACTGGAATAAGTAAAAGTCTATCATAACATTTATTTTCATCAACTCCTACTAACACAACAATAGCTACAAATTTTATATAACATAACTTACTTGCACTAGGTACCACTAATCTGAAATCGGGTCTCACATTTACCCAAACATTATTCAATCATTTGTTGCCATAAAAACATAAATCAGAAAAAAAATTTAAATATTTCTCTTTCATATGGTTTAGTGTCAAAGCTACTAAGGCAAATCGCAAAGGCTTGAAAAGCAGATAACGGGTAGCGATAGTCCATAGTGAAAATATCTTGTTCAATTTTCCCAAATTGTAAAATGACTTGATCTTTTTCTTCATTTGACACCTTATGAAAATCTTCAACAGAAGGTATAAGTTGAAAGTTTTTCACAGAAGCACGCGTAACACGCCCTTTAAAATTCAAACACCAACGTTGTAATCGTTCGTGCCATATTGGGGACTTGTTTTTGAGGACTAAAGAGTCTTTTATGGTGGAAGGTATGGAAGGTGAGGAGAGAGATTTTGGAGTGGGGGCAGTGCCCCCTTCTTGAATTGAGGAAATGGGTATGTAATGCATTGAACAGGTTATTCTCCGGGGGCCTCGTTTACGGAGTAAATGTACGTATTCGATAGTGGCAATGTTGTAGTTATATGCTGGTAGTTTAGGAGAGACTTGTTTTCTTTGAAACCTTCGACTTGAATGCGTGCGATTGGCTTGAAATGCTTCGTCATTTGGTGGTTGGCTATCGTATATTATGAACTAGTTGTAAGACCCGTGTATTACACGGGATGATAAAAATATATAAATTATGAATATGTAAACATTTATATTTAAAAAAACAATACCATCGTGGTCATTTTGTATCATTATCAACAACTATGTAAACAGAGTGAAAGGAAGTTAGATACAACCCAATACAAAAACCTAAAAATAAATTAAGCAAAAGAAAAAAAGAAATAAGGATCGAAGAACACAAACATCGGTAATTTTATCAAAAAATTGAACCTAAAACACTAAGATATCGAACCTAGTGAAGCAAACAATACGATTTAGGGCTAAAAGTCATCTAGCCAATACATCAACCAAAACAAAACAAACCTGGTTCAAGCAAAACAAAACGATTTAGATCAAGAAATTGAAAAATAGAACAAAAAATCGATCAGGTTCAAGTTTTAATAACTAAAGTAGAGAGAAAACTACAAGCCAATACATCAAGCAAAACAAAGCAACTTAATGCTTAGAATTTTCTGATTTCTGTGAGTTCTCTTCTATATTTTCAAGTTTCTCCGGGTTTCTTATATTTGCAATAAAAAAAAAGAAATGAATAATTGTGACAGATAAGTTAGGCTAGGAAAAATATAAATTAGAAAGATATTTTCAACTAAGTATTAGAATATAATATACTGTTTGTTTATTAAAATTAATACATTGTAGTGATATGTAAACACCAAATTATTTAAGTTACCAGAAAATATCTTTCTATTTGTTAAGAAAAAATATAATCCTAAATACAGAAAATTAGTTATTAATTTGTCATCGTAATCGAAATAACCAAAAAATAAAATTAACAATCTTAAAGAGATTATTAAGATTAAAAAAATTAGTAATCGCATTATGGCAACATAATTACGCTACAAATGTTAATACATATAATAAAATACCTTCATAAAAGAATATTAATGACTTTTAGGAAACGGATTTTGGAAATACCTTCATAAAAGAAAATTAATGAACTTTTATTTTTTAGAAAGAACATTAATGAATTTTTTATTTTTTAGGGAAATTCAAAATCATGAGAAAATGACATGTGGCCAAATAAATATGGTGGTGACATGTGGCTTTGAGTTACTTATTTATTAGGATAGGATTTTGTTCCAAGAAAATTGGACCTAATAATAAAAAAAAAAGATTTTGATACTTTTAATCCGTAAATTTTGTAAAATATATTAACTAAAAAGATCTTATAAGTCTAAAGCATTGTCATTGTGCTTTTATGCAATGTCTATAAATTGTTGTTTAACTTGTAAAATATACTTTAATCATTTTATTGATTTAGCCATTCAACTATTTTAAAGTTATTAATCCATTTTACCTTTTAAAAAAAACTAATTTTCTAGGTAACATGTTCTTGAAAATGACAAAATACATAAAATTCAGAACCTACGTTCACCATTTTATTGATTTAGCCACTGAAATATTATTTATTTATAATTGTTTTGGTGGCAAAATCATTAAGAAACAACAGTTAAATAGCCAAATCAACAAAATAGTAAATATACGTTCCAATAAAAATATATTTTTTATTGGTCAAAATACATATAATGATTTCATCCTTACAGAAAATTGTTAATTGGCCAAATCGATAAAACCAATAGTTCAGTGGCTAAATTAATAAAACGAAAAAGATACGTTTGGGCTTTTATGTATTTCTTATAAAAACACCTCTTTTAATGGTCAAGAGAAGTACGATGGTCTAATGACTACAAAAAAAATAGTTAAGTGGCTGATCAACTTACGAATCGATGAAAGTATAAGTGTTTTTATGTAATTTCCTTTTAAGAAAATGCTGCAAATAAATTAAGTACCAAAACTTGCCTTATTTTGCCTTGGTAAGTAGAGCTAGCTCGTGAAAAATCATCTTCAACCAAAGATATCAAGAATTCTGTATTTGTTGGCCTTCGGATTTTCTTGGCTGCCAACAATAACTTATCACTTTCGTCTTCAGGTGTCCTGGATATCAACAATAACTCACATTCTTCGTCAGCTGTCAATCAAGTAAACTTAATGATCATAACAAATTATTCATGAATGTTAAATGTCAATTTACATATTGAAGTAGAACTTGTTATGAATCAATTATATCGACAATAAAATAAAATAATAATACGATAAAGCAAAATAAATGTGGACACAAGGATTTAACGTGGAAAAACCCTTTCGGGAAAAAACCACGGGCACAACCGATGATGATCACTATATGAGAAAAATGAGGAGGTTACAAGATTTGGAACTGAAAAATATATATCTCTCTTTTCTTTAATACACAGAGCCTCACAATATATATCTGTGTATATATATATATATATATATATATATATATATATATATATATATATATATATATATATATATATATATATATATATATATATATATATATATCACTCTTGTTTTGGACGATTGGAATTGTAAAATGAGCATCCCTATTTATAGGGATGATCAGCCGAAAAGTTAGCAGTAATCGTTGAAAGAAATTGTAGGCGCTTGCTTTATTAAATTTTCCTTCCGTCATTGTTTTCCATGTGCAAAAACCTCCACGTTCAAAACTCAAATTGATTTTGAATTACTATTCAGCAGGGCCCACTTGAATTATTTGTTTTCTTTTACTTTTGCTTTTGAAGTTAATCATTCACAATCTCCACCTTGACTTTAAAAGCAATAAGTAACCAAACAACTCCACCTTGAGACGAATTTCCTCTTGTAGAACTCCTCATTGTAAAATCATCGTGTGCCAACAATCTTTGGAATTAGATTGTCATACCAACCAAGCTTAAGAAAAGCTCAAACTTAGTTGCTGGAACCGGCTTCGTCATCATATCCGCCGGATTGTCATGAGTGCTAATCTTTTGAACTTGAATATCACCTTTGGAAATAACATCTCGAATAAAGTGATAACGTACATCAATATGTTTCGTCCTCTCATGAAACATTTGATCTTTTGTGAGATAAATAGCACTTTGACTATCACAAAAAATCTTTGTGGGAGATGTGTCTCCACAAAGTTCACCGTATAAATTTCTTAACCAAATAGCTTCCTTACAAGCTTCAGAAATTGCCATATATTCTGCTTCAGTTGTGGATAAGGCAACAGTGGTCTGTAGACTTGCCTTCCAACTCACAGCACATCCACCAATGGTAAAGATATAACCTGTCAAAGATCTTCTTTTGTCCAAATCTCCAGCATAATCAGAATCTACATAGCCCACCAGTCCTTTACCAGAACTTCCAAATTGTAAACATGCATTGGAAGTACTGCGTAAATATCTAAGAATCCATTGAACAGCTTTCCAATGCTCTTTTCCTGGGTTAGCCATATATCTGCTAACAACACTTAAAGCGTGAGATAAATCAGGGCGAGAACATACCATGGCATACATTAGAGAACCAACTGCACTAGAATACGGAACTTTCGCCATGTTGTTAATTTCATCATCTGTCTTTGGACAATATGCTGAAGACAGTTTGAAATGTGCAGCTAACGGAGTACTCACTGGCTTGGCTTTATGCATGTTGAATCTTTGAAGAACTTTCTCAATATACCTCTTTTGACTTAGGTATAGTTTTCCATGCTGTCTGTTACGAGTAATTTCCATACCAAGTATTTTCTTGGCTGGACCTAAGTCCGTCATTTCAAACTCTTTGCTTAGTTGTGTTTTCAGTTTTGCTATCTCTAGTTTATCTTTTGCAGCAATCAATATATCATCAAGATAAAGAAGCAGATATATTGATGAACCATTTACTGACTTCAAATAAACACAACTATCATAATCTGATCTTTTAAAATTCTGAGATAGCATAAAAGAGTCAAACCTCTTATACCATTGCCTTGGGGACTGCTTTAACCCATAAAGAGATTTCTTCAATCTACATACCAAGTTCTCTTTTCCAGGGATAATGAAGCCTTCAGGTTGCTCCATATAAATATCTTCCTCCAATTCACCATGTAAAAATGCAGTTTTGACATCTAACTGCTCAAGCTCATAGTTATTCATGGCAACAATACTAAGTAAAGTACGAATTGAGCTATGCTTAACAACAGGAGAGAAGACATCAGTAAAATCAATGCCTGGAATTTGGCTATAGCCTTTAGCAACTAACCTTGCTTTAAATCTTGCTTCCTCATTAGGAGTAATACCTTCTTTTCTTTTGAAAATCCATTTGCAGCGGATAGGCTTCTTTTCTTTGGTAATTTCACCAACTCCCAAGTGCCATTCTTTTCAAGAGATTCCATTTCATCATGCATGGCAGTTATCCATTTGTTGCAATGTTCTGAAGTAATGGCTTCCATGTAAGTTGAAGGTTCTTTGATACCTTCAATTTCTTCAGCAACGTTTAAAGCATAAGCAACAATATTTGCTTCTTCTATCAGTCTCTTGGGAGGATGAATGACCCTCCTAGGTCTATCAGTTGCTATAGAACGTTGTGGTTGGTGAGTAGGAGTAGGAGTAGAAGACTTTTGCTCAACTGATTGATTTTGATCAATAGAGTTTTCTTTTTCTGGTGTATGTTCTGAGTCAACAGATTGCTCCACCTGCACACTTGTCTTTTGTTGACTCTCAACAAGAATATTAGTAGGAGAATCTTTATGTAGCATAGCTGATTCATTAAATACTACATTTCTACTAATCACGACCTTTTTAGTTTCAGGACACCATAACTTATATCCTTTCACACCATACTTGTAACCAAGAAAGATACATTTAATTGCCCTAGGCTCTAATTTTCCATTATCAACATGATCATAAGCAGGGCAACCAAAAATTCTTAAATCTGAATAGTTTGCTGGGGAGCCAGACCATACCTCAATAGGAGTCTTTTTATCAAGTGGAATAGAAGGTGACATGTTAATTAAATAACATGCAGTAGAAGCAGCTTCTGCCCAAAAACGCTTAGATAATCCTGCGTTAGATAACATACAACGGGCTTTTGAAATAATGGTTCTGTTCATACGTTCAGCTACACCATTTTGTTGAGGTGTGTGAGAAACGGTGTAGTGTCTAACAATTCCTTCTAGTTTACAATATGAATTAAATTCATTTGAACAAAACTCCATACCATTATCTGTGCGAAGCTTTTTGACCTTCTTACCGGTCTGGTTTTCCACCATGACTTTCCATTCTTTGAATGCAGAGAATGCTTCAGATTTAAGCTTTAAGAAATATGGCCAAACTCTTCTTGAATAATCATCAATAATTGTCAACATATAACGAGCACCTCCTAGTGATGCTTCTTGAGATGGTCCCCATAAATCAGCATGTACATACTCCAAAATGCCTTTTGTAGTATGTATCGAGGTGTTGAATTTCACCCTCTTGTGTTTGCCAAATATGCAGTGTTCACAGAATTCCAGTTTGCCAACGCATTGGCCATCAAGCAATCCTCTTCTGCTTAAAGTTGTCAAACCAAGTTCACTCATATGCCCAAGACGCATATGCCACAGGTTAGTAGTATCAGTAGATGAATTTGAAGTAACATTAGAATTACCTGTTACTGTACTACCTTGTAGATGATACAGGTTTGCAGATTTAATATCAGCTTTCATCACAATCAAAGCTCCTTTAGAAACCTTTAAAACTCCACCTTCACCGGAATATTTGTACCCTTTAAGATCAAGAGTACTTAAAGAAATAAGGTTTCTTTTCAAACCTGGAACGTGTCGAACATCAGACAGAGTTCTGATAACACCATCAAACATCTTGATTTGAATTGAACCAATTCCAGTGACTTTATATGGTGCATTATCACCCATCAATACGGAGCCGTCTTCTATAGGTTGATAATTTGTAAACCAGCTTCTGTTTGGACTCATATGAAAAGTACAAGCTGAGTCAAGAATCCATTCATCATTGGTTTTTAGGATTCCTGCAAAAGCTACAAGAACATCTCCATTAGAATTATTTTCAGCAACATAAGTAGCTTTTCCTTCATCATCTTGATTTGGTTTGGGGTTTTGATTAGCAGCTCTTTTCTCCTTGTTCTTCAACTTGTAACATTCAGAGATATCATGTCCTTCCTTTTTGCAATAGTTGCATGACTTGGAACGTCTGGATCTAGATTTGCTTCTGGAATTTCTTTTGTTCTTGCCTTTGGAATCATTCTTATCTGTTTGTCTGCCGCGAACCATCAGACTTTCTCCTTTAGAGTTTGAACCTTCAGTAGATACCATGTCTTTCATCTTTTCTTTGGCATGCAAAGCTTCATAAACTTCTTGAAGTGTTAAAGTATCACGACTATATAATATGGTATCTCTAAAGTTTGAATAAGAACTAGGCAAAGAACATAAAAGAATTAAACCCAAATCCTCTTCATCATATTTTACCTCCATAGCTTCAAGATCAGTGATGATCTCTTTAAACGTCGAAAGATGATCCAGCAATGATCCACCTTCTTGCATCTTAAGCGAAAATAATTTTTGTTTAAGGTGCATCTTACTTGTGAGATCTTTGGTCATACAAATTTGTTCCAATTTTAGCCATAAAGCGGCGGCAGTACTTTCTTTCATAACTTCCTGCAAAATATTGTTAGATAAATGAAGATGGATATGAGAGAGAGCCTTACGATCTTTACGATCCTTTTCTTCATCTGACCAAGACGCATGCATTTTGTCTCGGCCTAACAGAGCATCATCAAGGTCCAACTGAGCCAATACAGCTCGAATCTTTACTTGCCATAATGAAAATCTTGTATCTCGATCCAACAATGGAATATCGTATTTCAAAGTAGCCATGTCGATATAATACTCAATAAATTGAGAGTGAGTATAGAAAACAACGTGGCTCTGATACCACTTGTTATGAATAAATTATATCGACAATAAAATAAAATAATAATACGATAAAGCAAAATAAATGTGGACACAAGGATTTAACGTGGAAAAACCCTTTCGGGAAAAAACCACGGGCACAGCCGATGATGATCACTATATGAGAAAAATGAGGAGGTTACAAGATTTGGAACTAAAAAATATATATCTCTCTTTTCTTTAATACACAGAGCCTCACAATATATATATGTGTGTGTGTATATATATATATATATATATATATATATATATATATATATATATATATATATATATATATATATATCACTCTTGTTTTGGACGATTGGAATTGTAAAATGAGCATCCCTATTTATAGGGATGATCAGCCGAAAAGTTAGCAGTAATCGTTGAAAGAAATTGTAGGCGCCTGCTTTATTGAATTTTCCTTCCGTCATTTTTTCCATGTGCAAAAACCTCCACGTTCAAAACTCAAATTGATTTTGAATTACTATTCAGCGGGCCCACTTGAATTATTTGTTTTCTTTTACTTTTGCTTTTGTAGTTAATACAGAACTTGACCACATAATTACTTACATGGTAAGACCCCATAGTACAAACGAAATGTGGAATTTGGTCGATCTCTTTTTATGTAGCACTGAATTGGTAAATCACGGGGACCGGGCTATTTTAAATGATAAAAAAAGATTAATTATTAAGTTGCATAAACATTGGTGTGATAATAGATAACAAATTCGAAAATCTAACCTGCTTTAAGGAGATGGGGTATGTTAACCTTCCACGTTCTTCACCAACGATGCTTTTGAATGACATTTTTATGATATAGACAATCTCAAGTTTTTTTTCTCAAGTAGTAGCAAACTTTGGTGAAGTTCTAGAGTTCAATTATCAATTTATATGGATAAGATATCAATGGTACAAGTGACTTTAAATCGTAAGGTGCGAACTCTTACACCATGCTTTTTAATTTTCCTTTCACCAAACTTGTACCAAAAATTAAATTTGCAATTAATTGCTTTGAATTGGGGGATTTTAAATATACCCTACGCATTATTATTGCATCCTATTTTTGTTATATTTTTTTACTTTTATTTTTATTTTTATTTATTATACTATGAATCTTTTAAAATTACACAAAACCCTCTCAAAGTTTAAATAAATTACAAATTGCTATACATACATAAATAACTATTTTATTGAATTTGAAATTTAGTTTTTAAAACAGCAATTTGTAAGAGTCATCAACTCATCATTGTTAATGTCAGTTTACAATAAATCCAAAACAAAATATGAACTGTAATTTTCAAAGTTAAGAAAACTTCGATTTAGCTAAATTAAGACCATTTACATGAATAAAAATTTTGCGTATGTAAATCAATCGTTTTTTATATAACTGAGATTTAATACCGATCTTATTATAACCGAGCCGATGGTTGAAAGTGGTTTTATAAAATTTGGAAGTCCATTTTTATGACGGTTTTAACCGTATATTTTAACAAAAACAGTCTGTCTTTTTGTGGTTTTTTCTGACCGTTATTTAACGGAAATTTTTGAAAAAACAGTTGCTTTTTGCAATTTCTAGCACCGTTTTTTAGCTCAACTAAAATGTTATAGCTACTAATTTAATATTTGCAAATCGTTCAATACAAATAAAAGTTACGACTTTCAGTTGCAACTTTACTTTTTTGACATAATAAAATGTTAAAAATTATATGGTCGAGATTTGTTTTCGCATTCTCAACATATGTTTTTTCATTATTCTTTTGCTACTAGTATTTTTGTGGATAGTTTTTTTTTTTACTTTTGTATATACACCACGGCAACACTGAAAAAAATATTTAAGTTAGCATTGGATCTCTTTATTACTAAAACATAAACACCTTCACGCACCATATTTTGCATTAATCTATTAAGTATTGACGGGAATTGAATACCTGAAAATAATTTTATATAAAAAACTAGTAAATTTATCGAATAATAATCGTACTAATAAACTTCAAACTTTATATCATGTCGGTTCAATAACGTGACAAACAACATATTAAATTAACCTTTAGAAATTTATAATTCCAGAATAATCTTAACTTTTATAGATTTAATATGTCAAAATAAAATACTATACTTGGTTTACGCAAGAATTTGTGTAAAGCGTCTGATAAAATGAGTTTATTAATTATTCGCATAAGCATGTATTAATTTGTCACTAAAAGTATATAAATTTATACATATAGAGCTTAATAAATATTAATGTTTTCAGAGTACAAATTTAAACATCTAGTCACGTTGCTCGAATATTAATTTGTCATTGAAAGTTTATTAATTAAGGCTATAAGGAGTGGTGCCTCCAACATTTGGGAGTCAAGCACGCCACGTAGGCACCACGTAGATTTTGTTGGCAACACCGGTTTTGTTGTGGCACTTAAGGGGTGGAACGTTGGCAACATATATTTTTTTTTAATTAAAAAAAAAATCATATTTTAAATAAAAATAAAACATAACATATTTTAAATTAAAATAAAACACACCAAATACCATTTCATTAAAATAAAAAGACAAATAAAATAAAATCCTACGAAATTAAAAGTTCGAAATTTAAAATGAAATAAAGACGTCGCTACTTGAAAAAAAAACTACAAATTATATTTCTTGCGGATTTGGTCTTTGAGCGCCATCGCGGATTCGTAATGCGCCCCTTTTAGGTGACTAACGTCTTGCAAAAACATTTGCATTTCCATTAGTCGGGTATTTTCTTGCCATTGATTATCCAACGACGTACGCAAACCTTTAAACTCGTCGTGCATTTCTTCATATTGTTCCATCCGAGAACCCGCGGAAGAAGTGGATGAGGTCGCCTTCCCTTTTCTTTTTTCCCGGTCCCGACCCATCGGACGTGGAGGCGGTGATGGTTCCACTTCTTCAACTTCGTCAACGTCATCGTTAAGGTTGACGCCGATATGACCATCCGAAGAAACATGATATGAGCCCGACTCCGATGTTTTGCTTATTTTGGAGCTCGAACCACCACCAAATTCCAACTTAAAGACTTGTTCCCATTTTTGGCTATGATGAACAACATTCCAAGCGTGTGGAAATTTAAACGGCTTGACGTTGTCGTCTCGGTACATGTAGTGGGCTTTCTCCAAAATACTCGACTCGCTTTCTCCACTCCTCCATTGATTCACCAAATTAATGTAAATGGCGTTGAAAGCCATAACACATTTGTTCATGTTGTTCCACTTCGTGTTGCATTGATCTTTGTTGCGGTAAGAGTTCCCTTTCTTCATGCCTTTGCGGAAACGTCTCGTCACTCGAAACCAAAATCGATCACGTTGTTGATTTTTGCCCGTTTTTGGATCCTCGGACACATCGACCCATGCACGGGCTAACTTCGTCTCTTCTTGAACCGTCCACTTTGTACTTGCGGCCCGTCCTCTTCTTTGCGTAGGTTGGGGCTCCTCCGGTTCGGATGACGAATCCGAATTTTCCACCGCATTCTCGTTTTCGGGCTCCTCGGGCTCGGGATCGGTTTGGATTGGTGCTTGCTCGGGTGGGCTTCGGGTTTATTGGAAATTGAAGTTGGCCGATGACGATTGTGGAAACGGATTGAAGCTTTGTTGAAAAAGTTGTTGTTGTATTATCCCGTATTGCGGATAAAATGGTGAACCGCTCAACATCGGGTTTGGCGAATACATCGGACCCTCGAATTGTGGACGATACGGTGGCGGAGACGACATATCGTACCCAAAAATGTTTGGGTTGTTTTGCGGATTGTTGGAAGGATTGTTGGAGGGATTGTTGGAAGACATTTTTTAAAATTCTTTTGAGCTCAAGAGACTAAGTTGTGTGTAAAAAATCTGATCCAATGTGTGTATATATATAGAGTAAAGTGGGTGTTAAGTTAAAAAAAAAAAAGTAAATTTTTTTTTTAAAATTCGACCGTTTTCAACGGTCAATGGTGCCAATGTCGAGATATTCCAAAGAGAGAGAAACGGCAAAGGCTTGCCGCTCCACCCGTGCCGCTCAACCATGCCGCACTTGGGGGGCCTCCACGTCGGATGCCTCCGGCAAATTCTACTCCACTCCGTGCAGCCTAATAGACTTCTCTTGGGAGATTGTGAAGAAAAGTAATCATAAAATGTTGTCGTCAACTCAGCTTGCGATTGCCATGACGATTTGAATGTAGAAGAATAGTTTCATGGTTTTCGAAAGGGTTAATATCACTGTAGCACATCAAAGTTATCAATTTTATCCAATTTGGTCCCTAAAGTATTTTTTTTGCACAATTAGTCACTAAACTTATATAAAACATGTCAATTACACCATTTTAAAATGTGTTAACGGGTCGGCCGGTAAACAGGCTGATCTGGAATTTGGTTTATTATGTTTTTTCTTTTGGAAATACCACATAAGCCTTTCCCCACCGCCTTCAATTTTCTTTATTATCCCTCTCTCTTAATCCTCTAATTTATCCAAGCTGGGATCGAAATGAGAACCAAATATTAACACCAAAACACAATCATGATCAATTGGTGCAGGGAGGATAAGATCAATTAGATTAATGCTCTGATTGACAAATTCACCGTCGGAAACCACATGGTGGACCTTGTCGGTGAAGGTCGGGCTACATGTGGGTCTATATTCGGGTAAGAGTTGACCGAATTTGTAACTGGCCCCACATGCGTTACAGAGCATTTTGGCACCTAGCGGACCGACTCTCCACTGTGGGGTTATTTGTACAAGGCAACAGCTGCAGCGCCTAGGTTGCTGTTGGCCGGTACTGGCGTCGGTCGTTGCTGCTTGGTTTTTCTTCTGTCTCTTGACCGACGGTTTCCGTAAAATTGACTCGGCGGTTCGGGCGGAGTCGTGGAAAAAGAGCTCAGGTTTTGAAGTGCATGACGAAGAGGATGAACTTGAAGTCAGCAGGGTCGACCCGAGTGACCAGACCCGACCGCCGGTTCGTGTTCAGTTGCAGGCTTTACACTTACCATTGAAAAAGTTTCCTTTTCAGGCTCCGACTTCTTCTTAGAAAACTTTCCGGCGGGACATGTTAGGGAGGAGCCGCCGGAAAATGAGTTGTCGACAAAATGAGAAACTCATTCAATGTCTCTGCCTGCAAAAGCAAAAAAACTTCAATTTTTAATAAATATTCTTTTACAAAAGGAATTTGTTTTGACCTTGGGTATGCTCGTTATCGTCTTTTTTTGCCGGCAAAATGGTGGAGCCATTTTGCATTTGACGATTGATATTATGGCGACTTTCTTTGTTTTTTACTCCCTGTGCCACCAAGCTCTTGATATGATCGGAAAACTTTGTTATATGTGTCGCCGTCTCTCCTTGTTCTTTTATGACTCTCATTCGATTGCCATCTCTTTTTTTTCTCTTTTTCTCTCGATCGAACATAGAATGAGAAGGAGCTTCGATGTGGAAATCAAAAAAAGACACGTGAGAAAAGAGAGCAATGGAAGAGATGAACCAGAGGCAGCAATGAAGCAAGACCTTCACCAAATTAGGCTGAACGGAGTGGTCCTATGTGGTGCCGGCGGCATCCAATGTGGCATACAATGTTGCCAAGGAACACCACCCCGCTACCCAAACGTTTTTGGGAGGCATGCCTTCAACGGCATGTATTTGCCGCTGCACTCTCTCCTCTTTGAATCTAGATCTCTCTCACATACTCTCTCTCTCTATATATATATACACACACATGTATATATTATGTTGCCAACAACCACTCCTTGATTACAACGCCACTCAACAACAAAAACGTTTTTCCTATGTGGCGCCTACGTGGCGGGCTTGCCTCCCAAATGTTGGAGGCACCACTCCCTTCAGCCTTAGGGCAACCCCAGGCGGATGCCTCAATTAATAGGGCTTTTGACGCTACATCGATTATGTGGACCTAATTGCACGTATCTCTCCACGTCATAACGCCACGTAAGTTATTTGACCGGATAACCTTTTGTATATAGGGTTCTTCCCATATTTAACAGGTATTTATCAAGTTTAATGACTAATTGTGCAAAAAAAATACTTTAGAGACCAAATCGGATAAAATTGATAATTTTGATGTGCTATAGTGACATTAACCCTTTTCGAAATGCAATAAAATCAATAGAATCTGAACAAGCTAAAATGAAGGGAAATGACGAAAAGTGCATACCTATGAAGGCGATGGGATCCAAGAAGGGATACTCCGAAAGTATACTTTAGTTCGGACGATAGAAAGGAGTTACAGATCGGAGAAATGGCGGAAAATGAAGAATGTCATCCATTGCTTTTAGGTAGTTAGGATTATAGAAAATGAGCAGATCCCCTTGTTGCCACAGTTTCCTTCGATCAAGGCATGGCCACCGTATTCACCGCCGCAGTCTCCGGCACCGCCTGACGAGCTCTCTCGGATTCCCACGCCCTTAATTATACTATCTGCACAGTGAACTGAGAGGAATTTCTGTCCTCACAGAAGAATTAACAAGTATTTTTAATTTTAAATCGGATGACAGCATATAACTAGGCAGATGATGCAGAGTAATATAGAACCAGGTCAATACCTTGCCGTTAAGCCACATGCGATCTTGATCGAAGCTAGGGCGGACGGAGACGGTGGTGGTGGTACAAAGGTGACTGGGATCGAGAGTAACACTGACGCAGTGAATGTCGAGCTTATGTATATGGAGGTTTGGATGGAACCCCCCATTGTTTGACTGAGTCTGAGAGCTGATGAGCAGCAAGAGGAGCCTGGGTTTATTGAAAGTGCTCCAGAGATATGGACCCCTGTTTGACTAGTTTTGTTTTTATACTTTGGCCACCATAGTTTTTGTTATTTAAAGTTATGGTCACTGTAGTTTTATTCTTCAGGGACTGGCCACTTTATTTAACACCCATCCAAATGATAGCTTGTTTTCATTGTGACATTACGTACTTCGTGATCCGTATCTGTTTTCTTTTGGAAGGACCGGTTTGCAAATTTTAGTTATACATCTATTTGTCACATAAAATTGTGATTCTGTGTTCATAATTTTTAAATTTTTTGTTTTTTGGATATATTTAAAAAGTTAATTATTAAATAAAATAGGGTTATTGCTACTGTAGCCGTATAAAGTATGATTTTTGACCCGATTTAGTCATTAATTTTTTTTTTGCGCAATAGACCCTTAAAGTGTAAAAAAACCTGTCAAATTGGGGAATAACCCTCTTTTAAAACAAGTTTGCCTGTGAATGCTTACGTGGCTAGATGAGGTGGCCTGACACGTGGACACTTAGCCATGTCACCAAGGCGGGTTTACGCAAACGTTATTTAAGGAAGGTTATCGAATCAAAATTGAAAGGTCGATCCCTTATTTGAATCAATTGAAAACCCTAAAGTAGAAAGTACTGATGTCGTCTTCTTCAAATGCGGTTGTTGCAGTTGAACATCGACATGAAGGTCCGGCTCCACCAAGACGTCGGCAAGCTGATCCTGAGCTATGCGACTGCAAGCCACGTCTGCCGGTGGTACTGTGAACGTCCTGGAGTCCACGAAATCCAGGACGCAAGTTCTTCAACTGTGTCAACTCCATGGTTAGTACGATCATCTCTAAGACTTCGATCGGTGTAAAAAACACAAATTTTAACGGGAATAGAAAAAAAATTACGATCGAAAACCCTAAACTTGAAAACCCTAAACTTGATTTGTATCTGTGATCTCCTAAAACTTGGAGACTAAAGTCTGTGATCGCGTGTGTGGAAACCCTAAAGTGTTATTGTGTTGATATCTGAACTTTTTTTGCAGACTAATCGAAAATGTTGCGACTTTTTTCGAATGGAAAGACCTCTCCATAGAGGAGGATCCTGAGCATTACAAGAAAGTGTTATTGGATACAAAGAAAAAGCTTGATGCGGCTGAGTCCAGGACCGAACTTCTTGAGCTTCGTCGAAGGATTGTAGAGCTGGAAAGGATTGTTGCAGAAAAGACTGAACATATTGATGTTCAAAAGGTGAACCATGAAAGCTATGTTGCTGGGTTGAAAAGTCGTCTGGGGGTGTACCAAAAGATGCTTGCTTGCTTGCTTGGTTGTGCTTGTGGTGGTCTTGTGCCTGAAGTGAAGGGTTGATGGCGGTTGGTTAGGGTAATATTAGGGGTTTTTGGTTAGGGTTTCTGTATAGCTATTGTCAAGTGGAAGATAGATTATGAGGGGTTTTTGGGATGGGTTTGGTTGGTATTTGTATAGCTTTTGGGCATTGGAAACGGTTGATGAAGTAGTATTCCAACCGGTTGGGTAGCATTTTGGTGAAAAGTTTGGTAATGTCGATATGATAAACTAAAATATCATCTGCTTGGTCCCCTATAAAAGGGGCATTTTGTAGAAGTTGTTATAAAATATTAGAAAGTTATGTTACAAATGTTAAAGTATGTTTATAGCACCTTATTGTGGACTTGTGGACCCATTACACATAATCAAATTAGTGGACAGAAGTGGCATGTGGCCGACCAAGTTATAATGGTAAAGTACATTGCTATAAACAAAGTACTTTATGGTTTTCAGAATGTATGTATATGTGTCTTTATTGTTTTAAGAATCTTTTTATGTGTATTTTATATTAGACTATAAACATTGTGATATGGCTAAGGGTTTCTTGGCCCACATGTTACCAGTTCCCTGTACATTATGGTCCACATGCAAAGCCAAATTAACCATTTAAAAACTAACAAAAGGTACCATGTATTTTATACGTGTGCAGGCCATTGTGGTCCACATGCAAAGCCAAATTAACCATTTAAAAACTAACAAAAGGTACCATGTATTTTATACGTGTGCAGGCCATTGTGGTCCACATGCAAAACCATTTTAACCATGTAAGTCATTTCCATGCATGCAAACCTGAATAACTTATATTACAATTTAAAATGTGCCATAAAGGCTTCAAGTTTGGTACATGCAACCCATGGTTTTCAAAGTAGATTGTCAAATAAGAAATCTAGTGCATCAAACATACCCCACAAACGGCCAAATCAAAGTACATTGTCTAAAACCATTAAAATAAAATAACCTAATCTAAGTTCACAGCCTTATCCATTGATCCTCCAGAGGTGCATCAGGCCCACCAACCACCCTGCTTAAATTCCTTTTCACAATCCTCTCAGATTTTTTGCGTCTAATTTTCTCTAAGATTTGACCAATAGGTGTTAATGGTAACACTTCCACAGCATGTTGCACACCAGTTTGGTCCTCTTCATCAGCATTTGCCTGCATCATTAAAAGACTTACATCCATTTCATCAAAAAGTTCACTAACTGGTACTTGATCATTATCAGGTCCTCCTTCATTGACATTTACCTGTAAGTTAGGAAAAGTTACATTATTCACACATTATCATTACCAAATAATATGAAATTAATTATACTTACATCAACAACCCCCTCTTCATTCCCAACATTTACATCCCCTCCACCATTCTCATCCTGAACATCAACATGCCCTTCCTGTTCAGTATGGATATGATTCTTAGCTTTTCTGATGTTAAGTTTTTCTGGTCTCCCCCTTGCCACAACTGGCTTTGTTGTGGCCTACCTCCTTACAAATACTACATTTTACCTTTTTGCCCACTTTAGACACCCTATTCCCACTTTGGTCTTCTGTAGCATCTCTCTTTCTTTTTGTAGTTGGTCTTCCAGGCATCCTCCTAGCAACAGGTGGCAAAGGTGGAGTATATGAAGTCTCAGGCCACATGTTACTTCCATTCATACCTCTAATTCTAAACCTATATGATTTCATGTATGTCATGCTTGTAAACATTTTGTCCACATACCTTTCCACATCCCTATTCAGATAACATATACATGCTACAGAATGGACACACCCATATCCATTAAGTTGCAAAATTCTACAAGAACATGTTTTTCTTTCAAGATCAACCCCAAAGGCATCAGATGTACCTCTAACCTCAAATTGGTTTAATCCACTGGGAAGAACATGCCAATGCCTCTGATGAACTTTAAGTTCATTGAGTTTGTCCCTTATGGCTGGGCATACCTGATTGCCCCATGTCTGTCCCTTTAGCTTCATGTTGTAGAGTCGATCCATCATGTATAACCTTATCTCCTCCAGCATGGTGATTATTGGTTTCTTCCTAGCTTCCACAATTAAAGCATTGAAGCTTTCAGACATCCCATTCTCAATAGGATTACAACATTTACCCGGGTGGAAGTAAGCTTTACACCAAGTTTTTGGGTCTCTATCCATAAGATACTTATGAGCATTGGGGTTCAACACATTAAGCTCCTTCATGGTAGCCTTAAAGGCTGCTTCAGTGGAAGAATTTGCAGCTCTCCAAAACAAGGTTTCATACTGGGCTCCACTATACCTTTTCTTCAGGTTCTGACAAATATGCCTAGCACATTGCCTATGCTCTGCATATGGCAACATTTCTTCACTGCTTCAATCAGACCCTGATAAGACACATTATTATCAATGATGTATAACAATAACATTTGTGAATATAACATAAAAAAGAACATTTATGTGAATACCTTGTGTTGATCTGAAATGAAGGTAATGCTAGTTCCTAATCTTAAATCAAGGTCATCAATTAGGTTGTCTAAAAACCATTTCCAATTTTCTTTGTTCTCCACACATACAACTGCTCATGCTATAGGGAATAACTAGTTATTAGCATCCCTGCCCACAGCACTTAGCAATTCTCCTTTACAAATCCCCTTTAAAAAACATCCATCAAGACCTATGACCCTTCTACACCCTTGTAGCCATCCCCTTTTCAGTGCATCAAAACAAACATAGAACTTGCTGAAGTAGTTCTTCCCATCTGGCATGCAGTTCACATTAATCTTCACACTAGAGCCAGGATTGGATCTCCTTATCTCCTCACCATATGACTATAGCTTGGAATAGTGATCAACTAGATTGCCTTCTATAAGAGCAAGTGCATAACTTTTTGCTCTTCTGCATTTCCCAAGACTGACCTGAATACCAAATTTCTTCACAACTTTAAGTCTTAATTTCCTTACACTCATCTTCTGCCTATCTATAATCTCCTTGGTATAGTGACTCCCTATCCATGCATATGTTACTAGTGACCCCAACTTATAATTTCTTGCACAATTGTGATCAATCTTCAAAGACTTAATCTGGAAACTTTCCTCTTCACTCATCCAAGAGGCCTATAACCTGAATGAACATTGACCCTTACAACACTTGACCAACAGCCTTTTACTATCATTTTTTTCAAAGCAAATTTGGTACCCATTTGCCACTGCATAGTTGCACAACATGTGTTTTACTTAGGCAGGGTTCTTAAACCTCATACCAAGTATTTGTTTTTGCTTTTTCCAGGGTAAATTCTCATTAAAAATTGAATGCTCTTGGATAGTTTCTTCACTTTCCCCCTCATCATCTGACCAATATTTTGGTCCTCCTCCTCCTCTTCCTCCTGTCCACAGAGTTTACTAAGGAACACATCACCTGAGGTTCTGTTCATTCTGATTGGTTCGTATGTAAAATCCAAGGCAACATCCCTAAGGGTTCCTGTATCATCTCCATTTTCCCCACCCTCAATACATGAATCATATTCCTCACCTTCTTTATCAGAATCAACCCAATCCTCTAATTCATCCCCAATATGGTCTACGAATAGCGATATTTTCCCAAGTGTACCAAAAGAAATGAAAATAAAACTCGCGTATTCGAGATCATTTGAAATAGGTCGAAGGCCTTTATACATGGGTTCGTCTGGCTCACAGTAATAAAGTTTCTTACAATCTTCATGCATGAATTTTTCCAAGAAAGTTACACACTCAGCATAGTTCATACTAGCCCAATCATGTTCCGTAAAAGTAAATTTCATACCGTCTTCGTATGAGAAAGGACATCGACGAAATACACCTTGATAGTTGAGCTCCACAACAGCGTATACTCCCTCAGGATCAATGTCTGTAGTCGTCATTTCTTCAACTTGTCTGCTTCTCACCGTTTTATCTCATAGAAAACCCTAGTTTCACTTCTTGCTTTCTTTTTCTTCTCGTGGGTTCACTGGTATACGACTGTGATATTGACCCTTATAATATACAAATTTCTTACCTGGCAATAAGTAATATCCTTATTAATGGAAATATAGTCGATGTGTATAAGCCACGTAACCCATAACCGGATAACTTGTTTTAAAATAGGGTTATTCCCCAATTTGACACGTTTTTTTTACAATTTAAGGATCTATTGCGCAAAAAAAAAAAGATCAAGGACTAAATTGGGTCAAAATCGATAGTTTATAGGGATACAGTAGCAATAACCCAATAAAATAACCTTATAGTATAAATTTATGCGTCTATCTCTCATGTGGAATCTTTTTAATTGTTATTTACAATCACGTAAAAATAACGAATTTTTAATCAATATATGTATTTAATGGGGAGTTACCTCCAAAATCAAGGTTTACCGTTTACGACAAGTGTTTATATATTCGATAAAATGTATTTGTCTCCTTGCTAGGGCGAAATTAGTGAAGGAACGAAATGGTTTGTTTCGTTGCAAAATAAATTGTTTGTTTGTTCAATAAAATGATATCAAACTTGTCCTAGCAAATGTGATTCCTCCGATTTGGTTGATTTGTGTTGAGTTTGAAGTCTGATATTCTTTTTGACTTCGTATCGTTACAAATGATAAATTTTATAAAAGAGGTTGCAGTGCTAGGCGAAATAGTTGTGTTCAAACATGTTGGATCGATAGACTCTTGGTGTGGTCAGGTTGTTGTTGACGAAGAACGTTATGTATAACATTGTTAACGAGAAAACAATGGTTGGGTTAATCAAGGCATTGTATAAGGTATTCTTATTAGACAATTGGTAGATAGGAAGATAGAGGAAGGAATGTCGGTGACAGGTCACATAAACGAATTTAATTCAATACTATCTGGGTTAGTATCAATTGATATTAAATTTGATAATGAAGTCTCGACATTGTTGTTATTATCTTTATTGCCCAAAAGTTGGTCTGAAATGGTTACATTAATTAGTTCTTCATCAAGAACCACTAAGCTTACCTTTGAAGACATCGTGATTTGATTCTTGGTAAGGATTTTGCAAAAGGAATACATGGGAATGTGTTGCTTTCTAAGATATGATATTGAACATAAAGAGTATGATGTTGGGATCCTATATCCAAATAACTTCAAATCTCCCTCATGTCACCTTCTGGGAACACAAGATGTTCTCATCACTCTCCAAGTTTTAGGTCTAACTTCCTTCAACATCTCTCTTTTTATTGGCGCTTTAGTTTCAATGGACTTACATGACTTAGAGTCCAATGAGACTAAATATCCACCTCTAGAATCATTTTAATCCATTATTGTGCATCAAATTGAATAGTCTCCCCAAACTCCACAGTCTATTCCCGATATGTCTTTTGAACCTTCAGATCCGCACATCAGTCCAACATCTAAGCCACGACGTTCATACAAATTAAGAATTGTTCATTCTCATATTTATGATTGTCAAATATTTTGTCAAATATGATGGGAAAAACGCAGCCACAAACGGTAAACAATAATTGCGGAATTAATCTTCGTTTGACTAAACTTTCCCGACTCGAATGAACCTTTGAGGATGATAACAAATAAGGTATTTTTGATAAAACCAAAACAGCCCCAATGCAATTTTGTAACCAATCTAATCAGCCCCAAAACAATAAGCAATCAACCAAAATATAACACCAGAACTTTAGCGTGGAAAACCCCTCAAAACGAGAGTAAAAACCACGGGACTACTAGAGCCGCTTCAAATCCACTACCACCAATATTTGAGCAATACAAAGTCTTCTCTAGATGAACTAGAGGTATACAATAACCATCACATACTTGGAAACAAATTACATCAAGTATATGGAATCAAACAACAAAGAGAAATGAAAGATATCACCAAATAAGTGCTGCTGTCCAGCAGCAAACAGATGCAGCGATTCCCGATGCTCCGGAACAGATCTGGACAAGCCAACCGGACAGAATGTCGGTATGGATGTTAGGAAGCCGCTGTCCGAAAATCAAGGCAAACGGACCGACGGATCTCCGGGAAATGATGAAACACTGCAGGGGTATCAAGAACTCCGAAAATGACTTTGCTCTCTATTTTCTCTCTGTGATGCTCACGATGATAATAAATCTGCACACACAAGAATAATGAAGCTAGGGCTGAAAAATAAACATATATATATATATATATATATATATATATATATATATATATATATATATATATATATATAATATATATATATAGATATATATATATATATATATATATGGCCCAAATAGTCTGGGCTTCCTCATGGGCTAAAAAAAAAACCCAACAAATCTCCCCCTTTTCGCCTATGAGGAAGAGTTCGCCATTCCGGCGATCGAGCAACATATCTTCAACTTTTCACTTGCTAAAGCTTTAGTCAACATATCGGAACCATTATCATCGGTATGAACTTTATTAAGTTCAAACAACTTGTCTTCAAGAGCATCTCTAATCCAATGATACCTCACATCGATATGTTTTGTTCTTTTATGAAACATACAATTCTTCGCAAGGTGAATAACACTTTGATTATCACAAAGAAACCACATAGCGCTTTTGCATAAAGCCAAGCTCTTGCATAAATCTTTTCAACCACAATAGTTCGTTGCACGCTTCTGTTGCCACCATATATTCAGCCTCGGTGGTAGACTAAAGCAACACACTTTTGTAGTCTTGACTGCCATGACACAGCTCCCCCTGCAAAAGTCATCAAATATCCAGAAGTGGATTTCATGTTGTCTTTGTTTCCTGCCATATCAGAATCAGTATACCCAACAAGCATTGGCTCCCCCTTTCCAAAAGTTATACCCAATTTGGAAGTACCACGTAGATATCTGAAAATCCACTTCACTGCTTCCCAATGCTTTTTACCTGGGTTTGATAGAAACCGACTAACTAACACCTACTGCATGTGCAATATCAGGCCTTGTACACACCATTGCATACATCAAGCTACCAACGGCTGAGGCATATGGAACTCTATCCATCTCTTCAATCTCCTTCTTAGAAGAAGGGCAGTCTTTATCAGTCAATTTAAAGTTGTTAGTAAGAGGTGAACTAACCACTTTAGCTTTATCCATATTGAACCTACGAAGCACCTTCTCAATGTATTGAACATAAAGCAATAAAATGATTAAATCATCACCACCAAACCTCTGGTAGAAAACACAGTGATCTGAAGTAGTCTTTTTGTAGCCTTGCTTCCCCATGATTGACTCAAATTTCTTGTACCACTGTCTTGGTGCTTGCTTCAACCCGTAAAGACTTTTCTGAAGTTTACAAACATAATCTTCTTTGCCCTTAACCTGAAAACCTTCAGGTTGCTCCATATAGATTTCCTTGTCCAAATCACCATGAAGGAATGCTGTCTTGACATCCATCTGCTCAACCTCAAGATCAAGGCTAGCAGTTAAACCAAGAATCACCCGAATAGAACCCATCTTCACGACTGGAGAGAAAATCTCATCAAAATCAATACCCTTTCTTTGACCGAATCCTTTGACCACCAACCTAGCCTTGTACCTAGGCCGTGAGGTATGTTCTTCAATCTTCACTTTGTAGACCCATTTGTTCTTCAAAGCTCTCTTGCCTTTAGGTAACTTTACTAACTCAAATGTATTGTTTTCATGCAAGGAATTCATCTCATCTTGCATAGCTTCAACCCACTCTCTTTTGTGCTCATCTTCCATGGCTTCTGTATAACATTCTGGCTCTCCCCCGTCAGTGACTAAAACATATTCATCAGCAGAATAACGGGTGGAAGGATGACGATCTCTCGCTGACCGCCTAAGTGGGACAAATGGTGGTATATCTGGCACTGGTAGATCTGGATGCAACTCATCATCTAACTCTGATTGCTCTGGGACTTCATTTTCATCAGTACCACGTTGTTCATCGTTCTGAACACTATCTTCATTCTGTGGCTCAAGATGTTGAGGAGAGATCGGATCCAAATCAATAAGATTACCAGTAGATTGAGGAACTATCTTTATCTTCTCAATATCTTTCAATGTCTGATCTTCCACAAATACAACATCACGACTTCTTACCAGTTTCTTCAGAACTGGATCATATAACCTGTATCCAAACTCATCTTGGCCATATCCAAGGAATATGCACGGCTTGGTCTTCACATCAAGCTTTGATCTTTCATCTTTGGGAATATGCACAAAAGCCTTGCATCCAAAGACCCGCAAATGATGATACGAAACGTCTTTGTTACTCCAAACCCTGTCAGGGACATCAAAAGACAAAGGAACAGAGGGAGTAAGATTAATAACATGTACCGCCATATTCAAAGCTTCACCCCAGAAAGAATTAGGTAATCCTGCATGTGAGAGCAAACATGTAACTCGCTCAGTCAATGTTCTGTTCATTCGTTCTGCTAAACCATTTAGCTGTGGTGTCTTTGGAGGAGTCTTTTGGTGCCGAATACCTTGCTCTCTACAATAAGTATCAAAAGGACCAATGTATTCACCTCCATTATCTGTTCGAATACACTTAAGCTTCTTCCCAGTTTGCCTCTCAACTAAGGCATGAAATTGCTTGAACGCACCAAATACTTGATCTTTGGACTTTAAGATATAAACCCATACCTTCCTTGAATGATCATCGATGAATGTGACAAAGTATAAGCAGCCCCCAAGTGATCTAGTCTTCATGGGACCACATACATCGGAATGTACCAGATCAAGTATATTCTCCTTCCTAGAGGGAGGATGACTCTTGAAGGAAACTCTATTTTGCTTACCCGCCAGACAGTGAGAACACTTCTTCAAATGAACATCATGCACACCTGTCAACACATTTTTCTTCAACAGTAGAGACATACCCTTTTCACTCATGTGACCAAGTCTCTTATGCCACAAACTAGTCATATCAGTATTCACCACTGCATTGACCCTATCTTTAGAGATCTGTGGATGTGCCATGTATAATTTTGAAGTTCTTTTACCTCTTGCCACGATCAAAGAACCACGAGTGAGTTTCCAAATTCCATCACCAAAGTTGCTGTGGTAACCATCATCATCAAGTAAGCCAGTGGATATCAAATTAAGTCTAATATCTAGAACATGTTTTACATTGTGTAAAACCAACTCCATCCCAGTATCAAACTTCAAACAAACATCACCAACGCCAACAATCTTTGATATCCCACTATTACCCATCTTAACAGTCCCAAAGTCACCGGGAGTATAAGATGAATAAAAATCCCTTTGTGATGTCACATGACACGTAGCACCACTGTCAATAACCCAACTCGAATCATCATGTGCAAGGTTAACCATATCATAATCACAACAGATAAAGAACTCTTCTGTAGCAGTATTAGCTTCAGCACCATCATTGCCACCTTCATCTTTCTTATGGTTGTTCTTTTGTTGGTTGTAATTAGCCTTCTTGTTTTCCTTTTTCAACTGTCTGCAAAATCGTATTGTGTGCCCTTTTCTACCACAATGATAGCACTCAAAATCAGCAAACTTTCCTTTGGATTTACTACGATGCTTTCCTTTGTTACTCGGACCTCTACTTTGACTTCTCCCCCTGTTTTCTGTAACCATGACATCTGAACTAGAAGAGGAAGCTTGTGACTTTCTTCTCGTCTCTTCATTTAAAATACTGCTTTTAGCCAATTCCGTGGAGATAATACCATCCGGTGCAGAGTTGGACAATGATGTCCTAAAAGTCTCCCAAGAATCCGGTAAAGTGCCAAGGAGCCATAAGCCATGTATCTCATCTTCAAACTTGATACCCATTCCTTCAAGCTGATTAATAATTCCTTGAAAAGAATTCAAATGATCTGTAATAGGATTTCCATCATGGTACTTCAAAGCTATCAACTGTTTAATCAAGAACAGTTTATTATTCCCGGTCTTCCGAGCATACAACTGCTCAAGCTTGTTCCATAAAGTACGAGCATGAGTCTCCCCGCTGATATGGTTCAAAACATTATCATCAACTGCTTGTCGAATATACCCACAAACTTTCCTGTGCAAAATATTCCATTCTGCATCTGTTTTATCTTCAGGTTTATCCGTACTAAACACAGGCGCATAATAATCCTTCACATAAAGAAGGTCTTCCATCTTGCCTTTCCAAATATGATAATTAGAACCATTCAAATTAACCATCCTACTTGTCTTATCTTCCATCGTTCAAACAAGTAACCAAATAACAAGAACCAATAGCTCTGATACCAAAACTGATGGGAAAAACGCAGCCACAAACGGTAAACAATAATTGCGGAATTAATCTTCGTTTGACTAAACTTTCCCGACTCGAATGAACCTTTGAGGATGATAACAAATAAGGTATTTTTGATAAAACCAAAACAGCCCCAATGCAATTTTGTAACCAATCTAATCAGCCCCAAAACAATAAGCAATCAACCAAAATATAACACCGGAACTTTAGCGTGGAAAACCCCTCAAAACGAGAGTAAAAACCACGGGACTACTAGAGCCGCTTCAAATCCACTACCACCAATATTTGAGCAATACAAAGTCTTCTCTAGATGAACTAGAGGTATACAATAACCATCATATACTTGGAAACAAATTACATCAAGTATATGGAATCAAACAACAAAGAGAAATGAAAGATATCACCAAATAAGTGCTGCTGTCCAGCAGCAAACAGATGCAGCGATTCCCGATGCTCCGGAACAGACCTGGACAAGCCAACCGGACAGAATGTCGGTATGAATGTTAGGAAGCCGCTGTCCGAAAATCAAGGCAAACGGACCGACGGATCTCCGAGAAATGATGAAACACTGCAGGGGTATCAAGAACTCCGAAAATGACTTTGCTCTCTATTTTCTCTCTGTGATGCTCACGATGATAATAAATCTGCACACACAAGAATAATGAAGCTAGGGCTGAAAAATAAACATATATATATGGCCCAAATAGTCTGGGCTTCCTCATGGGCTAAAAATAAAACCCAACAAAATATTATTCCACTATTATATCCCACGATGAACTTACTTCCTACATAGAAGCTGCATCTACCCATTATGGTAGACTATCATGCAAGATGAGCTTTAAGACTTAGACAAAGCTTGGACTTAGGATTTGATTCCCTTTTCACCTAGGAAGTCTCTTATAGGTTCCAAATGGGTTTAAAAAGTAAAAAACCGATTTGATGGTATTGTAAAAAGACATAAAGCATGACTTGTTGAGCTTTCTCTTAGAAATATAACATTGATCATGAGAACACTTTTAGCCTAATTGCTCATATCACATTTGTTTGTAGTTTACTAGCTATTGTTGCAACATGTCGTTGGTCTTTGTATCAAATGGACATGTGTGTCCTCATAGTGGAGTTTATCACCCTTCCGGTCGTGTTTGATGTCCTTAAAAAGCTCTATATGTTCTCAAATGGGCTTTCCTTTCCTGGTTTGAAAAGGGAGCAATACTATTATCTCTTTGGGTTTTATATCTAGTTCCTATTGGTGTCATTCTTCTTGTCATGTATGTCAATGATATAATCATAACTGGAAGTGACAATACATGTTTTACGAGTCTCCAACCGTCACCGAGCTCTTACTTTGAAATGAACGATATTGGTAATATATATTATTTTCTTTTTTTGAAGTTCTATTTGATACTTACGTAGTTTATTTATGCCAAGAAAAACATGTGTGTAATCTTATGTCTGGATCAAGCATTATAGATGCCAAGGTGGCCTCCGTGCCTTGGAGCCTAATACTACTTAGTTCCTGGGATTGGTACTCCTTTAAGTGACCATACTGCTTATAGACATTTGGTTGGTTTACTAGTTTATATCATGGTTACGCATTTTGATCTTACATATGTTGTTCACATGTTTAATCAGCTTATGGCTGCTTTTTACTTTGATCATTATGCAACTATCTGATGGATTCTTTGGTATGTTACGAACATTATGTTTCATGGGCTTTATTTTTCGTTTAATTCTTTCCATGATTCTAAGGGCATTCTCAGGCGCAGACTGGGATAGTGACTTAAGTGACAAACGGTCTACTACATGTTAGTTTATATTTCTTAGGGATTTTCTAATATCTTGACAGAGTAAGAAACACCTCTTACAACTTTGCTCGAGTATTGAAGCTAAATATAATGTCAACATTACTATGGAACTAATTTGGCTTCTTTGGTTACTCCTCAATATGGGAGCACGACGTCAGCCTCTTCTTACACCAATATGGTGTGGCAATAACAGTGTCATTCAGATTGTCTACAATGATGTATTTCATGAGTGTATGAAGCATATTGGATCGACTGTTGCGTTGTCCAACAACATGTTGGCAAAATTGTTTGTCTTTTACAAATCTCTATAGTTGATAAGCCTATCGATATTTTACCTAGGCACATCAGCCTAGCCATTTTCATTTCCTGGTCTCCAAGCTGAAGTTGGATAATACCCTTTTACCTACTTGAGTTTTAGGGGGCTAGCTCCGGGGTTGCTTTGTATATATCTAATTATCTATATTGTATGGCTACTTCTTTATTTTCCTTATTTTACTTGGGCATTTCACTAATGTGATCATATTTTTGATTTGTTACGGTTTCTATCAATTAATGAATGGTTTCATTGCCACCAATCGAGAACATTAGTTTTCGCTCATTGGCCAATAGGATTTTCTACTCAAATAACGTAGCTAAATACGCCATGCCATTTAATTTCCTTATATTCCCTACACCAAAAGCTCATGCGCTCCCAATTACAACCACCCATTTGAAGACAAAACTGAACAGGCCAAATCAAAAGTATGGTTCAAGGGTTTAGACTTACAGTCTTAACTCCAAACAAAAAATATTTGAATAATAAAGGAAGAGTAAATAACAGATACATAATATATCCCTTTTGCTTAACGACAAAGGTCAAGGGGGAAGAGACATTTGGTAAGCTCAGCAAATTAAAGGGGTTGGCCTTGTGTACCTCTCAGATTCCATAAATCTTTCCATAAACACAAACTTTAACTTCAAAGCTTTCATTTACCTTCCATTCACTTCTCCTTCAACTAAATCTATGTATATAATAAGCACATTTGTATGTATATCTCCATCTACCTTCGTCTTTCCCGTCTTATTAATTCTTCGGAGAAACACACCACTTTCCGGCAGACAACAGAGAAATATGGCATCTTGTGGTGGTTGGAGCTTCCTTTCCGGGCACCTGCTTGTTTTTCTTTTTGGGTTTATGTCGTTGGTTTCTCTTCACGCCGAAGCTGCCACCAAGAAGTATCAGTTTGATGTGAGTCCATGGCAACTTTAAATACCATTTAATTACGTGGTTCCATGATTGTGGGTCCTGTTCATATATTAAAAAACGGGATAAACGAGTTAATATAATGTTTTTCGAATGATTATTTTTTAAATTTAGTTTTTATAATTACAAAGTGACCCTCTTTGTTTTTATTTATTAACAGGGAGACGGGTTCAATACAGAACCAAATTAAATCACCTAACTGCAGAACCATGTTCATTAATGAACATATGTTCATACATATACGATTACAGCGTGACGACTTGAGGTTAGGTTTGTTCATTAATGAACATATGTTCATTAATGAACATATGTTCATTAATGAACATATGTTCATACATATACGATTACAGCGTGATTTATGTTCATTGATGGCATTTGTTCATTGATGAACATGGTTCTGCAGTTAGGTGATTTAATTTAGTTCTGCATTGAACCCACCCCTATTAACAGGTACAAGTGAGCAACGTGAGCCGATTGTGCCATGCAAAACCAATCGTGACAGTAAACGGAGGATTTCCGGGGCCTACCATTTACGCTCGAGAAGGAGATAGAGTTATCATTAACGTCTCAAATCATGCACAATATAACATGTCCATTCACTGGTATATTAATCATCAAACCATAATCCCGCTTACCACTGCTTTAAAGTAGGTGGTTAATTCGCATCATTAACGTTTTCGGTTTCTATCGTATGGTTTTCTAGGCACGGATTGAAGCAATATGCTAACGGATGGGCAGACGGACCAGCATACATAACACAGTGCCCGATCCAGACAGGAAGTAGTTATGTCTACGACTTCAATGTTACCGGTCAAAGGGGGACACTGTGGTGGCATGCTCATATTCTTTGGCTACGAGCTACCGTTTATGGTGCCATTGTCATTTTACCCCAACAAGGAACTATGAATGTATCAAGAGAAAGATAATTTCCATTGAAAGAATGATACGGTACATATACATGAGGAGATCCTAGAATTGTGGATCTGTTACAACAGAATCTATTTATCTAAAACTATCTATAATACAATATACGTGTAAATAAAACATATGAGAATAAGTGTAAATAATGGTAAATTGGGTTATGTGTTAATATGCTCCCTCAAGATGGACGATCTGGAAAGGAGTCCAATCTTGGAAATAAGAGTATGAAATCGATGCTTGAGTAGAGGCTTTGTGAGAACATCAGCCAATTGATCATCTCCTTTGATATGTGTGACACGTATGGATCCATCTTGAACCTTTTCTCGAACGAAATGAAAATCAAGCGCGAGGTGTTTCATTCGTGAGTGAAAAACTGGATTTGCGGAATAATGAGTAGCACTTAAGTTGTCACAGTATATAGTCGGTGTTATATTGGATGTGTACCCGAGTTCAGAGAGCAGCGAAATAATCCATTGCACTTCAGTAGTTGTAGAAGCTACAGCCCGAAATTCAGCTTCAGTGGATGATCTGGCGAGTGTGGGTTGACGTTTAGAGCTCCAAGCTATGGGGTTTGAGCCGAGGTAGACAATGTAACCTGTGGTGCTGCGATAAGTGAGTTTGTCACCTGCCCAATCAGCGTCAGTAAAAGCATGTAAATGTATTGGAGATTTGCGTCTTATAAATAATCCATGATGAAGTGTGCCATGTAAATATCGAAGTAGCCTTTTTAGAGTTGCCCAATGAATGTCAGTAGGACGATGCATGAATTGGGAGAGCTTGTTAACAGCAAATGCAACATCAGGCCGAGTAAGTGAGAGGTATTGTAATGCACCAACAAAGGATCTGTAATCTTTTGGGTTTGGTAATGGTGTTCCGTCATTGATTGTGAGCTGATCCGAGATTGTTAAAGGCGTAGACGTCGGCTTACAATCACCCATGTTGGCCTTAGTGATGAGATCACGGATGTATTTGCTTTGTGAAAGAAATAAGCCATCGGAATGAGGGAGAACTTCTATACCTAGAAAGTAGGAGAGATTGCCTAAATCTTTGAGAGAGAACCGATTGGCAAGGGAAATGATGAAGGAGGATACAAGAGAAGAGTTTGGTCCGGTGATGATTATATCATCGACATACACAAGAATGTAAATTGAAGAATTGAGGGAGTGGCGAACAAAGAGAGAAGGATCAGAGATTGTTGGTTTGAATCCAACAGAGATGAGAAAGGACTTGAGTTCCTTATACCAAGCACGTGATGCTTGGCGAAGGCCATAAATGGCTTTGTTTAGTTTGCAAACATGGTGTGGGGATGATGGATCAACAAAACCCGGAGGTTGTGACATGTAAACTGATTCAGTAAGGTTACCTTGTAAAAAGGCATTGTTGATGTCTAGTTGACGAAGACACCAATTTTGAGAAGTAGCTAAAGAAAGAATGAGGCGAAGAGAGGCTGGTTTGACGACAGGGCTAAAGGTTTCAACATAATCTAGCCCTGGTCTTTGATGAAATCCTTTAGCAACGAGTCGTGCTTTTAAGCGATCGACGGTTCCATCAGGATGAAATTTAGTTCTAAATACCCATTTGCATCCGACAAGGTTGGGGGCAGCTTCAGGTGGAACAAGGGTCCAAGTGTTGTTGCGAAGAAGAGCATCATGTTCATTTTGCATAGCTTGACGCCATTGGGGCCGTTTGAGGGCTTGAGTGATAGTTTGAGGTTCAGGGAAGGGTTGTTTGATGGAATGATATAGGATGAAATCTTTGTTGTGGTATTTTGGATTTGGTTTGCGAGATGTTCGAGTGTGCATGGGTGAGTTATATGGAGGTGCGAGTATATTAGCAGGGGCTGGAGTTTGTGGGTTGCTGTTTTGTCCAAATGATGGACTGTCGGTGTTATGGGAAGGTGATTGGGAGTCATATGGTGAGGATGGAGAGGGGCTGTTTGTATTTGAAGATAAAGAGGGTGGGGGAGAAGGAGGTGGTGAAGGAGGATTAGATGGAGGTATTTGAGTATGTTCAGTGAATAGTGGGGGCAGAAGTGGGAGGATATTAATATTTAACCATGTGTCTGGAGGCGGTGATGGTGGGGTGTTGGTTTGAGTGAGGGAAGGATATGGAAATTTTGTTTCAACAAAATGAACATGACGAGATGTGTATATTTTGTTGGTGAGAGGATCAAGGAGATGATAGGCACTTTGAGATGATGAGTAGCCTACAAAAATGCAAGGTTTAGATTTGGGTTGAAGTTTGTGGTGGGAGTATGGTCGGAGCCATGGATAAGCGAGACAACCAAAGCTTCTCAGTTTGGCATAGTTGGGTAATTGTTTGAAAAGTCGGAAATACGGCGAGTCATTTTGAAGTGTGGTAGTAGGCAATCGGTTTATGAGGTAGGTAGCAGTAGTGACAGCAAGAGACCAGAATTTTAAAGGCATTTGGGCATGAGATAGTAAAGAGAGACCGGTTTCAACAATGTGGCGATGTCGTCTCTCGGCATAACCATTGTGTTCGGGTGTGTGAGGGGGAGAGGTAAGATGAGTTATACCACATGATGCTAGGTGAGAAGCAAGTTTTATATATTCACCGCCATTATCTGAAAACAATTGTTTGATTTTGGTTTGGAAGAAATTTTCCACAAGGGTTTGGAAACGTATGAAAATGTTTAGAGAATCTGATTTTCGTTTTAGTGGGTATATCCAAGTATATTTAGTGAAATGATCAACAAAAATGATATAATACTTGAAATCATCATAGGATGGAACAGGGGATGACCATACATCAGAAAAAATTAAGCATAAAGGTGCATTGGAGGTGAGAGAAGTATTATGAAAGGGAAGCTTGTGGCTTTTATTAATGCAACATGAATTACAATTGTCTTTCAAAGAAGTAATTGCAGGAATAGTAGAAGCTAAGAGTTGAAGAACTCGGAGATGTGGATGGCCTAGCCGGTGATGCCACGAGATGGACTTATTGGAGTGTGTGTGGAAAGCGACATGTGGAGATGATGAACGAAGTTCATAAATCCCGCGGCTAGCCGTTCCTTGGAGTAGAATCTGTTTGGTTTGGAAATCCTTGATAAGAAAACGGAAGGAAAAGAATTGGATTAGTATATTGTTGTCAATACATAATCGAGAAATAGATATGATGTTTCTAGATATAGAAGGAACACACAAAACGTTAGTAAGGGTGAAAGAAGTTTCAGAAAATTTGAGGATTAAAGAGCCAACGTGGGTAATAGTAAGAGACGAACCGTCACCAATAACGAGTTCATCTGTGCCATCATAAGGTGCATGGAGTGACAATGCATTGAGATCATTAGTAATGTGATGAGAGGCACCACTGTCGAAGAGCCAATGCTGATTGCTGTTTGGAGATGCGTGGCTGGTGTTCATAACATGTGCCTGTGGGGTACCTGTAGTATGCGTGGTGCGGGGCAGAGAAGGTAGAGAGACCTGCGGGTATTTATTTTTGAAGGCGTAACAGGAAGTGAGGGAGTGCCCTTGTTTGAAGCAAAATTGACATTTGCCAAGGTATTGACGGGTAGGAGTAGTTGACTGTGAAGGAGTAGGTAGAAGAGCTGGAGATGTATTTGAATTCCTGTTGTTCCAAGGCCTGTTGGGAGGTCTTTTGTTGGCTGCAAAGGCTGTTACAGGCTGATGTAGAGTAGTGGTAGTGGATGAATTTTGGAGTAGGGAAAGTTCGTGATTGATAAGCTTCTCATGAAGTTCATGAAAAGAGATTGGTGTATCTCTGGCGTGGATAGCATCAATAACGGTTTTGTATGTTGTAGAGTCCAAACCTTGTAAAATAGCATCAGTGATATCTTCTTGATCTAGTTGTTTGCCCAAGATGCTGAGTTCATCTACAATGGTTTTGATGGATTGCATATATTCAGTGATGGGTTGATCAGAAGTTTTAGTAGTTTGTTTGAGGCGATGTTGGAGTTGTTTGATGTGGCCACGTGAGGGTTTTGCATAGGTTTCGGAGAGTATTTGCCAAGCTTCCAATGAAGATGATGCCTTGGTGATTAATGGAACAATAGAGGGAGAAAGAGTACCGACAATCGCTCCAAAGAGCAATCGATCTTGACGAAACCATGCCAGATAATCAGGGTGAGGAGTGGTAGTACCGTTTTCTGTGACAGTGGGTTTTGGGGATGGGTTTGTACCATCAATAAATTTGTAGAGATCAAGACCGTACAGTAGGGCTTCAATCTGAGTTTTCCAACTCGTGTAGTTGGTGGAAAGCAATTTGAGGGAAGATGGGAATTGTACGAGGGTGAGGGATGGTGTTTTGAGAGGTAAGGTGTGAATGACAGATGATGCAGCGCTGCTGTCGGTGCTCATGATGAAGTAAATAAGTGGCGGCAGGAAAAAGATTTAAAGGAAGGTAGGGTTTTTCCTGGCTGATACCATATGAATGTATCAAGAGAAAGATAATTTCCATTGAAAGAATGATACGGTACATATATATATACATGAGGAGATCCTAGAATTGTGGATCTGTTACAACAGAATCTATTTATCTAAAACTATCTATAATACAATATACGTGTAAATAAAACATATGAGAATAAGTGTAAATAATGGTAAATTGGGTTATGTGTTAATAGGAACTCCATATCCGTTCCCAAAGCCTGATGGCGAACAAGTCTTTGTGTTTGGTAAAACACTCGCTCTAATTTCATCTTTTTTTTTACTGTTTTTTTCAGTTTCTCGTATGTATCCCATCTATGCAAAATACAACACCCCATGAATCTGGTGAGAATATACTTAAGACGTATTCATATATGATGATGCAGGAGAATGGTGGCATGGTGATGTTGAAGAGATTGTAAAACAGGGGAATGCAATGGGTTTGCCTCCTAACATGTCTGATGCTCACACCATCAATGGCAAACCGGGCCCACTCTTTCCATGTTCAGAAAAACGTAAGACTTGCATTTTCCATTTGTAATGTATAATCAGTTCACAAGTTTGTTTCGTTCTTAAGATTTATTCAATTTTTTTGTGTGTTTTAGACACGTTTGCCATGGAAGTCGAGCAAGGGAAGAAATACCTTTTGCGGATTGCAAACGCAGCACTCAATGACGAGCTCTTCTTTGCCGTTTCCGGCCATAACATGACGGTGGTTGAGATCGACGCAGTCTACACTAAACCCTTTACCACCTCCGCTATATTAATCGCTCCTGGTCAAACCACAAATGTTTTGGTTTACGCCAACAGTGCACCAGGGCGGTATTTCATGGCAGTCCGCCCATTCCAGGATGTTCCAATTCCGGTCGACAACAAAACCGCCACCGCAATCCTCCAGTACAAAGGCATTCCCAATACCGTTCTACCATCACTCCCTCAACTGCCATTGCCAAATGACACCGCGTTTGCTCTAAGCTATAATAAAAAGCTCCGGAGCCTCAACACTCGTAATTTCCCGGCGAATGTTCCATTAAAAGTTGATCGGAACCTGTTTGTGACTATTGGGCTGGGAAAGAGTGTGTGCCCAACTTGCATTAATGGAACCAGACTTTCGGCTTCGCTTAACAACATTTCGTTTGCGATGCCGCAAACTGGACTGCTTCAAGCTCACTACTCGAACATAAAGGGGGTGTTTACTCTTGATTTCCCCGATAAGCCACCTAAAGCTTTTAACTACACCGGTGCACCCTTGACCGCCAACCTTTTCACTTCTCATGGAACCAGACTCAGCAAAATCGCCTTCAATTCAACGGTAGAACTTGTGATCCAAGACACCAACTTACTGAGCGTTGAGTCCCACCCGTTTCACCTTCATGGCTACAATTTCTTTGTGGTCGGAACAGGTACCGGCAATTTTGATCCAGCTAAGGATCCGTCCAAATATAACTTGGTGGATCCACCAGAAAGGAACACCGTCGGTGTTCCTACCGGTGGTTGGTCCGCCATTCGTTTCAGAGCCGATAATCCAGGTGTTTGGTTTTTTCACTGTCATTTGGAGTTGCATACTGGATGGGGATTGAAGACGGCGTTTGTGGTGGAAAATGGGCCGGGAAAAGATCAGGCGGTCCGTCCTCCACCAAAGGATCTTCCGCCATGCTGACTCCACTTACCCATATTTCTCTCGGAAATAATTGTAAATTTGCAAGTGTGAAAAGCTTTTTAATTAAAATATCATTTCATTCTTTGAGCTGATTTTTTTTATCATGAATTAATCATTATTTTTATGAAAAGAACGAAAAGTAAAAAGGCAATTTGTAAAAGCTCGTGCTATTAATACCCCATTTCATTTTATACCCCCGATTTGATTATCAAATTTGTTTTATCCATATTTTGTCTTTTGTTGTCTTTTTATTTATTTATTTATTTATTATTATTATTATTATTACCTTTTATAAAATTATAACAGTTCGTATTTATTGATAATCCATTTTTTTTGTCGTTCGAATTTATTCAGTTGTTTATAAACTAATTGGTTGTACGTATAATTTATTATTTATAAAATCTTTCGGGTTTATATCGTTTGTAGGTAATCGAAATTCACGTTATTATTAGTCAGAAATCGCAATTTTTGATCTGTCGACCCAGTTGTACACCATATCCGTTTGTCCAGGATTGTGCGTGCTCAGAACATTCTGCTGAATAGAAAATATGGTATAGTGCTCGACTAAATATTTATGTTCGTTATCCATATAATGCACCGTGCAATTGTAATATTGGACCAAACTTCGCATTGATATTATTATTTATATTGTTATTTTTCATACATTCGTTCAACCATTTTGATATAACTTGACATAATTTTATAAAATTATAAATGTCGTTCGTTGTGTCGTAATTACTTTAAAAATTATTGTTTTATTGTTACTAAAACGTAAAAATTATAAAAGCTAAATTCATTAATTCGACATTTGGTCAAATTTGACATAACCGTTTTGATATAATTTGACATAATTTTATAAAATTATAAACGTTGTTCGTTGTGTCGTAATTACTTAAAAAAACTATTGTTTATTGATATTAAAACGTAAAAATTATAAAAGTTAAATTCATTATTATTGTTTTTCCAATAATAATAATAATAATAATAATAACAATAATAATAATAAATCAAAATATATTAATAAAAGAAAAGAAAAAGAAAAAGAAAAAGACAACAAACAAACAAAATAGACAAAAAAAAAACAAAAACAAAAACAACAAAAAAACAAAAAATCAAATCATGGGGGGTGTAACTAAACTATAAGGGGTATGTATAAAATCACAATTTGTAAAACTTTACGTACTTGGACATTTGATCTATTTTCTTAGGAATTGTATATAATGTAACATTCAATTGAGTAAGACATTGGAGTAAATTATACGGACGGTCCTTTGGTTTAGGGTAATTTGCGTGTTTGGTCATTAATTTTTTTTCAACTCGGACCATCCATACTATTTGTTTTTGTTGTGCGTTTGGTACCTAATGGATATAAAAAGACAATTTTACCCTTAATCATTTTATTTTTTAAATTTTCTTTTATTATTTATTATTTTCGAATTA
Source organism: Cichorium intybus (assembly GCA_023525715.1). Taxonomy (NCBI): domain Eukaryota; kingdom Viridiplantae; phylum Streptophyta; class Magnoliopsida; order Asterales; family Asteraceae; genus Cichorium; species Cichorium intybus. The sequence continues at coordinate 34,412,661 of CM042014.1, forward strand.
AAAAATAATAATCCAAATACCACCACCCCTCATTCAAACGTCTCTCTCTCTCTCTCTCTCTCTCTCTCTCTCTCTCTCTCTCTCTCTCTCTCTCTCTCTCTCTATATATATATATATATATATATATATATATATATATATATATATATATATATATATATATATATATATATATATATATATATATATATATATATATATATATATATATATATATATATATATATATATATATATATATATATATATATATATATATATGGCTAGGTTATAATAAGAATGACAATTATTGTGTTACCCTGTAACCAAATCTTGGCCATCAGATTTTATTCTTGTAACAATGAAAAAAACACATTCTTGACAGAATAAGTTTTTGACAGAATGGGTTCTTACCATTCTTAAAAGAATGAACTAAATTTTGTACATTCTGAAAAGAATGTGTTTTAAATGAGTGGTCCAGATTGAGTTTCAAGGTTACACAATACTTGTATGGATATATTTGATCCTAGCCCTATATATATATATATATATATATATATATATATATATATATATATATATATATATATATATATATATATATATATATATATATATATATATATATATATATATATATATATATATATATATATATATATATATATATATAATATTTGCGTATAAGTTCTATTTATATTGGTGAAGGGACCAAAAATCGTCGCTGCTATCGGATTCACCATCACATTAACCATACTTTCACTTCTTCTTCTAGCGCTATATGTATCTCCAATATATCAAACTAAAAATACTCCCATTTCTTCGAGATTGTCGTTAGCATCAACCTTCAGATATATGCAAGATGATTTTGAACTCACGTTGATGTCTGCAACATGATTATGAACCAAAAATAGTCCCACCGCACCATCCAATCCAACCCCTCCCCATCATCCTCTTCGTCGGGTCCTTCACCTCCGGCAAACCACCGACACCTCATTCGTCTTCTATGGCAAGACCGCAGCCATGCCTTGCTCCAAAAAACCCAGATACAATACATTCACAAAAAAACCCATATGCCATATATTCAAACAAAAAGAAACATCGATGCAAACTATTCAAACAAAAAGAAAAAAAATTAGATGCAATCTAGTGACATTGTAGTCTTACGGTGTAAAACCAACGAACCCTGTAAATCAAAGCAATCAAGCACCAATGATTTGGATATGCATTTTCTCCTACACGTTCTGCCATCATACAACACCAACCCCTCCGATCTCCAAATCAGTTTCTTTTCCTTTTGCAATCATCAAGTGGTTCCTTGCAGATCTGACAATGCCTATTAATATCAAGTATTTTAGTCGTTGTTGAGCACTGCTTTGAGTAAAATATATATCTTAAATTGCGATATTACTCACGTTTTGTGTCTAGTGTGTTTTGTGCGAATTATGTGAAATACAGGGTAAAAAGTCTACAAAATGGCAAAGTTTTATATGAAGTCTACTTCCAGGCGAAGGAACACGTGCGTTGCAGGCCTTGAAGACACGCGCCCCGCACTTAACTGTGTATAGGATGTGGTTTTGAATTTCAAAGTGCGAAGAAACGGGGCTTATGGATAAGACGCGTCGCGGATAAGCCCTTTGAACGGCGCGGGCAAACATTTTTCTCAACTATAAATAGAGGCATCCGGTTCGTGATTCAGGAGCGAAGACCCGACCTTTGAGTGGAACTCAGGCTTCTTCGACTCATATTTTCGTAGTTTAAAGATCGGTAGTTGGTAGTTTGATATTTTTAGCTTTTGATTGTTATTTTTCGGTATTTGTTCTTCGTGTGTTCAACGGTTCTCATTTGTAGAATCTGGTTGACCGCGAGAATCTGGATTGATTACCCGAAGTCAGAAACATTCGACTTTTGGTGTGGGTTTGGTTCGAATGAAAGTTTCAATTTTTATTTATAATTTATGTTCGATTTAGATTTCGGTTTCATTATCGTATCGTTTATTTGGTTATTTGAAGTTTAAGGAGTTTCTAATTTGAGTTATACCTCGGATCAAAGTCGGTTTGGTTTGATTGATTGGGAATTGGATGCAATTTTGTTTGATAGTTATAGTTTCGTGTTTTTGGTATTTTCGATTAATTCCAAGTGTATGGACGAAAACCATCTATAGAGTGACCCTATAGATCGGTCGAGTTTACTATCACTGATTATCAACCACGAACTCCACGGTTCGACCCTTACTTACCACTAGCTAGTGAGCAGTAAGGTTATATCTTGTATTTTTTACCGCGTTGACGAATGCGACAACGTCAAGATCAAAGAGGGGGTTGGGTTGGCTTTCAAAGCCACCGACACAATCCACCACGAATTTCTACGTAGAGCAATCTTAGCTGCCACCACCATCAATTTCCATGATATGGTTCGATTAGTTTACGATGTTGATTGAATGGTCTGAGTGTATGTAGGAGGTAGAACGAGATGATGGGGTGGAGGGTGGATCTAACTTCTAAGACTAGGAGGAAATTATGGTGGTGAGGATTTCGATTACGTGAGGCCCGGCAAAGTAGATCGGAATAGTGACGTCCTTAAAGATATATGGCCAGTGTTTGGAGAATAGTCGCCAGAGATCTTCGTGGTTGGCTTTTCCGTTGGGCAGCAAGGATAACCGGACAGTCGAAGTGCCAGATGTAACAAGAGAAGAGAGAAAGAGATTTTAGAGAAAAGAGAAAGGGGATTGCCTGTGGGTCAGAGGGAGAGAGAGAACTAGAGAGAGAAACATGAGAGGATGAAGAGAGTCAGAGGGTATTAAGATTTTTTTTCTTTTTTATTTTTTGAAGTTAAATATAATAAATAAATAAATAAATTTGAAAAAGAAATAATGAAGGGTAATATAGTCATTTTAAGTCATCTTAATTAGAATATCATTTATTACTTTGATTTGATTTTTATCATTATATTAATCGCTATATATATGAAAATTTTGAAAAATAAATAACATTACATTTTGTAAAACTTGACTCGACATTAGATACGTTATCCTAGGAATTGTATATAGGATTTAAAAAAAAAGTTAATCTTTTATAAATCGATAAACTTTATTATATATACATATTTTGTCTCTTTTATTTTTTTATATATATTTAGCCATTCATGTTTTTTTATATAGACGTAACCATTAAACTTGTTTGTCTTGTACACATATGACCATTATATTTTATTTATTTGACACATGTGACTATTAAGCATAATGTTAATGTCACATTTGATCACTTAAGTTTTGAGTTTATGCTAATTTGGTCACTTAACTTCATTTAAGTTATAAAAAGTCATCTAACTTGCAAATTTTGTTCCGAAATAGTCATTATGACCTGCAATAATAGGTTACCATATTCTTTTCGGCTATTTAAGGTCACTGAACTTGTAGTTTTGGCTATAAAATGTCACTGAACTTTTTTTGGGCTATAATTAGTCAATAAACTTTTATAACTCTGCATATATATATATATATATATATATATATATATATATATATATATATATATATATATATATATATATATATATATATATATATATATATATATCAGTGTTGCAGAAATCAGCCTTGGCGGCCGATTAATCGATCTTGGCGGCCATTTTCTAATTTTTTTAAACTTTTTAATTTATTTTTTATTTTTTTATTTTTAAATGATTGCACAAACACTCTCTAATAACTCAATAATACTGAAAAAAATCAATATTAAAGCATAAAAACAAACAAATGGATAATCTTTGATATGCATCTCGAAATAAAAATGAATCAAACTTTGCTATTTTTAATATTTATATATTTTTAAATAAATACCTTTATAATTTAGGGTCTCCGATTATTCCCCGACTAATCCCCGATTAGTCCGATTAATCCCTTAACCCCACCCGACCGCCAAGCTACCGTCAAACGATTTTTACAACCTTGATATATATATATATATATATATATATATATATATATATATATATATATATATATATATATATATATATATATATATATATATATATATATTCAGAATTCATTTTTATTTCACTTTCATATGTTTATTACAATTTGTTTTTATAACTTTAAATTTTTACTTCTTTTTTATATTTTTTTCACAATTCGCTTTTATAACATTATTTTTTTTACTTAGTTTACATTTTTCACAAATTATTTTTCTATTTCATTTTTTAGTTATTTTTCATCTTTCCTTTAAATACATTTTAACAAATTTAATTTTTATTTATTTATATATGTTTGTTGTTTTATAACTGCATCTATTTAATTTGCCAATTAGGTGTCAAATAACTAAATTACAAAATTGTTGATCTAAATAATAATCTTAAAATTATCAGTTTCTTACACTTCCAGTAATGCTATTGGATGCATTACTATATACATAAGAAACTGATAATTCTATTGTTATCATTTAAATCAATATTTTTAAAACTCTGTTATTTGACACCTAATTGACAAGTTACAACATCACAATTTGTTATTCTTCGTACCAAAGTGGGAAAGAAATGAATATACATTGTTAATTAAGTGAGATAGAATTATGGTTTGAAATTATTTTAGGGATTGAATTTTTTTACTTACCAACAGATACAGAAATTGATACATTTTTTATGATTTTGGTCTGTATTATGCCCTTATCAGGAGAATGACATAATTGAAATTCAATAAATAAAATATTTAAAAAAATTTATTTACAGTTTTGGTCCATATTTATGTCCTTACCATAAAACAGTTTCAAGTTATAATTGTGGTTTCAACATCCTACTTTCTTATTTGTCACACATATAGCATCCTACTTTTTTTTATCACACATATCACACACTCATGACACACAAAGTGTATTCCACACACACTGATCAAACACACACATATATCACACCCAAATCACATAGGAAAATCTCACTAACGGGTGGTTTTCTATTACAACATCTTACTTTTTTGACACATCACACACTCACGAGACACATAGATCACACACACTGATCACATACACAGATCACACACATACATATCAAACACACAATGTTCTATTACAACATCATACTTTGTTATTCTTCACACATATAACATCCTACTTTCTTAACCATCGTATAGGCAGATAACACACAGGGAGATCATACATACGAGTTTCTATTACAACATCATAGTTTGTTATTCTTCATACCAAAATAGGACAGAAGTGAATGTACATTGCTAAATAAGTGGGACAACATTGTTATTCTTTATTACAACATCATACTTTGTTATTCTTCATACATATAACATCCTACTTTCTTGTTTTTTTAAACATCACACATGCATATGACACACATGGATTTCTTTTACAACATCATACATTGCTATTACAACAATACTTTATTATTCTTCATACAAAAGTGGGTCAAAATGAATGTACATTGCTAATTAAGTGGGACAAAGTTTTTAACTATAAGAATTAAACAGGATGAAGAAGTTGTGAAAAGGAAGAAAATAGAGAAAACTAACATGTTGTAGCTCAATGCTTGGGTTACTGATAAATGGAGGCGCAATGTATTAGGAGACGAATAAGATCGGTATACAATGAATTGTAGTCAAACCCTATAAATATTAAAATTGAGGAATGAAATTCGTTCCTAAAATTTTGAGATATTAATAATCAGCTCATAATCATATAACTGATTTATAGGAGAGAATTTGAAAACGGTATCAATTTGAAATTGGAGAAGGCAGTGATTGAGGGCAATCACGACGGATTTCATATTTCTTTCCTGATTTAGCATTCTTAGTTGGAAATTTATATCCACTGGAATTGTAATCCGAGTGAGGCTGCTAATTAGAAAAGGAATACAAAATTTAAGCAGGAAAAAAGCCTAGAAACAGGACACGTGGTAGCAGGAGGAGAAAATTTAGAAAGATGACACATTGTACTTAGTTATTTTTATTTATTAGGTATATTATATTATTATTTTGGACGGATTTTTGAACTACAATATTTAATCTTTAGTTAATTAAGGGTTTATGTCAAATTTGGTCACTTAACTTTTGGTTTTGTGCTCATTTAGTCTCTTAATCTTTTTAAGTTTTAAAATGTCACTGAACTAATTAATTTGTGTTAAAATGGTCGTTAAACTTTTTTGTGGTCACTTAACTTTTGAAATTGTGCTAAAATGGTCACTAAAATTCGAAATTGTGCTCATTCGGTTTTATTTGTTTTCTTTTTTCCAGAATTTGTTTTTACAAATCCGTTTTTTATTTCGTTTTTACATGTTTGTTCGCAATCCGTTTTTAGCTTTATTTTTACTTTGTTTTTAAATGTTTTTTTTCACAATTCGGTTTTATAACTTTATTTTTACTACGTTTTTGCGTTTTTTTCACAATCTTTATACAACCTCAATTTTTACTTTGTTTTTCATGTTTCTTTTTTCAAAATCATGTAAAAATGAGGTTATAAAACGAATTATAAAAAATATGTAAAAACGAAATAATAAAAGAAAGGAAACATATAAAATTGAATGTGTATAACTTTCGAAAGTTTAGTGACCATTTTGACAATTTCAAAAGTTAAGTGACTCCCAAAAAAAGTTTAATGACCAATTTGACACAAATTAATAAGTTTAGTAATTTTTTAAAACTTTAAAAGAAATAAGTGACTAAATGAAAAAAAAAACCAAAAATCAAATGAACAAATTTGACCAAAAATTGAATGTTTTCTTATGCGTCCTTAATTACTTTTCGTGCAAAAAATGTGCTTTTCTCCGAGTGTGTGTCTCGTAAACCAAAAGCACTTGCACTCTCGATTGCAAACAAGGAAATGAAATAAAAAAATCACGAACCAAAAAGAACAATGACCCATTTCCTAAACAAAGCTGAACAAGCCAAATCAAAAGTATGGTTCAAGGGTTTAAACTTTATAACTTACCGTCTCAACTTCAAACAAAAAATATTAGAATAATTAGGGAAGATTAAATAACAGATGCATAATATATTACTTTTGCTTAACGATAAAGGTCAAGGGGGAAGACACATTTGGTAAGCTCAGCAAATTAAAGGAGTTGGCCTTGTGTACCTCTCACATTCCATAAATCTTTCCATAAACACCAACTTTAACTTCAAAGTTTTCATACCCATTCACTTCTCCCTCACCTAAGTCTCTTTGTATATAAGTACGTTTGTCTGTATATCTCCATTCATCTTCATCTTTCCCTTCTCATTCGTTGGAGCACACCGCTTTCCTGCTGACAACAGACAAAAATGGCATCATGTGGTGGTTCGAACTTCCTGCTTCTTTTACTTTTTGGGTTTATGGCGTTGGTTTCGCTTCACGCGGAAGCTGCTACCAAGAAGTATCAGTTCGATGTGAGTACATTTAACATACCATTTGACCAGTTTTGATGTTTGCGTGTAGTACGTACTCAAAATCAAAAACGGGATGAATGAGTTGATACATGGTTTCCGAATGATTATTTCTAAATTCTAGTTTTTATCATTGAAAAGTGACACTTTTAGTTTTTAATTAACAGGTACAAGTGAGCAACGTGAGCAGATTGTGCCATGCAAAACCAATTGTGACTGTAAACGGAAGATTTCCAGGGCCTACCATTTACGCTCGAGAAGGCGATAGAGTTATCATTAACGTCTCAAATCATGCACAATATAACATGTCCATTCACTGGTATATCAATCATCAAACCGTAATCCCGCTTACCACTACTTTAAAGTAGGTGGTTAAATATGCGCATCACTAACGTTTCTGTTTCTATTGCATGGTTTTCTAGGCACGGGTTGAAGCAATATGCTAACGGATGGGCAGACGGACCAGCATACATAACACAGTGCCCGATCCAGACAGGAAGTAGTTATGTCTACGACTTCAATGTTACGGGACAAAGGGGGACACTGTGGTGGCATGCTCATATTCTTTGGCTCCGAGCTACCGTTTATGGTGCCATTGTCATTTTACCCCAACAAGGAACTCCATATCCCTTCCCAAAGCCTGATAGCGAACAAGTCTTGGTGTTTGGTAAAATACTCAGCCCTATGAAAATACGACCCACAAATATGTAAAGAAAATACTTAAATTAAACGAATGGTTTTGGTCTTTTTTAATAAAGTATTCGTATATGATAATGCAGGAGAATGGTGGCATGGTGATGTTGAAGAGATTGTAAAACAGGGGAATGCAATGGGTTTGCCTCCTAATATGTCTGATGCCCACACCATCAACGGCAAACCTGGCCCACTCTTTCCATGCTCCGAAAAACGTAAGACTTGCATTGCCCGCTTGTATCTATAATAGACCAAACATTTGTTACGTAATACGTTCTGAAGATTGGTTTCGTGTTTTTTCAGATACGTTTGCCATGGAAGTCGAGCAAGGGAAGAAGTACCTTCTGAGGATCGCAAACGCAGCCCTCAACGATGAGCTCTTCTTTGCCGTTTCCGGCCACAACATGACGGTGGTCGAGATTGATGCTGTCTACACAAAACCCTTTACCACCTCCGCTATACTTATAGCTCCTGGTCAAACTACAAATGTTTTGGTTTACGCCAATAGTGCTCCAGGACGGTACTTCATGGCAGTCCGCCCATTCCAGGATGTTCCAATTCCGGTAGACAACAAAACCGCCACCGCAATCCTCCAGTACAAGGGCATTCCCAATACCGTTCTCCCGTCACTCCCTCAACTGCCATTGCCAAACGACACCGCGTTTGCTCTAAGCTATAACAAGAAGCTGCGGAGCCTCAACACTCGTAATTTCCCCGCGAATGTTCCTTTGAAAGTTGACCGGCACCTCTTTTTCACCGTCGGTTTAGGAAAGAGTGTGTGCCCAACTTGCATTAACGGGACCAGACTTTCGGCTTCCCTCAACAATATTACGTTTGTCATGCCACAAACTGGACTCCTCCAAGCTCACTACTCGAACATAAAAGGGGTGTTTACTCTTGATTTCCCCGATAAGCCACCTAAGGCTTTTAACTACACCGGTGCACCACTGACCGCCAACCTTTTCACTTCTCATGGGACAAGACTTAGCAAAATCGCCTTCAATTCGACCGTTGAACTTGTGATCCAAGACACAAATTTACTGAGCGTTGAGTCCCACCCGTTTCACCTTCATGGATACAACTTCTTTGTGGTTGGAACAGGGACCGGGAATTTTGATCCAGCTAAGGATCCGGCCAAGTATAACTTGGTGGATCCACTGGAAAGAAACACCGTCGGTGTCCCTACCGGTGGTTGGTCTGCCATTCGCTTCAGAGCCGATAATCCAGGTGTTTGGTTTTTTCACTGTCATTTGGAGTTGCATACGGGATGGGGATTGAAGACGGCGTTTGTGGTGGAAGATGGACCAGGAAAAGATCAGGTCGTTCGTCCCCCGCCAAAGGATCTTCCGCCTTGCTGACAGTTTACCCTTAAACGATTTCTTTTGGAAATAATTGTAAATTTGCAAATGTTAAAGCATCTTAATTAAAAATCATTTGTTTATTTGATTTGGTGTTTTTAAGTGAACAACTGAACATGGTGCGTTAGTGCATGTATAGGCTAAATAGAACCGCAAACTTTTTTTTGTTTTTTTGTTTTTTTTTTTTTTTTTTTTTTTTTTTATAACCGAGGACCCCACCCGACCCATCCTTTGGATGACCCTGATGAAGCAACCTCAGGGCCCACGCACACCTGGTAGCAGGGTGGTCCGGGTCAATCACCTACGGGGTAGAGAGGTGGCCAGTGGCCATCTCCTGATTGAAGCCTAACACTCCCTATGGGGAAAGGGAGGGAGTGGGATTAGAACTTGGAACCTCTTTATGAGGGAAGAGAAAGAGTCCAAAGCCTTATCCACTAGGCCATCAGGGTGATGGTTTTTTGTATTCTTAAAACCGCGATATGCAGTTTTTCAAGTGTTGTTGTTTGCAGCGATTTCGTTTAAAGTGGTCCAGTTTCGGTTTTAAATGCGAAATGAAATGGTATAGTTTTCTACTGTAGTATTGCGGTTATTAACGGCAAAAGATAAAAAATGAAGTAATTTTATTGAAATTTTAGCCTTTAGCCCTTTGCTCAATATGCCTTGGCCCAGAAACATGAAACAGTTATGTTTTTTTAGCTTTTTAGCCCACATTTAAAAGTTGGTGAAATTATAATCTTGGTCCACAAAGATAAACACAATCATAGCTCATACTCTTGGACTCTTATGAGTTATGCCGTTGCATTTGATATTTTGATTCACCACAAAGAAAAATCAAAGTCTTAAACATCCATAACAACATAAAAGAAGAATGAACTGAATTATCCCGTTTTAGTTTAGTCAAAGTGAAAAATACCAAATGAATATCAATAAACTAGTAATACTGGAAATAATATCACTATTAGAAACATAGGTAACAACGATGCACATTTCTATCAAAAATTCATGTGAAGGTCAGCAACGGATTAGCTTGTGCAAAACTCTTAGGAATCAGATGGCTTCTGTTGTAGTTCGATCGCTAATTTCGTCACTGATTCATCGTTAATCATTTATAAATGAACAGCTTTCCTATTATAATCCTAGTCACTAATATAATTAGTGACAATCTATTAGGTGTCGAATCTGTCACTATTTCGTAACAAGAATTCACGTATAAAATTCAAATTTTATATACCGAAATCAAAACACTAACATTTGACTACCAAAATAAATATTTATACTCGACTAGCAAAATAAATATTTGTCTTCCTTGGTTTCGATTTCAAAGTATCGAAACCAAATCACAAAAATCAAAAGTGTCAAAGTCAAATTATGTGGGTGAGTAATTTCCTTGGGTGAGCTTTAGGATTTCGTTATTCATCTTGACGATTTCTTGGTTTTTGGCCTAAATTACTTCATGTTCCACCTTAAGCTCTTCCTTAATCTCCTCACAAATACGATCAACAATAACCTATGAAGAAACGATAATCAAGTTTACATCTAATTAAACATCAAGACATATAACTCAAGTAGTAACAACGTACTTTCAACTTGAACAAAAAAAAATATAAACAATTAAAAACAACAATTAACAAGTTTACACCTAATTAAACACCAAGCCATATCATTTGCTTAATAGGAGCATACAACTTGAATAAAAAACTAGAAACAACTAATAGAAATGTACTTCGAACTTGAAAAAAAGTAGCAGCAATTGATAGCAAGTGCTTTCAACCTAAAAAACAATAAACAATTAATAACATCATACTTTCACTTGGAAAAATATCATAAACAAGTAAAAGAAACAATAAGCAAGTTTAAACCCAATTAAACATCAAGTTGTATCATTCAACTAATAACAACGTACTTTCAACTTGGATTCAAATTCAAGCAACTAGGGGTGTTTATAGTTTTCACCGAGATGTAACATACGAAGATAGACATGTACAGTATGTCGTTGAATTAGCTAGGAGTTTTACAATGTTCATACCCCTATTTCTATTAGTGTATATTATATAAATATTGTAATATATATATATATATATATATATATATATATATATATATATATATATATATATATATATATATATATATATATATATATATATATATATATATATATATATATATATATATATATATATATATATATATATATATATATATAGGGCTAGGTTATATTAAGAACCACAGTTATTGTGTGGACGTAAGGACAAATCTGGTGCGTAGAATTATAATCATCAATGGTTGTAATTAATAACATAATATTGATTTTTTAATTAAAAAATATTAAATTTGAAATTATATCATTCTAAAGGGTAATATGGACTTTTTATATTTATTCAGTTATGGAATGTGAGATTTTTATGGGATTATATCCGAATTTAAATTTAATTTCAAATTCAAATTCGAATTTATTTTCAAATTAAAACTTTAATTCTATTATAATTTGAATAAAGTCGTATAATTAATTCTGATTCTTATTCTAAGTTCTTATAATTGAGATTCTATTAGAATCAATTACAAAAACATACATCAGAATGACTTGTATTCTTAAAGAATGTTATTGCATATGTTGAAAGTAAGTTAAACATTCTGGTAGAATAAATTACAAAACCATACTTATATTAATTAAAATCATACAAAATCAGATTTACATTGTATTGTGCAACATCAAAATGACTAGAATAATATAGTCGAATGTAATAGACAAAACAGAATGACATTCTTTGGAAATTACATTATATGAGAATGGCATTCTGTCAGAATGACTGCCTTGAAACATCAAAATTTACCCTGCAACATAAAAAATTGCCCTGCACTATCAGAATCACTTGGCAGCATCATAATTCTTCTCTATTTCATGTGTGTGTTTCCAGCCCCATAAGAAATCGATGTATGCTGTGAGAATGCCATTATGTGAGAATGATTATCTTGAAATCGAACCCTAGACAATGAAAAAGAAATAGATTCTGTGAGAGTAGTTTTGAGAGTGTACATCAAGCACATTTTGTAAGAATGAAAAATGAACATATGAAAAGAAGCTTGCATGATGTGTGATGCTTTAACTTTGACAAGTACATTCTCTGAGAATGAATCTCATCATTCCTTCTTGAAACCGAGTTGCACATCAATCTTGAAGAACATATTCTATGAGAATAGGGTTGCATTATGCAAGAATATGCATTGACTACTTCTATCACAATCTGCAAGTGTTTTTAAAACATAGTAAGTACTCCACTTAAATATGAAGATTAAGTAAAATTAGCCCACATATAAGAATTAAAAAAAGAAACATATTACTCCGCTAGTTTCCAAAAGAACTAACTTCAACTTTTGAGGTTGACGTAAAAAATTTTGAAGTTCTATAAATTAATGTGAACTTAATTACAAGAAAATCTTAATATCGATATAAAACCATAGAACAAAAAGTACAAATACATAAATCTTTGAGTGGAATAACGAATTAACGTTTCAATAGGTGACTAAATAAATTAAAAAAAAGTTAAACCCACAAAATAGTCTTGCACGTCATCCATAGAAATCAACAAAAATTAGCAATACACATAACATAAATTCCACAAAAAGCCAAATTTTTTAATATAGAAAAACAAGTAGAATTTACAAGCCGTGAGTGATTCTAGTGCAATAAAGAGAGAATGGCAATAAATAGAGAATATATGGAACTTACATGAAGGAACGCAAGAGAAAGACTATTAAGAAAGTTTTTGGAGGAAAGACTTCGTGAGTGAAATCCAATGTAAGGATTTGGACGCCTTCCTTTGAATGGTTCCATCACAGGAACATTTGTTATTTTAGTAGAAGCCTACAATAAAAAATAAGTAATAAAAAAATTAGAACCCCAAAACATGTTGAAAAGAAACGTAAAAATTAGGGCTGATACCTTGAACTGAGCCCATCTCATTCTCAACTTTGGCGTGCATTTCACGAAGCTCTCCTGCCTCTTCAATCTCCTTCAGCCTCTTCTTCATATCATTTATATCCTAAATTTTACAGAACAACACAGTCGAATAAGATCTTTAACCTAAAAATCAAGGCTCAACTTCGAATTACATGAATAAAGGTAATCAGCAAACAACCTAAAAAAATCATTTGGAGTTATTATTGTGCAACAACCAGCAATGGTTTAAGGTTGTGGTGGAGGCTTTGTGATAGCACGATGGCAGGTTGATGGCGGCAAACGATGGCTTGTTGTGACCGGCGATGGAATTGGCGTAGGTTTTCTAGGGCTCGGAATGGAAGGTTATTATAATAAAGGTATTAAGAGGTAATTACCGGTTTACCATAATTATAGGGCTTAATTCCATAATTATAGGCATTAATTTAATTTTAATTAACTGATTTATTATTAATTGACCAAACTACCATTGGTGATTCTAGGCTTCTGATTGGGTCTTACGTCCACACAATAATTATAAGTTTTATTATATCCTAACTCTCTATATATATATATATATATATATATATATATATATATATATATATATATATATATATATATATATATATATATATATATATATATATATATATATATATATATATTATCATAGTGGTATGGTTCGGTTTTTGAGGGCTGGTCAAGGTAAAACCGCACCAAATCGACTTTGATCGGTTTTTGCCAAATTGAAAATTGTACCGTCGGTTTTTGTATTACTTTCGGGTTGGCGGTTTTTTTTGGATTTGATTGGTTTTTGCTCACTCCTACATTAAAGATCAAAAAGCAAGATGTCGTTATAATTCACAAATTTATCAAAACATGTACATAGTAACTAAAATAATATTTTAATACTGCCTGCTTAAGTTTAGGATACCTGAGTTCAACTCTCTGCAGCGAAAGTGGTCGCCAAAGAGGTCGCCAACCCTCTTGGCGAGCCACCTCCACTCGCCATGCCCACTCCCTCCATTCTCGCTATCATCCTCGCCAAGTCAAATCGCCAAGCCGTTGGCGAGATGCCAACAGCCATTTTCCTTTTTTTTATTCAAAAATATTTTATTTCTTTACTTATATAAACCAACATATTCACATTTATTTCACACAATATCTTCAACCTTTCAAATTAATCTCTCTCACATATTCTTAATACACTTAAATTTTATACGAAAATGTCGTCATCCGATGACGGTCTCGAGGAAGCGATAGATTTAGCCATCGCCATCAGGAAGCGGAGAATTGAAGAACTTGATAGCGGGGAATCAAGTAATATCAGTGGTCATACGAGGAGATTTATTGAACGAGAACGTGATGCAGCACAACAACGGCTCTTCAAATATTATTTTATCGATAATTCAACATATGGCGATTATCAATTTCATCGTCGTTTTCGAATGCACAAATCGTTGTTTTTGAAGATTGTTGGAGACATGGAAGCAGCGAACGTTTATTTCAAACAACGCCCGAACGCAGCAGGTACCTTAGGCTTTCATCCTATTCAAAAATGTACTGCTGTACTTCGTATGTTAGCATATGGCACCACCGCTGATGCACTAGACGAAAGTATTAGGATGGCCGAACGTACTAGTCGTGAAACCCTTCAGCATTTTTGCGAGACTGTCATTCATTTGTACCAAGGACGCTATATGCGTGCACATACTCCCAATGACATCCGACAGTTGTATGTCCATCATGGACAAGTGCATGGCTTTCCTGGTATGTTGGGAAGTGTAGATTGCATGCACTGGAGATGGGATATGTGTCCAAATGCGTGGCACGGACAATACACAAAGGGTAATTACGGACACCCAACTGTTGTGCTTCAGGCTGCAGCCTTACAGGATCTGTGGTTTTGACATTCATTTTTTGGTGAGCCCGGGTCGAATAACGACATCAATGTTCTCAATAGTTTTGATCTTTACGATAATTTATATAACGGAACCGCTCCGGACTCTTCATTTATGCTTCGAGGAACAGAATATCGATATGGCTATTATCTTGTGGACGGGATCTATCCTGAGCATTCTGTTCTTGTTAAGACGTTGACTTGTCCGAATGACCCTCAAAGGAAAAGGTTTAAAATAGCTCAAGAAAGAGCACTGAAGGATATCGAGCGAGCGTTTGGTGTATTGAAGAAACGTTTCCATATAATTTCAAAACCAACATTCTTTCGTCATAAATCAAGTATGCAGAACGTGATGTATACATATATAATCTTGCATAATATGATAATTGAACACGAAGGACGCGCGATATGTCAATACGATGAAAACAAGATCATACCCCCGAGACAAGCACATGCACCTGGGACTCCAGGATACCGTCAAAGGGTTCAAATAGTGCACGATTCCACAATTCATGGGGATCTTCGTCGCCATTTAATCGATCATCTTTAGACGTTAAATTATCTTGATCTGAATGTGCCACCGCCCGTCGTAGACGACGATGAATTTTCTGATGAAGATCATTTCTAGTTATATTATTTGGTGTTTTTAGTAATTTTTAATTATTTTAAGTGGTTTGTTTAAGTCTTTTTAAGTTTTAATTAAGTTAATTATTAGTTTATTTGTCGTGTCTAGTAACGTTTCTATTTAAATAAAATATTTATGATTAATTTTAATTTAATTTTAATTAAGTTAATTATTAGTTTATTAATTGAAGATTACAAAAAATTTAATTAAAAAAATCTCCTTGGCCATTCGTTGGCCATTGGCCACCACTGCCTACAAAATGGCCAACACCTGCCAACCATAGTCTGGCCCACAAAAACCCTTTGGCCATCCGTTGGCCATTGGACACCACTCCGTATAGCCTTATTACTTCTAACTTTCTAGATATTTCAAATTATAGTATATAACATTTATCAAATGTTATATTACTGTTCTTAGTGCCAAATCCTTGCTACAGTTGTTTGGACTCTGTTTCCTCTCCAAGACACGCTTCCAACCCTGGTACCATCATCTCTCTCTCTAAACCATCGCACCAGTACTGCATAATACCAAAAACATTTAAAGCTCAACCCCTGCATTCATTTATTTACCCTTTTCTACCAAACCACCTGCATGCATAATACCAAAAACATTTAAAGCTCAACCACTGTTCCCAATGTCAAATCAAAAATAATAGTTACTTCAAAGGGTTTTTTACACGCCTCAGCGTACTTTCCTTACATATTACATGTTATATTTCTCTCCACCACCAAAAACTTTATAGCGATTGCTGCCACACCACCACATGGTAAGAATAGTTCGGTCAATTTCTCACATTAACAAAAAAAGCGACCAACAACTCCTCCACTTCAGCATGACGATGCCACCACCGCCGGCACCGGAGATTGGGTCGGTAATGAAAGCTATATCAAAAGACGAAGATGAGAGAAGCTGATGATGTATTTTCAGACGGAGGTAGGTAAGTTGAAATAAGCGATTCTGAAAAAAAAAATACTTCCGACTATCTTCGCTCATTCTCTCTTCAAAAAAAAAACGCAACATCATCTCTGATCTCATCTCCGGTAAAGGCACCTTTATGTATGTTCTCTTTCGATCAATAGCTTTACGGATCTATGTTTTTGGATTAATTTTTACACTCTTTGATTTTGAGTTTTCTAAAGTACGACATGTTGGTGATTTTAGTGTCACCAACTACATTAGGTGTAATGGAATTAATACGTGTATCAAGGGTGACAATTTTAGTTTTGATATAAGTTAGGAGGTGCGGGAGTGCACACTTGTATCAACTAAATGTCGCCATTACGCAAACTTAACGGGGGTTTCAAGGGGGCTTGCCCCCTTGAGCAGGGGTTCAAAGGGGGCTGCGCCCCCTTTGCGGGGTTCCAGGGGCAGCGCCTCTGGTGGGGGTCGTGCTGCCCGGTCAGCGGGCGGGGTTCGGGGCAGCGCCCCGAAACCTAAACGAAATTGACATTTGGTACTATAGGTTATTTATATAATTCTATGAAGTACATGGTATATTTTGTCAATTCCTTAACTTTTAAACTACCCCTAAACCACCTAAAACCATCCTTAAACCGCCCAATAACCACCTAATAACCACCTAAAACCGCCAAAAACTACCTTGAAAGGTATAAATGGCGTTTTTTATACACAAGAGAACGAGAAATATTCTTTCTATCATCTTCTTCATTCTCGGATTTTGATTCTTGTGCCTAAGATCAAAATTGTTCCTTCAGGAAATATCCTAGTTTGGAATTCGTGAACCCAAGGCATTAGGGTCGAATTATCAAACAAGGAAAGTGTATTCACACGTTTCCTGATTTGATCCAGATTTCCTCATAACCCTAAATCGAATCCCCCAATAATCTTGTTTGATAATTTCGTTTTCTGAGTAAGCATGTCTGGAAATACTGTGAAGGAGATGACTACGACGTTTGGCAAATTGGAGAAGTTCCAGGGTCAAGATTTCAGGCGCTGGCAAAAGAAGATGCACTTCCTGTTGATCACTTTGAAGGTTGGATATGTTCTCAGTACTCCTAAACCAGCAGAAGTGGAAAATGAAACCTTGGAACAAACCAGAAGGATAAGCAAATGGGAGAATGACAACTACATCTGCCTCGGTCATATTCTGAATGGTATGTGTGATTGTCTCTTTGATACTTATCAGAGTGTTGAAACAGCCAGTGAATTATGGAACACACTTGAAGCAAAATATATTGCTGAGGATGCGTCCAGTAAAAAATTCATTGTGTCTGATTTCAACAATTATAAAATGATTGATTCTCGATCTGTCATGGAACAATACAATGAAATCCTCCGAATTTATGGTCAATTTAAACAACACAACATGAATATGGATGAAGCCTTTGCTGTTTCGAGTGTGATTGATAAACTTCCACCCTCATGGAAGGATTTCAAACACAATCTGAAACATCAAAAGGAAGAAATGAATTTGGTTCAACTTGGGAGTCACTTGAGAATCGAAGAGGGTCTTCGTGATCAAGAGAGTGACAATAAAGGCAAGGGCAAATCTGAAAATGGACAGCCCCAAGTTCACATGGTTGAGGCCAACAATTCTAACAACAAGGGAAAGGGTAAAAAAACGTAAGTATGAGGGTAACAACAACAAGTCCAACAAGAAAAACAAAGATTCCAAAGATCTTGTGTGTTGGAGATGCAAATTGAAAGGGCATATGAAGCGTGACTGTCGAGTGAAACTTGGAAATAATGGTGCTGGTGGTAGTGGAAAAGATGGTGCTGGTGGCAGTGGGTCTAAAGACCAATCTACAACCAAAGGTCAGTTTAAAATTGACCTTGTAACTTCAGTACCTAATGTTCTTTCACTAACTCCAGAAGTTTCTTTTGTACAGGAGGCTGATTCGGGTTCATGGTGGCTTGATACCTGTTCCACTCATCACGTGTGTAATGATGAACGATGGTTCACGAAGTTGAACATAGTAAATAAAGGTTCAGTTTTACGCATGGCGGATGAAGGATCAAAGCCAATATTAGGAACTGGTGTTGTTAGTATTACATTTACTTCTGGAAAGACAATTAGTTTGTATGATGTCTTGTATGTTCTAAAGGTTCGAAAGAACCTTGTGTCTAGTGGTTTGTTGAATTGTATGGGTTATAAACAAGTTATCGAGTCGAACAAGTTTGTGTTGTCTAAATGTGGTGTATTTGTAGGATTTGGTTATTATTGTGAACGTGTTTTTAAGCTGAATGTTGTTAATTGTTTTGCTTCCCATGACAAATCTGTTTTTATGACTTCTGCTCCTTCTCTTGATAATTCAATGTTATGGCATAATAGATTAGGACATGTTAATATTAGGAGAATGGTTGAAATGTCAAAATCCGGATTAATTCCAGCTTTTGACATTAATTCAGAAAAATGTAAAACTTGTATGTTAACTAAGATCACAAAACAACCATTTCCTAATATTAACAGAAAAACGGATATTTTGGAATTGATTCATAGTGATCTATGTGATTTCCATGCTACACCTTCTTTGGGAAATAAAAAGTACATTGTTACTTTTATTGATGATTCCAGTCGGTTTTGTTATGTGTATTTATTGCATTCCAAAGATGAAGCTTTGGAAAAGTTTAAAATATACAAAACCGAGGTTGAGTTACAATTGGGTATTTCGATAAAATGTCTTAGGACGGATCGGGGAGGAGAATATATGGATTCTCAATACTTTCAATCAGTTGGAATCATTTATGAAACCACAGCTCCTTATACACCACAACAAAATGGTGTTGCTGAACGGAAAAATCGAATTTTAAAGGAAATGGTAAATTCGATGCTTTCTTTTTCGGGTCTAAGTGAAGGCTTTTGGGGTGAAGCTATGCTCACGGCAAATTATGTGCTAAATCGGGTTCCTAATAAAAGGAACAAAGTTACTCCTTATGAGCTTTGGCACAAGAAAGCACCAAATTTGAGTTATTTTCGAATTTGGGGATGCCGAGCAGTCGTGAAATTACCCGAACCCAAAAAGAAGAATTTGGGTGAAAGAGGAATTGATAGTATATTCATTGGATATGTTGAACATTCCAAGGCTTATAGGTTCTATATCTTAGAACCTAATGAGGCAGTTTCCGTTCACACTGTTATCGAGTCGCGTGATGCGATTTTTGATGAGCTGTGTTTTTCTTCAATTCAAAGGCCAAAGGATCTGATCCCTAGCACAAGTGAAATGCCTAAATCAGATGGTAAAGAAGTCGTTTCAACTCCAGAAACGCAGCAGCCTTGTAAAAGCAAACGAGGTCGGGTTGCAAAAGATTTTGGTCCTGATTTTCAAGTGTACTTGGTGGAAGGATCAAGAGGTGAAATAAGGACACAAATTCCTTATTCTTACCATTCTGAGGAGGATCCAAATACCTTCAAACAGGCTATGGAATCTCGAGATGTTTCTTTTTGGAAAGAAGCAATTAATGATGAAATGTCATCCATTCTGGAGAATAACACTTGGGTGTTATCTGATCTACCTCCTGGTTCTAAACCTTTGGGTTGTAAATGGATTTTCAAAAAGAAAATGAAGGTAGATGGAACTATTGACAAGTTCAAGGCACGTTTGGTCATACAAGGATTTAGACAAAAATCCGGTATCGATTATTTTATACGTATGCACCGGTAGCACGAATTGCTACTATTAGATTGTTACTTGCTTTGGCAGCTATTCACAATCTAGTGATTCATCAAATGGATGTCAAAACAGCCTTCTTGAATGGTGATCTTGAAGAGGAAGTTTATATGAAACAACCAGAAGGTTTTGTTTTGCCCGGAAACGAGCAAAAGGTATGTAAACTTGTGAAATCATTGTATGGACTTAAACAAGCTCCAAAACAATGGCATTTGAAGTTTGATGAAGTGATTTTGTCTAGTGGTTTTTCATTAAATCAATCTGACAAATGTGTTTACAGCCGGTTTGATTCTTCTGGATCTGGTGTGATTATTTGCTTATATGTGGATGATATGTTGATTTTTGGTACTGATCAACATCAGGTTGATGCAACTAAGAATTTATTGTCATCAAAATTTTCCATGAAGGACATGGGGGAGGCGGATGTAATCCTTGGAATAAGGATTAAACGGGTGAACAAAGGACTTGCTATTACGCAGTCTCACTATGTTGAGAAAATTCTCAAAAGGTTTAATTATAGTGATTGTACACCTGTTAGCACTCCCATGGTAACTAGCATGATGTTGATGCCTAATAGAGGCAAAGCAATATCACAACTTGAGTATTCGCAAGCTATTGGTTCTTTGATGTATGCTATGACTAGCACTCGTCCTGATATAGCTTATGCAGTAGGAAGATTAAGTCAATTTACTCATAATCCTAGTACTCAACATTGGCAAGTTGTTCATCGTGTATTTAAGTATTTAAAAGGAACCAAGGATTATGGTTTATGTTATTAGGATTTCCTTCAGTGTTGGAAGGATATTCTGATGCAAGTTAGATATCTAATGGGGAAGATCATTCTTCTACTAGTGGTTGGGTATTTTTGCTTGGAGGTGGTGCTATCTCTTAGGCATCTAAAAAGCAAACTTGCATAACAAGTTCAACAATGGAATCTGAATTTGTTGCACTGTCTGCTGCTAGTAAGGAAGCAGAATGGTTAAAGAATTTAATCTATGAGATTCCATTGTGGAAGAAACCGATTGCACCATTGTCTATTCGTTGTGATAGTGCTGCCACGTTGGCTAAAGCTTATAGTCAGGTTTATAATGGCAAATCTAGACATATTGGTGTTAGACATGGCATTATTAGAAATTTGATAATGGATGGTGTCATTTCGGTAGAGTTTGTTAAATCGCAACAAAATTTGGCGGACCATCTTACGAAAAGTTTGGCGCGGGACTTAGTGCACAAGTCTGCTATAGGGATGGGATTAAAGTCTATATAAATTCTTATAGATGAGACACCCAATTCCCCTCTAATACAATGTTAGAGGTTGAATTCAATGCGGAAAGCTCATTTATATGAATTGAAACACACATCATAAATATCCCAAGGTAAGTGTGTTTGTACCTGTAGTGAGACCAGGATGAACTTAGTTTCTTAATGATTCTTTTGATAAAATGTAAGCAGGTACAAATAAAAGAATCACCTATATGATCTTGAAGTGTAGCCGTACTTCAAAAAGCTTGGGACTTGGCTTTTATACGATCAAGAATGGATTGGACACTCGGCTTTATAATAGTGTCATGTAGTTTTTGTTTTAGATGATTGTTGAAACTAATGTGTATGTTATCTTCAGGTATTCAAACGAGTTGATGGGTTCAATCTTTAAGACACCCAGATTTCTCGAATATTTGAATTGTATAATATACTAACATGAAAATTCAATCGTATCGATATTTTCATTTATACATTAGTTTGAGATTTTTGTTCTAAAGTTTGTTTTTTCATGGTTACACTAAAATGGGGGAGGATTGTTGGTGATTTTAGTGTCACCAACTACATTAGGTGTAATGGAATTAATACGTGTATCAAGGGTGACAATTTTAGTTTTGATATAAGTTAGGAGGTGCGGGAGTGCACACTTGTATCAACTAAATGTCACAGTACGCAAACTTAACGGGGGTTTCAAGGGGGCTTGCCCCCTTGAGCAGGGTTCAAAGGGGGCTGCGCCCCCTTTGCGGGGTTCCAGGGGCAGCGCCTCTGGCGGGGTCGTGCTGCCCGGTCAGCGGGCGGGGTTCGGGGCAGCGCCTCGAAACCTAAACGAAATTGACATTTGGTACTATAGGTTATTTATATAATTCTATGAAGTACAGGGTATATTTTGTCAATTCCTTAACTTTTAAACTACCCCTAAACCACCTAAAACCACCCTTAAACTGCCCAAAAACCACCTAAAACCGCCAAAAACTACCTTGAAAGGTATAAATGGCGTTTTTGATACACAAGAGAACGAGAAATATTCTTTCTATCATCTTCTTCATTCTCGGATTTTGATTCTTGTGCCTAAGATCAAAATTGTTCCTTCAGGAAATATCCTAGTTTGGAATTCGTGAACCCAAGGCATTAGGGTCGAATTATCAAACAAGGAAAGTGTATTCACACGTTTCCTGATTTGATCCAGATTTCCTCATAACCCTAAATCGAATCCCCCAATACGACATTGATGCTCTTCCCGTTTAAATCCAAAGCTCTTGAATTGAAGCCGCCTAATCTCTCTAACCAACGCAACGTTGCTTTCCCTCACGACCACAACAGTTAGTCAACCTGTTGAACGTCGACCACCACCCTTTTTACTGATGTCAAGTGATACAGAGCTTCGATGTTCCCTTCCCCTATCAGAAACGCTTTTCCCACGTAACAAGATTCGTCTCTTCTTTTTGTTCAACGAAACGTGGTTAAGTTGGTTGTTGAAATTGTTACGTTAGGTTCTGAAATTGTTTCCCCATCGGTCGGCCTGTTCCACGCGTTTATGATTTTCAATAATCAATTCAATTTTTAGGTTAGGTTTTGAAATTGTTTCTTTCTTTGATTATTTAGGGTTTACAATTGAGGAACATTATTGGATTGGTCTTAATTTATATTAGTAGGATATGTGTATATGGGTTTTATCCTACAATATATAACAAAATACCCTTTCATTGCCTTATAATTAAATAAACAAATGGCTTCATGAGTACAGAAACAATAAAATTAAGACTTAACTGTCACCATTGTTATAGACTTTGTAAATATTACGTGCATATCCCTTTAGATGGATCATGAGTTTAGTCAACACCATAACTTGTTCATCATCTATGTAATGAATACCGAACACGAAGTTTCAAAGTAAATCTTATATTTGATCAAAAAACTCTCAAAAATGTTAAACGAGCTTTGTTTCAAAGGTGAATTGGAAATCAGACTTGGCCTGTATCAATATGGTGCTCATATTGTGCAAATAATCTCACTAGGTAAGTCATTTATTTCATTATATTGTGGCTTTGACAATCATATGCTAATTATTTTTAAAGTGCAATAAGTTGTTAATGCCTATGGTGTAAGTTGGAGTAAGCTATGGAAGAAACAACATCAGGTAATTGACTATCCTTGGCTTCTTTTATTTACTGTGATAAAAGAATACATACAAGGGCAACAAATAAGAAGAAAACTGAAAAAGGAATTAATCTTCTTCTTTACAATACTTTAATAACAAATATTTAAGTATGATGTTGTAATAAAAGTATGTTATAATTTCTTGGATTATTTTGGAACTCTAAGTATTATTTTTTTTTTGTTTTAACCTGGAAAGCAAACAATTGTACCCCAAAAAGAAACCAAAGGTGCAAACTTGATTAAATTGAAATTTCAGCAACTAAAAAAACCCATGATTATGGTAATAATGTTATATGAAATAATTATTACCATATAATTGGGACAAAGCATGAAATAGATATTGTTTAAATATTTTTATGTTATTTGAAGTCGTAATAACTAATACATCTAATTAATGAGATTGTGAAAATTTTTAGTTTATTGACAAATAAATAGGTAAACTAAAGTTTATTTTCTATATATATTGTCATATGTCGTTTACTAATAAA
The DNA here is from genome assembly GCA_023525715.1 of Cichorium intybus. Lineage (NCBI taxonomy): Eukaryota > Viridiplantae > Streptophyta > Magnoliopsida > Asterales > Asteraceae > Cichorium > Cichorium intybus. The sequence continues at coordinate 34,437,049 of CM042014.1, forward strand.
CTTTGATCAATTCAGGGGCCTCATTCTAACAATTAATTTTCTTTCAATATCAACATATTTTTTTAATATTTAATTTATGATTAAAAAGGGACTATATAAGAATTTTGTATATTTTTAGAAAAAATCACTTTTGTTACATTTAGTCTTAAATCAAAAAATGACTATTTTAGCTGGTTTTGATTTTTTAGATGTGGGATTTGGTTTGGAAAACAACTCTACAAGAAAAAATAAAACAATTTCATCTTTCACCCAACCCCTACCGTTTATCTTCTTTTTTGTTTTTTTAATATGGGGTTTTAATTGTTCACCGAGTTTATAGATTCTATTTAGGTTCACATGATTTTGGTTTGAGTTTGCATGTATTGTTTTATATCTTCAATGAGTTTGACTTTACGGGTTTCAATTTGTACAACTGGATCACTGGGTTTACATTTAAATGATTTTGTTCTTAGGTGAAGGGAGTTTCAAGCTCAACCATATGAACAGATATCAGTTTGGAAATGCTTCATTTTGGTTGGTGATTTATACAATTTGCTCCCAAAAACGTCATCTTACTTGGAAATTAGACCAAAGACATTACCAAAATCTCAAATAAGGAATGCAATTGTAAGAAAGAAAATTTTAGGACAAATATAGTAAGAGAAAAACTCTATGGTCAAAACTTAAACTTGGGGAGTATGTTATATATTTGGTCCCTCAGTGTAATTGTTTTTCTCGATTTTGCTTCAAAAAATGATCTCCTGCAATTTTGCTTTATATTCCAGATTTTTGTGACATATTCGGTCCGTGTTAGTACAATGACTATATTTTTGGGACTACAAAGGATATTCAACAAAATAGCGTAAATCTAATTTGTTAGAAGTTCCGCCGCAACGCGCGGTAGCCAAACCTCGTTTATCCTCATTTCTAGTTTTATTTATTTATTTTCTCCTATGTTTTTAGGTATTTCAAATTTATCCTTGGTACTTTTTTCCTTGATTGCCTTTTATTTTTATTTATCCAAGTTTTACCCTAGATTCTAGATATTTCAAATTTATCCTTGGTACTTTTTTCTATGTATCAATATATGTCATATAAAGAAGTAATACAACTCAATGTGGTTAAAGATAGACCATTTTTCTTGTGTCACATTCAATTGAAACTCTCACAACTCATTGATATTCAACTAACTTACCATTACAACTCAAGAGTTTTCACTACAAGAAAAGCTTAACTAGTGACCAAAATGCTTTGGTCACTAAAGTATAAAAATTGTCACTAAAATAATTAGTGACCAAAATTCCGGTCGTCACTTTTAGTGACCAATTTTTATCGTCACAATGATTTTACGTAACTTTTAGGGAAGTCTAAAAACGAAAAAAAATACTTAGTGACCATTGTTTTTGGTCACTAATTCTCCAATATATGTGGTCGTGGGTACGAGTCTCACGGATGGCGCCAATGATGCGAACTCGGCTTCGAGGATCGGGTCTTGGTGTTAGATCTAGATCGTGGTTAGTGATGACCATCATAGTATTAGTCACTAAATTTGTAACATTACCAAAATCCACTGACGACTTAATATATGGTGACTAAATGATGCTTTTAATAACCAAAATTCTAGTCGTCACTAAAAACTTGGTCAGAAAGACTTTTCTTGTAGTGTTTTTTTAACATATATCTTAAACAATATTATTTGAATAAAAAATAGTTAATTGTATAAAAAATTGTTTTAATGCTTGGGGTGTGTGTATAATGCATATTGGTACTTAATTGGCAATTATAACACTTGGGGTGTGTGTATAATGCATATTGGTAAATCTTCTAATTCAGTGACAAAAGTTTGCGTTGCTAATCCAATACAATTTACTTTCCACCAACTTTGAAAACAAAGTTTAAACAACCAATGACCAATCTCTAACGGAGTGGCAACTAAGTTTAGCAACGGGATATCGATATGTAACTTCTTGAAACGAATTAGCAACACAACACATAAGCAACCATTAGTGGCATATGCATTCGTATGAGAGTCATATTAGCGGCACATTATAATTTATATAGTATTTCTAGTCCATCGCTATTAGATGGGATTTGCATTTTACACAAAATGTGATGTATAGGGGTTAAAAGTATATAACTGTGTAATTCCCCTATGTCACCCCCTAAAACTACACTTTTTTCTATCTTTAATATGATATTGATTTGGTTGCTTTCAATGGTTCCCTGTCAACAATGTAATAGTATTAATGGGGCCAGTGGCACTAATTAAGCTATAAACAGTCTTAATTAGTAGTTTATGATTAGTTAAGTGATGGGTGTTGTGCTTAATTATCCATTGTAGGTTTTTATTGACCTTCTAGAAATTTAAGGAAGCTTTCGTGTTAACAAACTACGTAATTAATTAAGATTAGTACATAGCATTTTGATCGAGCACATGTTTGATATTGTAACATCGCAAAAGAAATGTGTTAATAGCTTGGTGCAATATTTGAAAATGATATTAGAACTTGTGGAAATATTTATGAAGTGCATTAGTCCGAGGATGCTGATGGACTTTCGAGCTGAGATGATTTAGACATGATTAAAAATACTAATACATGGTCAATACTTTTTCTTTGCCGGTTAATTGCACATATTTCCATTTCCTTCTTGTACTTTCTTAGACCTAGACATATAATACAAGAAGCATCAAGGTAGAACCTTTCCAAGTCATGTGGAATGTTTTGTAATAAAATAATAGTTAATTAAAGCTATACAAAATCGATCGATGATGGACCTATGCAATCTACATGGCACTGCTAGTGTGTCCTAGTTAAACGGAAGTATTTAGGGTAAAATATCCCTGATGGGTTTCAATGTATTTATACACAATAAGATTACATGATAAAGCTAACTATAGATCTTGATATCTTGGATCTTATCAATACAACATTTGAATTAAACTAATCTTATCGTTTCTGTTTACATTCCCCCTCAATCTTAACCGTGACAAGGTTGAGATTGTGCTTTAAATGATCCAGCTTATACCGAGTTGCTGGTTTTGTAAATCCATCAGCTACTTGATCATTGGAAAATATAAATCGAACATCTAGTGCCCCTATCGCCACCTTTTCTCTCACAAAATGAAAATCAACCTCTATGTGTTTTGTTCGAGCATGAAAAATCGGGTTTGCTGTCAAGTATGTGGCTCCTAAATTGTCACACCACAACACCGGTGGTCGTGACTGTTGTACCCCTAACTCTTTGAGCAATGATTGTATCCATATAGTTTCTGCTGTCCCATTAGCTAAAGCCTTATATTCTGATTCTGTGCTGGATCTTGATACAGTGGGCTGTTTTCTTGAGCTCCATGAAATAAGATTTGTGCCTAAAAATACTGCAAAACCACCGGTGGATCTTCGATTATCTAAGCATCCTGCCCAATCTGCGTCTGTAAAAATACTGAGAAGTGTGGACTTGGACTTTCGAAAATGTATACCTGTTGTGACAGATCCTTTCACATATCGTAAGATTCTTTTCACTGCCTCCATATGAACATTGGTGGGTTTTGATAAATATGGACACACTTTATTTACTGCAAAAGAGATATCGGGTCTCGTCAAAGTAAGATATTGCAAACCTCCCACTAAACTCATGTACTTAAAAGTATCATCATCATTAAGAAGTGTTCCCAACTCGAGGTAAAGCTTTTCCGTGACTGACATGGGAGTTGAGACACTTTTACAATTCATCATGTTTGCCCGTTGAAGTAGATCAGTCGCATATTTATGTTGTACAAGAGAAATTCCCCCTGAATTGTGAAGTACCTCAATTCCCAGAAAATAGCAAAGTTGCCCAAGGTCTTTAACAGGGAACGAAGTAGAAAGAGCACGAATCAAGCGATCAATGGCAGCATGAGAGGAGCCCGTGATGATTATATAATCGACATAGACAAGCATATAAATAGTAGTAGCACCGTTATTGAACATAAAAAGGGAGGTGTCTGCTTTCGAGGAGGAGAAACCAAGCTCATGTAGTGTATCACTAAGGCGGGAGAACCAGGCACGAGGTGACTGCTTTAATCCATACAGTGCTTTATTCAATTTGCAGACAAAGGAGGAGCGAGTAGAATCTTCAAATCCCTGGCGGTTGAGACATGTAAACATCCTCGGTTAAATGCCCATGAAGAAAAGCATTATTAATATCAATCTGTCGAAGGGGCCAGCCACGAGAAACAACAAGTGATAAAATGAGACGCACAGTGACCGGCTTGACAACAGGGTTGAATGTGTCAAGTAGTCAACGCCATGTTGTTGAGTGAAGCCGCGGGCAACTAATCTAGCCTTGTGTTTGTCAATAGAGCCATCAGGATGTTGTTTGATTTTAAACGCCCATTTGCACCCAACAATATTAACACCGGGATGACGGGGTACAAGAGTCCACGTGTGGTTCTTTTGAAGAGCATCAAATTCAGCCTCCATAGTTGTGCGCCATGCTTTATCAGCCAAAGCCAATCGATAAGAAGCAGGCTCAACAAAGAAAGCCCGTTTTTGAGGGTCATAGCGAAATGTACCATCGGTGAATTTTCGGGGAAAAGTCTTCCCGGCCCGACCACGAGTAGGCACACAAGGAGGGTCATTAGGAAGGGAAGTAGCAGGCGGAGCAACAGGCGGGGATGGTGCTGTAGGTTCATCGATATTTGTATCAATAGGAGGCTCCAAATCCGGTTGTACTGGAGGAGCAGGTGCAGCGGAATTCTGTACACATATGTTTGGTAAACCAGAAATGGAGGCAGGACTTGAAGATTGAGATGCTGCAGCTGCATTAGAGGTGTTAAATAATAATGACAGGTCATAATTAGACATATGATCATTCAAGATTGTCGGTTCACTCTGAGGAAAGGAGACAAATTACGAAGTATCAATGGAGGGTGATGGCGAAGGTGAAGTAGCAAATGGAAAACACGATTCATCAAACACAACATCTCGAGATATATAAATGCGACCAGTACTTTTATCAAGACACTTGTACCCCTTATGCATTGAACTATAACCAAGAAATACACACATTTTAGACCGAAATTAAAGTTTGCGATTGTTATATTTTCGTAAGCAAGGCCAACACGCACAGCCAAAGGTACGCAAGAAGGCATAATCAGGAGAGATGTTTAATAAGCATGTGATAGGAGACACATTGTTCAAAAGACGAGTTGGCATGCGGTTAATAAGATAACAAGCAGTAAGGAAAGCCTCATCCCAAAAACGGAGAAGAAGTGATGAATGAGCAAGTAGAGCCAAACCTGTCTCTACAATGTGGCGGTGTTTACGTTCCGCTATACCATTTTGGGATGAAGTATGAACATGACCCGGTGAGTGATACCGTGGGTTTGGAAATAAGTGTGAAGCCTACGGTACTCACCACCCCAGTCAGATTGCACAGCACGAATTTTAGCATTTAACAATCGCTCAACATGATTTTGAAAATTGTAGAAAATTTGCTCAACATCCTATTTATTTTTATTAAGATAAACCCAACTATAACGACTAAAATCATCAAAAAACTAACATAATATTTAAAACCACCACTAGACACTTGAGCATGACCCCAAACATCGGTATGAACAAGCTCAAGTGGAGTGGTGGTGACTCGAGTTGAACTAGTGTACGGAAGCTGGTGACTTTTAGCACACCGACACGCATCACAAACAGGTGACTCACGACTAAACGAAGACTCTAAATTATTTGACTTCAAAATGGAGTTGGTAATTGTTGAGGTAGGATGACCAAGACGCTGATGCCACTGGGATGGAGAGACTTTGACACTAGAAGATGCATAACGAGAGGTACTGGTGGAGCGATCAACAGGCACTAGATAGAGGCCTCCTTGTCGTTTACCGAGGAGGAGCGTTTTCTTCGTGACCAAGTCCTTAACAAAAAATGCATTTCGGTAAAGTTCAATGAAAACATCATTATCAAATAAAAGTCGAGAGCAGAGAGGAGATGTCGATTAATTTTTGGAACATATAACACGTTTTTGAGAGTAAGAGGTCGAATTAAACCGGGAATAATAGAATGACCAATATGTGAAATTGACAAACCGGACCATTGGCTACCTGAACCTGGTCCTTTCCATGGTATCGTTCTTGAACTGTCAATCGATCGAGATCATTTGTAAGATGATCTGTTGCCCCGGTATCAAGATACCATGCTGTTTTGGGGTTGTACCCTCCTGTGGTTGCACTGTTGCCTCCGCGATACTCTTTAGCTTGGTACGTGTTAAGGGTGTCAATCCCTAACAAATGTGATCAGAAAAAGAATCCGACCAATCACTGCTCAACTGCACTGGATTAGAGTACAGGGTCGAACCACAAGGACACGGAGTTCAAGGTTTATGCCTTAAAGCGTAAAAATAAAGGAGGGGGGGTTTGAATAACAAATAATGATAATAAAATGCAGAGACATGCAAATAATAAACTTTGACGAAAATCAATAATAAAAAGGCCTAGTCCTGAGTCTTCAATGTTCAGTGTAATAAAATGAATCCGGTTGACGTGCTTAAGAATACAATTCCAAGTTGGCTTTTGAAATTCATAAAATATAATCTTTATGAAAATAACTTGCTAAAATGTTTAGATAAAGGTCTGCTTATTACCTAAACCTAGTTTCATTTTACCCGACCTAAGGTCCGCTTATAGGCCGAATGCAGAAACCGCATAAGGTGTACAAGTACCAATCAATGTCCAATTCTTCGCGTCCGCTGGGAAGTGTGTGGACATATGACCAGATTCTAAACAAGGAATTGGGCGCTTGTTTTTGTTACCAAACATCAACTGTGCTCAGCGATTAGGTGCCTTACACAGTCGATTAACAGTGTTTGAAAAAGATCCAATTAAGATGGCCGGTCAAAAGTAAATCAAATTCAAAACTCAGATTGAAACGAGAAAATGATCATTGGAATTATTCAAAAGCATTCATCAAACCGAATGTTTCAAATTATACACAAAACATATCCAAACTCAGGACTAGAATGCGGTTTCTAGCCAGACATGGCTAGAAATGAATCAAAAATACAAAATTATGATCGAAAACGTCTTACAAATGATAAAAATACGTAACCGTATCTCGAGAGTCGTGATTCGGGCTTCAAAAACCTTCTAAAAACTGCTTGGAAGTGTCTCGGGGTCGTGGCTAAAGCGCAGGGACTGAACTCCCTTTCTGGCAGGCGAGAATGGCTATTTATAGACTTCTAAGACATTAGTGTCGCTAATTTTGGGGATTAGCGTCGCTAATATTTGAATTCCCCAAAAACTCGTTCGCTGGTCAAACGCGAATATCGCCCGTGGATTTTTCGCAACTGCACGGATTAGCGTCGCTAATCCCTTATATTAGCGGCGCTAATGGGTCATTTTCAGCAACTTGTCAGTTTTGGTCCCTGCTTGTTCCAACTTTGGTCCTTTTTCGCCCATTTTTCTCTTTTTTGCTTAAAAACCTGCATAATTGATATTTTCCAAGTAAAGTGAGTATTTTAGTCCTTTTTAGCTTAATTTATTTATAAAAATACCCTGATATCGTATAAAATATGTACGAAATACGCACGATATCAGTACGCATGATTAAACCTATTGCGACAGGTTAAAGCTGCGTGACCAGGTATGCTACAAACCTGACATCGTAGGTTGCCATTATTCCTTCCTCGACCGCGACCTCGTCCCCGATTATTACCTCCTCCTTGGTAATTGTTTCTATGATTGTTGTTTGAATTGTTGAACCCAGTATTATTGTTGTTGGAATTACGACGATGTGCGTTTGTTTCTTGTCGAGTAGCATTATTAGCCGAGGAGGCAAACTCGACAGGGGTAGAACCCATAGAAGATGCTTGAGCTTCATGTGCAATTAGATAGGAATAAAACTCAGGAAGGGTACTTGTACGTTCGTTACTTACAATTGTAATTGGGTGAAGAGATCACCGTGTCCTGGCCCCAAACCGGCTAGAATGTACCCAATAATTTCTTCATCAGTCATCGGCTGACCTATGTTGGCTATAGTTGTTGGATTAGGTGTCTAAGCCATGACTTGTAATTGAACTTTTATCTTATGATTAAAAGCAAAGTCCATTTGGGTTGCCCTCATGGGTGGAGGAAAGATAGTTCAGTAGAGAGAATAGTTGATTTATTAATTGTATAATAAATCAATAGAAAATATATATATGGTTTATTAATATATTTAAGTGCTAATATATTAATTAGAAACTATATTAATTAATTGAGATTTAATCTAGAATTAATTGGATTTAATTTGGAGATTAAATTAATTAATTAAAAGGTGCAGGGACTGGTTTGGTATTTATTCAATAGTTGAATAACTGGCCAGGAAAAACCAGGGACCAAAAGTGGCGCCAACTTGGAGGCTCCTCCAAGGGTTTGGCGAAACCCTAATTAGGGTTTGGTAAGCCTGGTCCAAGTGGTCAAAAGCCTTGTCCAATTGGAGGCTCCTTAGGGTTTCAGGTGTAACCCTTGGAGGCTATAAAAGGAACCCCCTGGCACCTCATATTCACGCCATCTTCTCTCTGGATTTACTCTGCTGGACTGATTCTTCCATCACCTGGGTGTGACTTTCATCTGAGGCAGGATAATTTTGCTGCTGCTTAAAAGGATCATAAGATCTAAGGTTGGTTTTTCTTGATTCTTCTTTAGAATTGAATTGTATCCTTTAGGTTCTTAGTTCTAATCTTCATAGAAGAAAACATAGATCAATATTAGGGTTGCATGTGAACCTTAGGTTATTTTGTGTTCATTGATTGCATAGAAACCCTTCAGTGGTATCAGAGCTAGCTTGTTTTCTTGTGTTTGATTATGAACTGCTTGAATTGTTTTGTGCCTAAGGGTTATTGGCGAAAATTAACCCTTGGGAGGAGGCCAAAATCGATCCCAAGGCTAGGGTTTCCTAACCCTAGCCGCCACCCTCCTTGATCCCTTCCTTGATTGCTTGATTTGCTTGCCTTATTTGTGTGTTGTTATTTTTGGTAACCAAATAAACTAAAATAACTTGAACCCCTTTATTTGGCATGTAAATTTCGAAATTCAAAGGGATATTACAGGTTAATTAATTTGATTAATTGGTAATCTGTAACCTAGATTTAATTAGTTTAATTAATTAATTAATTAAAAGACCAATTAAATCAGCTTTAAGAATTAATTTAAATTTTCAAAAAAATTAGAATAATTTGAGAAAATTAAGATTAAATTAATTCTAAAAATATTTTAATAAGATTAAAATATATCTTATATGTATTTATGATTAAAAGTTAATTTAATACATATAAGAAAATTGGTTAGTCTACCGCTAGTAAGCCTCATTCACAAAACTGTCCTATAAAGAGGGTATAAGGCGACTGACTATAAAATGTTAGTCTAATGGGTATCTACTCTTACCCACCGCTCTCCTGGTCAGTCGAGTGTCGTTAGCTGAACGGGTATGATAGAACCGCTAAGCCTCTTAAAAGTATAATGCTATAATTGAAAGTACTAGAACCCTAAAACAAATCCCAATCTAGTTACTTTAGGAAAAATGTGAATTTGATGCTACCCCATGAAATTGCACATTGCACTTTATGAAACGTTGGTGGAGCGTGTGTGGTTTACCGGCACACCAATAGGGGTTCATAAAGAGTGGCAATGGGTGTCTCGGGTGTTATCATTGTTGATGGAGCGTGTGTGGTTTACCGGCACATCAATTTGAGATGATAATGGATCCCGAGAGCACCAAGCTAATTTGCATGGTTATTCACACCCGGTTTGTGATCCTCGGCATCCCAGTCACAAACGGTGGGGCATATCCGAGATTAAACATGCTATTGAACAGTTCAATAAATCTCATAAGAAACTAGGAATTCCATTTATAATAAGATTATTTTTCCGCGGTGGAATCGGCTGAATCGTCATTCGCCTACCTTTATAAAATTTGCTTATAGACTACGGCATCCCTCTTCTATGTTGCAAATTGTTATAGTTGGATCCTAGCCTTATTTTATATTGGGTTATTATAAGGACCGACAAGTATCTAATTAAACTTACCTTCTTTCATAGATGTCTTCTGCTGATCAATCCGCTCCCCAATCAAACTCCAGTGTTCCCTCAATCCTCTCACTATGTTCCAGGGTTCAATTGAACGGGACAAACTATAATGACTGGATTAGAAACATCAAGATGGCTCTGAGGTATGAGAACAAAGAGTATGTTCTCGAGACCGAGCTTGTCGATGTCGACCCAGAAACTGCTACTCCCGAGGAAATTGCCTCGTACCAAAAACATACTGATGATGCAACCAAAGTGGCCTGCATCATGATCGCCACAATGAACCCCGAATTGCAGAGAATATACGAAGACTACTGGCCCTATGAGATGCACAAGGAGCTAGCGGAAAAGTTCCGCAAGCAAGAGCGCATCGAAAGGTGCGAAGTGGTCAAGGACTTCACGAACAGCAAACCCAAAGATGGAGAGTCCATCTGCACTCATGTGCAAAGAATGCAAGGTTACGTGGAGCGGCTTAGAAAGCTTGCGATGCCTGTACCGGAACAGTTGGCCGTTGACATAGTGCTTAACTCGTTGCCGAGTTCTTATGACCAGTTCAGGCTGGCTTATCATTTGAACAACAATCAGGCTAATATGACTGAGTTGCATCGCATGCTTCGAGTAGCTGAAGACGGGATGAAGGGTAAAAGTGTACCCTCGGTTAATCAGCCCGTTCTAGCCATTGGAAGTGGCAGAGGAAAGAAAAGGAAGGGCCCTCCTAAGCAAAATTGGAGGGAAAAGGTTCAGGCCGGGTCATCCAGTAATGGCTCGAGAACCAAGACTTCCCAAATTCCTTGTGTGGCCAACCCCGATGAAGCCAACTGTTTTTACTGCAAAGAGAAGGGCCATTGGAAGAGAAGCTGCCCCAAATACTTGCAGGATGTCAAGGATGGGAAAGTAAAGCCATCGACAGCAGGTATATACACTATCTCTAAAAACTCACCATCTTCTAATTCTTGGGTCCTTGATACAGGATGTGGTTTTCACATTTGTTCTGATATGCAGGGCCTAAAGGAAAGCAGGGAGGTGGAGCACGGTAGACTGAACTTGATCATGGGCAATAGGAGATCGTCCCCTGTTACCAAGATTGGAGTTTATAGTTTAGTGCTTAGTAGTGAAGTTTGTTTAGATTTATTAGATTGTTGCTATTCGCCAGAAATGGCAAGAAACATTATTTCATTTCACGCATTATTCAGACAAGGATTTCATTTTTCTTTTGATAATAATATTGGATCTATTTCTGTTTTCAAAAATGGTATTTTGAATTTTACTGCTTATCCTTGTAATGGTGTGTATGAAACTGTGAAATGTGTTGACAATCTAGGACAAAGTGTAAATTATATTGATTCTACTAGTGACGTGGAAAAGGCATGTCTGTGGCATAGTCGGCTCGGGCACATCAGCAAGAAACGCATCGCCCAACTCCAAAAGGATGGAGTGTTGGAATCATTCGACCTCAAGTCGGATGATGTATGCGAATCTTGTCTGTTGGGCAAGATGACTAAATCACCCTTCAAAAGGTCTTTTGAAAGAGGTGAGGGTCTATTGGACATTATTCACACGGATGTGTGTGGTCCATTCAGATCAACCACAAAGGATGGCACGCGGTTCTACGTGACTTTTACCGACGATTTTAGTAGATACGGTTACATCTACTTGATCAAGCACAAGTCGGACACCTTTGAAAAGTTCAAAGAGTTTAAGAACGAAGTAGAGAATCAATTAGGCAGGAAGATAAAGATGCTCAGATCCGACAGAGGCGGAGAGTATCTAAGTATCGAGTTCCTGGACTATCTAAAGGAATGCGGAATAGTTTCGCAGTTGACACCTCCCAGGACACCACAGTTGAACGGTGTTGCAGAGAGGCGCAACCGAACCCTGTTGGACATGGTTCGTTCCATGATGAGTCGAGCTTCACTTCCCATTCACTTCTGGGGGTATGCCTTAGAGACTGCCGCCCATATCCTCAATCTTGTCCCAACTAAGAAGGTTGCGAAAACACCTCATGAGATGTGGACGGGGAAAACTCCCTCGTTGGCACATATCAAGGTCTGGGGTTGTGAGGCTTTCGTTAGACGAGAGACTCAAGACAAACTCGCAGACAGAAGTGAAAGGTGTTTCTTCATTGGTTATCCCAAACAGTCCTTTGGATATCTATTCTACAGACCGAGCGAGGACGTGGTCTTTGTAGCTAGACGAGCAGTCTTTCGAGAGAGAGAGCTCGTATTCAAAGAGGACAGTGGGAGTACCATTGATCTGGAAGAAATTCAAGAGTCATCAGATGACGCAACCTTAGGAGAAACTAGCAACCAACATGAGGATGAAGTTCCTGTTGGCCCGACAGATGTATCCTTACCTCTTAGGCGTTCTAGTAGGGTTAGCATGCCACCCGAGTTTTATGGGTTCCATATAACTTCGGATGGGGACACTTTTGTCAGTGATAGGACACTGATAAATTTGGATGAACCAGCTAACTACCAGGAAGCAGTGGCGGGCCCTGAGTCTGCCAAGTGGAAAGAGGCCATGGATAGCGAGATCAAGTCCATGTATGACAATCAAGTTTGGAACTTGGTTGACAATGTACCGGGTCGAAAGACAGTCGGGTGCAAATGGATCTTCAAGAAGAAGACAGACATGGACGGAAAGGTACACACTTTCAAGGCAAGACTGGTTGCGAAGGGCTTTACTCAAACCCCAGGGGTTGACTATGACGAGACCTTCTCACCAGTAGCTAAGATAAAGTCTATTAGGATTATGCTGGCCATAGCTGCATTTCATGACTATGAAATTTGGCAGATGGACGTCAAAACCGCTTTCCTTAATGGGAAGCTGACTGAGGATGTTTACATGAATCAGCCAGAGGGTTTCGTCGATGCAAAGTATCCTAATAAGGTGTGTAAGCTTGAGAGATCAATCTACGGATTGAAGCAAGCTTCTCGCAGCTGGAATCTTTGTTTCCATGAGAAAGTCAAAGAGTTTGGCTTCTCTAGGAGCGAGGATGAGTCCTGCGTATATGTCAAGGCTAGTGGGAGTATAGTCACTTTTCTGGTGCTGTATGTCGATGACATACTGCTCATGGGAAACGATATTCCAACCTTGCAAGATGTTAAGGCTTGGCTTGGGAAATGTTTCGCCATGAAGGACCTAGGAGAGGCTGCCTATATTCTTGGGATTAGAATATTGAGAGATAGGAAGAAGAGACTGATTGGACTCAGTCAGGGTACATACTTGGATAAGGTACTAAAGAGGTTCAGTATGGAAAATTCCAAGAAGGGAGAGCTGCCTATCCAAAGTAATGCGAAGCTGAGTAAGACTCAAAGTCCGAGTACAGACGAGGAAATAGCTGAGATGAGTCGAGTACCATACGCTTCGGCTGTGGGATCGATCATGTACGCTATGACGTGTACTCGCCCTGACGTGGCTTTTGCCTTAAGCATGGTCAGTCGGTACCAGGGTAACCCTGGAAGGGCGCATTGGATAGCTGTGAAAAATATACTCAAGTATCTGCGAAGGACAAAGAACATGGTGTTAGTCCTCGGTGGCAGTGATACCTTGAGAGTTGAAGGATATACAGATGCCAGCTTTCAGACAGATAGAGACAGTGGTCGGTCTCAGTCGGGCTGGGTATTCCTTTTGAACGGTGGAGCAGTTACTTGGAAAAGTTCCAAGCAAGAAACAGTGGCTGATTCCACGTGCGAATCAGAGTACATAGCAGCAAGTGAAGCGTCAAAGGAAGCGGCTTGGCTGAAGAACTTTATCGGTGACCTTGGAGTAGTCCCGAGTATTCAGGAGCCCTTGGAACTGTTCTGCGATAATGAAGGTGCGGTCGCATTGACAAAGGAACCGCGAGATCATGGAAAGTCCAGACATATCGACAGAAAGTACCACTACATCAGGCATAGGGTAGAAGAAGGTCACCTCCTTGTAAAGAGGGTATCATCGGAAGATAATCCTGCAGATCCCTTGACAAAGGCTCTGAGTAGGATTAAGCATAATCAGCATGCTAGGAGCATTGGATTAAGAGATGATATAAGTTTTAGTAATTAGATAGATTCGAAACTTGTAACAATGTATTGTATTTGACTCTTGTGATTTAATAATAGAGATTTATTATGGTTCACTACTCTTGTCAGTACTTTATCATTGTGTTTCATTTTGCATGTTTTACTTCCTGAATAATTGGATTATTCAAATATCCACAGTCGATTACACTTTAAGGGAGTAAGTGTGAAGTAAGACTGTCATGAATTGGTGATAGATTGTCTAAGGAGTTAGACATTGCAATTGGATTGCTGAACCATTCGTGAGTACTTGGAAATGGAGATTTGAGTATTGGATAAACCCGCGCTCAATGGATTGCTTCATGGATTACATCACGAGCAATGTTGAGACGATAATATCTTTTGATCTTTAAGCTAAGACATATGAGTTATGATTTATTAGACGGTTGTTCATTGATAATATGAAAACGCATCGGTAACTCGGTGTTATAAAACGTATTGTTGTGAGTGATTTGTCTGGTAAAAGACATAAGTATATGAGTCGAAGTTTATTCGTCCCTTGACCCTAACGGGAAACAGATATCTGTAGGCCTCTCGATGATTTTGAAGTTGACTAAAATGGTTGGCCAACCGGGACTAAATTGGTAGTCTAAGAGTCATATGCAAATCGGAAATCGAGGAACAGTGAATCAGACCAGATTGATTTTATCCATGTCTTGAGTCTGAAAATATCTTGTTGGACGGAGGATCATCTGATCACTTATCTTTGGACAGAACTGACTGGGTCAGAGTTCAGACAATTAAAGTCATAGACTTATCCAAGTGGGAGACTGTTGGATTAGGTGTCTAAGCCATGACTTGTAATTGAACTTTTATCTTATGATTAAAAGCAAAGTCCATTTGGGTTGCCCTCATGGGTGGAGGAAAGATAGTTCAGTAGAGAGAATAGTTGATTTATTAATTGTATAATAAATCAATAGAAAATATATATATGGTTTATTAATATATTTAAGTGCTAATATATTAATTAGAAACTATATTAATTAATTGAGATTTAATCTAGAATTAATTGGATTTAATTTGGAGATTAAATTAATTAATTAAAAGGTGCAGGGACTGGTTTGGTATTTATTCAATAGTTGAATAACTGGCCAGGAAAAACCAGGGACCAAAAGTGGCGCCAACTTGGAGGCTCCTCCAAGGGTTTGGCGAAACCCTAATTAGGGTTTGGTAAGCCTGGTCCAAGTGGTCAAAAGCCTTGTCCAATTGGAGGCTCCTTAGGGTTTCAGGTGTAACCCTTGGAGGCTATAAAAGGAACCCCCTGGCACCTCATATTCACGCCATCTTCTCTCTGGATTTACTCTGCTGGACTGATTCTTCCATCACCTGGGTGTGACTTTCATCTGAGGCAGGATAATTTTGCTGCTGCTTAAAAGGATCATAAGATCTAAGGTTGGTTTTTCTTGATTCTTCTTTAGAATTGAATTGTATCCTTTAGGTTCTTAGTTCTAATCTTCATAGAAGAAAACATAGATCAATATTAGGGTTGCATGTGAACCTTAGGTTATTTTGTGTTCATTGATTGCATAGAAACCCTTCAATAGTATCAGTAAACCCATTTATCTTCTGATAGTACTCTGCTACTGTCATATCTCCTTTTCGAGTATTGGACAGTTGAGTGTGGATCTAAATAGCATTCCCTTTGTGCTCGGCAGAGAACATTGTTTGAAAGGATTTCCATAGCTCATTGGCAGTAGTTGTGCATCGAATCAATTGAGGCAAAACCTCCTCTGTAACCGAAGATAGGAGACCGCCAATAATGGCTTGATCTTGAATAACCCAAGTATTGTACTCGGGATTTGGTGACTGTCTCGCAGCATTGTTGGTTCCTGTGGTCACCGTAGTCGTCGGGGCAGGAGTAGTACCGTCAAGATGCCCAAAGAGATGGACACCTTTTAGAATTGGTACGACCTGAGCTTTCCACAACAGAAAATTGGTGCGAGTAAGCTTGCACGAAATCGTTGTAGCGATAGTGGAGGATTTGACAAGAGCAGACATGTTTAAGGAGATCGAAAAAGAGAGAAAAGAAAATTAGGGATACTCTTTTAGAAGGGAACCAAGAGAGCCGCAGAAGAAAGAGGGATTTTGAAGCGAGTCTGCTTCTTATCGATTGGCTTTGGCTGATAAAGCATGGCGCACAGCTATGTAGGCTGAATTTGATGCTCTTCAAAAGAACCACTTTCGAAGTGAGTTTGGATCTAGCTCTGATACCAAGTTAAACGGAAGTATTTGGGGTAAAATATGGGTTTCAATGTATTTATACACAGTAAGATTACATGATAAAGCTAACTATAGATCCTGATATCTTGGATCTTATCAATACAACATTTGAATTAAACTGATCCTATTGTTTCTGTTTACAGTCCTATTTGACCTTCGTTGACGGCAAGTTTAAGTGATTAAAGCTTCTATATGATCCCATTATGCTCCAGAAGTGTCTAGGTGCAATTTAAGGGTGTAAATGATGATTGGGAAGTGAATACGGTGTTCTTGGCAAGGATTAACACTTCAAAGCTTGGAATCAACGTAATCAATCAACCTTCCTTCTCCAATTGATGATGTTTTATGATCTAGGGTTTATGGGTAAACTTCAAAGTTGATAATGGTGTTGCATGTTGCAATTATGCTAAGATTATGAAATATTGAGTAGTATTAAAATGTTTTCTCACAACAATAAAATAACATTATTGTTAACTATCTCATGAAATACCAACAAGCTTGTAGTCCAGCGGTATTCGGTGTTGCCCTCCACCCTAAGGGTGAGGGTTCTAGTCTTTTAGGAGACATTGGTGGTTAGTTTAGGAGTAGGATTAGATTGTTGTTTAAAAAAACTATCTCATGAAATGGGTTACAACCCATCAAAATTGAATTGAATGAGTTGTGGGTCAATTAGTATAAATGATGCAATAACAAGGTTATTACTATTGTTTCTATCTTGAACATTGGAATGTATTTCGAAATCATGGATTCAAACATCACTGAAGGTATAAAAGCGATCCACAAGTTTGTCTTTTCCAACTGTTAGAAGTTTGGAAATGTCTTATTCAAACATATGTTTGTATAGCGTGCAAACCACTTCTTGTTAACAAAGGTTACAACAAATAAAAGTGGGAAGCTAGGTTTAACAATAAGACCCATAAATTAAACGTGGAGAGGACTAGGCTCGACTGAAGCGAATGAGAGGAGGTCGGGGTCACGCTCCAGTATGTCCATTTCTTCTCGGCTCAACGTTACCCATGCTTCAATCCCCTCACCGTTGCTAGCATCCATCAATAGTATTACATTAGCAAAAAGAGGAACATCGTCGGTAAAATTCCCATAACATGACCACACAGGCCTTCCCCATCCAAAATCCGCATCAGTTAAGCCAGAATTACACAAGCTACTCGACGAGTAGTAATCTGCATCATAGCTTGACATTTGACCCGCTGCCCGTTTCATCTCATCGATAACATAATCAGTCCCTTGTTCGCCTTTAAACTTCTCAAGAAAGCTACTGTCAACTTTCGCTATACCAGATTTAACATGCCCAATCATGGTCTCCAAAGTTAAGCTGTCTTTTAATTCACAACTAGCTAGCAACCGTCGTCCAGCAAATGTTCCCAATCGCATTTTCTGGTATGGGTGGCGTAAATCTACCTCGCAAATTCATGGCAATTTGCAAAATGGATGGTCTTTCTCCGTGTAATTTCCTTGCGGCAGCTGTCGCGCACTTCCAAATCAGGGATGTGACTGCTACAACACGAGTGGAGGAGACAGATGCAGCTGCTTTCTCCTTTAGTGCTTGCAGTGCGTAGGAATCAAACAGAAATCTCTTGGTGGAACACGCTCCACTCTTCATCAACAAAGGCCTTACAGCCAAGAATGATAGATTGACAGATGCATTTGAAGCAGCTTTAGTGTTGGGATAGAATAAAGACGAAGAAACAAAATTAGGGTAAATTTTATTTTCGGGATCACCCTTTGCTGAAGATGCCCAAGCATTTAAAAAAGTCGAGTATGTGCGACCATCAGTAAGCTTATGCGAATTGGACATGGAAATAGCAACACCTCCACAACTAAAAAAGTTGACTTGGATCAGAACGAGATGGTATCCTCGTGTTGGCTCCTTGGCATTTGGTGGCATCGGAAGTAGCCCCTGGAGTAAACTGTAATCTGGTTTGGCTAGAAAACTTGAGAGATCACCATCAACTCGTGTCTCGACATAATGTACACCTTCGTCATTGCATTCGATATGGTTATCGTCGACATACTTTCCTGCAAATGGGTAAAATCGAGTAAGTGTTTCGGACAATGAATCCCTTAATAATTTGGATCTTTCGGCCACCAAGTTGTCGATATTGATGTTGGTGTTTCCAGTAACATTGTTTGGATAAAAGAAAATAAATGGAACGTAAGAAGGAATATTGATTTGATCCACTATAGAAAGCTTGTACGATCGGAGTTCATGGGGAGTTGGCTTATCAGGCTTCACATGTTGTATAGACATAACATGGATTCCACTTTTACTCTTTTCTTTGACACTTTCAATACCATCTTGCGTCGGAGAAAACTTTCCTCTGCATGATAAAACATGAAAATAATCGTCTTTCATTAAGAAAAAGCTTTTTTGCAACCAAAAAGCAAAATGCATTGTTTAACCACAGAGAAGAGTCCACGTACTCCTGAGGAATCGCACTTGGTCGTTGGGCCGAAAAGAACCGACGCTCATAAGAATGCTTGGTGGTAATGAGATATGCAGGAAGTGATCATTTAAGCACAAGAAGAGGCCGCTTGGATGCCTTTGAGGAGGCCAACAAGTTACCGAATAACTTCATCATTTTCACCGGAAAGCCTTTCAACAAGACTGTATGTTTGATGCGGATGCTTAGTTTCTTATATGCCTACGATACTTTATATATAGGCAAAGGTATATATGAATCTGAACCTTGAGTTAAAGTTGATAACATTGTATGTTACGTTCTAGCTACTCCATATTAATTGTGCATGGTTATAGAATCTTTCTCACTTTTATACGTTATCTATTAAAAAGTTCTAAGTCGCAATACAATTATGATTTCTCCATCATTTTTATATTTCTTAGTATTTGTTGAACATTTGTGTTTCCGGGCAATTTAACACAACTACACCTCTTCACACTAAGATTAAATTCTATAACTAGACGTATCCCCGCGCGTTACGCAGAAATAAAAATATTTGGTAAAAAATATTGGCATATCATATAAGAATCTGAAAACATTAGATCTAATATAAATACGTAGGTTTAATTATAAATATGTCATCACAATATGTATCATGCATCAATTATAAACTTTTCATCACAAAACTAAAACACAATATCATAATGATATATTTAATACTCCCTCCGTCCCAAAATGATAGTCCAGTTTCTCATTTTCAAAGTCAAAGCTTGTCAAGTTTGACCGTAAATATATTTTTTTGTGCTATATAATATTAGATGAAAACTATACCAATGAAAACACATTTACAACACAAATCCATTCATATATTTTGTATCAAATATTATATAATAACAACGAAAATATTGATGGTCAAAGTTGACAAGCTTTGACTTTGAAAATGAGAAAGTGGACTATCATTTTGGGACGGAGGGAGTATAATTATAATGTTATCAACATGTTAATTTAACCAACATCAATGAAACATCCAATAGTAATTTTGTATGATATATGGATAGAGTAATTAAAACATAAGAAAACGTCTTAACATGAATTAGCTCAACATCTAAAATAGAATAGATTATGCAAACTCGGCTTCAAGGATCAGGTCTTGGTGTTAGATCTAGATCGTGGTTAGTGATGACCATCATAGTATTAGTCACTAAATTTGTAACATTACCAAAATCCACTGACGACTTAATATATGGTGACTAAATGATGCTTTTAATAACCAAAATTCTAGTCATCACTAAAAACTTGGTCAGAAAGACTTTTCTTGTAGTGTTTTTTTAACATATATCTTAAACGATATTATTTGAATAAAAAATACTTAATTGTATAAAAAATTGTTTTAATGCTTGGGGTGTGTGTATAATACATATTGGTACTTAATTGGCAATTATAACACTTGGGGTGTGTGTATAATGCATATTGGTAAATCTTCTAATTCAGTGACAAAAGTTTGCGTTGCTAATTCAATACAATTTACTTTCCACCAACTTTGAAAACAAAGTTTAAACAACCAATGACCAATCTCTAACGGAGTGGCAACTAAGTTTAGCAACGGGATATCGATATGTAACTTCTTGAAACGAATTAGCAACACAACACATAAGCAACCATTAGTGGCATATGCATTCATATGAGAGTCATATTAGCGGCACATTATAATTTATATAGTATTTCTAGTCCATCGCTATTAGATGGGATTTGCATTTTACACAAAATGTGATGTATAGGGGTTAAAAGTATATAACTGTGTAATTCCCCTATGTCACCCCCTAAAACTACACTTTTTTCTATCTTTAATATGATATTGATTTGGTTGCTTTCAATGGTTCCCTGTCAACAATGTAATAGTATTAATGAGGCCAGTGGCACTAATTAAGCTATAAACAGTCTTAATTAGTAGTTTATGATTAGTTAAGTGACGGGTGTTTGTGCTTAATTATCCATTGTAGGTTTTTATTGACCTTCTAGAAATTTAAGGAAGCTTTCGTGTTAACAAACTACGTAATTAATTAAGATTAGTACATAGCATTTTGATCGAGCACATGTTCGATATTGTAACATCGCAAAAGAAATGTGTTAATAGCTTGGTGCAATATTTGAAAATGATATTAGAACTTGTGGAAATATTTATGAAGTGCATTAGTCCGAGGATGCTGACGGACTTTCGAGCTGAGATGATTTAGACATGATTAAAAATACTAATACATGGTCAATACTTTTCTTTGCCGGTTAGTTGCACATATTTCCATTTCCTTCTTGTACTTTCTTAGACCTAGACATATAATACAAGAAGCATCAAGGTAGAACCTTTCCAAGTCATGTGGAATGTTTTGTAATAAAATAATAGTTAATTAAAGCTATACAAAATCGATCCATGATGGACCTATGCAATCTACAAATGTAAACTTAATAAATGCATATAAGAGCATTTTCCTTGTAGTTATAATTGAAAGTCAGAATAAATTGAAGAGCATTTATAGTTATGGATTCAATATCCAACTATAGTTGTACGATGAAGCTAATAATATAGGAGTATTAAAGAGGGAGGATTCAATATCCAACTATAGTTGTACGATGAAGCTAATAATATATTAAAGTGGGAGGATGGTAATTAGCATGCATAAAATACAACTGTGAACTTAATAACTTTTTTGTAAGAGCAAAATAATAAAATACATATAAGAGCAAATTTCTTGTACTGTTTTGTGATGTTTTTCAACTTTTATATAAGTTTTTGCATAACTCTTTATTATAAGAGAGAAACGCTTTTTGAGAGATCACATCAACCATTCAGACATTCTTATATCTTTTACACCAAAATAATAAAACATAATACAAAGAATATAACTAATGACTTATAAACAAGATTATATATTTTTTATCTTGTGTATATATTAATCATTTATATGTTTCAACATATGACCATTGAAAATTTGTTTACCTTCTTCATAAAATACTAATATATTCGGCTATTATAGATTTAATAGTCATATCTATACAAAAACAAAACAAAAAAAAACATCGATACTAAAAGGCTACACAAAAATAAATTTTACGCTCTTGCGAAAGTTTTTTATATTGTTACAATTTTGGCCGAACATTCCAAACTTCTTTTTACAAAATCGTCCCAAATTTAATTTTTCTTTACAAATTAACTTTTTTAATACTTTATAACAATGGTTTTAAAACGTTTACAACGTTTTGTTTACATTCTTTTTAGGGTTAATGATGTATAAGAGTCATAAGCTTTCCATGCATTTTTATAACTTTTTTTTACAATTTTTACAACGTTTTTATGACCTTTTTAAAGCTTTTTTAGAAAGCTTTTGTAATTGTTTTACAATCAACACAAAAAATAGATTGAAAATGGGGTGATTGATCTGTTAACCTAGCTAAACTTTTGTTGCGCAAATTCACCACTCTGGTTTCAGTTTGTTGTAGATTTAGTCCCTAATCAATATAATGACTATTTTGTCCCTTACCACAATTTCACTCGAGAATAACCGAATAAGTCTAAATTTGCAATATTAAGGAACGTATTTGTCAACATGTCAAATATATTCATTAAAATTGATTGAAAATGGGGTGATTGATCTGTTAACCTAGCTAAAGTTTTCCAGCAATATGAGCTTCAACCTTCCTCAATGTGGAGGAACTCAATTTTTCTCCATTAGATTCATCAGATACCAAATTTACAACTTCAACCTACAAAAACTCCTTACATTCAGCCATTAATGAAAAAAAATAGTGAAATACATGAAGAAATCACAATATGCACCTTTAGTTGTGAAAGGCCTCTTTCAGCTCTCTTTTTGTTTACAGATAATCCACCAGGTAATGTCTCCTGGCTGACAACAATGGCCTCAAGATTCTTATCAACAATTGAAGGACCATAGGGATCTGTTATATGCTCAACTTGTACTTTCAGATTCGGCTTTATAGACTGAAAAAAACAACAAATTCAGAAATGGTGTATGTTTATCAAATTACTAATGAAGAAAAAACATTCAATTACCTTGATGTAATCTTCAACTACTTTTTTTCTCTGTTCGATAGGCATAATAAGATGCGCAAACTAGAAGAGGCAAGAGACGAACAATCATAATATAGATTTGTGAAAATGAGTGTGTTGGTATGAAAGAGTGAAGAAGAAAAGTCAAACCTGTTTCCTGGTCAACATAGAGCCATCAAGGATACCAACTACAACTCGATCCCTAGCCAATTCTGCAGCTGTCTACAATAAACACTCAAAGCCTCCATATCATGCGTTGTGTTTCTGTGTTTTAATTGTGAATGAGAAAATAGAAATGCGAACAAACCTTAAGAAAAAGGCGATGACCATCATGTAGGCGATCAAAAGTGCCTCCTAGAACAACGGATCCATAGGAATTTGGTGGGGAAATGGTTGATGCAATAGGTACAAGCTCTGAATTTGAGTCCTTGATTGTCATATATCTTCGGTCTACGCTGTGTGAGATCTGATTTTGATTCTTTCAGAACTGTATATGTGCAAGATTGATATTCACGCAAGAGTAGATTCAAGTGTACTTCTTATATATGTAGAATGGCGATGAAAATAATTTCCTTAGAAGTTGGAACAACCTAATTAACATAATACAATCTAATAATTAATCAATTGTTGTTGAAATTGGAAACCCTATCAACAAGAGCTCAGAGCTCCGGAAAATAACAACGAGATTGCAATCATTATTTACGGCGATCTCACCGGAACAGAGTTTATACGAAGCGATAGAAAAATCGGCATACCGATTTAAACGTATTAGTTATGAAATAACAACGAGATTGCCATCATTATTTACGGCGATCTCACCGGAACAGAGTTTCTACAAAGCGATAGAAAAATCGGCATACCGATTTATAATCATCTACGCGTATTAATTATGAAGTTGACGATTAAAAACGAAATTAAAGCGTACCTTTTCTCTATAGACGATAGAACTGCACTGGATTCGCACCTGAAAACATAAAAGAAACCAAAATCGGAGTAGAAGGAAGTAAGAACGGCGAACTGCTGATAAACGAAAGAGAGTAGCATTTTAAGCCGGTCTAAGCTAGTTTTTTTTTTTTTTCAAAGTTTTTTATTATTTTAGGTGATTGATGTATCAAAAAGTGGCATAAGTTAATCTTTTAAAATATTAGTATAAATAACATTTAAAATAGCGTTTTTAAAATTTTTTAAATTTACTTATCAAAATATAACTAAATATATATATATACACGTATATAAATTTTATATATGTCATTTTACGTTTTTCAAATGACCGGCAAAGAGCATGGCGGTGGGCCATGACCGGTGCATCAACATGAAGAGGGGCATAAGATTTAGTCCATCTATTATGGGTATATTATAGTTTAGGCCCAAATGTTGATCCAATTTAATTTGATGGGATTTGGCTTGGGCATCAACGCATAAGAAAGAGTTCGTGAACTTCGTGAAGAGTTGAAACTGAGAACTGTATGTTAGGCGGCAATATCAAAACTCGCATCGAATAGCTAAAGACGAGGAGTCGATATTGATTAGGCTTCCCATTTTATGATTTCTTGGATATCTCAATCTCATTGCAACGATTATTAATAAATCCTTTATTCTGATTTCTTCCTCGCTTTCAAGTTCAAGGTTAAAACAAAATCTTTAAAGAATATCAGAAAACAAAAAGTCGAGGTAATCGATTAGAGTCGTCCGTTTCTATTTCTTGGATTTTGCCCTAATATTAATATGTCTAGTTGATTAATTTATTAATAATCACGGTTTCCAAGAGTAAACAATCGGTATGCCTTAGTGGCTGCAGGAAATGCCAAGGATTTTTTACATGTCACCGACAAGAAAGATGGATGCTGGTTTGTCTTATGAATAATTATATCGACAATAAAATAAAAAAAAATACGATAAAGAAAATAAATGTGGACATAAGGATTTAACGTGGAAAAACCGTTACGGGAAAAAACCACGGGCACAACCGATGATGATCACTATATGAGAAAAATGAGGAGGTTACAAGATTTGGAACTGAAAAATATATATCTCTCTTTTCTTTTTAATACACAGAGCCTCACAATATATATATATATATATATATATATATATATATATATATATATATATATATATATATATATATATATATATATATATATATATATATATATATATATATATATATATATATATATATATATATATATATATATATATATATCTTATCCTAATAAATAAGTAACTCAAGATGCCACATGTCATCTCCTCATTGATTTTGCCAAATGTCATTTTCTCATTTTTTTCTAATTTTTTTGTAAAATCAATTAAATGTATTTAATCCCAATATTTCAGTAACGGAACCCATTTCCATCGATCTCCGTATTCTCAACTGATCGATCAAATCGATCTCTCAACGAACACTCTCAATGGCGTTCCTTGGTGACGATGGCCGAGGTTCCAGCTTGCCCAGAAACTTGAACATTAAGGCGTAAGTCATGGTCGGGGAGCTGTTACGAGGTTAGCCTGAGTTTCTTTCCTTTTTCACATGTTCTCTCTGTGTATTCAGAAATCCATGATTTTGTGGATAAAAAACTTAATTTTGGTATTTGGGGTTTCTTGATTCTGCTTATCAGAAGTGGGGGCTACTTCAATTCTGACCTCCGTCGTAGAAATCCCTTTATTACCCAATTAGGTTTGTTTTGGGTTGGCGTTGAATCTTCAGTTTGGGGAAAATTTTCACTGCATCACTTCAAGCAAACGTTGAACATTTGAGGGATTCAGTGGAATCAATGCTCTTACAAGGTAAAGACAATTATTTTTTGATAAGGTATGTCTCACTCTATTTGCTTTGTGCAACTGGTGTATGTTGTATTTTGTACATTTTTATGTCAGATTTGGTACTTTCCAAATGCAAAATCAATACTTCTTGTTTCAATTTCTGCACCAATATTGTTCTATATGCCGTGCTCTTTATGAATCTCAGTATATTTAGAAAAAATTCTCTGGAAAAGCTTAAGGTCAATACCAATTTTGGATTCAAAAGCAAAATTCAATTCCCAAACTATGTTGATGTACATATCAGTTTACCACTTCCCTGCTTCACATTCTTTGCTGACCTCACCGCCATCAACACTTCCCTGCTTTGCCTTTTTTGCTGACCTAAAAACAATTGCTTAGTCATGGATTTTTACTTATTCTTTGTAGGTCAATGAAATCAAAATATTTAATACTTTAGTGAAAGATTGAACTTGTGAAAATAAAATACATCAATCCCATTTCTCTTTCAGGTTAATTTCAAATTTGTTGTGGCTATGGATTCTAATGCAAAAAGGTAAGCGAATCTTCTCATACTATCATTGTTCCTAGGTTAGATTATGGCTTATATTTTTTAAAAAATTTCGTTTTGATTAATTACTTAGAAGATGAAAATCGGAACTTGAATATTTATGCATTTCAAGTCACCTACATGCAACAATATTATGATTTTGCGGAAATGGTCATCTGGTAATCTGGTTCATATTTTTTTTGATCCATTGGTTTTGTCATTCGTGAAAGCTTATTTGGTTGAAGAACCAACACAACAACCAGAAAGGAAGATTTACGTTTATTGAACGAACATGTATGAATCCATAATTAACTAATCAATATTAAAAGCATATTCCAAAATCAAACCAATATCAAAATTATATTTAATGTTTTCATTTTGTTGTTTATGTATACCGTAAGGGGACTAGGTACGACTTTAGTACTGTCATTCTTGATCGAAAGAAGGTGGCGAATAGACTTTTTGTCGATGAAATTATCAAATAGTAACTCTATTACCATTCTAAAATAGCATCACTTTATTATTAAAACACAACCACTAAATTAAATGAATGTTATTAATGAAGTATAAAATTCTCTTGCTAAAATATAACTATCAAACTCATTTTGTGTTCGTTTCTACCATATTTTATTATTTATTAGATTTTTATCTGGTAATTTTCAGTGTCATTTTAGAAAATAAGGCTTAATGACTTTACATGGCTTTTGGTGGTGCTTACTATTTCTTCTTGAGGTAAGTTTAAAACTATTTGAGTATATTCTTACTTTATATCTAATTTTACATGTTGAAATGAAGTGTTTAAAATGATTTTAACGCTTGTAAATGATAAAAAAAAGTATCTAGCATGTTGATGATTGACCTCGTGGGTTTGTAAAGACCGGTAACATTAATTTTGATTGTTTCTTTTTTGTTTTGGTGATAAAGTATTGTGTTTTGATTACAGAACCATGTCAATCCATCAAGAGCAAATGGATTTTTTGACTTAAAGGGTTTGAAATGTGAAATACCGGGAAGTTACGAAAGAGAAACTTGATTAATAGCAAATCCCAAATTTAATATGGTAATTAGTTCATATTTTTACTAATATTTTTAGTATTTCCATGCTACATCTCCCTCTACTTATTTTATTCGTTTATAGTTAGTACTAACCACTGTTGCTTTAGGTAAAAGCATCATAGCTTGTATTAATCAACTTGATGATAACTCTTTATATGTATTTTGAGATGGAGTGGGTACATCTTTTGATTCTTTATCTATTTGACGATAACTCACACATTTTTTTATTGGATATGGATTTGTAGGCATAAGGAATGCTTATGGATTTCTCTGTGCACAGGTGGGTTGGACCAAACTTTCATTGCCCTAACCGTTTATCAACAAATATTTTGGATTTATGTTTTTGTTTAGATTTCAGGTGGAGATGGTGGGGTGGCAATATACATCCATCTTTGCATGCATAGCTTTGATAAAGTGAATAACAATCTCGCCATTGTAAAATACAAGCTTACCCACGTTTAAGGACAAAAAGGATGAGTTCTTGCAATGGGAAAGAAAAACGATGTATTAGAGCTTTAGCATGGATAGTCATATAGCTAGGTAGGGTGTAGGTTCAAAAGGTTCAAACGAACCTCTTTAATCAGATTATAGATCGGGTTAAGGACCGATGTAGCGGCAATTTGGTCTGCATCACGAGGTGATTGACAATGGGCGGTTTGATTAAAATTTTAGATATGCTTCTCAATTGTTGCTATACAAGCGGTTGTTGTTACAATCTATTGTTGTGATTTCGTTGTAATTTGGCTAGAAGAGCATGCCGAGTCAAATAGTTAATGTATTTTTAGTTAGAACCATGAGCTCAATAAGTGAAATGTGGTATTATTTAGATCAAACGGTGACTGCCCAGAGATTGTTCAAGTGTGTCTGGTTAATAAAAAATCACAAGATGAAGAAAAATAACCATATTACCTTGTGCTTTTAAAAAATATGATTTGTATAGTATATATACACACAAAATAATAGTCATATCTTATGAAATTTGTTTTAAAAAAATTAGTGTTTAGATTTTGTTATTTAATATTTTATTTATATTATCCCGTGTAATACACGGGTCTTACAACTAGTATATATATATATATATATATATATATATATATATATATATATATATATATATATATATATATATATATATATATATATATATATATATATATATATATATATATATATATATATATATATATATATATATATATAACTCTGATTGTTTTGAACGAATTCGATTGAACTATAAGCATCCATTTATATAGGGATGAACAGTCGTAACATTTCCGTAAATGTTGAAAATGAAATGCGTGCGTCGAATTGCCGTAATTGAAGAGTCGTTGGTCAAAAGTTTCCACGTGCAAGATTGCAATTTGAATTTGATTACATGAATTTGATTACTATTCATGTGGGGCCCATATGAATTATTTCATTTGTCTTCTGCTTTTGAAGGCAATAATTCACAATCTCCACCTTGAATTTAAAAGCAATAAGTAATCAAACAACTCCACCTTGAGATGAATTTCCACTTGTAGAACTTCTCATTATAAAATCATTGTGTGCCGACAATCCTTGGAATTAGATTGTCATACCAACCAAGCTTGAGCAAAGCTCAAACTTAGTTGCTGGAACCGGCTTCGTCATCATATCCGCCGGATTGTCATGAGTGCTAATCTTTTGAACTTGAATATCACCTTTGGAAATAACATCTCGAATAAAGTGATAACGTACATCAATATGTTTCGTTCTCTCATGAAACATTTGATCTTTTGTGAGATAAATAGCACTTTGACTATCACAAAAAATCTTTGTGGGAGATGTGTCTCCACAAAGTTCACCGTATAAATTTCTTAACCAAATAGCTTATTTGCAATCTTCAGAAATTGCCATGTACTCTGCTTCAGTTGTGGATAAGGCGACAGTGGTCTGTAGACTTGTCTTCCAACTCACAACACATCCACCAATGGTAAAGACATAACCTGTCAAAGATCTTCATTTGTCCAAATCTCCAGCATAATCAGAATCTACATAGCCCACCAGTCCTTCACCAGAACTTCCAAATTGTAAACATGCATTGGAAGTACCGCATAAATATCTAAGAATCCATTGCACAGCTTTCCAATGCTCTTTTCCTGGGTTAGCCATATATCTGCTAACAACACTTAAAGCGTGAGATAAATCAGGGCGAGAACATACCATGACATACATTAGAGAACCAACTGCACTAGAATACGGAATTTTCGCCATGTTATTAATTTCATCATCTGTCTTTGGACAATATGCTGAAGACAGTTTGAAATGTGTAGCTAACGGAGTACTCACTGCTTGGCTTTATGCATGTTGAATCTTTGAAGAACTTTCTCAATATACCTCTTTTGACTTAGGTATAGTTTTCCATGCTGTCTGTTACGAGTAATTTCCATACCAAGAATTTTCTTGGCTGGACCTAAGTCCGTCATTTCAAACTCTTTGCTTAGTTGTGCTTTCAGTTTTGCTATTTCTAGTTTATCTTTTGCAGCAATCAACATATCATCAACATAAAGAAGCAGATATATTGATGAACCATTGACTGACTTAAAATAAACACAACTATCATAATCTGATCTTTTAAAATTCTGAGATAGCATAAAAGAGTCAAACCTCTTATACCATTGCCTTGGGGATTGCTTTAACCCATAAAGAGATTTCTTCAATCTACATACTAAGTTCTCTTTTCCAGGGATAATGAAGCCTTCAGGTTGCTCCATATAAATATCTTCCTCCAATTCACCATGTAAAAATGCAGTTTTGACATCTAACTGCTCAAGCTCATAGTTATGCATGGCAACAATACTAAGTAAAGTACGAATTGAGCTATGCTTAACAACAGGAGAGAAGACATCAGTAAAATCAATGCCTGGAATTTGGCTATAGCCTTTAGCAACTAACCTTGCTTTAAATCTTGCTTCCTCATTATGAGTAATACCTTCTTTTCTTTTGAAAATCCATTTGCAGCAGATAGGCTTCTTTTCTTTTGGTAATTTCACCAACTCCCAAGTGCCATTCTTTTCAAGAGATTCCATTTCATCATGCATGGCAGTTATCCATTTGTTGCATTGTTCTGAAGTAATGGCTTCTGTGTAAGTTGAAGGTTCTTTGATACCTTCAATTTCTTCGGCAACGTTTAAAGCATAAGCAACAATATTTGCTTCTTCTATCAGTCTATTGGGAGGATGAATGACCCTCCTAGGTCTATCAGTTGCTATAGAACGTTGTGGTTGGTGAGTAGGAGTAGGAGTAGAAGACTCTTGCTCAACTGATTGATTTTGATCAATAGAGTTCTCTTTTTCTGGTGTATGTTCTGAGTTAACAGATTGCTCCACCTGCACACTTGTCTTTTGTTGACTTTCAATAGGAATATTAGTAGAAGAATTTTTATGTAGCATAGCTGATTCATTAAATACTACATTTATACTAATCACGACCTTTTTAGTTTCAGGACACCATAACTTATATCCTTTCACACCAGACTTATAACCAAGAAAGATACATTTAATTGCCCTGGGCTCTAATTTTCCATTATCAACATGAGCATAAGCAGGGCAACCAAATATTCTTAAATCTGAATAATTTGCTGGGGAGCCAGACCATACCTCAATAGGAGTCTTTTTATCAAGTGGAATAGAAGGTGACATGTTAATTAGATAACATGCAGTAGAAGCAGCTTCTGCCCAAAAACGCTTAGATAATCCTGTGTTAGATAACATACAACGGGTCTTTGAAATAATGGTTCTGTTCATACGTTCAGCTACACCATTTTGTTGAGGTGTGTAAGAAACGGTGTAGTGTCTAACAATTCCTTCTAGTTTACAATATAAATTAAATTCATTTGAACAAAACTCCATACCATTATCTGTACGAAGCTTTTTGACCTTCTTACCGGTCTGGTTTTCCACCATGACTTTCCATTCTTTGAATGCAGAGAATGCTTCAGATTTAAGCTTCAAGAAATATGGCCAAACTCTTCTTGAACAATCATCAATAATTGTCAACATATAACGAGCACCTCCTAGTGATGCTTCTTGAGATGGTCCCCATAAATCAGCATGTACATACTCCAAAATGCCTTTTGTAGTATGTACCGAGGTGTTGAATTTCACCCTCTTGTGTTTGCCAAATATACATAATCCAGTTTGCCAACGCATTGGCCATCAAGCAATCCTTTTTTGCTTAATGATGTTAAACCAAGTTCATTAATATGCCCAAGACGCATATGCCATAGGTTAGTAGTATTAGAAGTAGAAGATGAATTTGAAGAAACATTAGACTTACCTGTTACTGTACTACCTTGTAGATGATACAGGTTTGCA
Organism: Cichorium intybus; assembly: GCA_023525715.1. Taxonomy (NCBI): domain Eukaryota; kingdom Viridiplantae; phylum Streptophyta; class Magnoliopsida; order Asterales; family Asteraceae; genus Cichorium; species Cichorium intybus. The sequence goes on from CM042014.1 coordinate 34,468,543, forward strand.
GATTTAATATCAGCTTTCATCACAATCAAAGCTCCTTTAGAAACCTTTAAAACTCCACCTTCACCGGAATATTTGTACCCTTTAAGGTTAAGAGTACTTAAAGAAATAAGGTTTCTTTTCAAACCTGGAACGTGTCGAACATCAGACAGAGTTCTGACAACACAATCAAACATCTTGATTTGAATTGAACCAATTCCAGTGACTTTATATGGTGCATTATCACCCATCAATACGGAGCCACCTTCTATAGGTTGATAATTTGTAAACCAGCTTCCGTTTGGACTCATGTGAGAAGTACAAGCTGAGTCAAGAATCCATTCATCATTGGTTTTTAGAATTCCTGCAAAAGCTACAAGAACATCTCCATTAGAATTATTTTCAGCAGCATAAGTAGCTTTTCCTTCATCATCTTGATTTGGTTTGTGATTTTGATTAGAAGCTCTTTTCTCCTTGTTCTTCAACTTGTAACATTCAGAGATATAATGTCCTTCCTTTTTGCAATAGTTGCATGACTTGGAATGTCTGGATCTAGATTTGCTTCTGGAATTTCTTTTGTTCTTGCCTTTGGAATCATTCTTATCTGTTGGTCTGCCACGAACTACCAGACTTTCTCCTTTAAAACTTGAACCTTCAGTGGATACCATATCTTTCATCTTTTCTTTGGCATGCAAAGCTTTATAAACTTCGTGAAGTGTTAAAGTATCACGACTATATAATATGGTATCTCTAAAGTTTGAATAAGAACTAGGCAAAGAACATAAAAAAATTAAACCTAAATCCTCTTCATCATATTTTACCTCCATAGCTTCAAGATCAGTGATGATCTCTTTAAATGTCGAAAGATGATCCAGCAACGACCCACCTTCTTGCATCTTAAGCGAAAATAATTTTTGTTTAAGGTGCATCTTACTTGTGAGATCTTTGGCCATACAAATATATATATATATATATATATATATATATATATATATATATATATATATATATATATATATATATATATATAAAACTCTGATTGTTTTGAACGAATTCGATTGAACTATAAGCATCCCTTTATATAGGGATGAACAGCCGTAACATTTCCGTAAATGTTGAAAATGAAACGCGTGCGCCGAATTGCCGTAATTGAAGAGTCGTTGGTCAAAAGTTTCCACGTGCAAGATTGCAATTTGAATTTGATTACATGAATTTGATTACTATTCATGTGGGGCCCATATGAATTATTTCATTTGTCTTCTGCTTTTGAAGGCAATAATTCACAGTTGGTGAATTTTTTTTATCCTGGAACAATCTTTTATAGTAATTTCATACATGTTTCTTAGTTTCTTAATTGCATACTTCAAAAAATAACATAGATCGTGAATGATTTCATATTGGTTTAATTGTAACTGTATATTTCAAAAGATAACATAACTAGAATAAATTGTGGTTGAGATGTCAAATAACTGCACCAAGTTACAACAAAAAGATTTTAATCTTAAATACTAGTGATGTTTGGTGTAGTTATCACAGGAACCTAAAATTAAATGCTTATAATCCATAGCTTTATAATCTCGTAGTGAGTATTGATGTTTGCGTTTCTCAAATGGAAAAGTTAATATAAATTTGTTTTGATATGATCTAGTGGACTCTTTGTTTATGGGTGTTTGCTAAGACTTCAATACATTATGAGCCAATTAGGTTCGCTTCAGTGCCCAAAATTGTATCTTTCCCGTAACTGTTTGTGGTTTTATTACTCCATAACAAATAAATTTTCATAGGAGTTCCCTCGGGGTTGGTAGGTTTTTGTTTAATATTATTTCTAGCAATTTTTATAGATTCTCAATTATTTAATAAAATGTTATCAAATAAATATTTCATTGACACTTAATAAACAATACAAGTTGGTAGATCTCTTTTTTATTGATTTTTATGCAACTGGTAGGTCATTTCAGTGATGTTGCGATAGAATTCATAGAAAATTTCTAGCTTGTGGATAGTGATATCTATTATTTTGACATGTTGATCTTGAATTTTGTTCATTTCCATTCTCTTTTTTTGGCAGGATATAAAAGACTTTAAAGATTGTTATGACAATTTACTTTCTATTACGGTGGGCACCATAAACACTGCATATGGTTTTTAACCTATGCTTGTTGTTTTTTGTTCTGTACTGATGAAATTTTCGCGTAGGTTTTGTATGGTAAACATATAGGGCATTATTAGGTCTCTTTGCCCGGGGCATGCAAAACCTATGGACCGGCCCTGGCTAGTCTATACAACTAGTTTTTATCAAACGTCATTTATTATCAGTTAACTTTTCAGCTGCAGCTAGTTTTTCAGTTAGTCACTAGCTTTCTAACTACCTGCTAGTTTTTCACCTAGCAGCTAGCTTTTCAGTTAGTTTGTCAAACATAGTCTTAATACAATTTTTGTGTTTTTAGATGGTGTTTCCTATGCAATAATCTAATAGATAATGGAATTAAACTATTTTTTCGGGTTTCATTTTACTCGGATCGAGTTAATCGGGTATTTGGTGTGTGAGACTATAACCGATACCCAAACCGAATAACATTTCTGGTATTCAAGCTTCAGGTGAGTCACTTATTTAAATAGATACCTGAATTTTTAATAGTTGTGTACTTTGCGTCTGTTCATATATTTACATCTAAATTCTAACATGATTTGTGTACTTTGCTTTGCGAATAATTTTATAAAACAAAAGCCCACTGCCTAAAGAGAAACAAGGCTGGGGAGGGGATTTGTGTACTTTGCCTTTTCATATATTTTGCATATAACATAATTTGTATACTTTGCTTATTTGCGTCTGTTGCTTCCAAGAAGGGTGAGTCAAAGCCTCAAAGTTCAACATTTTGGTTAATTATATAGATTTTCGTATTTGTTACTTTATAAACACAAAAGGCCGACAACCAACTTACAAAACAAAGAAATAATCGACCATAGAATACTCAATCCACTTTCTTATTCCCAGGGTCTCATTAGTCATTACACAGTGAATAAACCATAGAGGCATAGACTACTCAATCCACTTTCAAATACAAATAAATAATCGACCTGAGGAACAAAGTAAATCATTGACCCGCTGGAAACAAATTACTGTAGGGAGGAGAATCCACAATTGTCAAATACAAATAAATCATCGACCACAACAAGGATGTTTGCACTCAAACTCCTTTTATGATCTTTTTCAATTCTAGGATTTAGAAACTTACTGTGTTGAGCAAACGAAGTCTGGAAGCGTCGGGAACAAACAAACTCCAAGTCTCCAATAGCGAGTAGCGGGTGGCCTGCCGGAAGGCGACGACTGATGGAGCATGGGAGGGGACGACTGAGGGACGATTTAAAGCCAGGTGAATATTTGGAGGGGCATATTTGGTGCAGGGAAATGGAATTGATTCCATTTCTCTTGTTTGTTTAATCTGAGTATAGGAAATTCAGAAAAAATCTAATTATATTTCTCTGTTTTTAATTCTCTAATTTTAGTAGAGAAATTATGAGAAATCTGGTTTTCTTTCCCAATGCCACCACCCACCACCACAATCACCTACCATCGACCACCACCACCACCGATCGCCGCCAACACCTCCACCGGCCACTATTACCCATTGCCACCACCACCACCATCACCCGTCAGCACCACCTCCACCTCCAACGCCGCCACCACCTACACCATTACTCACCACCACACACCACTGTCACTTATCGCCGCCACCGCCCACCATCCACCACTACTGCCAACACCCAGCAACACCACGGATGGAAATCCTGAGAACGTTTTTGGACTCAGACTATGGTCTATTATTTGATTTTGTTAAGAACCGAAAGAAAGAAAGAGACAAGAGAAAGTCAGAATAGCTGCCAAAATTCTTATTCACGTAATGAAGGGTAACCCCAAAAATATTAGGACCCTCCTTATTTATATGTACAAACAGCAAAGCACAAATCTACACTAGTTAAAGCCACATTTAACAAATCTCCACCTTGGCTTTAACTACTAAAACATCAAAACTAAAAACTTTATTTCCACCTATCTATGTTTAAAAGATCTAAACAGTGTCTAAATTTCGTCAAAGGAACAGATTTCGTTAGTGCATCTGCAGGATTGTCCTCAGTCCTTATCTTCTTCACTTGCACTCTTTTTTCTGAACGAATGAAGTGATAACGAACATCTATATGTTTCGTCCTTTCATGATGCACCTGATCCTTAGCAAGACAAATCGCACTCAAGCTGTCACAATACACAACAGCTTGATCTTGATGAAATCCAAGGTCTCCAAGCAACCCTTTTAGCCAAATTCCTTCCTTAGCCGCCTCCGTGAGTGCCATATATTCCGCCTCAGTTGTGGACAATGCAACTGATGGCTGTAATGTTGCTTTCCAACTCACTAATGCATTTCCAACAACAAAAACGTATCCAGTCAACGACCTTCTGGAATCCAGATCAGCTGCATAGTCTGAATCTGAGTAACCCACCATCAAACAATCTTCTTTTCCACCATATATGAGCCCCACATCTGCTGTACCTTTAAGGTACCGAAAAATTCTCTTTACCGCCATCCAGTGATCCTTTCCCGGACAAGACATGTAACTAGAAACAACACTAACAGCATGGGCTATGTCGGGCCTGGTACAAACCATAAGATACATTAGGCTTCCTACGGCACTCAAATAAGGAACCTTGCTCATATACTCCACCTCATTTTCTGTTTGAGGAACTAATACATCAGACAACTTCACATTCGATGATGAAGGCGTGTTTAAAGCTTTTGCTGAATTCATTCCAAAACGAGACAAGATCTTCAAAATATAACTTTTCTGGGACAAGAAAAGCTTATGACCAGATCTGTCCCGAATAATCTCCATACCAAGAATCTTTTACGCATGACCCAAATCCTTCATATCAAATTCTGAGTTTAAAAGTTGTTTCAACTTTACAATTTCTGACATATCTCGGGCAGCAACCAACATGTCGTCCACGTAGAGCAGTAAATACACAAATGAGCCATCAATCCCCTTCTTATGATATATGCAGCAATCATAAGGCTATTGAAACCATGGCTTACCATAAAGCTGTCAAATCGCTTATACCACTGCCTCGGGGACTGTTTTAACCCGTAAAGCGATCTCTTAAGCTTGCAAACATACTCCTCCTTTCCTTTAGCCACAAAGCCCTCCGGTTGATGCATAAAAATCTCTTCTTCAAGCTCTCCATGTAAGAAAGCCGTTTTTACATCTAACTGCTCCAATTCTAAATTCTTTTGTGCTACAAGAGCTAACAGCACTCTAATGGAGGTATGACGCACCACGGGTGAGAATATCTCATTATAATCGATTCCTTGCTCTTGGCTATAACCTCTAGCCACCAAACAAGCCTTAAATGTAACATTTTCAGACCCGGGCTGCCCTGTTTTTCGCTTATAAATCCACTTACAAGTGACAACTTTTCTCCCTTTAGGTAACTTTACCAATTCCCAAGTTCGATTCTTATGAAGAGACTCCATCTCTTCACTCATGGTGGCAATCCACACATCAGCGTCTTTATTGGAAATTGCTTCTCTATAAGTGGTGGGTTCAACAAAATCCATTTCCTCAGCAACTTGAAGAGCATATGCAACCATATCTTCAAAACCAAATCGTCTTGGCTGCTTAATCTGCCGTCGTGGCTTGTCCAAGGCTATAGATCCAAATTCTCCATGACTACTTTGGTTCTCGGTCATAATAGGTTTTGGTCCAGAAAAGTTAACAGGTTGGTCTGGAGAAATTTCATCTTCACTAACATCATTCACTTCAAACTCCACCTCTTCGGACCTTTTTTCTTCTTGACCAATTGTAAGAGATGAATATTTTGAGCCACGCAACATACTATCCTCATCAAATATAACATCTCTACTGTGAATGACCTTCTTTTTATCAAGTGACCAAATTATATACCCTTTTACTCCAACTCCATATCCCATAAACAGCCCCTTCTTCGACCTTGGCTCTAGTTTTCCTTCACTCACATGATAATACGTGGGACAACCGAACACTCTTAAGTTTGAGTAATTAGCCGGCTTACCCGACCACACTTCAAATGGTGTCTTGCAATCTATCGCCGTAGCTGGAGATCGGTTGAAGAACAAACTGTACTTAAAGCTTCAGCCCAAAAATTTCTGGTTAAACCGGCATTAGACAACACACACCTTACTCTTTCCAACAGTGTCCGGTTCATTCTCTCGGCCACCCCGTTCTGCTGTGGAGTATGCCTCACCGTGTGATGCCTTGCAATCCCTTCATCTTTACAAAAACGATCAAAATCACTAGAGCAAAACTCTAGTCCATTATCAGTTCGTAACCTCTTAACCTTCTTTCCAACTTGGTTTTCAATGAGAACTTTCCAATCTTTAAAGTTCTCAAGTGACTCACTTTTGTGCTTCATGAGGAAAACCCAAGTCATTTTAGAGTAATCATCAATGATTGAGAGAAAGTAACGAGCACCACCAAGAGAAGGAACAGATGCCGGACCCCAACAATCAGCATGTAAATAGTCTAGAGTTGACTTCGTTGTGTGAACAGCTTTAGAAAAACTTACCCTCTTTTGTTTTCCAAAAATGCAGTGTTCACAAAATCCCATCTCGGCCACCTTATGACCTCCAAGAAGTCCCTCCTTGCTGAGAATCAGCATGCCTTTTTCACTGACATGTCCCAGCCTCATGTGCCATAACTGAGTCAATCTTGACTCATTTTCACCAGAATTCTGAACTGGAGCTGCTGTCCCAACCACTGTGCTTCCTTCAAGTATATACAACGTACCTTTCTTGATTCCTTTCATCACCACCAAAGCTCCCTTAGTGACCCTTATCACACCATGGCCACCATTATACTTAAACCCTTTGGAATCAAGCACTCCCAAAGAGATTAAGTTCTTCTTCAAACCGGGCACATGTCGAACATCAGTCAAAGTTCTAACAGTCCCATCATTCATTCTAATAGTGACTGATCCTATTCCAGCAACACTACAAGCCATATCATTTCCCATCAACACATTTCCTGTTGCTACTTTATCATAAGAATTGAACCAGTCTCTTCGTGGTGTCATATGGTAAGAACACGCAGAATCAAGAACCCAAACCTCTGATTGACCTTTACAATCAGACACCGAAAGCACCAAATCAGCCTCAGACTCGAAATCATCTTTTGCAACAACAGTAGCTGCTTTTCCCTTTAACCGTGGACACTCTCTCTTCCAATGACCAAATTCTTTATAATAATGACAAACATCACTCAAGTTACCATTTGAGGCTCTATTCTTTGATCTTGAACGACTCTTACCTTTCCAGTTCCCTTTCCCCTTATCTCTCCCTCTATTCTTGCCTTTATGTAAGAACCCTAAAATTTTGGTAAAAGTTATAAAATAAACATATGTAAAAGTTGGGTTGAACAAGGGTGTAATAGTAAAAATTGGTAAAAAGGGCAAAATGGTCATTTGGCACGCAAATGACTTTAATGTAAAGAAAATATAATTTTTGGGGTAAGAATGAAAGAAAACAAAATTTATAATACTATAAAATGAATTTTTGTGCCATTTTGGGAAAAATGGAACTAGAGGGACTAAAATGTCAATTGGGCAAAGTAGCTAGGTATAAAAAGGAGAAAAAATCTTCTCCCAGTTCTTAGAACACAGGAGAAGTTTCTGGAGAAGGCTAGAGGACACGGGTTTGGTGGGTTCTTGAAGATTGGAAGCGAAAATATGATACAAATTGTTAGGAATTGAAGGATTCAAGCTCAAATAAGGTTAGTAATTCAATTTTCCAACCTAGCTCCTCGTGTGTTCTACACGGGATAAGTTGGAAACTGAAATTTCAGTTGGAGTTCATATGGTCTTAATGATTTCTAATATTATACACGCCTTATGAACTAAGAAAACATGTTTAAATCAAAGGATTGGTTGAAATTGGGAAAAATTGGGTTTTTGTCTCAAGAACCCTAAATCACGGGTTTACATGACCCAGTTGATTTAAAGGGTTTTAATGAGTTCAATATGTCTTAATAGAAGTAGTTAATGGTTTCTAATTGTTAAATCGAAGTAATTTCAGTTTTGGGGTCAAAACCTTAAAAATGAGATTTTCATAAATTTGAATGGAATCAGTGATTCCATGTTTTAAAAACATGTTTGAATGGTGGGTTTTAGTCATGGAATAAGTCTAAAACAATTAAGTTGTGTATAAAGAACATATCTCAAAATCATCAAAGTATGTTGCTATTGTTGAAAAATTGGAATCTTGTTCAAGAACCTTAGAATTCAAGTTTACATGATCAAATTGATTCTAAGGAGTTTTGATGAGTTCCATAAGTGGTAATTGTTGAAATAAATCAGTAGAAGTGTTTAATATTGGACAATTTCGGTTTTTGAATCAAAAATGCAAAAACGGGAATGTTTGGAAAATAATTAAAATCTATGATTTTTATGGTTAAAAACCTGAAGTAAATGAATGATTTTGGTCTTGGAATAAACCCTAGTGATTAAGTTGAGTATTAAGGGCTTAAAATGAGAAAAATGGGAATTTGTAGCATAAAAATCGGACATTCTGGTCTGTACCAGCAGCGATCGCGACGCGACCAGGCCCTGGGTCGCGACGCGAGGCCGAGGCAGAAGCAAAGTTGATCTCTGTTAAAATTTTGAAGTATGAAATCGATGCTAGGCTTGTCCGTTTGACCTGAAACTTTGAACATAGATTTAAAATAGTGTGAAACTACGTGGAAAATTTTTAAATCCCCAATACGACCTCCCGAGGGTACTGTCGCAAAATACGTGTATTTTTGGGAAAGTTTATAAATTAAAAGAAGTTAGTTATTAAGGGTTATAGCTTGTTTATGACCTTTAACTGTATAATATTAGACTTTTGTACTGGAGAATTAGTTGTAATGTGTAAGTACGTGTTAACCAAGTATGTGAACTAAATGCGTATATAGGCGGTGGTTCAAATACGGTTGGTCGAGCAAAGATCAATGAATAGGAGGGACGAGGAAGGGAATAGTTCTAGTTAGACTTCTCTAACTAGTTGAGGTGAGTATTTTGTGGATTTTTGAGTACATAGCAAAATGGGTTTTTATTCAAAAATGTTTTGGAGTCAAAGTGGTTTTATGGTTTTAAAAGTATTTTATGAAAAATATGCTTATAACGTGTACAGAAAGAGAATCAGAAATACAGTGAACTAATAATGTGATTGGCCCATGATGATGAGTTGCTTAGTATCCGGATAAAGACCACGGCCTGCTGCGGTAGGGGTGGCAAAAAGACACTACTGGGATGGTACCTCCCGTCGCGAAGTAGTTGTCTAATTACCTTGGTAGATGAATTCGTTTCATGCTATTGAGGAAGTAGCTATACGGGTGCGTCTCGTATAAAACCTACGGGTGCGCTCGTAGGATTGTGCTCACAAATGAAAAGGAAAACCTATGGGTGCGCTCATAGGAAGTTAAATAATACGAAAATTTGGAAATGTTTAAAATATGGAAAACTGTTTTGGGTCTAAAACCCATATTACTCACGAGACGTATGTCTTACGTATGTTTTTAAAATGCTATGTACTCAGGTAATCAAACAAGGGATTAGAAGAGTCGAGTGTGGGATGGTAGCTTTCGTTGTGCAAAGTATGTGCTGCTTGAAGTGTGGCAATGATACAGAAGAGTAATACCCCGTGTGTATAACCAAATATTTTGTATTATAAAGTTTTAAAAAAAATTGTGTGAGAATGGGGTGTTACAATTTGGTATCAGAGCAATAGTTTAAGCGAACTAGGTGTCAATACTTGAACCTAGACTTAAACTGTGTAAGAGTTAAGTAGGATACCTACTTTAATATAAGGTTGAAAGTAAACAGAAGTGAGGGTTAACCTGAAACAGTGGAACATGAGCCCTGGTGGTAAAGCTGGAAGCAAATATGTATAGGTGGTTATAATAATATGGGCCCGTACTATCATAATCACAGGATATATATTTGAGTTTGGTGGAACCACACAGGAATCATGTGAAGCTGTAAGGGACGAGTTTAGGAGGTTTGAGGGGCATAAGTTCGGTATACCTATGTAATAAAATCAAGTATGACTGAAAATGTTAAAGTCTAATGGAAGGGTGTTAAAGATGGAATAAATAATATGAGGTATGTAGTGGGGAAAACCCCATACCCTATATAAATCAGTATAAAGTATATGTAATAAAGCATAAGAAAGTATGAATGAAGAGTATTGAAAATAAGATGACGAGTATGAGAAAGGTAATAAGTGAGGAAAGTTCACATGTATGGTTGTGATAATCACCGTATAATGTGAGAAATGACGTAAATTATATGTAATTGAAACTTGAGAGAATAATAAAAGAGAAATAAAAAGAAAATGTATAGTTGAAAAGTTCTGTTGTCTAACGGAACGAAGTATGATTTTGGAATGAAAATAGATGTAATGTCATTACAGTGACCAAAGAAAGAAAGATTGAAAAAAAAATATGAATACATATATGTCAATAAAACCCAATGGCTGTGTGAAAGGGTAAAGAATAAATATTGAGAGGAAGTATAATATGTCTCCCAGGGACAACCAGGGAATTGAAGTATGTGTACTAAAAGTTATGGTCGAATATGTTAGTATAAAATGAAAGTAAAATACTTAACCAAGTATTAGATAAGGAATAAAAAAATTTAAGAAATGGGAAGTCGTGACTTCCAAACCCGAAGGAAATATAACAAGTAAAGACATCCAATGGTTGGAGTAAATAACTACGTCATAAGTATGGTGCTATAACGGGTAATATGATAAAGTAAGATACCCGAATGAGAAAGAAATGAAAAATGGAAGACTGTTAAGGATTATGATATTTTAAGTATTTTGCATTATTATAATGTGATTATAAGAATATGAATTGAAAAAAATATATATGGTATCAGTGTTTCATCATAAAACACATAAGAAGAAAGTATGACGTGGAATACGAGATATATAATACTGTAAAGGAATGAATAAGCTTATAGCTTTAATATATGTAGAAATAAATCGTATAAAGGAATGAGGTATAAACGAAAAGATAATGTAATGTGTTGGGCATATAGCCTTATAACACATAGAAAATGCCGGTAAAAGATATGATGAAATAAATTTGGGCTTAAGGCCTAGAAAATGTATAGAAAAGGAGTGTGATACAAAAGTTTAATATCTATGAAAGAAGGGTCATATTATATAAACACGAAAATAATGTATGCTAAAAGAGTACAATGAGGAGAGGAAGTAAATACTTAAATTCGTAATGTAAGTTTTTCCTAATTAAATGGTAAAATGGTGTATTTGGGTAGTAAGAACGACAAGTTTTTGACATTAGCCATAATAAGTATAGAGTAGTAAATGATAAAAAAATGGTATTAATCTATATGATTGAGAAAGAATGATGGGATGGGCAAGTAATTGGCGAGACAGAAAAGAAAATATATATTATGATGTATCTGAGTAATTAAAAAAACAAATATATGAAAGTGTAAAAAGTCGGAGAAGGTGAATTGTAGTACACAGAATGTGCGAGAGTTTATAAGTCGTTTGAAAAAAAATTGAATCAATTATGGTAACCAATTAAAGGAGAGGTGGAGAATAAATGAGTAGAAAATAAAGTGTTAAACTAAGCACTAGCGTAAGAAATAAGAACGACAAGAAAGTACTAAAACATAAGTAATAATATGAGAATGGTACACGGGGTACCTAAAAAGATGAAAAGTTTATTTATTAACATATTGTAAGAAAAGCTGAAACATGAAAAAGACATGGTTATATTAGTAAGTGTAATAAATAAGTGAGACTGAAATCTCATAAATAATAAAGGAGGATGAAAGAAGTATCTCGGTTACTAATATGTCAACATGTGAAAATGATGCAAGTAAAGAATGATATAGACTAAGTAATTGTGAAAATATTGCATATAATGTATAGGAAACGAGTAAGAGATACGTGAAATTGAGACTTTATAGAAAATGAATGAGGGTAATGTTTGAATTATCAATAAATCAAGATACAAAAGTACTACAAATATCATGGGATACAAGATTTGTATTCATGGGAGTAACCCATGTGAATTATAAGGGGAGGAAGATAACAATATGGTGAGAATGTATGTACGATAGTATAAAGTTTAATAAATCCTATAGTTACATAGTAAAAGTGATAAAAATAAGAGTAGTAAAGTTTGACAGTAACAATAAGTCAACTTCAACAGTAAAACTGTACAAATCTACTGGGCTAAAAAGCATGTATCATACATAGAAAGAAACCTACGGATGTCTAGTTTCTAAAACAAAAAGCGGTAAGTTATTTTGATTTTTCTGGAGTGAGATATGTAAATTCGCGTGTGAGGTGTACTGTTTCGATAAATTCTGTCCCAAACAGAAAAGTGCGGATGTAAAGAGTAACGAAAGAAAGAAAATACTTACCTTATAAATGGTAATGATCCGGAAATCATTAGTAGAGAAAAAAGAAGAATGAACTTGAAGTTCAAAAGATTTAAAGAATAAAATATAAATAAAAGATAAGAAGTTGTAAAATTTCTGGAAGGAGGAAATATCAATAAATTATCTATATAATAATGAATAAGTAGCGGAATGAGGAAACGAGAAGAGTGAAAATAAATGAATAATATTATGAGTAAAGAGTGAAATGAATGAGGAAGGTTGTAAAACAAATTTGCTTAAGTAAAATGTCCACTAAGGGACAAAATTTTACAAGAAAATATTTAGTGTATTTATGAATTTTATATACATACAAATTCTGCTTGATTGTATTTTGGAAAAAGTTTTATAAGTAAAGAATATGATTACTATAATCTAATGTGTTTTTGGTAAAGATATGAGAAGAATTACAAAGTAGACTGTTATTTTTGATAAAAGTGTGAAAAGTATGAAACTACTTTGTAAAATAAGTCACACTAAGAGATTTGCATAAGAATGAAATGAGGTAAAAAGGAATGTAATTAAAGCATAGAGTATGAAGTACGAGTGAGCGACTAAAAAGTTGAGAAAATGCATAAAATGACTAAAAGGGTATTTTGGTCATTTATAAAAGTATTATATATATTATGATAAGAATTCTGAATATTATAAGGAAAAGAGGGTAAAATAACCAAAAATGTATTTTAGTCAGGTGTATAAATGCAAATTACTAAAGGGATATTCAGATGAATATACCTATTATAAGAAGAAAATTAGAAGTGGGATAATCTTTAAAACACAATTTCCTGAAAACTATTCCGAAAGTTATGCATCTTAAATAAAAGATTGAAAAGTTGAGGGAGTAAAAGGTTATTTCCTCAAAGATAAAAGTGAAAGTAAAGAAAAAATTATCGTACTATGCAAAAGACGAAAAGATTCCGGGGACGGAATCCTTTTAAGGAGGGGAGATTGTAAGAACCCTAAAATTTTGGTAAAAGTCATAAAATAAACATATGTAAAAGTTGGGTTAAATAAGGGTGTAATAGTAAAAATTGGTAAAAAGGGCAAAATGGTCATTTGGCACGCAAATGACTTTAATGTAAAGAAAATATAATTTTTGGGGTAAGAATGAAAGAAAACAAAATTTATAATACTATAAAATGAATTTTTGTGCCATTTTGGGAAAAATGGAACTAGAGGGACTAAAATGTCAATTGGGCAAAGTAGCTAGGTACAAAAAGGAGAAAAAATCTTCTCCCAGTTCTTAGAACACGGGAGAAGTTTCTGGAGAAGGCTAGAGGACACGGGTTTGGTGGGTTCTTGAAGATTGGAAGCGGAAATATGATACAAATTGTTAGGAATTGAAGGATTCAAGCTCAAATAAGGTTAGTAATTCAATTTTCCAACCTAGCTCCTCGTGTGTTCTACACGGGATAAGTTGGAAACTGAAATTTCAGTTGGAGTTCATATGGTCTTAATGATTTCTAATATTATACACGCCTTATGAACTAAGAAAACATGTTTAAATCAAAGGATTGGTTGAAATTGGGAAAAATTGGGTTTTTGGCTCAAGAACCCTAAATCACGGGTTTACATGACCCAGTTGATTTAAAGGGTTTTAATGAGTTCAATATGTCTTAATAGAAGTAGTTAATGGTTTCTAATTGTTAAATCGAAGTAATTTCAGTTTTGGGGTCAAAACCTTAAAAATGAGATTTTCATAAATTTGAATGGAATCAGTGATTCCATGTTTTAAAAACATGTTTGAATGGTGGGTTTTAGTCATGGAATAAGTCTAAAACAATTAAGTTGTGTATAAAGAACATATCTCAAAATCATCAAAGTATGTTGCTATTGTTAAAAAATTGGAATCTTGTTCAAGAACCTTAGAATTCAAGTTTACATGATCAAATTGATTCTAAGGAGTTTTGATGAGTTCCATATGTGGTGATTGTTGAAATAAATCAGTAGAAGTGTTTAATATTGGACAATTTCGGTTTTTGAATCAAAAATGCAAAAACGGGAATGTTTGGAAAATAATTAAAATCTATGATTTTTATGGTTAAAAACCTGAAGTAAATGAATGATTTTGGTCTTGGAATAAACCCTAGTGATTAAGTTGAGTATTAAGGGCTTAAAATGAGAAAAATGGGAATTTGTAGCATAAAAATCGGACATTCTGGTCTGTACCAGCAGCGATCGCGACGCGACCAGGCCCTGGGTCGCGACGCGAGGCCGAGGCAGAAGCAAAGTTGATCTCTGTTAAAATTTTGAAGTATGAAATCGATGCTAGGCTTGTCCGTTTGACCTGAAACTTTGAACATAGATTTAAAATAGTGTGAAACTACGTGGAAAATTTTTAAATCCCGAATACGACCTCCCGAGGGTACTGTAGCAAAATACGTGTATTTTTGGGAAAGTTTATAAATTAAAAGAAATTAGTTATTAAGGGTTATAGCTTGTTTATGACCCTTAACTGTATAATATTAGACTTTAGTACTGGGGAATTAGTTGTAATGTGTAAATACGTGTTAACCAAGTATGTGAACTAAATGCGTATATAGGCGGTGGTTCAAATACGGTTGGTCGAGTAAAGATCAATGAATAGGAGGGACGAGGAAGGGAATAGTTCTAGTTAGACTTCTCTAACTAGTTGAGGTGAGTATTATGTGGATTTTGAGTACATAGCAAAATGGGTTTTTATTCAAAAATGTTTTGGAGTCAAAGTGGTTTTATGGTTTTGAAAGTATTTTATGAAAAATATGCTTATAACGTGTACAGAAAGAGAATCAGAAATATAGTGAACTAATAATGTGATTGGCCCATGATGATGAGTTGCTTAGTATCCGGATAAAGACCACGGCCTGCTGCGGTAGGGGTGGCAAAAAGACACTACTGGGATGGTACCTCCCGTCGCGAAGTAGTTGTCTAATTACCTTGGTAGATGAATTCGTTTCATGCTATTGAGGAAGTAGTTATACGGGTGCGTCTCGTATAAAACCTACGGGTGTGCTCGTAGGATTGTGCTCACAAATGAAAAGGAAAACCTATGGGTGCGCTCATAGGAAGTTAAATAATATGAAAATTTGGAAATGTTTAAAATATGGAAAACTGTTTTGGGTCTAAAACCCATATTACTCACGAGACGTATGTCTTACATATGTTTTTAAAATGCTATGTACTCAGGTAATCAAACAAGGGATTAGAAGAGTCGAGTGTGGGACGGTAGCTTTCGTTGTGCAAAGTATGTGCTGCTTGAAGTGTGGCAATGATACAGAAGAGTAATACCTCGTGTGTATAACCAAATATTTTGTATTATAAAGTTTTAAAAAAATTTTTGTGTGAGAATGGGGTGTTACACTTTATCTCTGTCATCATTCACCACTGATAAGCCTACAGATTGACCATCAGAACTGTTACCAGAAGCCTTATGTCTTAGCTCTCTTGAATGTAGACTTGACCGGACTTCTTCCATAGTGATTGTGTCTCTACCAACAACAAAAGAATTAACAAAATTCTCAAAAGAAGTGGGCAAAGAAACCAGTAGGATGAGTGCAGCATCCTCATCTTCAATCTTGACTTCGACATTCTTGAGGTCCATAAGAATGGAGTTCAATTCGTCCAGATGATCTTTCAATGCCATTCCCTCCTTCATACGTAGAGAGAACAATCTTTGTTTCAACAACAACTTGTTGGTTAGGGATTTGGTCATGTAAAGGCTCTCCAATTTCAACCAAATGCTTACTGCAGTAACTTCATCTGCAACTTCATAGAGGACTTCATCAGCGAGAGACAGCAAGATAGTAGAGTGAGCCTTCTCATCTTGTTGTATGAAGTCAGATTCTGCCATTCCTTCAGGTTTTGCTCCAGCCAGGGGCGTCCAAATGCCCTGTTGCTTCAGTAGAGCTCTCATCTTGATTCTCCATAAACTAAAGTTGTTTTTACCAGTAAACTTGTCTATTTTTATTTGTCTATTTTTATCATTTGTGAGGGCATCTCGGTTCAAATCTTGAGATGGTCTTGCAATTCTTTACCGGTAAACTCCAATAGACACACAAACACACTTCAATTGAGCCGACGACTTCTTTGATTTCTCACGAGCAGATGAATTGCAGATCGATTGTGAAGCAATCGTGAAATCAAGAATTCGCCCAAAAAACACGCTCCACCTTAAAGTGCACACCGCCAATTTGCAATTCAACAGAGAAGAAAGAAATTGATCGAGAAGAAGAATCAATTACGTAGACTGATTGATTCAGAAGGAATCGAGAATGATTTCTTGACCAGGTTCAATCGAGAATTGCACTGAATCACTTCAACGTAGGAGAATTTCAAATCAATGGAGAAAAGACAGATCGATCACTGTAGCGGAACACAAACACATGATCGAGTGAAAGGGATTCGAGACTTATCAGCGTATCAACAATCTTTCTGGCTCTGATACCAATTTGTTAAGAACTGAAAGAAAGAAAGAGACGAGAGAAAGTCGGAATAGCTGCCAAAATTCTTATTCACGTAATGAAGGGTAACCCCAAATATTAGGACCCTCCTTATTTATATGTACAAACAGCAAAGCACAAATCTACACTAGTTAAAGCCACATTTAACAGATTTCATACTCGAAATATTTTTAGTAAAAATATTTATAAAAGTCGAAAATCGGACATTCCGGATAAAACGAACACAAATATTTAAACGTGATTTCCCGGAGTTCTATAACTCGAAAAATTAATCCGTTTGGGTTTCTGGAATTGGTGCACTCGACTTGACAAATCTCCGCTCTCGAAAAGAATATTAGACGTCAGGATTTTGGCACACGAATTTAGGAAGTTTGGGAGGACTTTTATGGCAAAACCTACACCTACATGAGATGTTAGTCATCTCTTGTGCCCCCCCCCCCCCCTTCCCCTTGCCCATGGCTCCAACACCCTCCCATCACCACCATCACCCTAACACCTACAAGTATGGCCTCCACTTTTATATTAAACAGATCAACATAAATAAGATGCATCATTTCCATTTCTCTTGCCTAGATTTCTCTCTCTCTCTCTCTTGTGATCGGCCCAAAAACACCATCGTCGGCCACCACTTCACCACCGTCGGCCACCATCCCACCGTCGCACCACCATCGTCGGCCACCATTTGCCGCTTAAGACCTTGTTGTTTTGTGGTATTAGTTCAAGTTCAAACCCTAGTCGAAGCTCGTTGGTGATAATTCACGGTGCTTCTCAAACGCGATCATACTCGATTTTAAACCGAATTCACACTTCAAAGGTGAGTTCATATCCCTCGTTTATCTCTTCTTTTTACATGTTTTAGGGGGAGAATACAAGTGTACTAAAATACATGTTTCGATCTTGCAAATATAAGATGATAAAAGTGCACTATTTGTTTCTTGGCAAAAGACTTGGAAAATTTCTTTTCTCAAAAATGGTCATAATAAGGTCTTGTAAAAAGTTTATATAACAAAAATAATCTATTTTACGTAACTTGTTATTATTTGCATGAAAAATGACAATTTGTAAGTAGTTGTCATCACTTTTTATAAAATGACCAAAAACTAGTAAGTTGTCGTTACTTTTATGAAAAATGGTTTTGTTTACTTATTGTGTATATTTAGTGCCTTAGATGTAAGAAAATGTATATTTACGAACATCTAGCATCTTTTAGGTATAAATACGTAAATACGACAAACACACTTATATAAATTATAATTGGTATAATTTATGGAACAACTACAACAAATACATTTATATAAATTATAATTTGTATAATTTATGGAACAACTACGACATTACAATAAATACATACGAAAAATAATTATATAGATATATAATTATCATGTAGATTTTTGATGATTACAAATACAAAGGATTTTCATTTATAAACAATGATTTCATCACGTTGAACGGTTATGTGAGACATTTTATTCATCGTATTAAACAAAGTACAAGGGTAAGTCCTGGATTATAACCTTAATCATTACGAGCGAGATAGTTGTGTATAGATCTATATGAGATTGACAATCTCCACCTATGGTTGTTCGCTACAACTACGACCGACAGGTCAAGGGTGACAAATGTCTTAACATTACGACGACCGAAGAACGTCGTGTTAGACCCACATCATAGTAGGTAGCAGGGTTATAATATCTCACAAGTAACAACAATGAATATCCATTGTTTAGGGAAAACATCTTCACTTGGTTTTACATAACTATAAAACTACATTTTTACGCGTAATATAAGTAAAGAATTACTTATACATTCCGGTTTATGACTACAAAGTATATCTTATCAAGATTTATAAAGTATTACACAATTCCAGTTTTATGGTTCTAAAGCTACAATAACGTTTAAGAAAATATTGTTTTTCTTGCCTACAAATACTTTGGGTTTCACTAAGGAAATAATGGGTTTTTCTCATTACAAAATCTTATGAACTCACCAACGTAATGTTGACACTTGTAAAACCGCTTGTATTCTCAGGTAATCATTAGTCGAGATTGACAAAATTTTGGATTAGGACGCGAAGGCGTCACTCTTACTATTTTGTTTATCATACAAGTAATTAGATCTGAAACAATTAACATTTGGAACATGTAACTTATCTAATTATAATGTATGATGGTTGTTATTTACTTATGCATCGATGTATTCAATTATTGTGATACTGTATAACGTTCCACCCTCTGACGATTCTGTCATTCGGTTTGGGGGTGTGACATATATGTTCACGATCGAAGGTATTCCAATTAGTTAAATATATAGGTTATTGAAAATTGTTGCCCTTTCAACCACAAGAGCAGAGTACACGTTTATTTCAGAAGTAATCAAAAATATTATTTAGTTAGAGAACTTCTGATCATCCCTAGGAATGCAGCAAGAAGATTTTGTATTTTAGTGTGACAACCACAATGCAGTTCACTTGGCTAAGAATTTGATATTGGCCACAGGAAAAACAATATTCATATAAGATACCATTTCAATAGAGAGTTGATCAATGATGGGACCTTAAACTTACAGATGATCATTGGTTCAAAGAATCCATCATATAAGTTCACCAAGGTTGTTACTGCTGAGAAGTTAAAGTTGTACATGACTTCAATCGGTCTTCATGAACTTTTAAGGGAAGACATGGTAGAGAACTAAAGAGAGGGGGCGAGAGAGACAGAGAAGTAGGAGTTTCATAGAGATGCATGGCAGAACTTCAAAGTTGATCGAGCCTCCAAGTAGGAGATTGTTGAGTTATAGAGCCTAAATGCCCTATTGGCCTCATTTTCGAGGGGGTAGTTCTTGGTGGGATATGGAGTCTGATCAAAATTTCTAAGGCAAACCTACGGTGTCGAAGGACAGCAGCTGCGGTGCGGAGTCGCGGAAACTGTTTTGTCCAAAGGACCGTAGTTACAGTAATCATAGAAACTACAGTATTGGGTCGAAAGAACTGCAATGCCAGGTCACCATGACTGCTAGGTTAGTCAAGGCTGCGGTATCAAACAAGTAGAGACTGTAGTGCTTGCCCTTGCAGCGTGTTTTCCAAAAGTGCGTAGACTGCATAGACCTGACCCATTTAGTGATGAGATAGATCATCACATGCCAATTTAAATATAGGAACCTCCCCTGAATGTTTTTTGTGTGAGTAGGCAATCATACTTGTACAAAATTCTAGGGTAAAAAACCTGTAAATTGATTGGCTGCAGTGTCGAGCAAGCAGAGACCTTGGTGATTGCTAGCTAGGAACATGTTTTCCAATGTGGGCCTGACCCATTTAGTAATTAGATCATCTCAAGCCTATTTATAGACACCTCCCATGTTTGTTTAAATGTGAGCGGGCAATCATACATGCACAAAATTACAGCCATGAAAACCTAAAATTGATAGAGGCCGTTTTTGTGAATAATAAAATCCTTTCACTCTACTTCGCCTATAGATGTAACCGAGCACTCTAATCATGTGAACCACGTTAAATTCTTGTTATTGTTTTCAATTTCATTTACTTACTTTGTATATGCTACATCCTTTATCAATTTTTCGTGGGTTCCTTAATTCCCAAGAAGTTTTATGGTAAGTATATTTATAAGGGTGGAAAGAGGGGGGGGGGGGGGGGGGTTGGGATGATCGTCGGTGGCCATGTGAGAGATGAGAGATTGACGAGAGCGACTTAAGGAAGGTGGCGATTGTTTAACTAGGTTTGGGCATGGGTCGGTTTTGACCTAAAACCGAACCTATACCAAATATCATCGGTTTTCAAACATTTGAAACCAAACCCAAACCAAAACCGATCAATTCGGTTTGTGGGTTTTCAATTTTTTTATCAGTTTCGGTTTTTAACCTGCCTTTACCGAATACTAAGAGACTTATTATCATTATATAGAAGATGAGGGAGGCTAATGTTTGTTCAAAAAATCTGATTTGGGACTCTAAACACCATGAGATAAAATGCTATCAGTTGCCTCATTATATAACATATGAGATTAACTTTAGTTTCGTACTTCACCAATGCGGGATGTGCAATGCTATCAGTTGCCTCATTATATAACATATGAGATGAGCTTTAGTTTTGTACTTTCACCGAAACATATGAGATGAGCTTTAGTTTTGTACGTTCACCGATGTAGGATGTGCTACGTCACTGAAAAATATAGCTGCATGTTAAAGGCGAGATTCGAACCCTAGACATGAAGTTTCTAGGTGTAGAATTAACCACCCGACCGCATTGCTTATTGTGTTTCTATTACACAAAATATTATTATAAAATATGTACGTAATATATATAGTTTTAATCGCTTCATACTAATCGGTTCGGTTCGGTTTGGTTTTTCTCGGTTTTTGACATTTCCAAAACTGAACTGAAACCAAAATTTTTGGTTTTTGAAATAATGAACCCAAACCATCAGTTTTTGTTTAATTTCGGTTTTTCGGTCATGGTTTTTTGGTTTTCTTTTTCGGTTTTTCGGTTTTGCTCACCTCTACTTTAGGCTTATACCATGTAGAGTTTTAGAAAATCACCACACCGGTGAATAATATTTCATTATATATAGATTAAAGTTGCATAAATTAGGAAAGAATAATGACAACAATAATACTACATTATCAATATATAGAGACTTGATAGTTGATACCATGTAGGGTCTTAAAAAAGTCCAGACCGGTAATATTTCATTATAAATAATTAAATATATAGACTGCAGTTACAATAAATCAGGAACGGATAATTACAACAATAATCTTGATTTTATATCCATGACATTTAAGGCTAGGATATATCGTTGATAATACTAAAATTTAAATGCGTATCAGAACTCCTCATACCCTGTTTAATAGTGATAAATCAATATTCTTTCAGAATTCAGATGATAATGATTAATGAATGACACAGTTTACGGGATCAATTGATCTTAATTAAGATATGAAGCTAAGAAACTTCACATGTTGTGGAAAAAGCTAATCACTTAAATGCGGGAGAAGGTTCACAGCATCAGTTAGTTCATCCATAATGTCACCATCTGTTCCAAGTGGTATGAAAACATTGGCTAGATAATCAGGTCGCCCACTGGTCCACTCAGGTTCACACCATTTTAACGCATCCCACCATTCATTCTCTCCTTTAATTTCCCTGGGATGATCGGAAGCTTCCATGTAGGATAGCTTCTCAAGGTTTGGGCAATCATAAACAACCAGACTTTCTAATCTTGGGGCAATACTTACACCACGAGAAATGCTAAACAATTGCGGAAGGTGTAAAAGTGATACGTACTTCAAGCTTGGGAGACAAGGAGTTGATGTGGAGTGGTCGGTATCCAAACTTACAAGGCTTTTGATTTTGGTGCAGTCTTCCACGATCAGATATTCCAAGCAAGTGAGACTATCAAGCAACCCCTGTGTTAAAATGGTCCTCAATTCAGGGCATGTATGGATTGCCAAGGTTTTTAGATTGGGCAGACACGTAACATAGATTGGCCCATTTAAGATGCAAGTGAAACTCTTCATGTAATGAAGTGATAGATGTTCTAATGATCCAAGCACGGATCTTTGCGAAAAATACTCTAAATAGCTTCTATCCACAATGTCCAGCATCTCATTGCATTCCGACAACAAGCAGAATTTCAGCTTATCCATCTCCGCCAGCCCAAAGGCAGACAAGGACCGGACAGTCCAGTGACGGTCTAAGAAAAGAGCATTAGCATGTGTTAGCGCCTTGGCAATCAC
This sequence comes from Cichorium intybus, assembly GCA_023525715.1. NCBI lineage: Eukaryota > Viridiplantae > Streptophyta > Magnoliopsida > Asterales > Asteraceae > Cichorium > Cichorium intybus. The sequence goes on from CM042014.1 coordinate 34,491,190, forward strand.
TTCTATCTCCCCCTCGCCATTTGTATATGTCAGGCACTTGGGCAGTTTTACAACGGTCTTATGAAGATCAGGTGGGACACGAGATATCAGACGTTGTTGAAGGTGACCAACAATGAAACCAAAATTTGACAAATGTTGGTATATAGGGACCCTTCGCCAGCTCTGTGTCTCCATAAATATGTGCAGAAGTTCTGTGGTCGGGAAATTGAGTCTCAAAGATTCCAAGTTCCAGAATTTAGGTAAAATGCTGATGATAAGTTTGACCTCACCTTCCCACCATTCACCATCCAACTCCACACAAATGCTTAGTTCCTTTAACCGTATGAGCTTTGACAAAACTGCTGCAGGAGTTATTTGCTTACTTTGGTTGCCTCCTTTGTGCATGTCTGCAAAGTTGTATAAAGAAAACTTCAAGCATTCCAACTTGGTTAGGAATCCAAATTCTTCTAGTAAGCATATAAGTTGAGTTCCTTTCGAATCAAAGACCTTGAGATTCTTAAGGGCTCCAATTTCAGGAGGTAGTTCCATCAAAAGATCACAGCTTTTTATGAATAATTTCCGAAGAGTTGTTAACTTGGAAATAGAAGATGGCAAACATTTTATGCTTGTGTTGGACAAATCTAGAACTTCGAGGCCAGGCATGTGATCAAAGAATGTAATGGGAATATCCATCAGATCTTGATTGAAGCACAGGAACAAATTTACAAGAATTGGGCAGTAGGGGTTATCTGGAAGCTCGGATAAGATGTTATTATTTAAATGGATTTCCCTAGCATCCCACTCTTTAACGTTTGGCATTCTATTTGATTCTGAACCATCTTCCTTCAGATAAAGTCCATATGCACGAGGTACAAAGTAAGCAAGTAAACAAACTCGAGTCTCTTCTCTCATTTTAACAGAATTTCCCCCCACTCGTTCCAGAAAGAAGGAACGTATAAGGTCTTCATAAGCATGCTCTCCTTCTTGTTCACTTTTTACCGACCCATCTCTAATCCAACTGTTTATCAACGAAGATTTATCGACTTCACATCCTCTGTAGCGCGATGCAAATTGTATGATGCACCTTTGAGACACGTTTTCCATGCGAAACCAGATGAATCTTAACACCCTCACCATAACATCACTTATGACACCCGACTCTGATGATGAAGGCTCCTCCTTTTGTGAGGCTAATTCATGCAATGCTAGTTCCCAGACACCGACATCAACCACCCCTTGCAGGGCTCTTGCAAGTAAAATGATGGCAAGTAAATGGCCATGACACTTCTCGATTAAGTGTGTTACCATTTCTTGAATGCTGGAGTAATTGCCCACTGTTTCTAGGTTAACATTGGTAGTGAACAAGATCCAGGGTAGAACATGATCTTGAACTCTGATCTCCATATCCACCGGGCAATAAGCATTTTGTGAGGCACTTGTCATCACTATCTGCGTGGTTCCAAACCATTTGGACAAATTGAACTCGAGTTCATGCAAATCAATAAAATCATCACTGCAATCTAGGAACAACAAACAGTTCAGGAACTGATCCAGAATAATTTCTGTATTGCCAGTTATTGAATTTCTTTCATTCGACAGATGTATCTCTTTTTCTATTTCGATCATAAGCTCTTTGAAGCTATGATGTTTTACTTGTACACACAAAACCATATCAAATGCTCTTCTTAACTCTGGCGTATCCTTCAATGTTTCTGCTACTTCCTGAGCACCACTTCCTGAAATCCCAAGCTTCTTGACTTTCAAACCCTTGATACAGCTTACAGCTCTATGGGCAGCCGAAGCAACTGCATTTTCATGGATTTCCGGTATACCTGACCAAAAACTTGCCAAAGGAACTTCCCTGGAGTCGGCTATTGTTACTATATTCTTCATCTCTACAGCCACGGACCTGTTCTGCACCAAGACTTCTGGTAAATAAGCCACCATATCAAAAGCAGCATCATCTAAATGTTCTTCAGTTTCTTGAACAAGTGTTTGAATCTCCAACAGATAGTCTCCATCCCTTGAAGAGTCCAGTGACTTTCTTATGTACTCGCTCAATAAGGAAAATTTGTCTACCAAAGACCCAAAGTTGATTTCTGCTTCTTTTTTCATTGGGTAAAACCAGATGAGGTCTAAAAAGTCCTTCATCCTCATCAATACATCAGCTCGTGGTATGTACTCCAACTGCATCAATTCATACAAGGATTGTGTTCCTTCTCCAGATAACACCTCAGGCAAAAGCTTCATCTCCTTTCTAAAGTAGCTTCCCCCTGAAAAGCAACATTAGCATCTTATTGTAATGAAAAGTATACTAAAGATTAACGTGGAAAAAAAATTGAACACAGGAATGGCGATGAATGAGGAATACACATGTGTATGAAAAAGAGACAAATGATGTTTAAGGAGCCATCATTAAAGGAGGAGCTAACTAAGAGAGAACTAAAAGGGTAGTTAACAGCATGTAGAATAACATTCGATGTCAAGAGAACCAGATATTCAAAGACATGTAGCATAGAGCAATTACAATTGGAAATGGTTTGAATATTAGCTACGAGAGCAGATTAAACAGATGTGCTGGAGTCCAGAAGGTGTACATGCAGGTGCAGTATGTTATAAAATGATAAAAAGTTCGGCAGTGATGAGAATGTCAAAGATCTGATTGTTTCAAGTTTCATCATATGTTCCTACAATTCTGAATAGGAGTCAACTAAGAGCGACTAAAGCAATAATTTAGGAGTTTAGGGCAGTAATTAGTTGCAAGTTCCTTATTCCAATGTATAGTCATTGTTATAAGGGGATGGTAAATTAGTAGGAAATATATCGACAGAGAACCACAAGGAGTGTCAAGTCGCATAGGTACTTGTAAGCAGTGTCACATGGTTGTATATACACAAATTGATGCACCAATGATAGATTGGAAATTCAGATGCAAGCAAATAATATAGAAGAAGTTCGGCTTTACCAGAGTTCTGTCCGGAGGAAAAGAAATAATTCTGAAACCTCTTACAAGATGTAGTTATTCTCGTTTGGGGATTTGAATTATCAGTTCTTTCATGTAATGCCAATATAGACTCAAGACCAAAAACAACCTCAGCCATTGTAATACATTGCTCTTTACCCAAACACCAATTCACTATTCTTCCATAATCATTCAAGCATTTAAGCGAAATCTGCCCTCTCAATTCTGGATCAATGATCTGGTCTAGTTCCGGTGGTATCAGAGTGTCTTGAGCCCATCTCACCAGTCCCAATTGTACCTCATAAAGATTTATATCCGGTCCTACACGCCTCCTGCATAGCACTTCCAACAAAACTACTCCAAAGGAAGACACGTCAGACTTATATTCTGGATCAGTATATTCAGTTTTCCCTGCAACGGCTCTACAAACTCTAGAAAATCGGAAGTCTGCAATTTTGGCTGCCCACTGGTTATCTAACAAAATATTTGTACTCTTCACATTATTGTATAGGACCTTTAGCCCACTCGCTCCATTGTGGAGGTAGTCTAATGCACGTGCAACATCAATACATATATTGAGCCTTTGAGCCCAAGATAAAGGAGTACGATGCTTGTGCAGGTGCTCTCCAAGGCTTCCATTGGACATATACTCATAAGCTAGGATCATCTCTTTGCCATCGGTACAATATCCAATCAAACACACAATGTTAGGGTGTCGCAACATAGGAAGTAACTCAAACTCTTGGGCACCTAGAAAAGTACTGGACTTCCACCGCTTAACAGCCACAATGGTGGTTGTTCCATTCTTGATTGTGCCTTTGTAAACATTCCCTCTACCAATGAGCAATTTTTTGTTGAAGTCTTCGGTGGCGGATCGAATCTGAGCAAGAGTAAATTGACGGCAAAGTTGTCTCTTTGGGGACGATGACCCGGTCTCCTTACTAGATGCAGGTAGGGTGAACACATTGGGCGGTTTGGATTGATGCTTACGGCGTTCCCTCATCTGTGTTCGTTTTAACAATCAAGACGTACCTAACGACTTCAAAACATTCTATCGATCAGAGAAACCCACCTACTCTATCAGAACTCCTTGTATCAAATGTTGCTGCAGTTTCAATAGCCGGAGCTGCTGAACTGCCACCGGAATTCCCTCGGTCAATGGAGTCAGTGTGCTTGGGTTTAGAAAATTCTTCGTTCTTCAATACTTGATCACACTTCTCTTGCTTGATGCTTCCATCACTTTTATGCAAAAGGTTGTATTGGACCAATTTACTTTTATGGGTGGCTACTTTTTAAACGATAAAATGGAAAAGGTTGAATATGAAGTCGTTAGATGGGTGGCTACTTTGATAAAAAAAAATAGAAAAGATTGAATTAGACCAATTTACTTTTATCTATATATAAAAATAAAGAGAAATTGTAATTTTTTTTTTTTTTTATCTTTTATTTCTACTTATCTTCTTATAGGGGCGGAATCCTTAAGGGGCCTTGGGGGGTCATGGCCTCCCTGTTTTTTGGCCTGCTAAGTATACTAACAATCATATGCTGGAGAGTCGGAGATAATTACAAGATTTAGTCCAAAATGAATACTAAAGTGTGAAGACGAAGAGATGACCGAAACAGATTTTATTCTACCCCCTTGAGCTATAGCGATTCACAATTTTATGTTTTATTTCCTATTTACTTTGTTTTCCTATTTCTCTGTCATGTCCTAACATCCTATCCTCTTATGCAGACCTTTCACTTGAATACACCAATTTCATGTTTCTTTCCCGTTAATTGAGATACCAGTTTCTCCTTTTATCGATTCTTGGAAATTACATTGTAAGTTTTTCCGTACTTGTCTTCAGTGGCGGACCCAGAAAAAATGGACACGGAGGCACCTATATATAAAAAAAATTTCAGGAGGGGCACCTATATATAAATTTTTTTTTACACTACGGAATCAAATTTCAGGGGGGGCACGTGCACACGGAGGAACCCCCCTAGGTCCGCCCCTGCTTGTCTTTTGGTTGTTTGGGTGCTGATTTTCTTAATATGTTCAATTTTATATTTCATTGCTTGAATATAGTTAATTTCGTTGTTTCTGTCCTACGATTCAATATTGTTGAGTTGTTGGAATCGGAAATTTCCAAACTACAACTTAGATTATATGTAAGAATAAAATATGTCTAGATTTATTTGTTGATAAATTAGTAATCCTATATGTCGATGCTTAATGTAATTATGGGTTAGCTTTAAAATGTGGCCTTCAAATTTGCACATTAATTGTTTGTGAAAAGTCATTAGTGATGGTTTTGCATTCAGATGAACTTTTTGGGGTTGAGAAAGAAGAACCTTATTGGGTTGATCTATTGTATTGTTAGGAAACGTTAGAATTTAGACGAGTGAACACAATTAAGATGAATAATTGATATTGTAAACAAATGAATGTTTTAGCTTTGTTGTTTCTCTCCCAATGTGGTTGCTTGATTTTGTAGAAAAAGTGAAACAATTTAATTTTATAACAAAATTGTTCCCATTTGTTTTATCCCTCAACGTAAATATTTTGTTTTTTATTCAATTTTTTTCTTGTGATTATGTGTTTTAGTTTTATGCTTAACCTAAACTTGTAATGATGTAAAATGTTTATGATATTGTCTTAATGAGAATTTAAGCTTATATGGTTTTTTTATGTCTATTGTATTTCGTGAACATTTTGTATGGACCTTCTACAATTGCTTTATTGTTTATACTGTTTTGTTTAGAAGTTTTGATTCGACCCCCTAGTTAATATACTCGTGTTCCATCCCTGCTTCTTATCCATGTTAAATTGTGACATGTGTTTTAAAATATTATTAATTTTATTAAATGTGACATTTGTCATAATTTCATATCGGTAAGAGGATGAGTAGGAATAAAAAGTGAAAATAAATACAATTTCTCAAAAATAAATACAGTGCATCATTATATATATATATATATATATATATATATATATATATATATATATATATATATATATATATATATATATATATATATATATATATATATATATATATATATATATATATATATTCTAATAAATAAAAATCTCAATATCACATGTCCTCTCCTCTCCTAAACCCACCTGAGGGCACGTGTCATTTTTCTGAATTTCTGATTTTCACAAAAGAAAACGTATGTAAGTTTAACACAATTCCTTAATGATCGTCTTTAATCCTCCATTCAAATTTAAATTCAATTCTTCCTATATATTCTCCATACCTTTCCGATTGCTTTTTCTTCTCACTTGCAACATGCGAAGATTGAATCTCCTGTTTGTGTTTGTTTTATTGAATTCGAACCAGGAAATATTGGAACTGAAATGGAATCGACTACAAGAAATCGTCAGTGTTGATTATAATATCCGATCATAATGACTCTCGAGTTTTGTAAGTTTATTGAATCTCTTGTTTGTGTTTGTTTTATTGAATTCGAACCAAGAAATATTGGAACTGAAATGGAATCAACTACAAGAAATCGTCTGTGTTGATTCTAATATACGATCATAATGACTCTCGAGTTTTGTAAGTTTATTATATATTACATCTCTATTTGTTCATCTCTTAAAAGTCTTCATCTTATTGTAATTGACAGTCAAATACATTTGTTTAATGGAACAAAAGCGATATTCCTGTGAAAGAAACCTGTTTTTTTTTGCACTCTATGTGTTCGATCAAATGCCTGATATCATTTCTTTCAACAGGTACATTTACTAAACACATATAACTCTACTTTTGAAGTTTTGTTGTTTCACAAATTTTATGATAAACTTTCTAATGATGATATTTAAGGTTTATTTGGCAATGGAAGCTGGTTATGCAGAGAAGGTTTCATGAAGGAAAAAGTTGAGGCAATTGATAACTTCTGTTTATATAGACAATGATTTTATATATGGATTGATTTAATTTTGAAACATGTAACTGTTTTTATTGAGCATTTTGTGGTGGTGCACAGAAGCTGAGGCAAGCCTTCCACATATTCGGTATCTGTATCTTGATGAGCTGGCAATTGATAACATTTTTTGGGTTGATGAGCCGATTGGTATACATGAAGCCACGTGTCATGTCAAGCGATTTAAAGTTGTTCGACTTGAATGTGAATGGAAGCCTAATTATTAAAAATAAAGTAAGGCCAACAAGGTAGCAACTCTATTTGTTATTAACCAGTTAAAAATTGTTTTAGTTTTGTCATTGTGTAGTAATAAAAGTTTTAGTATCCCTTGAATTAAATTAATGTCCATGTTACAAGTTTCCATTATGCAAATTGCTTATGAAAATATGGTATTTATCATTGACTTGATAAATTTGTCAAATGATGGCTTTGATGTTTTGTACAGCTTCCTAATCCGCATTTTTCATTCACCTCGAATCTTAAAGCTTGGTACGAGACATATTACAATTTCATGAAATAACAATGTACTTTGATAGTTTTTTACTATAGCATTCTACTTGACACTTCATTTTTATTTCTTCTTTTTTATAATTTATTTAGCACGTTTTATTTTATTTTTAGTATAATTTACATGCATATTTTGTATTTTTATATTTTTATTATTTAGGGATACTTTCTAGTCTTTTTGTGTTTAAATGTAGATATTATTAAAGACTAGCAGGAGCGGGATGAATGTTGCAGAGACGAAACGGAGGAAAATTAGTGAGCGAGGAATTATGGACGCTTGGATCACTTACTAGGCTTGGATTTGGAGCAAGCTAATGGACCAAGAAAGAAGAAATGGGCTAATGTGGGCTTACCTAACCCAAAAGATGGTCAAACATGGTAAAAAACCGGGTTTAGACCAGAGAAGAATGAGACAAGACCCACTTTTGGTGAGTTGGACCGAATCAAGCCCAATCTGGGCCTATTGCGATTTTGCGTGACCTGCGTGGGCGTTTGCACTATGCTTAGGCGACCCGCACAAAATATACTAAGGGACATTTTTGTCATTTCAAGCTAGGGGCTGCTATAAGTGGTATGTGAAAAGGGTTTTTCATCATCTTCTACATCTTTTACACCAAAGAAAAACGTGGGGAACACTTCTTGGAGCCTTGGAGAATATTTCTTGAAGCTTTGTTCATCATTTTCTTCACGTATCTACATTTATGTTTAGTACATTCCTTTACATTTTGATGCTTGTTGTTCTAGCCATGCTTGGCTAGAACGTTTATTATCAATATTGGGTGTAATCCATGAACAACTAGTTATGGTTTGAAAGATTTATGAGTATTTAGTTCCTAATCTATGAATGCAACTTTATTTAAAATTCTATATTGTTCGTGTGTTCTTATTTATGAGTTTGAATGCTTGAATGGTTATTATCATTTGTTTTTCTAATTACATAATCGATTTCTAAAACAAACTAGTGACAAATGATTTTTGTAGATGCTTATATTCATTTTTAAAATCATGGAGTTGTGTTCTTTAAGGAGAAATGGAAGCTTATTGATTTCCTTTGAGTTTGGTGATTCTTAAATATATATTGCTAGTCATTTTACTAGAGTTGGATGCTTATTTGACTTTTGATTTTGATTAAGACGGTTATTAAGAACTTTTTTAATTTCCATACAATTAAGAAGAATCTAGGTGTTTCTAGCTTTTGAGATGCTATAGCCAAGCTAGATTAAATTAAATACATTGCACCATAAATCTTGATGCTAAGCTAACTAGTCCGAATTGTGATGAAATCACAATATTAAATTAAATACATTGCACCATATATCTTGTTACTTTTTTTACGATCACCATTATCCGCATCCTCGTCACGAGCAACATACACGTTTTCGGGGAGAAACCGCCTGTTGGTGACAGCAATTACCATTCAAATTTGGATCTGGGTTTCTGTTTAAAATCAGATTGATAGCATAATAAGAAGGAAATTCCTGTGTGATGAAGAATTATAGAAAACAGAAACTTGTTCATACCTCATTCCGATATCGGTTCCCCATGAAGAACAACAGCGAGTTCCTGTTTTCAACTCCGATCTCCCCTTTGTAAGAATTTATCCGATGTGAATATGGTAGTATCACATCCTTCACCAACGATGCCTGATCTCGATCCAACCTACCAAAATCCGAAACGAGTAGCACCCCATTTTTACACGAGGGTTGCTATGGATAGGTAAAGTGTTGTCTGTATGAGGATAAGTTGAGGTATTGAAGAAGGCGTAGAGAGCGAAAATTAAGAGGATTGTAGCTAGGGTTGGTTTAAGGATTGATCTTCTACCCATCTTGGTTATGGCTTGGTCGGATTTATGTAAATTGAGGGACACAATTGGTTGTAGGGAAGACAGTAATGAAGACGATGATGAAGTTGAAATTAACGAAGATGAAAAAGCAGGTGGCATGGATTTGATCGGAAAGAGGTTGGGATGTGAGAGAGAGAGAGAGAGAGAGAGAGAGAGAGAGAGAGAGAGAGGTGGGGGTGGAGGGGGGATGGGGTAAGTTTTTTTTAATTACTTTAATAAATTAAACATTAAAAGAAAATGAAAAAGAAATTAAAAAGGATAAAATGGGATTTTTACTTGGCCTTTAGACCATTTTTGAAATAAAATCCTAAGCATGAGGACCATTATGGATGTTTTTTCAACAATTTGATCATTCTTGCAAGTTGCTGCCAACCATTGGGACCATTTTTGTAATTTACTGTATAATAAATAAAAGTATATCTAAATCCATAAGTATCGTATAAACTTAAATGAATCTTCAAAATATAAACTTAAATGAATCTTCAAAACATGCAAAACCGATTGAATAACAATGTGTCTCCCATGTGTAATTACAAAACATCGATATATTTTTATTTTATTCCCAAAAAGAATGCACCATTGGTTTATCCAAAAAAAATTATTAAACAAAAAACAATAATGTAATCTTAGTTTAACCAAAACTATGAGATGTTTGTATTTCTAACCAAAAAAAAAAAAAACAACAACAATATATCTTTTTTTAATCCTAAAATAACAATATGGTTTTATTTTTATCCTAAGACAACAACATATATTTTTTAATCTAAAAGAGAAATGTATTCTTAATTCTATCCTAGACAACGACGTACTTTTATTTTTAACCCAAATCAATAATGTAAATTTATTTTTTATCTAAAACAACGTATTTTAATTTTAATAATAACAACATACTCATACTTTCAAACAAAAACATAATCACAAGTATAGTTGAACCACCCCTCACCTTAAACCCGAAGCCTAATCGCTGCAATAAAACTATTCATCGAAAAATCAATGATTAACAAAGTCCCTTCTTTCTTTATCACTCTATTCATTTTCATTACTCTTCAGAGTGCAAACCACCCATTGTCGATTGTCACTTTCCTCTTGGAATTTTACTATAACTTGACAAAACTTCTCAATTTCTCTTTTCAGTCAGGTAAATGTCATGTATTTCCTCTCATCTCACCCATAATTTATCAAATCAAAATCTTTTCCCTTGCTCCTGCAAAACCCACAAAATCTATCCCTGTTCTTCTTGCCTATTGAAGTCAATTGATAATTTTTGCAAAAATAAACACAATCGTTGTTAATTTGAGTCATGAATGTCTGAAAATCCAACAAAAATTCGGTTAGTTCGCTACACCAAATGTGAAAATCATTTTCTTGATCAAATGGTTTGTATGTAACATCGTACCAAGAAGCTTTCAACAATTTTCAGGGTGCAAACCACCCATTGCCAAGCGGTTGTATGTACATATAGATTCCAAAACTCACCCATCCACATGGTTACTGTCACTTCAATACCGAAGCTCTCTGATCAGATCTGGGAGCTTTCTGATCCGATGGGTTGTGTGTAACATCGTATGAAGAAGCTTTCCAATCAGATCCGGACCTCCAATTCCTCAACTTGTTACTTCAATACTGAACAAGTCGAGGAGGTTTTGATGCTCAACCATTGTAGAAATCTAATCACTAGATCCAAATCTGGCCACCACAGCCGCCTCATACCCACTGCCATCTACAGGGTGGAGCTGCCATGGCAGTCCCTTCCATTGCAGCACTGTTGCTCTCCCCTCCCACTCCTTTTTTGCTTCTTCAATCCAAATCTATCTCCTCGACCCCTATCTTCATTCACATCTCAATGTCTCGATTTCATTTAAACCCAAAGATTTGGATATTTGTTGTTTTGGCTTTGACCTTCAAACCAAATTCGTGTGTTTATTCCTCAAACCTAGAAATTGGTTGTGCTATGGTATGGGGATGATCCTGTAAATAATTTCGATTTCTACAAATATGGGTTCCATGATGGTGCACGGTGGTGGTTGACGGTAATACTAGGTGGTTTTGTTGAATGTTCCTTATTAATCAAGAACATCTTTTTTAAAGCTTAATAACAGATCCACTGTTCTTGAGATCTTTATGACTTCTAAATTTATAAATAATAATAATAATGAGTTTTAACATTAATGAAAATATATAGTTAATTAAAAAAAAGTCACGTGGACGCTCTTTCAACACTATATGGACATGTTCTGCTCACTAAGAAGAGAAATAGCATGCTATGCAGACGTGTTAACCGGATGACCGGATCATATCCCTTAAAATTGTATTTTAACATAGATTTTACAATGACAAAGACCTAAAATACATAAAATAAAAAAATGACCATTTAAAATAGTTTATAATAGGTTATTATGAAAAGAGAAAAATTAGGAGGATATATGAAATAATGACAAGTGGATTAAAATATTATTGATTTTATTGAAGATGACACTTGTCATCATTTCAAATGGTTAGGAAGATGAGTATGAGGAAAAATTAGGAGGATATATGATTTCTCGAAAAGAGAAATCTTATATCCTCCTAATTTTTCCTCCTAACTATCCTCCTAACCATATGAAATAATGACAAGTGGATTAAAATATTATTGATTTTATTGAAGATGACACTTGTCATCATTTCAAATGGTTAGGAAGATGAGTATGAGGAAAAATTAGGAGGATATATGATTTCTCGAAAAGAGAAATCTTATATCCTCCTAATTTTTCCTCCTAACTATCCTCCTAACCATATGAAATAATGACAAGTGGATTAAAATATTATTGATTTTATTGAAGATGACACTTGTCATCATTTCAAATGGTTAGGAAGATGAGTACGAGGAAAAATTAGGAGGATATATGATTTCTCGAAAAGAGAAATCTTATATCCTCCTAATTTTTCCTCCTAACTATCCTCCTAACCATATGAAATAATGACAAGTGGATTAAAATATTATTGATTTTATTGAAGATGACACTTGTCATCATTTCAAATGGTTAGGAAGATGAGTATGAGGAAAAATTAGGAGGATATATGATTTCTCGAAAAGAGAAATCTTATATCCTCCTAATTTTTCCTCCTAACTATCCTCCTAACCATATGAAATAATGACAAGTGGATTAAAATATTATTGATTTTATTGAAGATGACACTTGTCATCATTTCAAATGGTTAGGAAGATGAGTATGAGGAAAAATTAGGAGGATATATGATTTCTCTTATGAAAATAACCCAAAAAATTAACACCATTATAAAATTGGCACATGGAACAATACACCAGCATAATAATACACAACTATAATCACTTGTCATATTTTGTTGGAAAGTGTACACTACACTAAAATTAATATTCGCATAAAGATATGGCCTCATAACAGATTCCATTTTCATGTGCAAGAGGAGTTAACTGTTTAAACAGAGTATTATCTACGTGTACAATTATAGATCATTGATTATATTCCTGCCAATCTAACGGTTCGCAGACTCCATAGACCATCCGTTTCCTTTTTCAGGAAAAAGTGTCAAAGCGTCATATTTGCGTCCACTCTACGACCCCTCTAAATCTCTCTTCCCTCTTCTCTTTCCTCGCATTCCTTTTCGTTCCATAACTCGATTTCGCTGTCAATCACTCAATCTGTAAGTTTCTATCATACATCTTATTTTGTGGCTTTCGTTGATTACTAGTCCTAAAAACAAACAAAGTGAAAACATTAAGGAGAAAGAACAGAATACGGATTCACCGTTTCAGTGGATTTTTCTTGTAATATTTGTTTAAGGTAATAAGTTTTTGTTTGGAGTGTTTTTTTTGTTAGTTCGTTTTTATGAATTTGCGTTCTAAGTCAATGAGTGTGAGATTGATTGTTAGATTTTTGATTTGTTAGTATGTAAGTTCATTGATCATCGACAGTATTTTTGGATCAATTTCGGGTTGTTTGGATGAATGAAGTTGCTAGTATGTTTATTCAAGAGCTTGTTTGTTAGGGCTCATCTTCAGTTTTTCTGTTTCATCTTCTTCTGTCCGATGTATGATTTGACGTCGTTTAGTGTTACAAGTGCGTGTTTGTGTGGATTGTGTTTTTTTTAAACAAAGCCTATTCAATAAGTGTCGAATTCTCGTTTCATAGATTATTGTTTTGATTTCTGATTTACTTTTAATTTCAGTTCAGATTGACATGCAATTTCATTTCATAAATTTGATTTTGGCATCTTTCACTTTTCTAATATTCCATCGGACTCCGAGAAGTCTTCTTCCTCTAATTTCCGAAAATGAAAATTTATTTGAAACTTCTCAAATTCAAATTTTACATGGATCGTTTTGAATTGTTAATTTGCTCACTTACTACAGTTAGATCTAAATCTGCAATCAAATGAATTCTTATCAATTTATGGAATTAAACAAGGTGAACCGGTTTATCGAACCAAATAATAGCCTTCCTTAAAAACAAATTATCAACTCACTTCATCTGGAGAAACTTTTTGTTTAGCATAATTGTTTCGTCTGTAAATCTATGATTACCAGCAAACTCACCATAGTTTGTAAATGTTGAAATAGAATTTGATTTAATACACATTCTCTTCTCATAGCCACACTTTGTTCAATAAAAAGGAAAACAGAAATAAACGGATGTTTAATAGTAAAGTTGGTGTAAACATTCACAATAGATTTGGCCTTTACTTTTTTGAATTATTTGTTTGGCTAGTAAGACAAAAACATTTTCTGTGATATCCTTTATACAGTCAACATAATTATAATTTTTTTTACTTCAACTTTTTGGATGTTGAAAGTTGAAACGAGTTCATTCTATTCTTAAAGTCAATCGTGGAATTTATATAAATTTATAAAACTAATAAGTTTTATCATGCACAAAATAATTTCAATGTTATTGAAGGTACACATGGCTAATGATGGACAAGCAAGTGAGAAAAGTACTGGAAATTCTCGTGTGAGCCTCAATGAAAGGATTCTTAATTCAATGTCACGAAGAGCTGTTGCTGCTCATCCATGGCATGATTTGGAGATTGGTAAAACTTCCCAAGGATCCAAATTTTAATTCTAATTGATTTTAATTAACCACGAATATTCTCTTAAATATTCTTTTTATCATGATGTATGCAGGTCCAGGTGCACCTGCAGTTTTCAACTGTGTATGTTTTTCAACTTCTGTATTCTGGCTAATCATGTTTTGATTCTTGTAAAACAAGATTTTTTTTAAATGGTATAGCTTTTTTATTATTTTTTTTCAGGTGGTTGAAATTGGAAAAGGTAGCAAAGTGAAGTATGAACTTGACAAGGCAAGTGGCCTAATTAAGGTAAAGCTCTCCTTACTAGCTTTTGGTTTATTTTTTATTTTTATCAAATTTTCTTTTAATAACAAAAAGATTTTTATCACATAATTAAGGTTAGAGCCTCCAGAATTGTTAACCTCTGCAAAAGCTTCTTTTGTTTTACTACATCAGATTTCCACTAATTCTGAGGTCCAATTAAACCCATAGTGTTTTTTTAGTTAATTGCACTTTTAGTCCCCGTGGTTTTTAAATATACAAAAATGACAAAAGTTCCTGCAATTTACATAATAGTCCCTATGTAACGAAATTACAAAAACGATCCTAGTCTAAGACAAAATTACAGAAATGATCAGATTGTATGAGAAAGTTACAGAAATGGTCCCTATGTGTAAGACAAAATTACAGAAATGGTTCCTATGTGTAAGACAAAACTACAGAAATGGTCCCTATGTGTAAGACAAAATTACAGAAATGGTCCCTATGTGTAAGACAAAACTACAGAAATGGTCCCTATGTGTAAGACAAAACTACAGAAATGGTCCCTATGTGTAAGACAAAACTACAGAAATGGTTCCTATGTGTAAGACATAATTACAGAAATGGTCCCTATGTGTAAGACAAAACTACAGAAATGGTCCCTATGTGTAAGACAAAATTACAGAAATGGTCCCTATGTGTAAGACAAAACTACAGAAATGGTTCCTATGTGTAAGACAAAATTACAGAAATGGTCCCTATGTGTAAGACAAAACTACAGAAATGGTCCCTATGTGTAAGACAAAATTACAGAAATGGTCCCTATGTGTAAGACAAAACTACAGAAATGGTCCCTATGTGTAAGACAAAACTACAGAAATGGTTCCTATGTGTAAGACATAATTACAGAAATGGTCCCTATGTGTAAGACAAAACTACAGAAATGGTTCCTATGTGTAAGACAAAATTACAGAAATGGTCCCTATGTGTGAGACAATTAATAAACGGTCCCTGTATAACGAATTGACAGAAACTGTCCTTGTCTAAGACAAAACTACATACATGGTCCATGTGTAGGAATTAAGACCTTCGTTTTTTAATTATTTTGCTTTATGCAAACCTTTTTATTGGTTTATTCAATCAAAAAATATACAATTAATAAACCCGCTGCAACACGCGGGCCATCACCGCTCGTCAAAACACAAAACCCAAAAAAACATTTAGTAAATAATAAAAATTTGTAGTTTAAATATAATTAGAGGAGTATCATGAAATATTATTGAATCAAGGGTGTTAATTGTACAAAAAAAAAAAACAGGTTGATCGAATTCTCTACTCATCAGTGGTTTACCCACACAACTATGGTTTCATTCCAAGAACCATTTGTGAAGACAGTGATCCCATGGATGTGTTAGTACTCATGCAGGTAAAAAAAAGAAACAAGTCCATAAAAATATAATATTTTTGAATTTAATTGCATATTGTTTTTCTGATTTTCAATTTTAGGAACCTGTACTACCTGGCACCTTTCTTCGTGCACGTGCAATTGGGTTAATGCCTATGATTGACCAGGTACATATTTTTATCATTAATTCAACTTTCAAGATTTTTAACTTTTCATCTTCTTAATTTTTTATTTTATTTTACAGGGTGAATCTGATGACAAAATCATAGCAGTATGTGCAGATGATCCTGAATTTCGCCACTACACTGACATCA
Source organism: Cichorium intybus (assembly GCA_023525715.1). NCBI lineage: Eukaryota > Viridiplantae > Streptophyta > Magnoliopsida > Asterales > Asteraceae > Cichorium > Cichorium intybus. The sequence goes on from CM042014.1 coordinate 34,507,404, forward strand.
AAGAGCTTCCTCCCCACCGTCTTGCTGAAATTCGCCGTTTCTTCGAGGACTGTATCCGTAAATTTGCATATAAAGTTATTTTATTATTATTATTATTATTTTTTGCTTTATATATTTTTTTGGCATTGGATACACTTAACTTGATGCAGACAAGAAGAACGAGAACAAATCAGTCAAAGTCAATGATTTCCTCCCGGCTAATGATGCAATTGAAGCTATCAAGTATTCCATGTGAGTAATCCATAATCTTGCATTTTTAGGATTTTTTTTTTGTCTTTTTTTTTGCATATTTTAAATGGATAATTGTGATGGCAGGGATCTTTACGCCTCCTACATTGTTGAAAGTTTGAGGCAGTGATTTGGTAGTGGTGATTTGATAAATGAGTTGGGTGTAAACTTTTACTCTAGAAATGTTTTGTAATGGTATCATACAGTTTGATTATGTTGGGAAATATGGATGCTTTATATGATCATCGTAATTGATAGTGTCTTATTAACTGTGTTTCTAAAACAAGGAGAAAGGGCTTTTGAGGGCTATTGAGGGATGTTGTTTTTCGTAATTCAATAACAAAAAGAAAACATCTTTGTGTCATTCTCCTCGCTAAATAAAATGCATATATTTGTAATACATATTTTTGGGTGGTTATTATTAGAAGTATTTGAAGTTATAAAATATCTGCCTAGGTAGGGAGAATTTCATATATGCACTAAATAAACATCAAAATATCATATTTGCTCAACCTAATATCTAATATCATATATAACCTTTATAAGTTTTTAAAATATCATATTTGTCAACTAAATATCTAAATATCATATATCCCTTTATAAGCTTCAAAAATATAATATTTGCCCAATTTTTTTAATATCTTTTAACATTTGTATAATCATTTTCTTTTTGTAATTTAAAATCATTACAAGTATAAGGAAAATCTTGAATGACCAAAAATACACCTACTTATATTTTGTTGGAATACTTCAAATATTTCAATCAAACATCTCATATAAACATATCGCTAGAAAGTGGAAACATAAGCGATGCAACCTGGGGGAAAGGGAAGGGTGACTGTGTCATTGTCGTCATCCATAGTAGCTGTCTGTTATCCACCTTCCACCGTCTGTCGTACTTAGTCATTATCGATAATCATCTTCAACACTGATTTCTATCTTTAACGACAATCATCCACACCGATTTCCATCGTCCACCATACTTATTTGTCATCTGTCATACTTAGTCCTCGTAGATAATCATCTGAAGATAGAAACCAATGTTGATGATTGTGTTTCCACTTTTCAGCAACATGAGTGTGTGAGAAATCTGACTAAAAAATTGAAAGTATTCCAACAAATAAAAGTAGATGTATTTCATTCATTCCATACTTTTCTTATATTTATCATGATTACAAAAATGTTTACAAATATTTGAAAAAGAATTTGGACAAGTATGATATTTTGGGATCGTATAAAGGGTATATATGATATTTATAGATTAGATTGGGTAAATAGGATATATATATATATATATATATATATATATATATATATATATATATATATATATATATATATATATATATATATATATATATATATATATATATATATATATATATATATATATATATATATATATATATATATACTAGTTGTAAGACCCGTGTATTACACGGGATGATACAAAAAATTATTTATTAAGAATATCTAAACATTAATAATTTTACATAAAAAATTTGTTTGTGTATCGTGACATCTTGCTTTTGATTTTTACTATTACGACTTTGTATTTTGATAAATATAATTGATTATGAGAATGCCAATTGGATTCGTTCTTCAAAATATTATGATGTCAATTGTTTCTCTATTGTCTTCCAAATCATTCTACACATTAAAAAATAATATGATATTAAAAAACAATTAATTTTGAAATTGAATGATAACAATTAATTTTGAAATTGAATGATAATTAAACCGATCATTAAGGAGTTAGAAACGTTTCAAACCAATTAGTTTATTTTAAGAAATCTAAAATTATGAAAAATTGACATGTGGCAAATTCAATGAGAAGATGACATGTGGCTTTGAGTTACTTATTTATTAGGATAAGATATATATATATATATATATATATATATATATGTATATATATATATATATATATATATATATATGTATATATATATATATATATATATATATATATATATATATATATATATATATATATATATATATATATATATATATATATATATATATATATATATATATATATATATATATATATATATATATATATATATATACATATATATATATATATATATATATATATATATATATATATATATATATATATACATATATATATATATATATATATATATATATATATATATATATATATATATATATATATATATACATATATATATATATATATATATATACATATATATATATATATATATATATATATATATATATATATATATATATATATATATATATATATATATATATATATATATATATATATATATATATATATATATATATATATATATATATAGGGGGAGGAATAATTGAGGCCAACGAAAAGGTTGAGGTCGCGAGACTAATTTTGGACCAATCAAATTATAAGGGCATATTAGTAATTATGTATTTTAATTATATCAAAATTATAGTTTCCTAAAATCTAGGATTCTGATTGTTAGTTACCAAAAAAACTAATAAATTAATTTTTATTTTTTAATAATATCATATTATGTAACGTCAACTTTTTACTTATTTTTTATTTTATTAATAGACAGTAATTATCATTTTTCGGTCAAAAAATATTTTTTATTGTATCATTTGAGTTATACGATTTCAATCATTAATGATTATAAAACACAATGTACTTCTAATCATAAATGATTAGATCTCTAAAAAATAAAAATAGATATGATTGTAAAATATAAAATGAATAGAACACGATATAAAGATAAAAATTTCAAAATATTCTTAATAATGAATGGATAAAAACACAATCTAATTATAATCATAGATGACTACACCTCTAACTATAAATTAATAAACATTAACAAAATAAAAGTTACATACGAATTCCTACATTTCAAGTTATATTTATTAATGAATATAATTGTAACAATAAATGAATTCACACATCGTTGTGTTTGCTTCGAATTTTCTTGTTGCACCATACATGAAAAAAGATGAGACACCCATAATCATTGTTGTTCTTGGACACACCTGCAAAATTAAATTCAAATATATCCGAAAATGATTATAACCATATTAAACATAATATGATTAATGACCTTATTAAACCTATCTAAAGTTATAATCAGAAATGATTATAACCGATGTTCTAATTATTTATGCAATTATATTTATAATCATCAATAATTCCAGTTATAATCATCAATGATTATAGTTATAATCATCAATGATTAACACATAAAGAACTTTTAACACACAAATACATACACTTACAATTTTAATCACCAATGATTATAACCGATATTCTAATTATTTATACAATTATATTTATAGTCTTCAATAATTCTAGTTATAATCATCAATGGATTATAACCGATGTTCTAATTATTTATGATTAATTGTATCATTTTAATTAAAGAATCATTCATAAGTATATTTAAACTTGCCGGATAAAAAATCATGTATAAATATTATAGTACACATATACATATTCACAAAATCAAACACTTTTTTTATACATCTTTAAAAAATTGACTTTTATATTCACATTGACTTTTACAACAAAGCTGGAATTAATATATTACCAAGAACTACATACCAAGCCCAAGATAAAAATGATTGAAACCAAAATTAATATATTATCAAAACTGAAATTAATATATTATCTTTAGAAATACTTAGGATCACAACTAAGAATTATAAAGATCCAAATACGTAATTGGACCAAAACTCACTTGATATTGAATATTCATTAAATTTGTATAATAAAGATCTAAATAATCAATTAAGCAATAACATAGGAGGTGTCAGAAATTTCCAATGTTCGCTAAAGTACTCGTAGTCAAATTTTCAAGAAATTCAACATAAACAATAAAACACACAAATTGAAGAGAAATAATTACAATTAAATAATATAACCTTATTTAAACAACTTTTTTGAATATCAGTTCGCTAATCATTTTGTCAAGATAAAAAATTACACAAATACAATCAGATTATGATCTCATCAAGAAACTTATATAATAGATTATTCGTGGTCTTCAAAGGTAGTTTTCAAAGAAGAATTAGAATTTGAGAAAAAAAGACTGATGGTCTTCAAACATAATTAGTGCCGCTTGTGTTGAGAAATCAACGTGGCCGACAAAAGGGGAAAGAAACACAAAATTTGTATTGGTGTGTGTTGGTGTGCGACTGAACCAGGAGGATCGCACACCTCTATTGAGTGTGTCTTCGTGATTTTTATCTAACGGGCATATAAGAATTCTAGATTGGGACACATATACTAACCTTACATGGTTAATTGCTAGACATACAAAGGTCGAAGATGATGATCGCGGTTGATGATTAAAGGACGATGTAGATGATGATGGTGGATCGATGATGTACAACCATGCAGATGGGGTTGAGATGGCGAGTTGGCGGTGTTGTTGAACATGGGATCGTGGAGGTAGTCGTGACTCGTGAGGGTCTGCAGATGGAAACAAAGGAGGAGGGAGAGAAATTATAGGACATTGGGCGAAATTAGGGTAATTGATTAATTACCTCAATACCCTCAATGTTATCTTTAATTCAAAATTTTGAATTTAAATATATAGATAATTAGGAAATTGGTATATTATTTATAACCCTAGATCTAAAAAAACAGATGGCTCAGATTTGTCCTCAAGGTCTCAACCTTTTTTGTGACCTCAATTGAACCTACTTCTATATATATATATATATATATATATATATATATATATATATATATATATATATATATATATATATATATATATATATATATATATATTTAAAGATTAATTTGGGTAAATATTATATTTTGATATTTATTTAATGCATATATGAAATTCTTCCATAATAGTAATCTAAAATTAAATAGTTTTTTTGGAGAGCTTTACATGATGTTTGATTTTTAAGAGGTAAAATGTTGCAGTTTGTGGACCATATATGGAGACATCTGCATAAGAAAATGTGGATCAAATGTCTGCAATATGCAAAGTAAGACTGTTTGTTTTTTAAAGTCAATATATTACTAAAATAAATTGAATTATTTACCGTATTATGTATTTTTGTATATGTAATTTTTATTTTCTCAATTACTTTATCAATAATCATCTATATTTATAAAGAAAAAAAACTATTTCTTAAAGTTAGAATATGTTAAAAGATGCAAAAAGACTTCAGTCCATATCTGCTCCAAGAATAGGACGCACAAACATTTTTAAGTCTGCGGTATTCTAAAATCAAACAGTCTGTGAATGCTAACGTCTGCGTGCCATTTGCAGGCAGCAAACAAAAAAGACCAAGAAGATCTACACGTAAAAACAAACAATCCCTTAGTTGTTTTTTTAATAGAACATAATTTTATAAAATCGACAATATACTAGAAAAGTATTAAACATAGAGATTGCAATTATTCGGTTTTGAAGCCAACTAACTTGATTTATATCACATTTCCTAGTGTAAAAAATATGAAACACTCTTGTTAAAAAGATCCACCTTATTTGGTTTAGCCATTCCAAAAGTTAACTAATCATAAAAGATCTACAACATCCAACATGTAGTAAAAACCACATTTCAAAGGCTTTCTTTTAAAGCGATTTCAAAGCCGAAATGTTGGGCCAAGACGTCTAAAGGCCCGTTTGGATGTGCTTATAAAACTCCTTATTGACTTATTGGTTTTTTGGAAAAGCCATAAGTCAATAAGTAAGGGTCTCCTTACTTATTGAAAACTCCTTATAAGTCGTAAGGAAGGGGAAATAAGCAGTTTTTAATAAGTAAGGAGGCCCTTACTTATTGACTTATGGCTTTTCTAAAAAACCAATAAGTCAATAAGTAGTTTTATAAGCACATCCAAACGGACCCTAAGTTGAAATTGTATATGAATAAGAAAAATATGGATCCCACCACAAACCAACGAGTAACCAAATCGAAGAAGCAAGGGTGAATGGAAGAAAAATGACCAACTGTCTAAATTTTCGATTGCCAAACCAGACAAAACAAAGGAGTTCACTACAATCCTTCTCGTATCAAGATTGAAACGAGTAGGCACCATATTTAAACAAAATTTCCATATCAACAGGTTCATCCCTTATCAATACAATTCCATTATCAATTAAGAATCACACCAAAGCCGCTAAGTAGTCACTCGAAGATCCTATCTCTCAATCTAATTTGTCATTATCATCAGACTAAACCAAACTTTGTAAAATGCGTTTGCTCTTCTTCAAACCCCTAAGGGTCCTACTCTACCATCCTGGCCATAAGGAAAGAGAACATTGAGAATCAACCATACAATTTTTAGTATTATCTAACGCGTAAAATCTATGGAAACAGTCTTTGTAATGCAGATGACCATACCAAAGATCATCCCAAAATCGAGTCAATTTTCCATTTCCCACATTTTTAGAACATAAAGAAGGCAAGTCGATACCTTTAGCAAGAATGTGACCAGGAAACCGATGAATACTAATCCATGGCCCCATAAAGACATCATGAGGATGAGAAGTTTCAAGTTGGTCGTCTGACCTATAAATAGCTTTGATCACATTGACCTATAAAAATGATATTCCAAATGAAAACACCACTTCCACTTAAGAGCTCTATTAAAAGCATACAAACTTCTAATACTAAGACCCCACACTTTTTTCTAGCCAACACTTTCTTCAATCAACCCACACTATCTTTTCATCATCCAACTCACTGCTCCAAAAAATCAAGTTCTTAAGGACTCCAAGTAGCTAATTACTGCCTTAAGAGCTCGCAACAATGACATAAAGTATATTCCAGGAATTCCCAACACCAAATGTTTTTGTGTCGTTTGACTATGAATGGATAAAGTTTTAATTTTCCATTTAGAAATGTTGGTCTTGAACTTATTGCTGACATCTTTCCACCCCTTGATCTAAGACATGTTAGAATCAATCGGGAGTCTAAGGTACATAAAAGGTAGTCAAATACGACTACACCCAACCACAGTTGCCATTTAGTCAACTTCAACTGATTTGACCCCCACAATTAAATTTAATCCCAATTATAACACCACTTTTCTCAAATATTTAGCATCCCTATTGTTTTTCAAAACATTTCATGATTTCAAGTGGCATTTTATAAAAAATACGGTCCAGCGAAAACAGTTGTCTAAGTTTGGATGTTACAACTTCTGAACTTCACACCAAACATAAACCATAGTAAAACATCACAACCTTAGCAATGAATTATCTTAATACAAATGTAACTATAATGTTTATTAGTCTTTCGAAAAACATGACATTTAACCATACAATATATAAGACGAAAATGTTTCATGAGCTACATGAGTTTTGGACACTTAAAAGTTACGAAACATTTATCAAAACTATTTTATCATAACAAATTTCATGCTACATGGAATATATGTAATGCATTATCATATTCTAATACTAAAGCTTACGGGACATCCCACATCATGGATCTAAATAAGACCATGCCACCTTGGATGCCATTAAGCTAATAGTTATATATTGTTTCACGAGTCCATACAAAAAGGATTGTGTTACCTTGCGTGACACTTTACAACTAGACCAGAATAGGAAGAACAAACCAACATATAATTCCTCTTATGTTTAAAGACATCAATTTCACTAAGGAAGGTACCATCAAATATAGAGTATTGCTTTTATCTTTTTACTCAATTACTATGTAAATGCATGATCACCACTCTTCTTTTATGAAAGTCAATCACACAAGTTCCATGATGTGCACATCATTAAACATACACTTTAAATTTAGAAGCCATTCGTAAAACATGCATAAGATCATAACAGCATAAGCTTTAACATTGCCAATCAATAAATCATATCATGCTTTGTCAATCTTAAACAATTCGAACTTATATATATATATATATATATATATATATATATATATATATATATATATATATATATATATTGGAAACTCTAGAAAGCAATCATAAGGACAAACATTTAGCATGCTTTAAAACATTCATGTATACTTAAATAAGAAACTTTGTATCATAAGATCATTCTTGTTTTTCCATGTATGCCATAGTAGGAAAAGTACCATGTAGCCACCTCAAGAAATAAGCTCAAGTAGGTTCACTTCTTTCCGGTTGGATATTCTAGCTTCCCAATATGTTCAAATGTTCCATATTGTAGATTTAGAATAAAAAATTCGTATCAAACCACTCATGGTAACTTCCTTTAGGTTTTATACACTTCACCCAACATTGAGTTCTACATAAACTTCCAGGGCTATAAGAAACTTACGGGCTTCAAACGTGAAAGTTGATTTAGACATGGCCCTCGCACCATTAGTGCAAGCTCTGAAAGACCCAAAACACCCTAAGTTTTGGTTATAGGGTCCAATTTCATCTCATCAAGAGCCAAATATAACTTAAGCTTACTTGTTTAACGAACCTTACCCCAATTTCAATGGTAAAACATTCAAAATAATCATAAAGTTAAGGTTTCTTAACCTAAATTCCAAAATAAACAAGAACATACCACCAAGCTGAATTTTATTTAACAAGTTTAATATTTCATTATGTCTTGATATTACACACATGCTAGCTTCCGTATGAGATTATAATTCTTGAATTATGATAAACTTTTAGAATTAGTAGGAGGATGAACCAATACCTTCCCATATCAGCTTGATGATAAAATTTTCATATATTTATTTTTGATTTTTCTCTTGCAGGTGGAGGCGCACACCAAAATCCCCTTGAGTTACACACATATGCTCTCCAAATGTCTTGATGATATATGAAAGGAAAATATGTGCTTTCCTCTTTAATCTCATGGTCAACAAGTCAAC